>JAGPOW010003642.1:55652323-55710144 GCA_030014935.1 Caiman crocodilus | reverse complement strand
TCCACTTCATTAGTTATTCCTACCTAGCAGTCCGTTATTGGCCACTCCGGACATATAAAAGTTCATGCAGCTTCCGCCCAAGTCAGAGACCTCCGAGCATGTGACAGAGTAATCACGGAGAACTCTGTAGCGCAACCAAGGAAACTTGGCAGACTGATCACCCACCAATATCTCCCTGTCACCGGGTATGTCCTTTTGACATACCCTCATTATCCTGCAGGTTCCTTTTTGTTCAAAAACTCGTTAACTTGCAACTCGTTTAATTATTCGTGACAACGCAAGCAAGCTATCTCGAGGCCTGCATTGCCATTCCACACGGCGTAAGTAACCTTTTAAAACCAATAAGCTGTCTCACCTTTCCATTACCAGCCTGCCTGATGTCTGATTAAATTAGCGATCCTTTGGACAGCTCCGGCTTCCCGAGACACCTGGGTCCTACTGCAGAGGAGTAATGCAGCCTCTGTGGGGATAGTTAGGCCACTGTGCTCAAATCCAAGTTCTAGAGGGAGTGGGCAACATTCCAGTTTTTCTTTATTATGCACATGAAATGTTTGGCAGTTGCAAAATTTAATTAAACTGAGGGGTGTCATTTTTGCATGCAGCATTCTCCCTGCCTCCCCAGTGAAGGTTTTGTGTTTGTTGAGTTGAGCCCCAGCAGCTTCTCATCCCTCCTCCCCAACATCATAACTGTCCAGTGCAGCCAGAGTCTTTCCCCACCATGCCAATGTTAACTGAGAAGGTGGTTTCAAGTTCCAGAGTGGGTAACTTTGTATGGTTTTTCTTTAATAAACACACTAAAATTCTGGCAGTTTCAACATTTGATTAAAATGAAACAAGTCTCTTCTTTGGGCCACATTCCCCCACACCAGTGTGCACCCCTTGTGAGGGTTGGAGAGAGAGAGGGAAAAGGGAATAGTGCCCAACCCACCTGTGTTCTAGGCAGTGCTGCCTGGGAGCTACAGGAACCTGAGGCTGGAGACTCATGGCCTAGTGCCAGGGCAGCTGTACTGAAAGCCTACCACCCCTTCTTATCCAGGGAGGGCTCCCAGTCCATGTGGGTGGGAAGGTAGTCAGCCAGGGCTTCAGAGATTCAGACAGCCTGACACTGCGCAGGTCCAGGACCACAAACATCAGCAGGGGGCTTGCCCTCTCCCCCATCTTTGCATCATGTGTGCTCATAGTGCCAGCCCCTGTCAGTAGTTGAAGTTCTCTTTTTGGTGGTTCAGCTATCCCACATAAAGTCTCATGAGCCAGGGCAAAAAAGGGGTAAGCTGGGCCCCTGACAAGGACTGGAGGGGAGAATGACATCACTAATGATGAAATCAGGGACTCCAGGAGCACAGCATCCACTCTTCATTATCCCGGGGAATGGGGAGTTAAGCAAGGCACAGGCAACATCCTAATCAGTCTCATGAAAGTTGGTGGCTCAGTCATGACCTGGCTGGCTGTGGTGTGCTCATGTGCGTGCCCATGCACCCCATATATACACACATACATAGTACCCAGGCATTCTGGACATGCACATGTGCACACACACACACACAGGACTTAGGTGTCTGAGACACTCACACACACTTGGCAGGCACAGGGTGTACTGGGCGACCATGTGTGGAACAGCCAGCTGGTGGCTTGTGGCCTTGAAGGTGCATGCCAGGATGAGCTACTGCTGCATCAGGTCTAAATAAGAGGCCATGATGTCCCACAGCCTCCAGTGAAACTTACGCAGAGCAACCAGCAGGACCTACCACAGCTCCTGGGTCTCCCTACTTGGGTGCACAGGCCAGGAAAAGAAAGCACGTGCAAGTCACAATGGCAGGGGGCTGGGGATGTGGTTGCCTATTACCAGAAGCCTATTGGGGTGGCTCAGTCATTCAGCTCTGTTTGGGAGTCTTTGGCAGCCCAGAGAGCCTGCTGGGAGGCATGTGAAAGCCTCCTCTACCTCCTGGGTTCAACCTGTTGAGGCAGGCTCCAAGTCCCACCCTGCAGAAAGGCTAATGTGTTCTGTTTGATCCCAATGTAATTTTGGACACTTAAAAGTTTGAAAATTAAAGAGCTTCCACCTCGGGCTTCTTGAATGCATGTACTTAACCTAAGGTGCTATCCTGCTCCAGCTTCTGACAAACCTCAAATTAACAGGGCTAGTCACCTCTAACAGTCAGTACAGGCCCAGGTCTCTCTCCCATTTAGCATCCCCATCTGTAATCCACTTAGATTGTTCGTGTTGGGTTTGTTTGGGGTTTTTTTCAATTAATTTCATTTTGACCTTTCCTTTTGTAAAATTAAATACCATCTGACACTTTCCATGCATATCCTGCTTTATTCAAACTTCCCTGTTTGTCCTCTGCTGTACAGTACCTTCTTTTCCTCCTATCCTAGTATCATCAATGACACATACAACCATGATGTTTTTCCTAATATGAAGTCACTTAAATGAACCATAAAATAGAGTGGGTCCCAACACCCCCTTTATTGCTTTATTCCAAGCCAATTTCTTTTAATCTACTACTACTGTCTATAGTCTTCTACCCAGCAAATTTTCTACCCATGTTATTGTTCAGTGACAGACTGGAATGGAGAGAATTACCATTTCCTTATTATCCTGTTGATCTCTATGAAAAGCCTGTCTAAGATCCAGGTAAACTTCCATTGCCATCTTCAATTATTTAAATACTTAAATCCCATTGACATAATAATTCTGTCAGATTTGCTTGAGGAAGTACAGCATGATTTTTATAAACTAATGTTAACTATTGTTCAATCTCCCTTTGGCTTACTTTGCACTATCAAGGAGTAAAGGAAATTTCATAAGAGCTTTAAACTGGCACTTCATTACAAACAGAATTTTCAGATTGGTAGACTACAAATAAATGTTTCATTACTGGAAGGCTTGATACTTTTCAAGATGCAGATATATGGGAAAGGTTATTTAATCTGTAGCATGCTTTCATGTGTAAATAAACTTAATGATGTTTCTTGATCCAAAAGCTTAGCCAGAAGTCATCATCTTTCCATTAGAAGGGGAATTTGATTATACAATCCAAATATTTCTTATACTAAAACATAACCAAAGTTAGTCTCGGTTCCCTGAATGTAATGGGAATGCACAATACTGTGAAGTTCTACATCTGATATTCCAGACAGTCCTTTGCCTTGGGGACTCCACCACTTCCATGCCTCTCAGCTGCTTCTTCTTTGGCTTGTGCTGGCTTTCTGCATCTGCAACCAATCAAAGCCTTTGTTCTTTGCATTGGCAAGTATTCCCATGAGAAATTCCTTAGCTTCTTCCCATGGGCTTACCAGCTTGAACAGTCCCTGGCACACTAGATTTTTTATTTCAGCCATCACTGCCCAAAAAGGGAATTCAACTGGTTTCTCATTTAGACAAGTGAAGAGTGTTTAGCATAACGGGTTGAAAAATAGGATCCCTGATCTCCACAAATTTCCAATTTTTTTTAAAATACCTTATTCCTAAATAGAACAAAAAAAAAATCAGTAATTTTCAAAGAGAGTGGAATTTTGGCAGTTATTCTTGGAAAATAAATATATATTAATTCTGGCCTCTCTGAAACTTTTGCAGGGCTCCTTGGAAAGCAGGTAGCTCAAAGACCTGGTAACCAGCAGCTTAAGAAACCTGGGAAACAGGGTGCCCAAAGCATTCAAAACCTAGACGAGCCAGGAGGTCATGGTTTCAAAGCAGCCCACCTGGCAGAATGCTGTAAAGCTGAGAACCCTAGAATCTGACGGTATCTGAGTTCTAGGGCAGACCCTCAGTCAGCTTGCCTCAATGCCAGAGCTCTTGAAAAATCCTAGGTTCAAAGGTTATCATCCCCTCACTTTACTCAGCCTTTGTGAGGCTGCAGCTGGAATACTGTATGCAATTCTGAACTCCGCAATTCAGAAAGGATTTGGAGAAGGTTGAGAGGGTCCAGAGGAGAGCCACGCACATGATCAGAGGACAAGAGAGCAGGCCTTATGGCATAGGCTAAGCGCCATGAGACTTTTCAGCCTGGAAAAGCATAGGCTCAGGGGTGACTTGGTGGTCACCTATCAGTACATAGGGGGTATTCATCAGCATCTGGGAGAATGTCTGTTCACCAGAGCACCCCAAGGGAAGACAAGGTCCAATAGTCACAAACTCCTAGAAGATTGTTTTAGACTGGATATAAGGAAAAACTTCTTTACTGACCAAGTCCCCAGGATCCGGGATAAACTCTCCCCAGAGGTGGTGCGAGCATTCAAGAAACACTTGGATTCCTATCTTGCTGGGATTGTTTGACCACAGTCAACTTCCTGCCCCCTGGGTAGACAGCTGGACCCAATGATCTTGCGAGGTCCCTTCCAGCCCTATCGTCTATGAAATCTACAAAGAAGCTAGGAGTCTCAGAGCTTGGAAGCCATAGCAGGAAACTAGATGGGATGCCAAGGAGCTGAGCAAACAAGTGAGCTGACAGGACTAGATGGAAGCTTGGGCTTCAAAACAAACTTTTCTGGATACTGTTGTTTATTTGCCAAAATTATCTTGCTGGCATTGAAGAGTATAGTTATGATGAATTGGTATTTTCTGATTAAAAAAATCAGCTGCTGTGTATTTTTACCCATAAACTTTAATCAAGTCTGTAATTAATGACAAACAATCAACACAACTTCTGACTTTTACAATACTATTTTTTTTCTTTTTCTCTTTTTCTTTATTGTAAAATATACTGAGTGTTTTTGGGAAGGGCAGCATGGATATACAATAAATAAACAAATATTTTCAGGGATTTCTTCCTATTCATGTCCTGGAAATATATTGTTTTGTATATTTGTCCTCATTTGGTTTTTATGTAGAAATGCAAGTAGGCCCATTTGCTTTACTAAATGTACTCATGTCCTTAATGTTATACATGGATTTACAGGCTTTGCTATTTTAAAAGTTTGAGCAGTAAGCTCGCTGAATAAATAATTACCTCTTTTTGTGTGTGTATGGGTGTGTGCATGCACATGTGCATAAAGGCCAGTGACAAAATTACTTTAGATTTTCATGGGTCTGTGTTTGGTATTCAATAGATCTCCTAAGGGCAAGATACTTTCCTGGGAAAATAAATTAACTTGTTGATGCATTATCTTATTTCCTGTGGCAAAGATTTTGCTTCCTGGCTCTGGATACAGACAAGTCCTCATAGTCAGCTCTTAACTCCTCGTGGAATCTTGGCAGGCAATTGCACTGGCTCTATTGCAGCATTCTGTCATACAGAGCACTTCTAGGGCATATGTGAATCTTTTATAAGGATTTTAGGTCTAAGGAACTGGCTGAATCTCCTGAGTGATGGTACAAGAAAGATACATTATACTATTTTGACAAGGTAGAAATAGGGTCTCCATTGCCAAGAAAATATGAACTTTGCTAGAATTTGAAGAAATTGAAGAAGCCAGCTGGACATTGCCCAAACAAACTATGTAGGATTCATATTTACCAGTAATCATTCAATTACTAAAGACAGTATTATGGCTTTTGCAAGAATGCTAAAATGAAGAGTGCGAAGTGGCAAAGCTATATTTTACATCATTGTAAAACATGTACACTCCTGCTTTTCAAGATATTAAACGAAGGCTGTATAAACAGCTACTGCATCCACTTAGAAAATAGGAATCAAGTAGGGTTCAGATACAAGTATCTAGCAAGTTGCTGTGCTCAATCCTAATCAGAGTAGCTGAAGAAAGATGCTAGTATCAGAAATATAAGAAAGAAATTATTAAAATCTGGAATGAAGGTTCATTAACTGATGCTCAGACTAGATAATGATTGATTTCTGTGCATTGATTTCTGTGTGATATAATAGGCCACAAACTATAACTGTATTTAACTTGGGAGAATATCAGTGCTTTCTGCATTAAGATCAGAGCTACAGTGGAGCCAAGAAATTAGGTTTTAGTTTAATTTAGCCTATTTTTAGGGGCTCCAATAGCAATGAGTAGCCTAGGATAGCATCAAATGTATTGGATATTATTCAGTGAACATTTTACATCTATTCTATTTGGATTGACTGTGATTTTCTTTAGGAAATCACCACATGAGATGTATTGGTTTGCTGTAATTGGAAAGATACATCTTGTGGCCTGATTTCAATTTTCTGATTGATTGAGGAAACACCTTTTATAAAAGCAAATCTGTATAGAACATTAGAATATTACACAACTGAACCAGCTGGTAGAATCTACCGTAGTAATATACTGTAATTTCATACCTTAACAAGCCTTCTCTATGTGCTCCATATTTTACAAAGCCAAACCAGTTATTTCTTCTATATGGATAAGAAAATTCCTCTTCATGTCATCTAATGAAGGCCCATTCTTGATAATCAAGACCTAAAGCCTTTACTGGGTTCAAGATATCCTATTGGTTATATGTTTGGGTTATGTTTCTGAAGTCATTAAATTAAAAATTTAGGATATTACATTCTATACATGTATTAGAATATTATATACTATACATGTCTTATTCAAAGTCTTCTCCAAGGGGATTCCTCCCATAAGAAAAACTAGAAATAACCCCTCTATCTAGACTATAGTCACTACAGAAACAGTTCCTGGATATTCTGCTTCCAAATATCACCTATTCTATCTGCAAACCTTAGGGAAAGTGATGTAGTACATTTATGTTTATTTGCTGAAAATATATTTAACCTCATTAATCATTATTGTTCTTTGAAAGTAAAGTACCTCTCTAGAGCCACAGAGCATATTACCCTACAATTATTTTTATTGTTTTATTTTGCCATTATGTAGTGCTATTCACACCCAAAATACTTTAGAGACGAGCAAGAGATATTCCGAGTTTCACTTCTGAGGAAACTGAGAAATGACCAGAAAAAGTTAAGTGACGTGCTTCAAGCTATCAAGGAAGTCCGCAATTAGACAAGGGAAGGGCTACATTAGAAATCAAGAATTTGAACTACCAGGGTATGCTCAGGCCTCAAAAGAGTATGTCTATATGGCACATGGCAGTACATAGAATACACGTGCTGCCTCTTTATACACTAGTTCCAGACCCAGAAGCAATATAGCCATATTGGTGTAGGACTGCTAAGAGGCAGAGCGTAATCATCCACATGCAACACCAATCACACAGCTCAACTGCTTCTGGTTTGAGAGCTATTGCATGCATAGTCAAGGAGCAGTGTGGCACTGCCTTATAATTATATTCATTGTAGATACCTTAAAGCCCTCGTCTACACTACAAAGTCCTGATAATATTGCTTTGTTGGCTATGGGATGTGAAAAAATCAGACCCCAAAGCCAACAGCTCTTCCTGTAAAATCTCCAGTGAATTCTGCTAGCTAAGTGTGGGTTCTGTCAGCACAGCCGCTCTTATCAGTGGAAGCTGATATAACTTTCACAACAGGAAAACACCTTCTGCTAACAGTAGTTATTAAAGTGGCAAGTGTCCTGTTGCATAGACATAACCTATACCTCTCTGTGTATACCTATATCACTTCTATGACACTGAGAAAGTTACTGAGATCCCACCTCATCTACCTTGTGCTTCATGTGTGCCAAACCCTAGTAAAACCTCCCTGAGGGCTATCCCTGACACCATTCTCAAATATGCAGATGACATAAATCGTGAGAGCCACAAGAAGGGGAGGGAATGAACTGACTCATTTCCTAGTTTGGAACATATGGAGTGGGAGGGAATGGATGGGGCATTCTTCTTTGAGGTGCTCTGAAGAATGCCACCAAAGCAGTGTAGAGCTGCCCTCTCTCCCTTTCCTTCTCTCACAGAACATAATGACTTCTTTTTATATTTAAAAATTTCAGTTATGTCACCGTTAAGCCCATACTCAAATTATTTCTGTTCTTTCCCCTAGTTTGAACCATTTATGGAGTAGTGTAATTGTTCTGGATGCTGAAAGATCCAGGATTGACAAAGCTGTGGTTCTTTTCTTTATTTCTGGGGAGAAAAAAAGTTAATGGCCTAGAAAGTAACAGAACCTGGATACCAAACCAGTAATATACAGTAATGATTTGTCATTCATTGTATTTTTATTTCAATCACCTACCCTTAGGTACATGCCTTTTCTTCTATATTTTAATATTTTTCACACCTTATGGATCTTCTACTCCATGCTGAGGGCGCCATGGCCAGGCCCCAGCAGGACACTTTGATTAGCGAGGCATGCCTGCATGGTCCCAGGCTTTTCTGCTCTGGCTGCTTAAGGGGTGGGAATGTACCCAAACCTCAGCCGCCTGCTAGCACTTTGAGGCAAGGGGTGTGTGTGCAGTGCATGCATCTGCTGATGATCCAGAGCTTTTCAATATCCCTCCCTGCTTCTTTATAGTGTCTACAGCAAACTGACAGGCAAGCAAGCCATCAGGGAGCTGATAACAGTGTTTATCACCCCATCAGCAAAACAATAGCCTCTCTCCATTAGTTCAAACTCTTCTTAAACAGTTTACCAGCTGCCCTGTTGATTAGCTCCAAAATGCCCAAAGTGGGCACTGTTCCGTCTGCCTGTCTCAGTGAAATTGGAAACACACGCACACACAGACACCTCTTAGCATTAGCTAGCATACCACATGCCTAGGGTCCATGGGGCTGGGGTCCATGCTGTGGGAGATGGGACGGAAGGAGGGTGGGATTCATGCTTCAGCAATGAGCAGCCTGGTGGGTGTAGGGCAGGGGGAAACCAGGCAGACCCTGCTGTGCCTGAACTCTGCCAGAGCTCCAGCCAGGAAGCAGAGGGAAGGGGTCAGGCTCAGCCCAGAGAGAGTGCCAGAATATTGGGGTAGTCTGGCTTATTTTAAATCATCAAGGGGTCTGGACAGACAGTGTATAAACTGATTTGACTCAAATCAGTTAAGTCTGACACTATATACAACCAGATTTATCTCTAACTGGTTTTAGCCATTTACAAACTGGTTTATGTGCACTAGACATCTGTTCTGTTACAGGTTTAAACCAGTTTTTGATCACTTAAACCAGTTTATGTGTAATGTCTGTCCCTAGCCATAGTGCCACTGCTATCTCTTCCTTCCCAGAGTTAAATTTGTTAGTGATATGATTATTAACATTTTAGTGTATCTGCAGGAACTATAAAAATGCAATCCTTTCCATTTAAGGAAAATCAGATGGTGCATCTGGTTTCTTTACTTGTCTGTGTTGTTAGTCTTTGATGAAGTTAGGAATCACTGACTCATATTTTCTTTGTTACAGTTGCCTGCTTTATTTTTATGTCACCACCAGGGCAAGATTGGATTGTTGAAACTTTAGCTTTTTGATCTTCACGGATTTTAATAAGTTTATTTTGTTACACTGAATTTTAAATAATTGGTCTGGTTTATTGTTATATTCTAACATCATAAAGAATCATGTTCCTAAGCATACATGGAATAATGCAAACGAAACTTAATTTTCTTAACTTTCCTGCCACAAATTGGAATAAACTGCAGAGGGATTTAAAGGCAGGTTTTAACTGCAGGTGTTAATGACATGATGTTTGGTGCAAATGTACATCTACTTCTCTGGTGCACTTGTTTGCTTAAACAGGTATTTGCAAATGAAAAAAGCCATTTTGAATTTAATCATAGGTGCCAAATGTACAAATGTAGGTGCATAGTTTCAAAAACACTTTTACAAATGTACTTCAACCAGCAATTAAAAAAAAATACAGCTGCAGGCCATTTGCAATTTGATTAAATTTCATAACATATGATTGCATTTCCATATCATAGAAAAAAAAAGTCTTCAAATAATTTCCTGCATTAAAACATGTACGAGAATTTTGAGTGATAAATTGAGAAATTAATATACAAAATGCTTATTAGTAGTGTTACTGGTACTTTTAATGGCAAAACTTCAATTACTGAATGGATTGGGACTGAATGTGTATTTATGTGAATTGTATGTGCAACTACACATGACATTAGGGACACATTTTTGCATGTTATTTCAGGTATATCCTTTTGAAAATGTCCTGTTGACTAAACCAAAGTTCTGCCAAAACCGGTACTCAAGAGGGCTTGTATGGTTAGAACTTGGCAGTTGCTATAGCTAAGAGCACCTGAGGGAGCGATGTTGCTAGCATCATGTCCATGTCCCTTTGTCTCACCCACCTGAATGAGCGGGTACTCATCTACAACTAGGTTAACTGTAGTGACTTTTGAAATGATTCCAGGATGGGGCTTGAACTGACATCTTAAGAGATTTGGCACAATACTTTAGCAATTGTGCCACCATACTCATAATCCAATATAGAGGAATCCTTTCTTGCCACATGTGTTGATGGATTGTGGGGAGAAGACAAGGAGTTTGAGTCATAAAGGAGCTAAATAAACCTCCCAGTTTTTGCTAGATGTAAATGATGTTAAATTTACACTGAAGGTAACAAGTGAGCTATAATGATTCTATGAAGAAAAACAAGTAGGTAAAGTTTCACAGATAGATCATCATGCTTAAGTATACCTTTGTATAGCAAAGGCAAGACAAGGAATTATTCTTTCAGGAAAAAGATATGGAATGGCTTTGCATTTTCTGTTAACAAACATGAAAGTTGAGGCTTAAATAAATATTTCACTTAAAAAACTGAAAGTCGACCCCCATTTATTTTTGTACTCTCAATTTGTTAAAGTCCTAAGCCAAAGGCTCACTGATAGCTTACTGTAATGAAATAATACAAAAAAATGGAAAACCTGTTCCAAATTAAGTTCAAAGTGATAAATATATTGCAAGCATTTTTCCCACAATACTGAGCAGATTAATCTCTATTTTATTTTTTCATTCAACTATTTATCATTATTATTAGCACTATTGATATAATGCCATAAATTTATCTGGGATTTTGCAAAAAGTAATAATACACATTCTCCTCCCCAAAGGTCTTACAATCATATGTCCTGAGTCCTCAAAATCCATAAACCCATTTGTTTCCTTAAGCATTAATACACTTAGTAGGATCAATGCAATTACTCATTTGCTTGAAGACGAAAGCATCCACAAATGCCAAAAGCATCCACGAATGCCTCAAAGCCAAAAAGGAGGCATACACCCAATGGAAGGGAGGAGCCATTACTAAAGAGGATTATACCTCCTTGGCTCAAGATTGTAAGGGGGGGGTATTAAGAAGGCTAAGGCAGAGATGGAACTGAACTAGCGACCCAGATCAAAGATAACAAGAATTCCTTTTTTAAATATATTGGGGTATAAATTAGGTGCCAAATAATGTGGGGCCTCTGCAGGACATGCTTGGTAACCCAGTGGTAGCACGAGATGACAAAGCTAATCTCTTTAACAGACTCTTTGCTTCCATTTTTCTGAGCAGGGACAGGGACATCCCCCACACTGGGATTCCGGATGGACCCAGAGAAGGTGCAGCCAGGCCCAGGGTCAGTGAGGACCTAGTCAGGGAACTTCTGGAGGGACTAGATGTGTTCAAATCAGCAAGTCCTGATGATCTCCAGCCCAGAGTGCTTAGGGAACTGGCAGAGGTCATTACAGAACCCCTGGCACAGCTTTATGAGCACTTGTGGTGCTCTGGTGAGGTGCCTGATGAGTGGAAAAGGATCAATGTGGTCTTTTCAAAAAAGGAAGGAAGAGGACCCAGGAAATGATAGGTCCATTAGTCTAACCTCAGTCCTGGGGAAGCTTTTTGAGAAAATTATCCAGGAGCACATCTGCAAGGGGCCAACAGGGGAGTTTATGCTTAGGCCCAATCAACACAGGTTAATTAGAGGTAGATCCTGTCAAACCAACATGGTGGCCTTCTATGACCATGTCACAAAAGCCTTGGACATAGGTGTGGCGGTGGACGTAGTCTTCCTGGACTTTAGGAAGGCCTTCAACACTGTCTCTCACTCCATCTTCATTAAAAAATTAGGAGACTGTGGTGTTGATGCCTACACAGTCAGATGGGTCACAAATTGGCTGGAGGGCTGCACCCAGAGAGTGGTGGTGGACGGGTCATTTTTGACCTGGAGAGATGTGGGCAGTGGGGATCCCCAGGGCTTGGTCCTCGAGCCTGCTCTGTTCAATATCTTCATCAGCAATTTGGACAAGGGGGTGAAAAGCACCTTGTTCAAGTTTGCAGATGACACTAAGATGTGGGGAGAAGTGAGCATGCTAGAAGAGAGGGACAGGCGACAACTAGATCTGAACAGGTTACAAAGGTGGGCAGATGAGAATAGGATGGGTTTCAATACAGACACGTGCAAGGTGTTGCACCTGGGGAGGAAGAACCAGCAGCATACCTACAGGCTGGGGAACTCCCTTCTCATCAGCACAGAAGCAGAGAAGGATCTTGGAATCACTATTGATTCCAAGATGAACATGGGCTGCCAATGTGAGGACACAGTCAGGAAGGCTAACCGCATTTTGTCATGCATCCAAAAATGCATCACAAGCAGGTCCAAGGAGGCGATCCTCCCCCTCTGTGCAACACTGGTCAGGCCACAGTTGGAGCACTGCATCCAGTTCTGGGCGCTGCATTTCAGGAGGGATGTGGACAGCATCGAAAGGGTACAGAAGAGGGCCACTCACATGGTTAGGGGTGGAAGGGCAGGCCCTCTGAGGAGAGGCTATAGGACCTGAACCTGTTCAGCCTCCAGAAAAGAAGACTCAGAGGGGATCTGGTGGCCACCTACAAACTTGCCAAGGGGAACCAGCAGGCAATGGGAGAGTCCCTGTTCCCCCGAGCACTACCAGGGGTAACAAGGAACAACGGCCATAAGTTGACTGAAAGTAGATTTGAGCTATATATCAGGAGGCACTACTTCAATGTCAGGGTGGCTAGGATCTGGAACCAACTTCCAAGGGAAGTGGTGCTTGCCCCTAACCTGGAAGTCTTTAAAAGGAAGCTAGACAGCCACCTAGCTGAGGTCATTTGACCCCAGCATCCTTTCCTGCCCATGGCGGGGGATTGGACTAGATGATCTGCATAGGTTCCTTCCAATCCCACCAACTATGAAGATGGCTGTGTTTAATGTCTTCACTGAATCCAGGCCCAAAGATTTAAACTATAGTAGAGTGGCATCAATAGAAGTTTTCTTATTAGTGTAGTATTTGAGTGAGCAAGAATTTATTTCACCTAGTAAGTGTGTAAGTGGATTTATACTTCTCCCCACCCCCAAGACCAATGCCCAGCAACAGCTGAACACATAGCCCCAACACCAACCCTGGCCCACCCAGTGGCTGCTCCAGGCTTGCCCAGCCAGAGCAGACCAGTCAGAACTCTTGTACACAGCCTGAAGGTCAGCCCATGCTGTGCCTCTTCTGGACTACCTGCCCACACTGAGGAGAGGCAGCAGTCATGGTGGCCAGGCAGAAGTTCTTGCTGGCATGGGGGGAAAGCAGCCCCTTCCCCTCACCACTTCTGGGCCCTTCTTGCTGCAGCTGCCCAGAGCCTGCTTCTCAGATGCCCTGAAGCTCCTCTCTACCACTGTCTCTGCCATCTCCAGGCCACCCAGAGGGGCAGCTGTGTCAGTGGAAAGGTGCTAAAGCGCAGCCCAGATGCAGGTTCCAGCCAACTGCAGCAAGAAGAGCCCGGCAGCGGTGAGGGGGAGGGGCCACTTTTCCTCCAAGCCAAACAGTAGCTTCTACCTGGCCACTGCTACTGCTGCCACTGCTCAGCTTGGGCGGGTGGTCTGGAACAGGTGTGGGGAGGAATGAGGTTGGAACGGTGCATTCAGGTTTCATCTGGTTTGGAGATGATCTACTCTAGCCAAGGCAAGTCCAGAATGGGTGTGGGGTGGGCCGGGGTCAGGGCTGTGTGCACAGGTCACCACTAGTACCATGTGGCTGGGGCCAGCAGTGGCAGCAGCCAGAAGTAGCCACCACTGCCTGGGCTGCCTAGAAATGTAGTCCAGCCACAGAGCTACCCCAGCCCCACTGCATGCCTGGGGGCAGTAGAACACGACATGAGCCAGATGGCATCTGGGATAGGTGGGAACAAGGGGCCCACCACGGGCTGAACAAAGTCCCTCCATGGGCCAGATCCAATCTGCAGGCTGTATTTTGCCCACTCCTGTCCTAATCTGTTCTTTCACTACTGCGGGCTGCTCGTCTTCTCCCCAGACTTTGCTGCCCAGTGCAATAGGCTGGGAGCTGGCCTTGCCTGTGAAGACCAAAGTAAAAAACATGAGAATTTCAGCCTTTTCCTCATCATCAGTTACTAGGTTGCCTCCCCCACATTTTTCCTCTTGTTGCTAACATACTTGTAGAAACCCTTCTTCTTACCCTTTATGTCCCTTGCTAGCTGCAAGTACACTTTGGCCTTCTTGATTTCATCCCTGCATGCCTGAGCAATATTCTTGTACTCCTCCCTAGTCAACTGTCCAAGCTTCTATTCCTTGTAAGCTTCTACATCCTCCACTTCTTGTAAGCGTCTACAGCTATGTAAATATTTAAAATCATAACAAAGAGAAAAAAATAGACACCTTTTACATTTTTTAATTAATTTTCTCACATAAATATAGCACATTTAGACAGAACACTCTCTAGGGGCCACTCCTACAGACACTGAGGGCCACATTAGAATTTCCACTTACATTATTAAAAGTAAGATAAGGCCCTAGGAAACTCAATGTAGAATTTTCAGAAATGTTTGACAAACGTATTTTGTATATTAAAAAAGCATTTAAAATACTTGTACTGTGCAATCATTATTGACTAATATCATATACTATGTACTCTGGGTGCACACAAACTATTCCCTTGCCCCATCATCATTGTGAATTTAGTTTATCCTGAGCTTTATGGAATATCATTTTATCTGATAAAAACTGAGAAAAGCCATATATTGTATTAGAAAAAAATTAGGTTCCATGTAGCTACAAGTTTACCTACAGAAAAACTGCTTAGCTCTCCATCCTTGCATGCCAGTACTCAGTTCTGCAGTGTTTGCTGTGCAGGATCTCACATCCTGAATACTCTGCTTGAAGATTAAGGATGTTCTGGTATTATTTTAGGAGTTGTCTCAGTATGTCATCCACCACCACAGTGATGCAATTTGCCCTATGTTTCAGTTCACTGCTTCCAAAAGTCCAGTAATTCTGAGTGCATAAAATTCCTCTAAATATGTGTCTGCAACCAAAACTCAATTAATGTATTAGTCCTCTGAACTACAAATTACTAGATCTATATATCTACCTTACATACTCACCTGCAAAAACATCTTTCATGTACTAAAGCAATAACATTTACCAGATTCATCTGACCCTTTCTGAAAACAATCATTAGCCCTAATCTACATAACCAACCCTTCAAACAAAAGCCCTTTAACAGGTAAAAATCTTAATTTGCACATACTCCTTAAGATAAATCTTTTTTCGTGAAATCTAACACAAACTATAGCACATGAGCTACAGATGTAAGGCGCATCCTGAGTTGATTAGATCTAGGTTTCTGTAGTCAGTTCAAACCTCTCTGTGACCGATTAGATGAATGTATAATAAAATGTCCTTTTATCTTTTTTGTGTCCTCTGAGGAGATGATATAATATTGTATCCATCTAACTCTTTCACTGTCATCAATAGAAAGGGAAATGCTCCAAAACAATGTGGAAATTACAAAGGAACTGAAATCTCTCATGAGAGTCTGGTCCAGAAGATCAAATTGATCAAAATCATTGATTTTATGTTAAAAAAATATATGGGCATAAATCAGTCTTACTGTCTGTAAGCAATTACCATAAATGTGTAATTTAATCAGTTGTGCACTCAAAGCTGTATCTGGGCACCTAATTACCCATCTGCATATGGAATATCCTAAGTTATTGCAACAGGGTGGCATCCTAGGGTTGCCGTGCTCTCCCCTAATGCCCCCTTTATCGTGCCAAGTTAGCCAAAAGGGCACCCTCAATTCTCATCCGCCACGTCTTTGATGTTAAATGTATAATAGGAAGGCTGCCTAGTAGTCAACCCAAAAACACCAAGAAAGCTGTAAAATCTATAGTGGAGCCCTCAGGTACCACCACATTTGTTCAGAAGAGACAATTTGTGACACCTACCTTATCAATCTGAAAACTTAAATAGAGAAACAGAACACATCTTTGTGCTACCCAAATGCCCTGTGCGTACAAAGAAAACAATACAAAGAATTGTACTGTAATCTTTGCAATACAAAGAAACCCCCCTACTGACCACATACCGTTAGTTGTCACATACCATCCCACACTACAAGAAGGATTATCAAACAATTACAGCCTAAACTTTGTTTCAAAAAAGAATCAGACTGTGAAATAAATGTTCCCAACCTGCTCCTCTCTCCTTGTCCTCCCAGCTTTCAAACAACTTCCAAATCTCATTCAGCTCAACAGCTGAAGCAAAGTCCTTACTGATCAGTAGACACCAAATAGACATCATCCTGCCTTAACAATAAAAACAAAACCTGTCAACATATTTCCACTACCACCACAATCAACAACCTAATATTGAAACCATCAGTATCTACAGATCCTACACATGTTTTCTATCACAGAATGTTGCATATCTCTCCCAGTGCACCAGATGCCCAAACAGAAATGATGTAGGTAAAGGACTAAACAAAGACTATGGATCAAAATGAACTGTGGGAGAAAAAAAAAAGATAAGGAACAGACACACAAATGCAGGTAGGAGAACACTTTTCACAGAACAAACAGCCCCTTTTTGACATTACCATCCTTGTAATCAGGGGTAATCTACAAGCAACTTCAGAAGACTGATCTAAGAACAAAAATTCATAACATTACTGCACACTGAAAACTATGGACTACATACAAACAATGGCTTTCTGGCTCATTACAATTAACCTGCTACCTCTGCCAACCTCTCCACCCCACAGATAATAATGACACTTTTCTATTGTTTATGATTTTGCTCCTCCACGTAATGAAGTTATGTATTCTATTCCACATCACCTGTTTTGAAGCTGCTCCTAATAACATCTCTTTACTTCTACTTTGCAGCTTTCCTCCATTCCTCTATGTGTCTTTTTTCATGGACATATGGAGTTATACACAAGCCATTTTTTGGTTGTTTACCTCAAGTTCTTTTTGCTTCTTTCCCAAACCTGAGGAAGGGCACTTTGTGCCTCAAAGCTTTGTCTCCTCACTGTACAGTTGGCCCAATAAAAGATATCAGCAAAAAACTGCCTCACTTATAAATACTTACAATCATTTTAAAAAAGCGAACAAGTCTTCCAAAGTACCTAGGTGCCCAAAGTCAGAACTGTGGCTAAACTTTACACTTGCATAAAATGATAGTTATTTTCATGAGGCCAAATGAAGCCTTAAGAGTGGTGTGCTTGTTCTGCAAAGGAAGGCTAAGCAGGAGAATGTTACTCAACTTATATACAAATGGAAAGTTTCTGGAGCCATCAAATTGTTATTTGGAATAAATAGACAGCCAAAGCGTGCATGCATAATGTGTTTAACCAAGACTCTGACTGAACCAAATGGGAAGTGTTTGCAATATAGAATGTATATATATATGTGAAGATTAGAAAAATGTAACTGATGAAAAGCAGGACTCACTGAACAGGAGCATGAAAAGCAGGAATCAGCAAGATGTGGCCCCCAGGGAGCCAATGGATCTAACCCCAGGAGCTGGAGGGCTTTGCCTGTGCCCAGTACCCACTCCAGGCCAGGCTACAAAGAGCTGTACCAAGGCTGGGCAGCTTCCAGCTCTGTCTATGTTTGGTGCCATTTATCCACCCCCTTCCGCTTCCCTTCCAGCTATTGGAGAGCTATGTCAGGACCAGGCAACTGCAACCTGCACCTGTGCTGACAGCGCTACTCCCAGTCCCTCTCTTCAATTCCCAGCTATAGCATAGCTGCCCATGGACTGGAAGCTGTACCCATTACCCAGCCATGAGGCAGGGGAGGATAGAGCATAGAAGTGGGGCAGCATGGATGCAGTTTACAGCTGCCTGGCCCTGATGTAGCTCCCACCACATGGAAGCTGTGGTACCACAGCCAGGGAGTAGGGAGGTCAGGAGAATCAGCAACAGCATAGGTGCAGCTTCCAGCTGCCTGGCTCTGGTGCAGAAATAGGCAAAGCCCCTTGTCACTGATGTGCCCCCAAGCCACCCAGCCTGCAATGGACCAAAGCTAATCTGTTCCAGCCCACTGCTTGTCAAGGGTTACTAGCTGTTGCATTCAATGACACAGGAACCATTATAATGTGCATAGCCATTGACCTGATGATGACTGACACAGCCTGTACCGTAGACTTGGGCAACTGATCAGTACAAAGTTCTGCTCTATCTGCAAATTATTATCACTTTGTAATGTCCAAAAATAATTTACTATTGCTATCTTCTGTCATTGTCAGAGAATTTGATTTACTGCCCTTCTTTCTCTTGTTCCTACCTTACAAACTAAATAGGACCATATGAGGGCTCCATTGTCAGAGATACAGCATTTAGATGTACTGTACAGACAATGACTTAAAAAACAATTCAGCACGGTCAAATAGACCATGAATACAAATGGACTGAAACTGGGAAAAAAAACACAAATAAAGAAAATAAAAAGGAATGAGAAATAATGGAGTCGTAATTGTACCAAAACAGATTATCTAAGATGAGCAATTTAAATTGGCTGCATTTGCACTAATTAACTGCATTAAAAAACAGCCAGATTAGGTTTCATATTAAAACAATTATTCTAGATGTTAAAACCATGTGTTCCAGATGGGATGCATATGCCTAGAGTTCTCTCACAGCTCTCCAAAAGCATCTGTTTTGCCTTCTACTCATATTCAGGGTACCCTATCTGGCCATTACCTGTGGCTGACTATTTTCTTTGAGGTCCAACCTAGGAGTTTTAATTCAGGGGCAAAATATCTTTCTTTTCTTTTTTTTGCTGAAGGATAATAGGACATTTTATTTGTTAGCAAATAGGAAACTGATGAGGTGGTTTAACTCTGTAATGGCAAACCAAATCTAGCTTCATGACTTCCCAGAGGCTGCTGATGCATCAGTTATCAAACAATGAGCACTTTGTGAAGTGAAAACAAAAAAATCATTATATGAAATGACCGAGATTGCTATTTATTTCAAGCAACCAGGAGCATTTAACTCATTTTTATATCATCAGAAGATACTTTAATGATAGACCCACCAGTCTAGAGCTCTCAGATGCCTATTCATTTGGGGTGTTTTACTACAGATGCTTGGGACTTCATTTTTCAAGGTATATATATATATATTGTATAGTATTTATATATTGAGAGCATTTCTTCTGTTGAGGTCTAATATAGCTGCATACAGGCCTTGTTACACAGTAATTTTAAGGCAGTTCTTAACCTCTAGATTGCCTGCATACTAACACCTGAAACTAGTTTTAAACACATTTTAGGCAGTTTAAAGTTATGCCATTCTAGGGCAGGTTTATCTCTGATCTGTGCTACCCAGCTCATGTTCCATTAATGTGTGGCCACTCCATAGATAAGCCACCCAAACTGCAGTCCTCCAGCATCCCAGGATGCAATGTCCTCTACTCCACCCTCCTATTCTGTATAGCCAAACTTCCCACCCCCTTAACTCTACTGCCCAGGGGGCACCAAGCCCTCCTGCTCCCAGGTATGTAACCTTCCCACTTCCTTTTAGGCTGGAAGTTGTAATGTCCCCAGCCTGACTAATTGGTTTGCTTAAGTAATTTGCTTAACTATCAGTTAGCACATGATCAATGTGGGTCAAACTCAGAAGGTTCCGGGTGGTTTGAACTTTCAAACTGGCATTACATTGTGACCTATTTTTTGGTTATGAGCATCCTTAGTTCACAGTTGTTTTGGTGCCAGAAAGGTACAGATTACACCTTGAGGTGATTATTGATCAGATTAGTTAATGCAGGGGTGGGCAAAATACAGCCCATGAACCAGATCTGGCCCACGAGGCCATTCTTTCTGGCCTGCAGGGCCCCTAAAAATGTAGAAAATTAATTTTTCTCTGCCCTTACTTCTTATAAAAAATGACAGGAACCAAGGGCAGTAGGACCCAGGGGAAGACCAGCAGGTTCCAACAACAGCAGGGCCCACCCAGCCCTGCCCCACCAGCCGGAAGCCCCTCCCAGGGCTTCTGGACTGGGAGCAGGTGGCTGCCCCACACTGGAACCTCAGGTGAGTTGGGGGGGAGAATGGTGGGGAGGACCCTGAGCAGGGAAGGAGCTTGAGGTAGGGGGGAAGTGGCCCCTTCCCCAGCCGGTGGCCGGCACTCCCTGCTGCAGCTGTTCACAGCCTGCATGAAGCTGCCTGTGCCTGCTCCAGACAGCCTCAAATGGACTGCGAGCCAGCAGGAGCACTAGGCCCAAACCAGTGTCCTAGGAACAGTGCCATCAGGGCCTAGAGCATGAGGCCCACACCAGTGGCATGGGCTGCAAGCACCTGCAGCAGGGAGCACCGGCCTTGGGGTGGGCAAGGGGCTGCTTTTCTCCATACTCAGCACCAGCTTCTTCCCTGCCAGCAATCAGGGGGTCAGGGCTGTGCACTGCCCCCCCACCTCTACCATGGGGCTGGGGGGCACTGGGTATGAGTGGGCTGGGAGCCAGCAGGAGCATGAGGCCCACACCAATGTCCTGGGAACAGTGCCAGCAGGGCCCAGGGCAGGGTGGCAAGAGCACAGGGTCCCAGCTGGCTGGGGCTCTGTGGAGCTGAGCCAGCTCCCCCCTCTCCCTCATGGTGCAACCCAGCCCAGCTCCTTGGACCACTACCAGCCTGCGCCCTGGTTTGGGCCCCAGTGGTGCTGGCCCTGGGACATTGGCCCCAAGACATTGAGACATAGCTCCCAAGATGTTGACCAGAGGGTAGGGCACCTGTCAAGGGGCGGGGCTACTCATGTGGCCCTTGACAGCCTGCCAAAACTGAGTAAGCAGCCTTCCACCCAAAGTAATTGCCCGCCCCTGGGTTAATGAGTGGGATGTATTAAGTTTGTTGCAAATGATATTGAGTGACAGCCACCACTGAAAGATTGATTGGATTAAGAGGTGATTGGTGGAGCTTGTGTGAGTGAGGGCTGGGAGGCCAGCAACTCTTTACGTGAGTTCTGCATGTAGGTGCTGGATGTGCTGTTGTGTTATGTCCATGTAAGTGTGAGAGCGTGAGCCACTTGTAAGCTTAGCATGAGCCTAGTGGAAGTGTGGAAACTGATTTGTGTGTGTCCCCTGAGTCTCTAGTGAGAGCTCCTCAAGTGAAACCCTAATTGCAGTCCACAGCAATCCAGAGGGAGCAGAGTCTCCAAAGGATCTTGCATTTATGGTTACATATCACCCCACCCTGGCAACCAAGGAAGTTGAGTGCCTATGAGAGGGAGAGAGTCTCTGGGGAGGCAGATGATTAGTGTTGCATGCCTCACTTCTTTGCTGAGTGACAGACTCTGTCATGCGTGCAGTGTTGCTGCGAGGGTGAGAGTGTACGTTTGATTTCTATATCTTCTCATCCTATAATTCGTATACCTTGTACTTCGCCAAGCTTGTTTCTTAATTTGTTGTATATGTTGTATTTTGTTAATGGTGCATTAGTTATTTGTTAACGATATACCATATTGCTTAATCCTTAATGGGACTCAGTGATTATTCCAAGTGCCAGTTCACTAGCACACCCTGGACATATTAGCTTAGGCTAGCAAGTGTTTAATTGACCACCTCTTTCACTGTGGGAAGGAAAATTTTGGAGGATTAATGATCTCCATTTACCTATTGAAATTTTCCATCTCCAACTCCCCAGGGGTGTAACCCTGTGAAAACAGCCTGCAGAGCACATGCAAGCTATCCAGGTCACAGTGTACAGACAGGTCCAGGAGTGGGGCTAAGTGGCTTAAGGGGCCAGATCAGGTCACGGACCAGATCGGGTCCACAGGAGCTAGGGCTTCCCTCCCAGGGCAAGAGTAGTAGCTCTCTACAAAATGCCTTCTCTCATTGCTCCCACCTCCACCTCCCAGGCAGTTCCAGTAGCACAACCAGCACCCCACCCCAATCCAGCCCAAATCCCAATTTATTAAACCACAAGACCTTCTTTATTTCCTTTTTATTTTTTTAATGTTTTTGCTTACTTTTTTTATTTTATCCTTCCATGGTTGACCTTTTCATTTTATCACCCTTCCCCCACCCTGTTCCTTTCCACCTCCCATTTCATTACCCATTCCCATCCTATTAACTTTCCACCTCCCAGCTTCATGTTCTCTCCTCACTCCCAAACCCATCTCCCACACACCTGCACCTAGAGCTGGGGTAGAAGTCTGTCCTGGCTCACCAGCCTTGTAGCCACATCTCGTAGCTATTGCTCCTACTCAGGCCCCTGCTCACCACCCAGCTCCCCAGGACAGTCACAGAACATTTTAGCCTTACAGTGTGCTTGCTCCAAACTGAAGCTTGTGCTAATACTGATCAACATTTGAGCAGCTCAAAGTAAACATGTAACAAGGCCCTAGGTTGTTAGCCTCTATGTGAACTAGCTACTATATGAGGCTGAGACATAGGCTTTGCATGGCGGGGTTCGCAGCTATTTGTTAGAAAGTCACAGAACATTGAGATTGAGGAATCTTGGATTCAGTTCCAGGTCCTCATGGTGAGTGTGCTTTCATGATATAAACCATTTATCCTGCATATCTTAAAACAGAATAATAGGAAATGTTTCTTCTCAGAGAAGTATTTCTATTTATATTAACTGCTAGAAATAACTGCTACAAGAATCCCTCCAAATATTTTTGCTTGTGTAGACCGTTAAAAGGACATGCTTATTGGAAACTTGTGCAAACTAGTTTAATAGTTTCATAGTAGTTAGGGTCAGGAGGGACCTGAACAGATCATCTAGCCTGACCCCCTGCCACAGGCAGGAATGAATGCTGGGTTCACAAGACTAGAAGCGAGGACCACCTTCCTTGGAAGTTGGTTCCAAGCTTTTGGCTACCCTGACTGTAAAATACTGCCTTCTGATCTGTAACCTAAATCTATTCTTCATCAGCTTATTTCCATTGTTCCTTGTCACCCCAGGTGGTGCTGAGGAGAAAAGGGTTCTACGTATTTCCTGTTGATCTCCCCTGATGAGTTGGTAGGCAGCCACCAGGTCCCCCCTCAGCCTCCTCTTGCTGAGGCTGAACAGGTTCAGGTCCCTCAGTCTCTCCTTGTAGGGCCTGTCCTGCTGCTCTCTCACCAAGCAGGTGGCCCTTCTCTGAGCTCTCTCCAGGCTGGCCGCATCCCTTTTAAAGTGCGGTACCCAGTACTGGACACAGTACTCTGTGTGACTTTGGTCAGGCTGCAGTTGGAGGGGGAGTAACACCTCTCTGGACCTGTTTGAGAAGCACCTTTGGATGCATGACAGGGCCTTGCTGGCTGCAGTTTGACATTGGTGACTTGCGTTCATCTTGGGAGTCAATAATGACTCAAAGATCCCTTTTTGTCTCTGTGCTTTCAAGAAGGGAACTCTCCAGCCTGTATGTATGCTGTGAATTCCTTCTCCCAAGGTGCAGCACCCTCAATTTGTCTACGTTGAACCCTATCCTATTCTCATCTGCCCACTTCTGTAATCTGTCTAAATCTAGTTGCAGCCTCTCTCTCCCGTCAAGTGTGTCCACCTCGCCCCACATCTTAGTGTCAACAGCAAACTTGGACAGCATGCTTTCCTCTCTCTCATCCAAGTCACTAATGAAGATGCTAAGCAGTGTGGGCCCAAGGACTGAGCCCTGAGTTACCTCACTGCTCACATCTCACCAAGTTGAGTATAACCCATCCACCACTACTCTCTGGGTGCGCCCCATCAACCAATTTTTTTACCCATCCAACTGTGTAGGCATCAATGCCACAATCGCTTAATTTATTGATGACAGTTTCTCACCCCATCCTCAAAGGCCTTCTAAAAAGACTACGTCCACAGTGACACCATCATCCAAGGATTTAGTTACTTGGTCATAAAAGGCAATCAGGTTGGTCAAGCAGGACCTGTCTTTGATGAACCCATGCTGATTACCCCTGAGCATGATCTCCCCTGCAGGCCCCCCACAGACGTGCTCCTTGATGATTCTCTCCAAGATCTTCCCAAGCACTGAGGTGAGGTGTACAGGCCTATAGTTATTTGGGTCCTCCTTTCTCCCTTTCTTGAAAATTGGGACCACATTAGCCAGTTTTCAATCCCCCGGCACCTGGCCAGATGACCATGAACACTCATACAGCCAGGCCAAGGGCTCCACAATGACCCCTGCCAGCTCCCTCAACACCCTTGGGTGGAGGGCATCTGGACCTGTGGATTTAAAAATGTCTAGCCCTTCTGGAAGACCCCCTAACTATATCTGTACTGACTGAAGACCTGACAGAGCTATCCCCAAGATTGCCCCTACCTCTGGTAGGTGGGCTGTCCCAGTCCCTGTTCAAGAAAACAGATGCAAAGAAACTGTTAAAAATATCAGCTTTCTTGTCTAGCATAGCCACAAGATTACCGTTTGCATCTTGCACGGGGCCTATATTGCCTGGTGCCCTCTTCTTGCTCCCAAGGTACTTGAAAAAAAACTTTTTGTTGTCCTTAATCCTGGATGCTAGCCTGAGTTCCATCTCTGCCTTGACCTTTCTAATAGCCCTTCTACACTCACAGGCTGGGGAGGACTGCTCCTCCTTGTCAATAGCTTCTCTATTCCACTGGTTGTACGCCCCACTTCTAGTCCTCAGGCATTCCTGAATGCCCTTGCTGAGTCAAGGGGGCTTCTGAGCACTCTTACCCCCTTTGCTTCTCTCAGGGACCGTTAACTTTTGGGTCTGGAGGATCACCCCCTTAAGGTATGACCATCCCTCATGGACTCCCATCTCCTCTACCTTCTGGGCCCCCAGTGCCTCCCCCATCAGTCTCCTAAGCTCACTGAAGTTGGCCCTTCTGAAGTCAAGGGCTTTAGCCTTGGTGTGAGCCCTTGACGCCCTGCGTTGGATAATGAAATCCAGCAGGTGATGATTGTTATTCCCTAGGTGGTTGAGGACCTACAGTCCCCTCACCAGGTCATTCCCAATGGCCAGGACCAGGTCCAGCAAGGTATTACCCCTAGTGGGGCTGTGCACCTCCTGGATAAGGTGAAGGTTCTGTAATACAGCCAGGAACCTATGTGAGCGGTCAGACCTGCTTTCTGCTCCTCCCAGCAAATGTCTGAGTAGTTTAGATCACCCATGACAATAACATCCTTTGACCTATCTGCCTCCATAAGCTGACTGGAGAAGTCCTGGTCTAGCTTTTCCCCCTAATCACAGATGTAGCTGAATTTCCACTAAATTGTAATTGAATCTTGAGATTGCTTAAAAATTATGATCCACCATATGTCATTATTTTACAGAACCATGGCCAGGAGAGTCAGATTTAGTTAGCTAGAAAACACAGTAGACATGATTGTGTATTCTTTGGGCATTTAAGCATTTTCTTTTTTTTTGGTTTTCCTCATATTCCAGCATATATGGAAAAAATTGCAGTGTTATGGGGAAAAAAGGCAGTGTTGTGAGCATTTAAGAACATAAGAAATGCCATATTATATCAGACAAATGGCCAATCTAACCTAGTATCCTATCTCCAACGGTGACAAGAGTGAATGCTTTAGTGGCAGAGCACTCGACTGAATATATCTAGAGTGATCTATCCCTTATTGATTACCCTCCCTAGCATCCAGCATTATTAGTTTATAGATGCCAGAGGAAACACCTCCAAACATTCTGTTCAACAGCTATTAATAGATCTATCATCCATGAATTTGCCTAGATCCTTTTGAATCTGACTATGCTATCTGCTTCTACCACCACCTGTGGCCATTCCTGTGACAATAAATTCTATTTTGGTTATCACTGCCTATTGAGCTGATAGAGAACATCTACAATACCTACAAGGTCTCTTTCCTGAGTCATAATAACTAATTCAGAACCCAGCCTTGAATACTTGATGTTTTTTTCCCATATGAATTGCTTTGCATTTATCAACACTGAAAGTCATCTACCCCTTTTCTGCCTACTCACTTAATTTGGTGAGATCTTTGTGCCACTCATCTCCATCAGCTTGGAACTTAACTATCCAGAATAATTTGGTATCATCCGCAAACTTGGAGATTTTGTTGTCCACCCCCATTTCTAGAACATTGACAAAAATGTTGAACCAAATTGGGCTTAGCATAGATCCCTGTGGGAGCCCACTTTTGACCTCCCTCCATCCTGAAAAGTGACCATTTGACCCTACCCTTTGCTTCCTATCTTTTAACCAGCTCTCAATCCACAAAAGAACCTTCCCCCCAATTTCATGGCAACTCATTTTTTTACAAAGTCTTTGGTGAGAAAAAACTTTTTGAAAATCTAGAGATATCAACTAGATCCTGCTCCACGTGTTTCTTAACACCTTCAAAAAACTCCAGCAGATTAGTAAGGCAAGATTTCCCTTTATCATGCTGACTTCTCCCCATTACTCCTATTTGTCCATGTGGCTGCTGATTTTATTCCTTATTCTAGATTCTACCAACTTGCAGGGATGGAAGTTTCCACAATCACTGGTATGTAGTTCCCAGGATCACCCCTGGAACCCTTTCTAAAGATTGGTGAATTAGGTTAGTCCGGTGCATTGAATTTTTGCACCAGATCCCCTATTGAGTCAAGTTAGGTTCCAGTCCTCTAGCACCCCATGCTCCTTTGTGAGTCCCTGCTAGCCCCCACCTACAGGAAGGCACATTGAAACTTGGCTCTATGCTTGGCTGCTTTGACCAAGTGCCAAGGCATGCCCTCAGAATTTCCCATAGCCAAACTAATAAAGTTTCTGTCCCTAGCTCTGCCTCCTGCCTGTGGCCAGCTGTCATCCACAGCCAGGCAATGGGGTAAGGAAGAAACAGAGGCTTCTGTGTTCCCTGCATGCTCCCCAGAACCTGCGTACCCTCTTCCTTGGGTCATTCCCCTGAGCCCTGCCACAAAGCACCCTGCAATATACACATAGACCTGACACAGAGCCCAGGGGGGAGAGAGAGAGTGTGTGTGTGTGCGTGCAGCCCCACGAACCATACCCCTGGCTCCCACACACCAGGGAACCCTATGCCCCCATATATATTGGCATAACCCCACAAACTGCACCCCTGGCTCCTGTATCACATTTCAGTGGCCAGAGCCAGTAACCCTGCCACCCAGACTCCAGCATGGAACCACCCACCCTGCAAGTAGCACCCAGTGCAAGTTGCTCACTTCTGGTGGGTCAGGGTGGCAGGAGGCAGAACATTTGGACTGTGCTTGAACAGAGGCACTCCTGTGACATCCATGGCTTGGCCACTGCTAGCAGGTACCAGGTCCATGGACACCTAATGTGCTGCAAAGCTTTTTAAGTCCAGAGCTAGAGTCCTGGAGTACTAAGGTGGGGAGAGGTGTGGGGGGGCTACTAGACATTCAAGCTGTGGGAAGTAGGTAGGGCATGGCCAGCTACCTCTATGTTACAAGTAGGGGCACTGGAAATTTACAGATCATGGTATGGGGCACTGACAGAATCATGTGGTGTCTGCTAGAAGCCCCTGGATAGTGCAAAGGTGCATTATAGTGAAAATGCGCTTTGCTTAAGTATGCCCACGCTACTTGCACTGCACACTGAAGAAATGCCATGTATACATTCTTAGAATGACTCTGGCTATATCCAGCACTGCTCTCATGAGTATGCCCAAAACTTAGATCCTGTGAGTGGACATGTGCACTCTGCTAGAATTGTCTATATGGCTTTTTTTTTCTTGGCATTTGGCATATGTACAGTGAGAATGAGTGGGCAGGACATTTTTATGATAGCATTTCCTTGCATCATCTGACATGTGGCAGATAAGCCCGGAGATATTTTCCCAGAAACACATCAGGCCTAAAGCCTGATAATATGAGTGAGGCTATTCTGAAAGACGACTGGAATAAGGCATAAAACCTCAAGTGGGTCGATGCTGTCAGAGGCTGGACATAGAGGACACAAATAACGCTTCAAATAATCCAACCTATTATTTGTATTGTGGACTGAGGGGCCAGATTGAGGTAAGAAGTAAATTTATCTCTGGATCAGTGATTGTAAGAGAACAGGTTTGAGAGGTGTATGTCTCAGGCTCAAATTTTCTGTTAGCCAATAAAGGGTTTAAAAATATACACATTTAATGGCAATGCTATGAGAAAACAAATACTTTAAATTATCAGTAGATGGTAGCATCATTTGTCTTCTATTATCATTTAATTGTCATCCTTGACCATGCGTTTCATCCACTTGAATCTACTTGGGTTTTTTTTTAATGTGAGACCTCTGGAACTGTGTTTTGTGGAAGGTCACTTATAAATAAATGTGATTCATTATTAGATATAAACAATTAATATACCCCCATAAAACAAAACAGTGAAATCCTTGCAGGGGGTAGCATGCATTCATTATCTGCACGTTCCAATCTGCCACTTGTGAGAGAGTGCATTTGATGAAAGCTCTATGAATATAAAAGTGTTGAACTGTATTTAATCTTCCAGAATGAGAAACTCCCAGCTTCCTTTTCATGAAAACCTATCAGGAATAAGAATCCTGCCAAGATTGCAACTGGAAATATTTTAGAACGCATGTTTTACATTCTGTTATATTCCAGGATGACAATGAACATACTCTGTCTTTGTTCTGCATGAGGAATTTTCATTGACGTCAATGGGAAGACTGTGCAATGATGGAAATCATAAGATACAATGTCTGTATAAACTGTGGCTCCCTTATTTGTTTCAGTGAGACAAGTTGACTCTTTTTCTTTTAATCTTGTCCTTCTCAGTAGAAAAAATTCACCTACTATGGAACTGTAAAAATCTGTATTAATCTAAACTACTGACAAAACAAGAATAGGTTATAAATAGGGGTGTCCCCCTGTAACAGATTATTCTATTAAAGTGAACTCTTCCCTTAAAATTTGCTTTTAATACTATGCTTTTAATATTACTATGCTAATTCACTTTTAATACTGTACTGCAAAAATGTTTTGGTTCATATAGTCAGCATATTATGCCAAACTTTTCACTTAATTTTTATATAATATATATAAAACACTGTCCTGCTGACAGCCTGCAGGCTCCATGAGGCCTGCAAGGGTTAAAGTTATAGTCCCTGGGCTCCCGATCAGCTGTAATTCCTAGCCCCACCTCCTTCTTCCAGTTTCCAATTCTTAGCTTTGCTCAGGGAGCAGGGCAGTGCACCACAGCATGAGGAGCTGAGGTTACATGGTAGTGTTGTAGAGCAGCAGAGTAGGGGTGCCCACACAAGTGCAGAACGCAGTGGTGGTGGGAGGCCTGAGGCTGGCTCTGATATGGCCTACAGGCATGCAAACCATAGACACAAATATTAGACGGTTGTATAAGAAAACATTACAACTTTATATGGGCAACAGTTTGCGCTGGCAGACTTTTGACATTAGTTTTCTAGGTGTAATTCAGCACTTTCCTGGAGAAAGAGGATGCATTATTCAATATTATTCTTTTCCCTTACCTTCCAACTGCTTTACACTTTTAATGTAATCTTTCATGGAAAAAAACCATTCATAAAAAAGCATAGATTTGCTTTAAAAACACAGGGTCTTATATAGTTTTGGGGATTTTCATTTTCTTTCCTGGCTACTCCTCAGGCACAATGTTCCAAATTCTATTCACAGTTTCATCATTGTAAATTTAGAATAATTAGGGAAAAACGTCATTGCCTTGGGCCATGTTACTCAGAACTTAGAATGGTGGTATACTGAGAAAATAATTCCTCCCCCCCACTTCAAATGCATTCAGGAACGTGAAATTTACTGCAGCTTTAATCATAATAGTATGAAATGCATTGGATTGATACTGTATGGACATAACAGTAGTTATGTTTTTGTTCTGCTAATTTACTGTTCCCTATCTCAGTGTTTTGTCACCTATTCTTTTTGCTTTCAGTATTTAAACTGCTATTCCTTGGTCATCTTTATTTTTTTCCTCTCATGCTTTTTTCTTTCTTTAACATACAAAACATATTCAGTTTCCTCCTCTCCATCATTTTTATTCCACTTAACTGTTTCCCACTGTACTCCATGACATCTGTTGCCTTCAAACCTTCAGAGGTGTTCAGGTATGTGTTTTGACCTCAAGTCCTATACATAGGCAGTGAGACTGAACCCTGATACTGGAAGGGGGGAAACTATGAACAATCAACACACAGCAAGAAATACCACTAACAATTTCTAGAGTCTGCAGTTTAAACTCTAAGTTTGCATAAAGTGCTCCAGAGAAGGATTAAACTAAACCCAGTAGTACTAAAAATAACACATTGAAAAACAGAAATGGCTGAGAAACACAAGAGATGCACATAAAGGAGAAAGCAAAACAATATAACAACATCAGAGTTTAGGTCAGAGTTTTTAAGATGTAATATGCCAAGGCTGACCAAAGACACCATTAAGATGTTCAAAGATGGAATTAAGAATCCTCCAAATTACTTGAGAAGAAAAGGTGTTGCGCCAGATTGTCAAAGGTGGAAAGCATATAGAAAAGACTCTATATGCTTAATGGAATAATGAAGCAGGAGGTTGGTAACATACAGCCTGCAAACTGGATCTGGCCTGCAGAGCCACTGGATCACACCAGCCACAGCTGAGCTGGAGCACGGTAAAGTGGGGAGGTGGAAGCTGTGCCTGTTATCCCTGCCTCTTCTCCCTGCCCTGCCTTCCCTTTTACCGCCTCCCTCCATTCCCAAGAGGCAATGTGAGCACAGCTTCCCACTGGAGTAGAAGTAGAGCATGGAACAGCAGGGCAGAACAATGTGGAAGAAGTTTTTAGCTGGGTAGAAGCCACACCTGAACCACATGCTGTATACCTATACAAATCCATGTTATAGATAATAAAATTAATAATATAATTTCACAGCAACCACACTGTAATTTCTCCAACATCCTAGCTGTAGTAGAGCTGTTCTTCATTTTTAATTTAAATCTGCTAATGCCAATGCATGTATAGTTTTATTTTAAGGTTACAATATATTCTGTGCCTGACAGTCTGGCACCTCTCCTTCCCACACTGGTGGCTGGAGTCATTTATTTATGAAGGCCCTGAGACAAATCTAACAGTACCCTCAAAATGTTTGCAACAGTTTGAGAAACAGTGCTCAGTTATTTCCATAAAGTATTTCTTTAAACTTGGCTTTGAGTCACTACAGTGATGATCCACTTAGGTACCTTATCTCATGTAACTATAAGCACAAACAAAATTAGTGGCTATAATTTTTTTATGGCATCCCTCAATAGCTGCTGTCATCAAGGAATTCTTTAGTTACTTTTACTGGTTTTCTAGTCTGTATTGCTGCACTAAGACAGCTGTGGTACATGTAGTTAATTTCTTAACTGGATTATGTACAAAAAGCTTTTAAAAGGAGATTTACAGAGGTCTCTAGGGCATCCTTGAGTCAGTTACTCAGAAAGATTCCACCTGCATATTTACCAAGTCACTTGTTTTTTCCACAAACTGTATTTAGGAGCTGGCATGTTGGAAAAGCTCTTTCTATCTAATAATAGTTTTCCATTATTTTGTGTAAGTTACAGCTGGGAGTTGCTCCAACATATCAGTCAAAACCTCTTAATTGCTAGGAATTCAAATGAAACAGTTTGGGAGTTGCTCCTGCTTTACCCTGGGGACTAGCCCCCCCACACAATAACGGGCACAACAGTCATTTTGCATTCCTCTTTCTGAGTTATTCTGTCTACTATGTATATATTCCCAAATATATAGGGCCAGATCTAGAAAAAGACATAGGCACCTGAAGTACAACCTTACGGTGGCATGTGCAAGTAAGTTATTAACAGAAACACTGACCTGCTTAACAGCAGCAACAGTGAGCAGAGGAAGGCAAGGGAAGGAGAGAAGAGATGTTGCTGAGTATGAAAGGCAAGTTGTGGGGGATCCAGGATTTTATAAAGGAGGATGTGGAAGCAGCAACTGGCACTGTAGGGGTGGATGCACACAGGAGCATGAAGTAGCCAAAGCCCTTTATGCAACACCATCTATGCAGCCACATGTTGATCTCCAGGATATGTCTGCTCTTAACAAGACCTTTTCTGTTGACTGAAAGGTTCAATGGAGGCATCATCTGGGCCCCTAAACACCTTTACCCTTGCACCCAGAGCCATAAGGTCACTCTTGACCTGCAGTAGTCTTGATCCACCCACCCCTAGGGGGGCATGGCTTGACCTTTTCTGCTACTGGTGTAGACTCCTTCTCATTCAATGCCACGTCTTCATACCTGTTCTTCAACTAGACCGCCATAAGCCCATAAAAGGCAACAAGCTGCCTGCTTCCAGCTTCCTGAGTATCTGTGTATTCTGTATTTTCCAATGCCTTTGCTGGCTTTTCCTCTTCCATGATGTAGGAGGTCTCCTTGGCACTGAGATGATGAAGGTCTCATGTTCCCAGATGCTTGAGTTTATCCACCTGCCTCTGCAGCTTCTGTAACAGGGGACATCCTTCACACTCCAAGCATTCCCTTTGCCACTGGCAGGGATATGTAGGCCACAGGCCATTCAAAGCCAGAGCAAAATCTTGGTGGAAGCCTTGGTGGTCACTGCTCATGCCTAAATATAGCCTGCATAGGTACAGGCAGGGGAAGAGTTGTCAGTGGGAGAGGCTTTGGCATTGTGGCACCTTCCACCTATTCTGCTGAATCAGCTGCTAGTTCCTTCTTCTTCAATGGTACCTTCTTCCTCCTTACCTGTTTCTGTTCAGCAAGCTTTCAGTGAAGCAAGTGTTAGAGAGTGTCAAGACAAACTCCCCAGCAAACACCCCTGTCTGAAAGGGAAAAGCACATTCAAGGGAATTTGAAAGTTTTATTTTACAGTGCATGTTATCAAGTATTTCTGTTAGAGAAAAAAAAATGATAGCTTGTGCCTCTTAGTTCACCTGTCCCCAGCTGCCCCAACAAAAAAGTTCTGTCTCCCACACAGGTGAGTCTTTACCCTTATTATAGACAGCTCTGTCATGTCAAAAGAGAGAATTTCTTAACCAGAGTCTATTGTAGATTCAGGTAGTGTTTGGGATGTCTTGCCTCTAGGGAAAGGAACACCTTGAAGATAATGGTTGAGACCTTGAACTTAATTTGCAATTCTATGAGAAGTCCAAATGAGAGGCAGATTTGACGTGCCAGAGGTAGCTTTTATTGCTAAGGAGAAATGTTCCAGGACTCAATATTAGTTACAGTTTCCCAAACGTTATAGGCTTCATGCCTAGGTATATCATATTGCAATGGGCCTGCCAAGAGATGATGAAAGCATAAACAACTGAGGTCTGATCAGCATCTGCCAGAAGGAAACAAGTCTCCCAGCCAATTGGGGATGATCTAAAGCAGTGGTTCTCAACCCTTTTAGACTTAAGGCACCCCTTGATAGACTCAGGAAACCCCTCAAAAATGCCAGCTCCTAGTTTTCATTTGCTTTTGATCACAAAAAAAATAGAGCTATTCTTCTGTTTCAAAGAATTCAAAAAGGCAACAGGTCAGAATGTTTTTGGTACTATGGATTTCTATTTGAAATCTCTGGGAAGTTGTGAATCAAATTTGCATGCCTAACAGTACAAACATTTTATAACACCCTTGAAAGGATCTCAGGGCGCTCCAGATTGCTGTTTTGCCCTGGTTGAAGATAACTAATCTAAAGCATTACTTTCATGACTTGCAATGTGGGGGCTTAACATCAACAAGAGAAGAGTACTAAATTGTTAACCAAATGAGTCAATTTGGTTTAGCCATCCAGTTCAACTGAATACACTGGTAAAAATTCTTCTCGATTACAACTGAATCCTGTATAGGTATAGGCACTGAGCAGTTGGCAGAAATGGGAGTATGAATAGTGGGGGTATTTCAGGATACAATGATTGAGATATAGTAGTAGAGCTATTGTAAGTATAATTGCAACTTAGTAATGTTCCTTAAATTACCCTATTTACAATTTTCCAAAACTTTTAACTTCAAAATTAATTAGAAATTAGTGGTCTGTGGCCACCTAGGCCCTGCAGGGGTGCGAGACCCTGAGATGGAAAGTTGGGGCCAGGCACATCTGTAGCCACCTGAGCCCACTGGGGAGCAAACCCCTATAGCAAACCCTGGTGAAGGGGGTGGCCTGGAGCCCCAAGTGAGAGGGGGCAGAAATTAGGGCCCCAGTGCTGAGGGGGCTGAGATCTGTAGCCCCAAGTGAAGGGCAGTGTGGCAGCCCCAAGTGAGGGGGCAGAGTTGTGAAGCCCCAATGAGGGGGCAGCCCCAATAAGGGGTGGAGATCTGGTTGCCCCAAGTGTGGGGGAGAAGTTGCGGAGGCTGAGTGAAAGGGGCTAGTCCTGACCCCAGTAAGTCCTCCACTGCTGGGAGGCTGAGTGTGAGTCAAATGTAAGATCTGAAGTAGCACCAAGACCTGCAGCCCCAGGCAGGGAGTGAGTCCCCTGTGAGACCTTGGGGCACCAGTTGTTGTGTGAGGTACCCCAGCTTCCCACATCCAGGAGGGTGGACCTGGAGAGAATGTGAGGCTACTGAGGCTGGGAGTAGAGTGCCCCCCCTCAACTGGTCCATGCTGGGGCCAAGACCAAAAAGGTCAAAAGGGCCAGGCACCCACAATGAGGGGCACCCAGAGCCTGGGACCCCATCTGACCTTTGAGGTGAGGCCAGGGCCTGTGTATGGCTTAAGTAGGGACCATGCCCGAGAGGGGAGTCAGCTGTAAGGAGCTCAGCAGCCCAAATGAAGGCGGTGTAGGCCACCTAAGCAGAGGGATCAAGGGAAGGTTCTACCAAGAAGATTCTGGAGCTCAGTGTGGGGCTGGTGTGACTTAACATCTGGATGCCATCTGTGAGGCTTGAGCTGCAGTGTAGGGGAGGAACAGAGATGCAGATAGCATCCCCTGGCATTGGGGCAAGAAATGGGCAGCCTCCCACCTTATTTAACAACCTATTAATTTTCCAACAAGTCATGATGGGTGAGACAGGTGGATGGCATGCCCAGAAGCAGGTGGCAGGCCAGCGATGGCTGGTCTGAGAGAAACTCACCTCACTACACAAAGCCACTGAATTCAGCAGTTATACTAGAGCTGATGCATAAGCAGCAATGCATTCTAATCTAAACTGAACAATGGATTTAATATGAGACTCTGAACAATTGATTCAAATTCCTATGCCTCTGAAATAGAAGGAACAGGTCTGTTTTTGCTAACATCTACTTTGTTAATCTAAGATAATACCAATAAACAAAAACTAGTAAATGGCATTTTCCAAAGTTTTTCTCTATTGTTGTTCTCTGAGGCTACATCTACACGAGACACATTACTGTGCAGCAGATTAATTTGCCACACAATGAAGCATCAGCATCTACACATGCACAGAAATTAGAGCACAGTAGACTAATTTACTGTGCTTCTGGATAGTCCTGTCAAATACAAATGGTACCTGGAAGCACAGTAAATTACTGTGTTTAAATGAACATTTCGATGTCAGGACTATTTTTGAGCTGGAGTATTTGAGCCAGAGTATATTCAGTCACATTAATTGCACATGCCCTGTGACTTTTCTTTAATAAACTTTGTATAAAGCACAAAAAAAATACTATTAGCTGAAGTAGCTTCAAAAACACTATTTTATATTTTTAAGTGAGCATCTTCTTCGTCTACTCCTAATCTGCTGGCCTATTTTGATTTTTTTCAAAGAATAAAGTACCGACCTTTTTGAAAGTAATATTCTGTAAATCACAATAAAGTGTTCTTTTGATTCAAAGTTTAAATGTCTAGAAGTGCCCATTGGATGCAACTGGATAGAATTGCATTGGATAGGAATGATATCCATCATTTCTATGGTATTTAATAGTATCATTCTTTTTTTTTCCCCAAAAAAAAGAACAGTTTGAAACAATAAAAGGACCATGACATCACCAGTATATTTAGGTTCAAGATAAAGTTATTTTCAATAGAGTTGAAAAAATAATATAATACTATTGAAAAAAACAGCAAAAAGATTAGAGGCAATCTCTTGCCTCTGTGATGGTATTTTGGAATCATTGTCATCATCTCCAGTCCCATCTTCCCTTTTTTTTGAATGCATTCATTTTCTAGGTGACCTAATTGGGAGTTCAACAGCATCTATCTCCGTTGCTGTCCTATTGAAACAATGAGAAAGTATAACCATCTTGTGATAAATTTACCTTGGGACCACAATGTGGATAATAGTGGTCGATGTGATCCCATACAAAATTTACTAGAGTTGGATTCTATTTTTTGGAGCTTTCCATGAGAAGGTTTGGTGGCAAGTTTATTGTGATAAGAAATGACACTGGTGTCTAATGTAAGTAGTGTCAGATGCAGGCTTTTGGGCTTTTTATTTTTAAATGTCTCCTGACCAACCAGTTAGTTCAAAAGTAGAAGATAAGACCCATGGCTAAGAACAGAAGTTACACATAAAATGGTTTAAGTGATAAGAAACTGATTTAAACCTGTAACAGAACATAAGATCAGTGAACATAAACCAGTTTCAAATTGGCTGAAACTGGTTTTAGATAAACCCGCTTGAATGTAGTATTAGACTTAACTGATTTGAGCTCAAACCAGTTTATGGAATGTGTCCCCCAGGCCCCTTCCTGGTTTAACTTAAACTGGAGTCGCCCCAGCATGCTCTGCAGCCCTGCTTCAGCAAAGCAGAGTAGGCCCTCCCCCTCTGCTTCCTAGCTGGAACAGCAATGGGCAGGGGTGAAAGCAGTGCATTGTAGGTGTCTGCCATTTTAAGGAACTGCTAGCTTTGCAGAGTGGGGGTGAGGGCATAGTCAGATGCCAGCCCCACTAAGGTGAAGGGGGCAGGGAAAAGGCTTATTTCCCCCTCCGTCCCCTGCCCCACCAGCACAGACCTGCTAGACTTTTCTCTGCTCACTGCTGCAATGGCAGAGGTGTGGTCAGCCCCACCAGTAGCTTTAAGTGAACTAGCCAGGGAGAGGGTTTAATTCCCCACCCTGTCCCACCATCATGGACCCAAGCCAGGGTCTGCCTGGTACTCCCCCCTCACTGCAGTAGTAGCAGGGGTGGGGGTGCAGTCAGAGGCTGGCTGGCATGGCCCCTGAGGCAAAGTGGACAGGTAGGGGGTTTATTTCTCTCTCTACCCATTCTGCCCCCAGGAGACCACAGCCAGGGTCTGCTAGCTCCAACTGCCACCTTTGCTGATTGCTCCCTGGGTGGGGTGAGCAGCGGAATAAGCTACCTCTCTGCCCCCTCCACCAGACACAAGAGGGAGTGGGGAAATAACCTCCCTCCATGCCCAACCTTGCCATGCAAGATAACTTCTGACTACACTTCCACCCCTTGCCACTGGAGCAGCAAGTGGGCAGGGACCATGAAGAGGGCAATCAGCCAATCTTTCAACCTGCTAAGATTGAATCAATTCAGGCTCCATCTTTTTTAATGTCCATCCCTAGCCCATGCGACTAGTTTAAGGATGCCTGAAAAAGATTATTTTTGCATTTTCTTCATACTTTTTTTCTCCCAGAAAGTTGGAACAGAAAAAAGAAAGATGCTGGCACAAATTCTTTCCTTAATGTCATTTCCAGAAATGTCATTTAATAAATGTTACAGCAAAAAAAAGACTAATATGAATGCATATATCAACAATTGTTTGCCTATCTGAGAGTGTTTCAAAGCCTGAGCAAATTAAGTCTCAATAGAACAGATTGAACAAATTACAATAGATTATATCAGGTTATGTGTCTTCAGTTGTGTAGGAGAATTAGTGTGCGATTATAAATGTTCTTTTTCACTAATCCCATCTGAATCAAAATCTGATCTAGGTCTGTGACATAGTTCATCATGGTGTCCAGATGGAAGCAAAAATGCTTGCCTTCTTGTTCAGGAAATGCTGGAGAAGAAATGGACTTGTTACATGTAGGAAGGGAGATTAATTCCACAGCACCACCACCAATACCTTGCAAAATACTCTTCATTCTTCCTCAAAAAAATTACTTGCCTTTCCATTTGTTGCAAAATACCCCATTCCCTACAGTAATGCTCATGCCTGATCTTAATTCTTCCACAGAAAACTGTACTTAATCACTGTTATCCATGCTGAATGCTTTGTAGTAATTTGAAAGAAGATAAAGAGTTACTGCTGCTTAAGGCAGTCTAGCTATTGAGACTAATGGTTCAATCTGAATACACCATTAATAGTTGGTTTACCAAAATAAATTGCATGTAGTTATACTTTGTAAAGCAACCTTTATTATCCTTTACATAATACTTTCTTATAAAGTTGTGCAAAACTGGGCTATGATGAATGGCATTATCTTAATTCTGAAAGAAAAAAGATGATAGATAAACCATACTATTTGCATATTTAGCAAATTACATATAGTAATTACCTGGATTATATTAATTTGAAAGTAACTAAAAATTTCATTCAACAATACACCCAAGCCTACTAATGCAGCTTAATACAGTGTGGATGGGTTACATCTAAAAGGTAAGAAGATTATTCATTGTCTATACTCATTAATACACCTTACCTTTGACCTACTTTACCAAAAAAGCTGTCCAAAGCTGTTGGTAGACTTATTTTAGTTTTACACAGACGTTTTACTGAGAGAATCATATTACTGCAAACAAGTAGGAATAACATTTATGATGCTTTAAGTCTCTTCATACTGATGGATAAGATTAGGTGTCCATGCTGATATTATTAGATCTTTATTCTGCAAGTGAATGGACCACAAGACATGCTTTATGTACTTACAAGATGTGGATAATGTATGAGGCTCCCTTTAGATGATTCTCTTCTTTTCTGCTTAAGTCATAAGAAGTTTGTTATTGCCCATCTGTTTTGAGAACATTCCTTTGTATGTGTCACCAGGGGCATGTCTACACATGCAATTAATGCACCTGAATTTTCTGAGCAGAAAATTTAGGCTCATTAAAGTGATCCCTGGCACACATTTATATAAGCACCCCTGTCAGGAACAAATTGAACCCAACAGGAGCAGCCCAGTCCAAGGTTGCTCCTACTCTGCTCTGCTCCCATGAGGCAGCCAGGGGGAGCTTCAGGCTCCCCAGATCTCAGCCCAAACCTGGCAGGGGATACAGAGGCTTAGCCCTGAGCTCTGGAGGGTAGGGTGGGGTTGTCAGGGCCAGCCAAGGGAAGATCAAGCTGGCCCTGACCAGGACCCAGGGGAGACCTCTCTGAGCTGCCAGGAAACTGCCTCCCAGTTATGTGGAAATGGAAAGTAGCTGCCTGGCAGCCAGGACAGTTCTTCCTGCCCAGTGGAGAATGTCAGTGTCTACACATGTAAGATAATATATTAGTTAATGCACCATTTTTCTAGTACCTGTAGATGTTGGTGATGCTTTACTTCACATTAGATTAGTCTAATGCACAGCAATGCATATTGTGTAGATGCACCTTAGGGCTTTATCTTGCCACACCTCTTGCTCAATATCTATTTGGCCTGTGCTGTTGAAGAGAGAACTGTCCATCTGAAGAGTAGGAGGAATTTCTAATATCACTGGCTTCAGACAGGGGGGAGCTTTCAGTTAGCATGAACTCTTCTCCATAAGCCACTTGAATTCATGTCCTGTCCTGGTCACAACCTAGTTTGTGATAGCTCTGGCATAAACCAGAGTGCTGGCAGTACATCTAGGGCAGGGGTCAGCAACCCCAGGCACATGTGCCAGAGCATGGCACACAAGGCTATTTTGCTCAGCATGCCACAGCTGGCCCAGGCTCTGGGCAGTCACTGCCAGCCTTGGAGTCCAGCCTGCCCACAGCAGACAGCCAGTGCCCAGAGCCTGGGGTGGCTCTAGCAGACAGCTGCAAGGCTGCAATCAGCTGCACCAGGGTCTAGAGCCCCAGCACTGGCTCCATGGCAGTGGCAACTGCACACACACCTGACATATAGCAGGAAAGGGGCCTGGGAAGCATAACCCCAGCCCCCTTCCAGCCATGTGCCTTGAGGCCCGTGTGAAGCCACTACCACCACAGAGGTGGTGCCAGAGCTCCAGACACCAGTGGAGCTGTTTGAAGCCCACTTTCCACCTGCTGCACCTGACCAGATCCTGGGCCAGCAGTGGGAGACTGCAAGCAGCTGAACCAGGGTCCAGAACCCAAGCTAGGCTCCCTGGCAGTGGCAGCTGCGTGCATGCCTTGGGGCACGTGGCCAAGAAGGGGCCAGGGCAGCACAACCCTGGCTCCTCCCCTGCCTGCTGCTTGGAGGTGCACAGTGAGGATCCATCCCTGCACCTGCCACTAGCAAGAAGGATTAGGCCCCTTACGGCTTCCCCACCATCTGCTCCTGGCATGCCAACTCAAGAAATGGGTCACAGTTTGAGTGTTTTTGGCTCTCCAACCAAAATGTTACTGACTCCTGATCTAGTGGATGTATCCACCTTCCACTGACAAGTCTAGTTCCCAGATTTAGCCTCTGTAATCAGAGCCTTTTACCATTCTTTATGCTGAAGGGAAGCTAACTATAAATAAAATAGACCCTACCACCTATCAGGAGAAAAGCATAACCATTTCTTGCCAATAGAATCACTATATGGCATTAGTATTCATTTAATATCAACAATGTACGTAATATCTTCATTTAGCCATGTGCTTTAGCTTCTCTATCCAGATTGATACAAATGATGGAAGATGCTACCTTAACAATAAGACTCATCTCTGACTTAAAATGGGCAGCTTTTAGGAATAAGGCCACTTAATTCATGGGGTCAATTAACTCTTAATCTGGAAGCCCATGGGGTAATCCATGTCAGCTGACCATGCTACATGTAAGCCTTTCCAATAGGAAACCGCAGCATCTTTCAAAAAGATATCAAAGAAAAATAAGTGTTGGTTACTAACAACCTAGGGAACAGAAAAGCTCTGTTTCCCACTGATAATCTCTGGAGTCATTTACTTTACCCTAAATAGTATTATTTAATAAATGAAGATTATATATATATATATATATGGATAAAATAACGTAACCTGTATTCTGATCAAATTTTCCTATCTAGAAAGATAACCAAAACTGGAAAAAAAAAAAAAAATGAAGTCAACAAGAATGAAACTGCTAAAAACTCCCTAAATCAAGGGTACGCAACTTTTTCTGGGTGCATGGCATAATGACCAAGTTAAAAGTGGGCACCAGGACCTTGATGCTGCTGCTTACCTCCCCTTTGGCTCAGGAAAGCAACTACAGCCATACTTCTCTCTGCAACAGCACAGGAAGAACACCTGCAGATAGGCCCTCCTTGCAGCCGAATCCCACCAACACACCACATCTGCAGGTCAACTCCAAAGTTTCCTGGTCCAGATCTGGCAAGCTGTAGGTTGCCAACCCCTTCTCAAAATTAGAATTCTAAAGAAATTGTGCGTCTGACATATTTCTATATGGGAGTAACAATTGCAGGCTCCATACCTTTTCTGCTAGAGTCTATAAAAACAAATTGTGAAAATCTTGTCACTGCAGACAGCCTATTAACAGTACAGTTGTTCTGTCCCTGGCTATACAAGTTGTTTTTCCTTGCCAAAGTCTTTAGCAATATTTTACCATTTTAAGTGGCAACCACTGAGCTTGTTTGCAAAATGTTTGTATGCTCTGTACAGATGCTCCAGTCATACTTTTCCTTTTGTAATTACCATTAGTGTATTTGGTTACTGGGGCCTAGAACATTCTTATTTAAAAGAATAATGTGCCAAGATTACAAGTTACTTTAAGGGACTTGTCTCTAAATAATACATTTTGATTATTCCAGACTATACAAAGAAAAATACTTTATTATTGAAGATTGTGTTTCTTTGCAACAAAGTTGTTACTTGTTTAGCATTTCTAAAAAGAGGGAATAAATGTATTCCAAGAAGAAACCTAGTAAAACATATGGGACTCAATAAAATTAAGAACAAAAATTCTTAAACAAGGTTCTGTTTGGTGTTCTAAATATATAATTATTCACATATACTTAATCTAAAAGACAGTATGAAATTCTTGCTCCCACATTAAGACATCAGTGAATCCAGTTACCACACACAATGATTAGGTCTCAACGAAGGCTCTGCTCCGCCTGGAATAACCAAGTTTGTCTCCCATTCCTGGACACCAGTAGCAGAATTCCTGTGCTAGCTTTATGCCAGTACAGCTATGTCCTTTACCTTTTCATCAAGAAACATTCTCCAAGAACTGTAATGTCAAAAAATATCATGAAGCTTTCCATCGGCCATCTTGTTTTATGAAAGCTATTTTCTCCATTAGATTTCTCTCTCAAGGGTTGTGATTGTCAAAACTAATAGGATGATTTTGATGATCTGAAAGCTAATTTACACAAAACTCACAAAAAATTTTCAGAAGAAGAAAATTGCAATAAGTATATTTGAGACCAGTGGGAGATGGGGGAATAAGAGTGAGTTCTTCTGAAGAGTTATGCAATTCTTTCACCAAAACAATAACTGAGTTCGAACCAAACTTTAGTCCCCTTCCTCATGGAAACAAAACCATGATATCAGGGCAGGTACTCGAGACAAAGAGCACGAGTAGCACCATATATGAGACCCATGATCACCCAAGTTATAGATATAGTTTTATTCCTGATGAGCTAACAAAAATATATTTAAATTCTCCAATTCTTGTTGTTCTTTTATTAACGCTTCACATTTTTGTAGAACTAGAACTGTGAAATACTGAATTTGATGATGCACTCACACTTTTTAATAATACTGCAAATCCACTGACATAAGTGAAATTACACCTGATTTATAGCACTGTTGTATCTGGAAAAATAAGACAATAAATTTTGAAAATAAAAGCACGCTAAGTGACATGAAAAGGAAAATAAACTAAAGAATGTATTGCATTATTTTCATTTATTTTCATAAATTTGGTTTGGAGTACCTATGTATAACTTATGAATTCTATCGATTTTGATAGTGGGAAACTTTTTTATCTGTAGCTTTCAGACTGCAACTCCATACTGAATGTGGAGTTTCATTGCCTTCCCTGCTGTTTTTTGTCTCTGTATTTAACTAAAATCTATGCAACAGGAGAAATTCTTGAACTTGGAACAAGGCTAAAAAGAGAAGGATGTTAAACTTTTTTAAAAGTCAGCTAGTTAAATAGAGCACTCTTAGACCAAGAAATTGGTAATGCAAAGGACAAACCATAGTTTTAAGCATGGATCCCAGAACTGTGGAAACTAATCAATATCACCTGACAATATCCATATTTAATCACTTAATGGATCCGATCCAAGGGTGTCCTGACTGAAAGTGCTGGAGATTGGAAAAGAGAGGTTTGCCTACAAGCCGTTTTGGACCAGGATGGAGACAGAGAGAGAACACCTAGTAAGTAAAGAGGAGGCAGATGTTCCACACAACAGAGAGAAGAAAATTCTATATTGTGGAGGAGAAGCCAAGATAAAGAGTGCAATGAGAGAGAATGTATCCTTTGACCTAAGCTCAAAGAACAGTCTATAGCAGCAGTTCCCAAACTTTGTCAGATTGTGCACCACCAGTTTAAAACAATACAACCTTAAGTATGACCAGTAATTTTTTCAATTTGACTTTAAGTACTACTAGCAAGTTTCTGTCATATAAAGTAATTATAATAAACCAATTAACACATACCAGTGACAGGTTGGCTGTGTACCACTGATGGTACCCGTACCACAGATTGGAAACAGGTGGTCTAGAGCAGAGGTGCTCAACCCACATTCCATAGGCCAGATTTGGCTTGTGGTGCCGTGTCATCTGCCCCATGGGTCCAGAAATGTGATGGCAAGGGAGCAGTGGTATCACTCCCCTGCTGCCAAATGTCCAGACCCATGGAGAGCCCCAGGCTCTGTATGCTGGATCAGGCACCCAATCTCCACATGCAGGGCTGGGTGGGGGAAGTGCTAGGCCTCAGGGCCCAATCCCAGTGCATAGGAGACTGTAGAGGGTGGTGGCAAGCTCCCAGGGTCCAATTCTCATGTGATGGGGGCAATGCCAGGCCCCCAAGATTCAATCCTGGCACACAGGATTGAAGGCTTACTTTGACCTGCAGAATGGTCCCAAATCATTCCTCTGGCCAACGGGGCCAAAAAAATTAGCACCACTGCTTTAGAGGGATAAGGAAATAGAGCCAATAGATCCTGGAAAATGTATTCAGGCATTTATTGTTTCAATTTAATCTTACATTTCTTTCATTAGATTAAAAAAAGGATTGTTTTGGAACCCTTTACAAAACTGATGTGCTTAAACTACCACGTCTCGAACAGGTGAACTTTACAGTGTCCCCCAGGCTGAAACTCCCTGAAGCATAGACCACAACCTAATGATGTATTCTGGTGGTAAATAATGATGTTGGAAGTCTAGAACATCTGGGCTCACAGGGTTCATTTCCATGAAGCATAACACAGAGGGAGTATATACTAAGGAAGTCTTGAGTTAGAGAGGCTGGCTGGAACCCTTTGAGACCTGGGGATCCTACAAGCACACAGGTCCAACATGTTAGAATCCAACCTAAGAGTTCACAATTTCCACTAGAGGTCATTTCACCAAAGCTGTGATAATTCTAGTAACTTTTAATCATTTGCAAAAAATAAAATCTAGATAAATAATAAGTATTTTTTGGAAGTGCTTTAATTTTTAAAGCTATAAGCTTGGAAGAAAGGCCTGAGCCACAAGTACGGTGCTTTCCAAATTACGTCATTCTAATTTCAGGGTTGTTGGTTTTTTAAATCATTATTGCCAGCAATCAAGGATGATTTCATGGCAGTTTGCTTTGACAGGGACCATACATATTTTAAACCACTCCTAATGTGACTAATGCAGTCTAACAAACCCAGGGAGCTCAGAAGTAATGAGTCAGGCCTGAAAAGTCATCAAATTGGCTAAAAGATAGAAAGTTTTCTGGTTTTTAAAAAACAACTTTGGGGATTTTATTCTTTGCCTTCTGTTGCTTAGTCTTCAAGGTTCACATTTTCAAGCTTCTCTTTGGAGTTACAGAGGTGAGAAAAAGTAATTATATTTAACTAAAGCTGATATTTTTCTTCAGGAAGTGGGGATTTAAGAAAAGCAAACTAGTATCTTCTTATAGGATATATGATTAAATTTTCAACTTTAAATAATACAAATATAGCTTTCTAGAAGTGCTTCAAAGTTATGCAGATTAATCACTGAAGCACCTCATTTCCCCATAGCTCTGTTACAATCAGGTTTGGAGTGACATAACTTGCTTAAGTTTCTAATTCCTTAGGTAGGAATAGACTACTCTAGGAGTGTGACATGTTGAAAGTATGTGTGCCTCTAAGCAGAAAACAACAGTGATCATACTAATAATTTTTGCTTAATAAAATAATGCAAAACAACTGTGATGATATTAGTAATTTTGGCTAGAGCACAAATGAGAGACCTCTGTTCTAGGCCTCCATGACTTAATTCATACCTACTTTACTTGAATAGAACTTGAGATTCAAGAGTAAACAGAGGTTGCAGTGCTAATCCTCAATGCTGCTGTAAGTTAGGTGCTATGGTTCCAATAGTCATCTCTGCTGTGATTTATCTGAATTTCAATATGAATTTTCCTTCCTCCATCTGCTGAGTTTGATGCATTAATTCTGCAGAGGGCATGGAATTCAGATATAACTATGTGGCCCATGTTCTTATTGGCTGTTTGTAGTCACCTCTCAAATGAGTGACTAGATGACTGGTTTGTCTTTGTGTGGCTCCCTGGTTTCCCTACTTGCTGCCCTCATTTTACACAAGATGATGACTGAGCAGTTGCTACTGCACAGTCATTTAGTACTTGTGTATACTAAATGTCAGTCTCCATAAGTCAGTCTGGGACCACAGAGGCATTGGAATGTCGATTAAACTGAAGGTTTACAAAGCCATGCTTCTCCTTTCTTTATGCCTGGGAAACAATCTACCAGCATCATGCCAAGAAACTAAACCATTTCCACCTGTGCTGACTGCAAAAGATACTAAAGATCAAGTGGCAGGAAAAGATTCTGGACACTAAGGTGCTCAGAAGATCAGCTCTCCTCAGTATCCGTACCCGATGGAAACAGATGCAGCTAAAATGGGCCAGGTACATTTCAAGAATGCCCGACACTTGCCTGCCAACGAAAATCTTTTACGGCCAACTGTCAAATGGAGTAAGTTTTTGTGGTGCACAAAAGAAGCAGTACATAGACACGCTAAACCCTAAAGAGTTTCAGTACTGACCTGGAGGCATGGTTACAAATCACTCATGACTGTCCATCCTGGAGGTTATTGGTCCAGAGCACAACACTGGCCTTCAAGCAGCGGCACACAGCACAGGCAAGGAGGAAGTGTGGGGCCAGGAAAAGGGGGACCTCTCATGTCCAGTCTTCATTGCTCTCCTGCCCCTGCTGCAGCAGATTGTTCAGGGCAAAGATTGGGCTTATAAGTCACCTGTGTACCCACGCAACCTAACTTCCATTCCCCTCCTCTGTCTTTCTCCCTTTTTCTTTTTCCCCCTTCCTTTTTCTTTCCCAGTTCCTTTCTCTCTTCTCCCCCCTGCACTGGATAGGGTCATCTTCACTTGCAAAGGACAAACAACATACTAGCACTAAATGACTGCACAGTAACCAAATTTCACTGCACAGTAGCGTTGCCCAATTACCATTAGGTGACACTGACTGTGCAGTAGCTCATTACTACTCTGTAGAAGTGGCACAACACACTTCGTGTTATGTGATGTTACTGCCCTGTAATAATCATCTACTACACAGTCAACATCTGGTGTAGATGTGGCCTCTGTATAAGAAAACTAGACACCTAAGCCTGACAATTATTAGTTGCCTCTTCGGCTAAGGATAGAGATTCAAAAAGCCTGAGCCTGAATTAATTCAATCTTTGCAGGTTAGATTAATCTGCAAAGCTTGAACCCATTTGGAGGGAGGTGGATCAGCATTCTCTTTTCATTCCAGAAATGCAGACACATGCCTGTAGTGGCTCAAGCTAAAAGCTGGGGGGGGGTGCTAGAGCAGCCCTCCCTTCCCTTCTATAGTGCTGAGTTGAGGGGGGAGGTGTGGTAGACCCAAGCAGTGCACTCTGTTTAGGGAGAGGTGTAAACTCCACCCTGCCTGCACCCTCCCAAGCTTTTCCCAGCTTGCTGCTCAAGGGGTGGGGAGTGTTGCCAGACCCTGCATCTGTTGATGATACTGAACTTTTCAATCTTCTTCTCCCTACTTCTTGATATTGTCTGCAAACCAGGTCATTTTTAACACCTTTCCCTGTCCCTTCTTGAAGACTGACAGATTGCAGCCAGCAGGTTGCTTCTCAGAATAAAGTTTATTGGCCCATCAAGCCCTACAAAAGAAAACATTTCTCTCATTAGTTTGAAGCTATTCTTATCTGCAGGACGCATCTGCATTTGCAAGCCACTAGCTGTCTGCCCTTTGCTCCAGTGAAATTGGAGACGCACAAACACCTCTCAGCATTAGCTAGCATGGGGGAGGGGGAGGGGCATGGCCAGATGTCAGGTCCCAGCACTGGGGTCCCTACTGTGAAAGAAGGGCAGGATGGGGGATCCCTGCTTGAGCATTATTGTTCTGGCTAGGAAGGAGAGAGGTGGGACTAACCCTACTCAGCTTCAGCAGACAGCTCCACCTAGCCCAGGACTATAAGGTAACTGGGATGCTGGGGGACTCTGATTCAACTTAACCCAGGAAGGGGTCTGAGACAGATTGCATAAATCAGTTTGACCCAAATCAGTTAAGTCTAATACCACATTCAACCAGGTTTACCTTAAACCAGTTTCAGCTATTTTGAAACTGGTTTATGTGCACTGAACATATGTTCTGGTACAGGTTTAAACCAGTTTCTGATCACTTAAATTGGTTTATGTGTAATGTCTGTCCTTAGCCACAGAGGCCAGCTGTTGTGATGTCCAAGTGGAAGCATTATAGAGGTTATTTAGGAAGTGAACTTTAGAGCCCTGCTCATATTCAAACTAAAGCTGTATAGAAGCCAGCTATAGAGTTGTTACATATTTTCAAGCACTAACTTTATAGCTGGTTCACTCTTTAATAGCAGGAAAGTCATTTTTGTTATGTGATAATTACTTTGCACATGTGGCTGGTCATAATTTATTGCGTGATTAACAGTTAATTGTGTGATAACTACTTTTCTCTTGTGGTTAACCATTTAATTGCATAATATATATGAGATAGCAGTGATCACCTCTGCCTTTGCTATTACCTGCTTCTTCTTCCCTTGCTTCTCCCATCTAAACGGGGCCACTGTTGTGGATCCTGGCTTTCCACTGGCTTCAGTCATACATATCTTCTTCTAACTGCCTCTCTCTCATGTCCCTCTTCACTATATCTCTCCATCTTATCTTCAGTCTTCCTTTTCCCATTCTTCCTTGTAGTACCATTCTGGTAACTTCTTTTCCCACATTCTTCCAGACTCCTCTGAACATTCCCATACCATGCCAGTCTTCCCTCTTGTGCTTTCTTAGATGCCTCTGCTACCTTCACCAATCCTCTGATGTAAGTATTCATTACTTTCTCCATCTTTGTCACTCTACACATCCATTCAAATTAATATAAACAATAACAAAATAAGAATTTAAGTGAAATCTCTATAACAGACTATAATATCTAACAAACTGCAAGAATTAGGTTTCACAGAGAAGACAGATGCAAACACAAAGAACAGAAATCTTAGAAGTTTAAAAGTGCAGTTCAGAGAAAACCAAGTCCACACTTCTGTCATTATACATCATATATACAAATAGGCACTTCTATGAAGCACCTACCTCAGTCCCCTCTTTCTTCATTCCTCCTCTCATCTTTTTTTCATACCATGTTCCTCCTTACCCTCCAGTCCCAAAACATATCTACCATGCAAAAAAATGTATTCTATTAACTCAAATTGGCTTAGGATAGCAGTAAAAACAAGTCAACTTGGGTTTCAAAATCAAGTTCAAGCACAAAGGGCAGCTGAAATCCAAGTTGCCTTCTCTTAACTGCTATTTTAGCACAAGTTGACTAGACAACAACTTGATTTAAAAAGAGACTTTATCTTTCTAGTTCATATATATCCCATTGAGCTTCTTAAGTTTTCTTTGCACCTTCCTATCTATTTCTCTGTAGTTGTACTTCCCTCTGGGTCCATGAGAGTGTCTTGGAGTCCATGAGAGTATCCAAGACATTCTCATGGACCCAGAGGAACAGCCTTCCATCTTCAGCTCCCTCTGTGCAAAAATGAAGTTTATTTCCTACCTATGGGGACCTTTTACCATCATGTAGTATCTATACTTTCCCCAGAGCCTGATGAAGGGACTTTGATCTCGAAAGCTTGCAGAAAAGGACAATTTTCTTGTGATTTCCCAGTTGGTCTAATAAAAGGTATCATTTTGGAACCAAGAGTTCTAGATTTTGTATGTCATCTTGTCTCAGACCAACATGGCTACCAAGTACACCCTTGTCTCATCACAGTTATTTTCAGTGCATTCCTAACTTGCACCTGAGTGACAGGTATTGTAGGAGTATCTGAAAATTGTATCAACAAAATTGCCAGCAATTCTTCCTTTGTTGTGGAATACATTCTTGGGTTATACATTGGCAGAAAATATGGGTCTATTCCACAGAATGGGCCTTTACCAGCAGAAAAGTTTTGCTGGTGTAATTCTAAAGTCAAAGCCCCTTAGCATAGGTGCCAACTTTTATTTTTTGGGGGAGAAGAGCTAAGATGATGGACATATGGAAAGTTTTTACACGTTTCAGGTCACAGCCCTCTTCCCTAGGTGTGTGAGGTCCCTCAGGCCCGTTGTACTTGGGACCTCTGCCCCCTGGTGTGGACTCAGCCTGTACTCTTTAGCTAGTATACCTCACACTATTTTTCTGACTAAAATAAGAAAAGAAAATCTTTTGTTCCAGTGTACTGTGGTTTATACTAGGGCTTTTGATGATATAAACATGCAATAAAAGTTATGATGTTAACTAATATTATACCAGCAAAGACATCACTTTAGTTGTGTGACCCTGATAGAGAAGGGGGTGGTAACACTGGAAGCACAAGCATTACATTTCTAGAAAACAGACAGGTCCCTACATGATGCCCAAATACTACCCATTTGGGTTTAGAAACTTAAGCCTGATTACATATTTTGTACTAACCATGGATTTAGGGCTAGGGATAGACATTCAACAAACCCAATCCTGAATTGATTCAATCTTTGCAGGTTAGTCTAACCTTCAGAGATTGAACCGGTTTACAAGTGGACAGACATTCACTTTTGATTCAGGAAATTCAGGGACATGCCTGCAGTGGCTCATGCTAGAAGCTGGGGGACTTCCTGCACAAGAGGTGGGAGAGTTGCCAGACCCCAGCCCCTGGCTAGCACTCTGAAGCAAAGGGTGGTGGCAGTGGAGGAGGCAGGACTGCTTTTGCAGCCTGTACACATCTGCTGATGATACTGAGCTTCTAAATGTCTCTCTCCCTGCTTCTTCACACTGTCAACAGCAAACTGACAGGCACTGCATTCATTGCAATCCAGGTCATTTCTCACACCTTTCAGAAAGCCTCACCCAGCAGGGAGCTTATCCAAACACACAGCTTATTAGCCCGCCAAGAAAACAAAGCCTCTCTCATTTGTTCAAGCTATTCTTAAACAGATTTTTACAAAGCATGTTTGAGAAAGAAGGGAGGGACATTGCCAGCTGACCCATTGATTAGCTCCAAAAAGACTTAAGTGGACACTGTTCTGGCTGCCTTTGTTCCAGTGAAATTGGAGACGCATACATAGGCACCTCTCAGCGTTACCTAGCATGAGGGTGGTGCAACTGTGCCAGATGGTGCCTGGGTTTTGTGCTGCTGGGCTCCGTGCTGGGCTGTGCCTGCAGTCTCCACCTTCTTCTCAGCCAGCTGGAGTTCTGGCTAGGGAGGAGTTGGGAGGGGCTAACCCTGCTCTCTGGAGCAAACAGCCCAGCTCAGGGCTGAAAAGCATGCTGGGGGATTCTGATTTAACCTAAACCAGGAAGGGGGCTGGGACAGAAGTTTCATAAATTGGTTTGACCCAAATCAGTTAAGTCTGATACTACATTCAACCAGGTTTATCTTAAACCTGTTTCAGCCATTTTGAAACTGGTTTATATACACTGAACCTGTGTTCTGCTACAGGTTTAAACCAGTTTCTGAGGTCCTAAATCAGTTTATGCATAACTTCTGTCCCTAGCCTAGATGACTGCAGGGAGAAGTAATTTCCAGTCTCAGGCTATCAACAGAATACATGTCTGCAGGATGCTATGGTCAGGAGAGTTGTCACATTATGAGGCATTTGATGTATATTAGGAAGTGAATAAGCAGCCAACGTATAGTCTGGCGTGGGGATGCTACATGGTCAACTCTATATAACAGAATTGTTAAATGCTGCTATATAAAAATTTAGTGAAGGAGAGGATGGAAATGAAGTGTAGCTCAGCAGAGTATAGCAAGGAAGTCCTAACAGACTTAATGGAAGAGAATAGCACTGAATCTAATTTAAAGTAGAATGTAGATTATTAGAATAGTCAAAGACAAATATTTAACCATTACTGCATGGACCCAAATAATATTTATTGTTAGAATTATTCATGTTCCCAGAATAGGTACATTATTTAAAACATTATACGCAGTGATTATTGTTTCATTTTTCAAAGCTACAATTATGTCTTTGGCATTTTTGCCATGATTTCCCCATTATTCACCACAACAAACAATTATCCTTATTTGTGGAAGTCATTGATTGAAAGGCAAGTATTTTAAAAGTTTGTCTTGTTTCCAAGAAAAATTATTTTAAAGTCGTATAACATAAATCATAAGAAAATTAAATTCTGTTTGAATCATGGCAAGCTGTGTCACATTTATACCCATCATTGATGTAAAAGAGGGTTATTAAAAAAAAGACGAGAGATTTTACTTGGATTGAAGATATTCCTTCCAAAACTTCCAAAAAGAGAAATGGAAGTAGCAGATGTGTAAGAAGGATATTTTAAGCTTTTTTAAATCATCTCATAGACTGAAATGGTACATGAACTGCACATCTGATATTTAAGTTCACACTATAAGATTCTAAGGTAAAAACTAGGTTACCAACTATTGCATCCCTTACTCTGTTTTATTAGTAAGCAATATTTTATCATTATCTAATTACTGAATCAAAGTGAATCCACAACTTACTTTCTTTCATGGCTTAAAAATAACAGTTCTTGTGTACATCTGAAATTTATACATTGAAGCCAATGGAGGCCAAGCGGAATTATTTGGTATAACATTATTTGGTATTACACTGGTTTAACAAAAAGCAAAGCTTAACCATTATTTCCTAATTCATAGTGCATGAAGGAATCATAATGTGTATATCAAGTTTATATAAATACATAATTAAGAATGATATAGAAGATATAGGACATGCATTAATTTCGCCTTTGCTACTGTGTGTTAAGTTCAGACTATAATAGACTAATTCTGCTGTACATTAGCACAGTTTTTGCTGTGACATGCTAATATGCGATAGAATTAGCATACTGCACATTATGCATCTCATGTAGACATGACCATGTTGTATAGATAACTGAGTATGATACAGAAAGGTACATATCAAAGAATTATTAATGAAGAAACAAAGATGTAACTGGGCAATGGGCTATATTTTCAAAACTTATTGTTGAACATAACAAAGATGCAACCAATTTAGATATGTAGAAAGTTAGACAAAAAGTAAGGGAAAGGTAGGGCCCCTGCTGAACAAAATGGGAAAGCTGTTAACTGACACACAGGAGAAAACCGAACTCCTAAACTTTGCGTCAGTATTCCACCAGCCCAGGGGTGTTAGCCTGCTGGACAGGATATAAGATGATCAAGGTGGGGATGATCACCCTTCTATAGTTGACAAAGATCTTGTGAGGGAACATCTAGAGAATCTTGATAGCTACAAGTAAACAGGACCAGATGAACTACACCTAAGAGTGCTGAAAGAAGTGACCAACATCATTGTGCAACCTATGCAAAAGCTATTTCAGGACTTGTGGCCAACATGAAGGTAACTCACCATGTGGATAAGGGAAATCAGGTAGATTTCATATACCTGGATTTCAAATCCAGTCTCCCATGATGTTGTCATGGTAAAATTGGGAAAAAGCAGTCTCAGCAACTTTATGGTCCAGTGGCTAGGTAACTGGCTCTGAGAGAACCCAGAGAGTACAAAAAAATATTACTGAGTCAACATGGTGGAAAATGACTAGTGGCATCCCTCAGGATTCAGTACTCAGACCAATGCTTTTAAACATGTTCATCAATGATTTGGATATGGGTGTTAAAAGTATACTGACAAAATTTATAGATGACACCCAATTATGGGGAAGTGAGGTCACTCTTGAGGACAGGCTTAGATACAGGCTGACCTAGACAGGCTTGCAAGGTGGGTGGATCAAAACCTGATGATGTTTAACATGGAGAAATGTAAAGTGCTCCATCTGGGGAGAAATAATCTGCAACACGCCTACAGGCTCAGTGACACTACACTTGCCAGCACCACAACTGAATAAGACCTGGGGGTTCTGATAGACCACAGAATGAACATGAGCCACCAATGTGATGCCATAGCTGGCAGAGCAAATAAAACACTGGCATGCATCTACCGATGCATCTCATGCAAGACTAAGGATATCATCCTCTCACTCTACTCAGCCTTGGTGAAGCCACAGCTGGAGTACTGCATCCAGTTCTGGACACTATTTCAGGAAGGAAGTGGAGAAGCTTGAGAGATTCCAAAGGCAGGCCACATGCATGATTAAAGGTCTGGAGAGCAGGTCATATGAGGAGAGGCTGAAAGACATGGGACTGTTCAACCTGAAGAAATGAAGATTTAGAGGGGATTTGGTGGCAGCCAATGAGTACATAAGGGGTGTACATCAGGGCCTGGGGGAGCATCTGTTCACCAAGGCACCCCAAGGGAAGACAAGAAACAAGGGACACAAACTGCGTGAAGACTGCTTCAGATTAGACATAAGAAGAAACTTCTTTACAATTCGAGTGCCTGGAGCAGACTCTCCCCAGGGATGATAGAATAATCTACCCTGGAGATCTTTAAAAAAAAAAAATGACTCAACATGCACCTTGCTAGGGTCATCTGATCCCAGCAGTCTTTCCTGCCTAAGTGCAGGTGGACTGCACCCAAAGATCTTGCGAGATCCCTTCCAGCCCTTAACATCTATAATCTATGAAAATAGCTATATTTAGCTTAATTTAGGAGTTCAAAAACTATGTTTATGTTGTATGTGATAGTCCGTTCAGTACAGTTACCAGTTTATAAAAGTGTATAAGTCTATCGAGCAAGATCAAAAGTAAACAATTGCTAAATTTTATTAAAATACCCATGTGAATGTAAGTGGATAAGCAGTCCCTACAGCCAATTCCTGGTTTAGCAACAGTGTAAACAAAGAGACATAAATCAGTGTGCTGATATAAATCCATGCTATGGTATAACCTCGTTAAATCCAGTGCAGAATGATCACAGGAAAAATTAGAGGTAAAACATTAGTGTGATTTACCTCAGAGCAGGTATCATGAGTCCTCAGCTTATCCTAAATTACCCCCTGGGTGCATCTGAACATTAAAGCATATGTGTAGTAGCCTCTTCTACTGCAAATTAAAGTGGCATGTTAAAAACGTGCTAATAAACTAATGTGCAGTAGAATAGACTACTACACATTAAGGATCACCTAAAAAGATTATGAGTTGCACAAACAGATGCACTTGTCTGATGGCACGAGTTAGCACAGAGTTCACGCAGGAGGGTGCGTGGGAGGACCCGAGGCAGGACCTAGGAAGGACCCTAGGGTAGGCAGACTCAGGCCCAGCTGGCCTACCAGTGGCATGCCATGGATGGGCACTCGCTGTACCCCGAGGGTCCCCTTGGGGTCTGCAGCCACCCCTTTTGCCCTCTCAGAGACACCCACCCAGACAAAGCCGATGGTTCTGGGCTCCATGCAGATGGAGACCCTGGTTCTTGTCTGCGAGAGCTGCCTGTCCCTTTTTCAGGCTCCGGGGCCCAGAAGCATGGCTATCTCCCCTTGTGCAGTCTGCTCCCTTTTGGGGTCTCTGCCATGCCAGCTGTAGGAGCTCCAGGCTACAGTCCAGACAGTGCATGCTATCAGGGACTGTGAGCAGGAGATAGACTCCTACTGCCAGGCCTTCCTCTCCTGGGAGCCGAAGGGTACACCACAGTCTCTGTCCAGGACAAGAAAGAACCCTGAGACCTCCCCTTATGTCCAGTCAAGGGGATGGACCAAGGTGGTCAAGGGCCCTAAGGCCCACCACACCAAGGCCCTTGCCCCACTGAAGCTTAGCAACAGGTACGAACCTCTTCCAGCCCCAACAGAACCTGCTGAGTTGCCAGCTCCCGCAGGCAACAAAGGCTGAACTGCAGCTACCACTCCTTCTCTCCCAAAGACAAAACATACAGCGTTTATTGTAGGACACTCCATCCTGAGGGGGACTGATAGGGTAATCTGCCACCCCAACCCCTTAGCCCGGGAAGTCTGCTGCTTCCCAGGGCCCTACATCCAAGACATTGTGGAGAAGATCTCTAAGCTCCTCTAGCCCACAAACCACTATTCCATGCTCCTTATTCATGTGGGCACCAATGACATGGCTTGAAGCACTCCCAGCTGGGTCATGAAGTGCTACAGGGATTTGGGAGCAAGGCTAAAGCGTCTGAGGGGACAGGTGATGTTTTCTTCAATCCTCCCAGTCTTGGAATATGGGCCAAGGAGGGAGAGGAGGATCCAGGTAGTGAACCAAATACTACGGTGCTGGTGTCATAAGGAAGGCTTTGGCTTCTATGACCACAGCCCACTCTTTGGTGAGAGAGGCAGCAAGTTGCTGGGAAGAAATGGCTTTCACCTCTCTCCGCTAGGGAGGAGGCTCTTCTCAGCCAGACTGGCTGACCAGCTCCAGCAGGCTTTAAACTAAGCCCGCGGATGATGGGGCGGGGGGGGGGGACTACCACCACTGCTGGCTTGCTGAGCAACCCTTGCAAAGCCAGCAGGCTAAGGCACTTAAGGGAGCCCACCCCTGCCCCAGGCCTGGTACAATCTGTGGGCAAGGAAAGAGCCCCCAATGGGACAATTGTCTGTCTGTACACAAATACCAGGAGCTTTTGGAATAAGCAAGAGGAACTCATCATCCTGCTTACCACAAAAAATACAACATCATAGGGATAATGGAAACCTGGTGGGACTCCACACATGTCTGGACCATGGGTATAGATGGCTATACCTTGTACAGGAGAGATTGACTAGATAAAAGGGGCGGGGTGTAGCTTTCTATGTTAAGGAAAACTATGTGTCCCTGAAAGCTGATGTTGGTGACGAGAGTGGATGGCTGGAGACCCTCTGGGTTAAAAATCCATGGGGAACATGGCACAGGGGACACAACGGTGGAAGTCTACTACAGACCTCCCACCCAAAGTCAAGACTTGACTAGGAGTTCACCTGGGAACTGTCTGAAGCTGCATGCTCCAGGACCATGGTTGTCATGTGTGACTTCAGCTACCCAGACATGGGAGGTTCGCTCAGCAAAATCTGAGCAGTCACAAAGCATCCTATCATGTGTGGAGGACCTCTACCTGACTCAAGAAGTCTATGGGCCAATGAGAGGTAAAGCACTGCTCAATCTGGTACTGGCTACTGGGGATGACCTTATAGGTGACTTAATGATCTATGGGAAGCTGGGTGACAGCGACCATGAGCTGATCACCTTCACCATCCACCGTAAACAGCCCACATTTCTCTACGTGGAGCATGCTGCCGGAGGATGGACTTCACCTATTGCCTAAGGGTAAGCGTTTCTTTTCTTCCAGGTTGGCTAATCTCGTGGGACGGGCTTTAAACTAGCTTCACCAGGGAACGGGCCTGCCGGAAGAGGAGATGATGCTCAGCCACTGAGTTGGGTAAGTCAGACGAGCAAAGGTGGTGGTAGCCTGGGGGATACACATGAGGAGGGGGAGGCGGCAGTTCATAACCTTAAATGCTTCTATACAAATGCATGCAGCATGGGAGATAAGCAGGAGGAGCTGTCTCTCCTGGTGGCTGTGGAAGACCCAAACTTGGTTGGGCTCATGGAAACTTGATGGGACCCGACCCATGACTGGGCCGTAGGCATCAACGACTATGCCCTTTTCACGAAGAACAGGGCGGGGAAAAGAGGCGGTGGGATCGCACTCTACATAAAAGAACACTTCTCTGCATTAAGCGTTAAACTTGGGGGCGACTGAGGACCAGGTGGAAGCAATTTGGGTCAGGCTGCAAGGAGGACGAGGGGAAAGGGACTTAATGGTGGGTGTCTGCTACAGACCAGGACCTCCAATTCGCTGGCCAGCTTAAGGAGGCGGCTCGGATGAGGGATGTCATTGTCATGGGGGATTTCAATTACCCAGACATCTGCTGGAAGGAGCAGTCGGCCAAGTCCGAGAGGTCCCGGAGGTTTCTGGCGGAGCTGCAGGACCTCCACTTGGTCCAGGAGGTATGCCCTGCTGGATCTGGTCCTGGTCTCGGGGGACGATCTGGTTGCAGGGCTCCAGGTACTCCTGGGAGACAACAACCATCGCCTGATAGAATTTGCTGTCCGGCGTAGTGTAGATAGGGCACACACTAGGACTATGGTCCCAGACTTCAAAAGGGCCAATTTCAGAGAGCTCAGGAGGCTAGTCGATGAGGAACTGAGGGACTGTAGGGTTGAGGACATGGGCGTCCACGAAGGGTAGGCATTCCTCAAGAAGACGATCCTCCGAGCCCAAGGGGCGACCGTTCCCGCCTGATGCAAGGTAGGTAAAAGTGCTCGGAAGCCCCTGTGGCTTAATAGGGATATTCAGGGGACCCTGAGGGCAAAGCGGGAGGCTTACTATCTATGGAAGAAGGGAGCAG
>JAGPOW010003642.1:55632081-55652223 GCA_030014935.1 Caiman crocodilus | reverse complement strand
GATTAGATAGGTACTTGGCTGAGGTCCTGTGACCCCAGCACTCGTTCCTGCCATTGGCGGGGGGTCAGACTAGATGGCCTGCTCTAGGCCCCTTCTGACTCTAGATACTATGAAACTATGTAAAGCTGGCAAGTCAGTCAGCAACATGGAAGTTCTTGACTTCAAGAAAGCTGACTTTGACAAGCTCATTAGGCTTGTCAGTGAGGCCCTAAGGGACCATGATCCCAGGGGGAGGAGAGTTCAGGAAGAGTGGGTGCTCCTCAAGGGAGCGATTCTCAATGCACAAGCTAATTCTAGCCCATCTCAGAGGAAAGGCAGCAAAAGTGCACAGCAGTCCCCCTGGCTCTCCAGGGATCTAGCAGACCTGAGGCTAAAAAGAAAGGCCTAAAAAGGATGGAGGATGGGATTCACCTGCAAGGAGGAATATTCTGCACTGGTCTGGTCCTGCAGGGAGCAAACCAGGAAAGCCAAGGCTGCAACTGAACTCCTACTAGCTTCGAGCATCAAGGACAATAAAAAGACCTTTTTTCAGGTATGAGCCGGAAGAAAACAAGGGCAACACTGTATCCCTGCTGAACCAGATGAGACAACTGACGCCCAGGAAAAAGCCAACCAATTAAATGGATACTTTGTGTCAGTCTTTCATCAGTCCCAAGGGACGCCCATGCCCACTACAGGACAGGGTGATCCGGGTGAGGGAGATCCCCTCCCTCCATCAATGCTGACCTTGTGAAGGAACACCTTGAAAGGCTGGACACCTTCAAGTCAGCCAGCCCTGACAATCTACACCCCAGGGTACTCAAGGAGTTGGTGAGCATCATAGCCCAGCCTCAGCATGGATCTTTGAGAACTTCTGGTGCTCTACTGAAGTGCCCGAAGACTGGAAGAAGGCCAATGTAGTGCCTATCTTCAAGAAAGGGAGGAAAGTGAATCTGGCAAACTATAGGCCCATCAGCCTGACTTCTATCCTGGGGAAGATCTTAGAAAAGTTTATTAAAGAGGCCATCCTTAATAGACTGGCTGACACCAACATCCTGAGGAATAGCCAGCATGGGTTTGTTGCAGGTAGGTCTTGCTTTAGAAGAAGAGAAGAGCCACGTGCATGGTCAGAGGTCAGGAAAACCTTACAACAACAGACTGAGAGCTATGGGACTCTTTAGCCTGGAAAAATGCAAGGTTCTCCACCTTGAGGAAAAACCTGCAGCATCCTTATAAGCTCGGCAGTGCTACGCTGGCTAGCACTATGGAAGAAAGAGACTTGGGGGTCATCATTGACCACAAGATGAACATGAGCTTGCAATGTAATGCTGCGGTTGGCAAAGTGAGCAAAACTCTGGTTTACATCTATAGATGCTTCTCAAGGAAATCATGGGACTTCATTCTCCTCTTGTACTCAGCCTTGGTGAGGCCACAGCTGGAGTACTGCATTCAGTTTTGGACCCCAAAATTCAAAAAGGATGTGGAGAAGCTTGCGAGAGTCCAGAAAAGAGCCATGCGCATGATCAGAGGTCAGGAAAACAGACCTTACGATGATAGACTAACCTACGACTCATACTACCCCTCCTATATAACCTGGTTCCTGAATGAATGGGGATGAATGAGGGTGCTTGAGAGACAATGGCAGTAGGTCTAAAAATAGCTCCCTCTGAATGACCAAACCATCAACACCAATACATGCTCATTAAGAACACTTTGAGCCCTTTGGAACAGGAATGACATTGCCTGGACAGGCCCACCCGATAGGAGATCGGAGTTTGTCTATCCTATAAAAAGGAGTAGTGAAGACTGATTCCTTGGAACACCCTCTCTATCTGGACCAGCACCATTCCACATCACCTATCCACCCAGAGGCCGTGCCAGCAACCCCCCTCTGGACAACATCTACTGGACAAAGACCCCTTTCCAGGCTGAATAGGTAGCTATCACCCCTACCCCCTCTTCAACCAAGCATTTAAACTCTGCTTCTCTTCCCTACCTGGACTCCAACTCTTCTACTGAGTCTCTTTCTCCTGCTGCCAACCTGTGTGTGTGAACAAATAACTTCATGAGGCTGTGTAGCATGTTGTCTGTTTAATAAACCTGTTATTTTGAAACTCCAGGTTGGGTTTTTGTCTGTTTTCTGGCTGTCTCCTCCTTGCCACCACTTATCTGCCCCCCTCCAATATCTCATCTATCTGCTTCAGTTTCCAGCCCCAATCTACCTTAAGTAATGCAAGCCTCAGTTCCTCACCAGTTCTAATCCCAGTTCTGACAACTTTCACTCCCTATACTTTAACTCTCTCACCTTAACCTTCCCCCAAGTTTCCCAAGTACCCCAAGCACACACATACATACAGTACCATCCAAGTTAGGAATTTACATATGTGTAGGTGGGTTATAGGTGTGTGAACTGGTAAGTGTGTATATATATGACATTGTGTACATGGTATACCAGTTAGTGATCTGTGTATGTGTACTGAAAGTGCAGGTATTAGCAACTGATTTTTGTCTAATTTCTGGGGTGTATAGTGTATGTGCTTGAATTGGTGATAGATATGCATGTGCCTAGGCTAGTTTGGATATGCACCTACTTGATTTGTGTGTGTTTGTACATGTGCAATTGTGTCACACCCTCCCGGCTAGCAGTGCAATTTTGAGATCCTGAGAGCTGGCCTGACCCCACAGGGCAACAAATTATTACCCCCAGGTCTGTGGTGGTTAGTGATGGGGGAATCTTCAATCCTACTGTCCCATGAGAGGCAGCAGTTGCATAAGCACACGTCACAAGTTTGCCTGTCAGCAGCTAAGGGTGCAGCCAGGCCTGCACTAGTTCCCCTCACTCCATGACCCAAGAAAGACATAACTGCACAAGCACCCATGACATGAGTTTTGCCTGTCAGCAGCCAGAGATGCAGGGCCCCAGAACCCAGAAGCCCCTGTACCTATAGCTGGCAGGTTTTGTGGCCTCAGCAGGGAGTATCATGCCTGCAACTTTTACCCTGTTGCACCTTCACACACACACACACACACACACACACACACACACACACACACACACACACAGTGTCACTCATGTCACAAGTTTTGCTTGTCCTCAGCTTGAGGTACAGTTTCCCCCAAACCTCTGCACCCATCTCCTTGAAACCTGGCAGGCTTTGTGACCTCAGCAGGGGTTAGCATGCCTGCAGTTTTGACCTGGATGTGGCTTAACACATACATATGACATGAGTTTTGCTTTCATGACTTAAGTGCGGGGGGTTTGGGAACACTGCACACCAATCTCCTTGAAACTTAGCAAGCTTCATGCCCTCAGAAGGGGCTACCATTTCCGCAAGTTTCATCCAAATCAGACCAGAAATGACAAAAGGTATAGGCTGTTTTGACCTTTCCCATTTTATCCTATGGGTGAAATGTAGAAATAGGATTGAAGTGGAGAAACTGTTTTGATGGAATTGAACAGAAAAGCTGTTTCAAATTGAAACAAAATGCAAAATAGAATGTTGCCATTTCACAGAGCTCTAATATAAACTCTTATTAACCCTGCTCCCTTTCAACACTACAGAATAGGCAGATTACTTTCTCCTGTTTAGTGCTCATTGCAAACAAAGATAACAAAATACATTCCCTCCTTGCAGTTCATGTTTTGCTGGTTGGGAGAGAGTAGTCATATATAAAAGAATTAAATTTAAAAGATAAAGGGCAAATTTTCAAATGATTGCTCATGTACCCAGCCCCAATTTGTTCAATTAAGTTCAGGTGAGTAAATTATTACATATCACTTTGAAAATATTAGTGGTTCAATCAACAGTCTAGACTATTAATAGCAAGCCTTGTAAATCACTTAGGAGAATGATGTACAATAAGACAAAGGATGTAAAAACAGGGATTTGGCAGATGTGAATTGTGGTAGTATAGTCATCAGGGTTCTTGTCATAATACTACTTGCTCCTTCCCCAGAGCACAACTATTCCATACTAATACTAGTTGCTCTTAGAGTAAAACTTCTGCAACTGACACCATTCATCCTTTCATGGTCATGGTATCAACAATTTCTAAAGTTTATGACTAGCCAAGTCCAATAGATTAAACTGAAATTATATTTTACCTCCTTCATTGGCCATTTGTTCCGATGGCCCCTTTTTCCTTCTTTTTCTTTCCTCAATGTTGATAGAACAGTTTTTGCAATGTTTAGTCATAACATTTATTCATTGCACTGTATGCAGTGTTTATGTAGACAGTGTTAACTTGCAAAAATACTTAATGCTTGCTGGCATTTTCCCTTTTACAGTAAAATTCAATCCATTAATTACTAGATCTGTGCAAGTCTTTGGCTCCTGCTTCAGATCCAGACCCGCTTCAGATGCTTCAGTGTCTGAAGAGGCACTTCCAGGTCTAAGTGGGATCCCAGTAATTGTGTACAGAGTGGGTCGGGGGCATCTAAAGCACTTTAGACCCACTTTGGATGCTTCTGAGCTGCTTTAGCCATTTTGAGGCAATTAGAAGAGGGAAAGGGGAAGAAAGACTGATGTCTGTAGGTAGCCAGGAAGAAGGATTTCTCCCTGGCTATGTTTCCAATGGCAGTGTCTATGGGGTGGGCCTAAAAAAAAAGTATAAAGGCCCCTGTTTACAGCCTTTCTGTGCCTTTTGCAGCTCATTCCCCGTCAGAAGCTGTGAGAGAGGAACCCTGTGACAGACCTGCTTGCTGCTTTTTCATATTACAGAGGAGTAGTTATGATTTAGCTTAGCTTAGCTATTCAATTCAATTATTAGTAGTATTACAATTCAATTTATGTCTTTTAATTTTTTGGAAACTGCAAAAAAACAGTTGTGTTTTCCCAGCCAGTGTTATCTATCACTGTGCAGGGAGGCACAGATTGATTGCTTGCACACACATAGAGACCCAAAGTATAGGAAAAAAAAATCATAGTGGAAGAAGACAGGCAGATATTTACAGAAGAGTAAGACACAGATAATATATTGAGACAGGAAGACAAGCAAATAATTTCATTCACACCACAAGATAGACACAGATATTCACAGGAGGACAAGATAGACAGATATACAAAAGAATACACACACACACACACACACACACACTTTTATAGCACAGGAAAGAAAGGCAGGTGTCAGGTCTTCTGGCACAGGAGGGAGAGCGGGTACAGGGAGAGCTAGAGCTGTAAGACCCCAACCCCCTGCCCCATCCCAAACAGACACATTCCATTCCCAAGCAGCCATGATATCGGTGCTGCCAGTGGAAGCCAGGCGATAGGAGCAATGTCTGCACCTAATATCCCTGCACCTGCACCTCTGCTTAGTCCAAAAGCAGGCATCGTAGTGAAATCACTGCCTCCTCCACCCCAATTTCAGCTCTCAGTGTGAGCCTCCCACTGCCAGAGGAGGAGCTGAAGCTGGGACCAGGGATGCCAAGCGCACTGGCTCAAGGAATTCTGGGGACTGAGAGGGAATCAGAGTTTGTGCTCTATACCCCCCACATTTCCCCTAGACCCAGGTCTCCTCCAGAAAGCAGCACTACAGAGGAAGCTAAGGTTGTGGAGGCAAGTGGCTCAGCTGAGGCAGCTCCTCCTGCTGTTCAGCCTCAGCCTGCTGAGAAGGGGAAAAGGCAGGATCCTCACCCTCAAACCAGAAGCAGGAGAGTAGTGTAGTGTGGTATCATTTAGAGATGAGAGACGAGGCCAGGTTTGTGATCTGCCAGCACTGCCAAAGGCACATGAGCCATGGCAAGGACATGAGACACTTCTCCACCATGGCCATGATGCTGCATCTGAGGAGGCACCACCCCCTTGCCCTTCTTCCTGCTGCTCAACCTGGCACCAGTGTGAACGTGCCAAAAGGGAAGTCCCCCACTTGCTCCAAAGGCCCCTTACCCGCAAAGTGGAGGCAGACCACCCTGGACCAGTGGAGGAGAAGTGGACAGAAGGGGGGAGGGGGCGCATTCCAAAAGCACACGAGATCACCCAGAGCATTGGGGAGATGCTTGCTCTGGATTGCCAGCCCTTCTCCCTAGTTGAGCAGCCAGGGTTCAGGCAGCTCATAGCACTTCTGGCCCCATTTTACAGAGTGCCCACATGCATCACCTTTAGCAGGGCAGCGGTGCCCTCCCTGTATCAGGCATGCAGGGAGTACTTGAGGGAGGAGCTGCACAAGGCAGGGCCACAGGTAGCCGTGCACTTCACCTCTGACATCTGGAGCAGCTGGGGTGGTGATCATGCCAACCTCCCCCCCACGGGCCACTGGTGCAATCAGTAAGGCTGTCAGTGGGCTCTACAGAAAACCAAGGTGCTGGATGAGTCCCACACAGCAAGGGAGATCATAGGGTCCATGAACCGCATGGTGCGGAGGTGGCTCACTGGGCAGGCTGAGCTCACCCCTGGGTTCATGGTCACTGACAATGGGGCCAATACAGTGAAAGCTGTCTGAGATGCCAACTTTGTTGGCATCTGCTGTGTGGCACACAGGCTGCACCTACTGGTGATGGCTGCCTTGGAGGGGGACAGGGCTGTCATTGACGGCACCACCAGCACTACTGCTACAAGCCAGCTGATTTCAAAAATGCAGGAAGGTAGCAGGCTACTTTCACCGCAGCATCAAGGGGAACAAGATGCTGAAGGAGAAACAGTCAGAGCTCAGCATCCCTCAGCACAGAATTATACAGGATGTGGAGACTCGGTGGAACACCACATTACCTGATGCTTGAGAGGCTGATGGAGCAACAGAAGCCATCCAGGAGATAGCTTTGCTTGGGGAGATAAGGATCAGCACCCCCCTGAACAAAGCTGAGTAGGGTACCATCTCCCAGATGTTGGTGTCCTCAAGCCCTTCCTTGAGGCCACTGAGACCCTTAGCACTGGTGATACCCTCCTCAGCCAGGTGATCCCCCTAGCGAGGGAACTGGAGAACCAAATAGAGAAAAGTTCCAGGAGATCAATGTTCCTGGCTGGGGCAGGCTGTTGTCACCAGATGTACAGGCATTGGTGAGGTGGCTGAAGAAGGGCATCAGGAGATGGTTGGATCCCTTGTGGTCCAGTATGACCCAAGGGTGAAGGGGAGCAGGTACACTGGCAGCCCCAAAACCCTTGGTCACTGGATGCAGATGCTGATGAACATCAGGGAGGCTGAAGTGCAGAGGCGAGGGGATGTGGAAGGCTGGGGGGACCCACTTTCCCCTGCCAGCACTCCCAGCACCGGTACCAGCACCAGCCAGGCTCCTCCATGCCAGCCACTGCCAATGTGAGCCATGGGCATGGCTTCAATGCTGGGGTCCAAATGCACCAGACCCCAGCCTCAGGCAGGTAGCACCAAGGCTTCAGTGGCTACCCATCTTGCTAAGGATGTGGAGCCACTGGAATGCAACCCCTTGGCCTAGTGGGCAAGCCGCAGCCAGATGTGGCACAATCTGGCCACAGTTGCCCAGCAACACCTGTCCTGTCCACTGACCAGCATTTCAAGTGAGAGGGTCTTCAGCATTGCTGGGGATATTGTGACACCCCACTGCACCTGCTTGGATCCTCCATTGGTGGAGGAGCTGCTGTTCCTAAAGGTGAACCTCCCGCTGCTGGGGTTCCCCAAGCTCCACCTGCAGATGGACTGAGTGCCAACCTCCTCACTGCAACTGCACCAATTTCCTTTTTTTGAGCTTTTGAAAAGCCAAGTAACACCCTGCTCTCATCTGGAGGGGGCACTAAATGCATCACCAGCCAGCAGGAGAAGAACATGTCCCTGCTGAGCTCATTTCCCTGCCAAGATGAACTTGGAGGTATGGGATTGGGGCTATGGGAAAGGAGGAGTCCTCAGGTCCTGGGTATGACCACTAGAACTGCACCCTGCCAGGGTAGGGAGGCCTGCCTGGTGGAACTGCTGGCAGCACGGCAGCCTCATAAATGCCAGGACCGATGATCCCCTGGTGAAAGGTGGATAGGAGGTGCCATAACCTCCAGCTAATGCATGCACGCACAAAGTCCTGGCTTCGGAATGCCCAGACCTGTCGCATCTTTGACAGAACTGATGCTTGCTGGTCACAGTGCAGTTGTGAGGCTCCCGGTGAGCTCAGCTTAGCTGCCCCGGATGCCAGCTTTAGGGTTGAAAACCCCTTTGTCAGGCTGAGGAAGTACCTGCAGTTGGTCCTGGATGGAAGGAATAGTAGAGAAGCCAGAAGCTGGCCTGGCTCAGAATGCAGGCAAGAAAGCCAGTCAGTGAAAATGAAAATGGAGGCATCAGAAGGGAGAGACAGGCTGGGGAAAGGGGGATGTAGCAGAGCAGGTAAGAGTGCAGAGGTGCCTGGGGTGTCAGATGCCTGGCAGGTTGCAGTGTGCCAGAATTCCACTGTGTACACGGAGTCCATGAGTCCTAGGAGGCTGATGAAGTGTAGTTCATAGGCCCAGCTTTGAAAAGTGGTTTGCATTGTAATTTGTTCCCTCTTAGGATCAGGCCTGAGAGACTGGAGGCAGAGTGCTTTTCTGGTGACAAATGTGCCCCCACAGGTAGTTGGGTTTTGTTGTCTTTGATAGATTCTGGTGTGTAGTTTATGTGGGTACTGGAGATAGTTGGCAGGTTTTGTGTTTTGAGCTGTAGGAAGTTGGCTTCAGTTCTGATGATGAGGTTAGGTACTTATTTGAATATAGAAACCACATTTCAGAGCTGGGCGTATGAACTGTACTTCTTCATCCTCCTAGGACTCAATCAATATACAGAGTGGAGTTCTGGCACACAGAGACCTGCCGGACATTTGACATCCCAGGCACCTCTGCACTTTTACCTGTGCTGCTAGATCCCCCTTTCCCCAGCTTGTTTCTCCCCCACGACACCTCCATTTCCATTTTCACTGACTGGCCTTCTTGCTTGCATTGTGGGCTAGACTAGCCTCTGGCTTCTTTACTATTCCTTCCATCCAGGACCAACTGCAGGTACATCCTCAGCCTGACAAAGGGGTTTTCAACCCTAAAAGCTTCCAAAGATACATTTTTAAGTACTCCTTTTTCTTCATAATACACATATAAACATCAAAACAAGATAAGCCATCACACACCATGAATAACATCATATGTCCAACACAATATCTTTACTTCTTGCTGTCAATTCCTTTACAAAATGACAGGCTCTGTGACAGTTCTGTGTGCGTACCTTTGATGCTGCTGCTGATGCTACTGGTGTTGAACCAGCTAAGTTATTGTACCTGTTGTCATCTAAGCAGAGGACCGGGTGTGAGTCTGTAGGGGAGGAAGCGGCTTCAGCAGGGCACACTGCCGTGTTGTGCAGAGACCCCAGCACCAGGAAGGGTGCACCTTAACACACAGTGTCACCCACCCACATCACGAGTTTTTCCTATCAGCAGCTTGGGGTGCAGGGTCCCAAATGACAGACTCCCCCAGCAAGACACGCATAGCTAGCAGGCTTTGAGGCCTGGCAGGGCCCAGCACTCACTCAGGGCTGCTCTAGGACACACACTCATAGCTGGCTGGCTTTGTGGCCTCAGTAAGAGTAACACTTCTGCAGGTTTCAGCCCCTGTGGTATAACACACAGCTGTGACATGAGTGTGGCTTTCATGAATTTGGGGTACAGTTCCCCCCAAACCCCAGCACTGATCTTCTTGAAACTTGGCAGGCATCATGCTCTTAGCAGAGGCTACCACTCCTGCAAGTTTCATCTAAATCATACAAAAAACAACAAAGTTATAGATTCCCCATTGATTTCCCATTATACCCTATGGCCAGATCTCTGAGGCAGCTCCAAAGCTTCAGCGCTGCTCCAGCTGGATCAAGGTGGAAACCCAGTCCAGAGTTCTGGATCAGATCGTGGCCATCCGAAGCGGCTGGATATGAACCCAGACTGGATAGCTGCCGACTTGCACAGTCCTAGTAATTACAGCTCATAGATTTATATACAACATCTTAATGCATTTGTAATTCTATATATTAGTAAAGTTTCTCTCTTTTTACAAAGTATGCTTGTTCTCCTTCTGCTCTGATAAGTTCCCACCCTGTATCTTGCCATTGCTTTAGCACTGTGGACTGCTTTCTATCTGCAGCTCCATTTTAACTGGCATCTCCATCATGCACCAGGCTTTTGTAGATCACTATAGATTTATTGTTTCTGAATAGGAATGATTGTTAAAAGGAAGCCTGCCTAGATAATGTTTATTAAACTTAAAAACTATCGGTAAGATCAGAACTTGGCAATTAGAAGTTTTTGTTGCCTATGAGACTTTTCAGAATTTCAAACCTGTTTCCAAACCTGAATCATGATAACAGTTCAGCATCTTGAAAACTGAACTGCTGTGACTTGAAAATCCAAATATATGTGTATTGGATCAATCAAAATATTTGTTACAGTCATTTCAAACATTTCATTTTAATTTTGATCTTTTCAATTTTGTAACAATCTTTAGTCAAAAATTAACTAAACCTGAAAACTGGTTGGAACCAAGAATCAAAACGTTTTTATTTTGACAATGCTAGCATTTGATGTTATAGAAAAACTTTCAAATCAGAAGAGTCATTGAAAAGGATCCTATTTTGTTGAAACAACATTTTCCTAAGAAAAAATATTTCATTGGAAAATTCCTGACCAGTTCTAACTGTGAAATCTGTTACTTCAAAGAGCTCAAATACATATCAACAAAAGACTTAGAGAAGAATAATCCCTCTTTTGAATACAGGTTTGAGGCAAGAAGGACAAATTGACCATGGGAACAATAGAATTGTTCATTATCCAATTAACTGATATTCTTTTTGGTCAAGCAGATCTGAATTAGTATTGAGGGGATCTGCTGTTTCATATCAGACTTCAAAGACGGTTTTGGAAATATCACAGAGAGACCAAACTGAGGTGTTTTTCAGTTGGCAGAGTAAATGATTTGCCTAACGGTTTCTATGTGTGAGCTAGGTGTAGATTGGAAAGAGAGATTGTTGTTTTATCTCTGCAATCTGTTTTCTTTAATATTTATTATAATGACATACTAGCAAGAATTAGGCCTGAGTCATGAATTTAAGTAAATGTATTTACTGAAAGCCTATGTATTCCTTTTACTTTTTAGAATGTTTCTCTGACAAACTTAGTGCTTGTATTCCTCTTTGTAAATACCTATTAAGATAAAAGTGATGAGGTAATTTTACAGCATAATCTGTTTGTGTTTAGGGAAGAGGATGTTACCCAAGTCATTGTCTCTATTAAAACAAAAAGGATAAAGGCCTGGATCATTTGATGACAATTAGACTAAGGGCCAGACTTTCACCTATAATTATTTCCACAATCTTATCCGATTCTCTCTAAAAACTTCCTGCCTAAGACGAGAGGGGATGGTGAAGTCTAAGGGTCAGTCATGGGGAAGACAAATGAGTTTGTCGTAGACAAGAAGAGATAAGACGGTAACTATTCCATAATGCAGAGAGGCCAGCCATGTTAGCTCTGAAGTCAGACAGAAGGCTAAGAGGAGTCGCACCTTACACATTAACTAATTCAGAGATGCATGGGCCCAAAATGCTTTAATCAGCTTCTGTGAAAGGACACACACAGAGCAGCGTATCAAATAGAGGGACTGATTTAAATGCAAAGGACAGGAAAAGGAGGGAGGGAAGCAAGTAGCAGAAAGGCAGTACTGCTTGGGGGGGAAAAAAACTAATAATAAACCCACAGAGACAAAGAGGTCACAAAATCTAATCCAGGTAATGAGATAAAAATCTGTAGTCCAAATTCAGACCATACTCTGAGTGTTCTGTTATTCTGAAATGTCATGTTGGATTCAGTTTCTAAAGTTTTGCTGGATAAGAACAGCTGCTTTCGAGTCATAGAACCACAGAAAAGTAGGGCTGGAAAGGGCCTCAGAGGTCATCTAGTCCTATCCCATGCATGAATCAGCAGGATCACCTCCATCAAATTATCCTATACAAATCCATTGTCTACGTATTGGCAAAACTGCATACTTAACCCTGATATAACAACCTGTAGGTAAAGCAGGGAGACCATAGTGGCCAATGTTCTGCTGCAGCAAACTTTGTTAAAATAAGCTTGAGAGATCCAAGGAAGAGGGACACCCCGTCCCACCACCGCCCCGCTACAGAAAAAAGCAAAAGCCCCGTGGCTCATAACAATCTGATTACAGAGTAAAATTCCTTCCTGAAAGGAAATATAACAATTGATCTGACCCTGAGTTTTAGTCCTAGCAGAAGCATTGGCACACTCCACACCAGTGCTTCTGAGGAAGGTAAATTCTTTCTCCCCAGACTTGTGACATCAGGAAATGGGGAGGAAATCCTTTCCAGCCCCAGATGGCAACCAGAAAAGCCAAAAAGCAAGGGAAAAACCCAAGATAAATCATAGGCATATCTACATGTAAATCACGCCCAACTAATATTTGTCCAACCTCTTTTTTGAAAACCTCTAATGATGCATTATGCCTCATTTTTTTAACTCTAAAATATTACAAGAAATGGACAAAGTGAAAGAGATTCATGACCAGAAGTTTTAATGTATAAAACTAAACTACCAGAGATGTCACCATCCTCTTCCTGGTGGGCTAGACAGAAAATGGGGGGGGGGGGCGCACAGAAAAATGTGGTACACAGGCCCCGTGGGTCAGGCCAGGCTGGGCCAGAAGTACCATGTCTTTGCAGGCTGTGGGCAGAAGTGGGGTGGATTCAGCAGAGTAGGGCAGGTAGCAGAGGCCTGGGGTGGGAGATGGGAGGCTTGGACAGGGCAGCGCTGGAAGGGGTGGCTATGGGGGGGCTGTTGTAGATCACCAGTGGGGTACTTGCCACTAAGGGAGGTTGCAAGCCCAAGCTTGTGGGCTGAGCAGGAGGGAAAACTCCCCCCAGAAAATACTTTAAGGAGCAAGGCATATTTCAGAGCACTCACGCTCTGCCACTTTAAGAAGTGAGCCAGATAGCAGGCAGGTGCACCCAATCTTGATGAGTGGCCATCTTAAGGCTTAGGCCAGCAGGGCTGGAGGCAGCAATTTCCTGGTGGAGTTGCTGCTCCAGAGACAACACAAAGGTAAGGGCAGGAATTATGTGGTGGCTTGGAGGCTCCTGGTCCTGGGCATGACCTAAAACTGCACCTTTCCAGGATAGGGAAGCCTGGTGATCCTGCCAATGGTGGGACAGGGCCAGCAAATACCAGGTTTAAGGACCATCCAGGTGAAAGGTAGGCCAGGGTGCCTTAACTCCTGCCCCCACTACCCAGTGGGTTACTAGTAACATCAGAGGCAGTTAGGGCCAGGTACATCTATGTGGAACACATAAGCCTGATGGGGCACAAGGCCTGAAGTGGGTAGTGGGGCCAGGCATGCCCATGGGTGGCACCTGAGCCCTTTAAGATACAAGATTCTTAGGGGAGAAGGAAAGATATAGGCCAGGTGTGCTGAGGCAGGGCACCTGAGCCTGCAAGTGTTCGGCCCTGGGCACCAGAGAAGGGGATGGAGTAGTTGAGTTTAGTTGAGGCCCTGTGAGTAAAGGGTACGAGTTGAGGCCCAGTTAACATGGGGGACCAAAGTTAGCCCAGGTAAGCCTCCAGGTGCTTGAGGCCACAGGTGGGCCTGAGGCCAACTGGAGATTGACAGAGGAGAATCTGTGGAGGAATAAAGGGGTATAGCCTGTAACAGGGCAGATTGTGAGAGGACTAATACTGCAATATGTTGGGCCCAGCCTCAGGCCAGAGCTTTACACAGTTGTTAGATCTGCAAGGCATGGAACAAAGGGAGGTAGGAGCATGCACTCAATGCCCTAGACACCAGGGCCCAGAAAAGGCAGCCTCTCACCTAATTAAGATCATAATTAGGTAACAGCAAGGCAAGATAAGCAGGTGGCATGCCCAGAGACAGTGGGAGACCAACACTGGCTGGTTAGGGAGCATCAACTTTGCCACAGAGGCCAAGGAAAATTTTGAGGTTGCTAGGGGCAGTTTGGGATGGCTATAGTGCCACACTTGCCAACTACAAATAAAAATCACAAAGCTTCTTCAGATGAAGCTAAAGAGATTCCAGGATAACTAAAGCAATGACAACAGATACAATTTGAAATGTAAAGGGCTTTTTGGAAAAGACCATTGTTATTTAATGATTGGGAGAGATAAGAAGTAGGGCTGTGCAAAATTTCTCTGGCTGTTTTGTTTCAACTCATTTTCAGGTTGAAAAAGCAAAATTGAAGTGAAACAAAGGGCATCAAAATAGCCTTGAAACAAAACAAGGCTAGTAGAAATGTTTCAAAAGTCAAAACATTTCAACCAGTCCTGGGGATTGGAAGTCAGCCCAGTTGTGGCCCAGTCACAGGGCCTTCCCCCATCATAAGCCCTTCCCTCTCTGGGGCTCATCTGCAGTGCCACCCTCTCTCTGGAGCTCCTCTCCAGTGCCATTCTGGGGCCTCCTTAGTAATACTGTCCCCTTCTCCAGGGTTTACCACAATGCTACACCCTTCTCCAGGGCCTTCTAAATACTGCTGACCCCTCCTGGAGCTCTCCATGCCCACCCTGGGCCTTCTCAATCAGACCACCCTCTCTCAGGACCCACCAGCAAGCTGTCCCCTTCTCCAGGGCTCACCACACCCACACTAGGGCTTCTCAACCACCCCTTTCTGGGGCTGGGGTCTATGCACCCTGTACACCATGCCCTTACTGGCACTGAGGTCCCCACACTACTGTGGGTCCCTTATAAGCCCTCCTCTAACCCCTAATAGCCTCACCCAAACCACCAGTGTAACAGCAACAAGGCAAAACAAGCCCCTAGGCTGTAACATAACTTAAAGCCACCTGGCTACAACCATGTTGCTCAGACATCTTAGAGCTGTCATCCTTTACTCAGCTTAAGCTGTACCTGCAGTCAGGCTTCCTCTCACATCCTGGCTTAAGAGCTACTAGCAAGGGACCACCCTGGCCTTACCTCCTGGACTTTATAAGAGCCAGGCCCTACCCCTTGCAGCCAGCTGACCACTGGCAGGTGTGGGTCATCTGCTGACTCCAATTGCCCTGGCAACCAACAGCTAGGCTCCTTATTCCCTGCTAGGGCCTTTTCTCTAGCAGTTTCTCCTCTTTAGGAGCAGGGCACCTCAGTGCTCTGCAACACAATAAGAAGGCCAAAATTGATTTGAAACCTCCAAATTGATTCGTAGAAAGATTGAGAGATTCGGCCATTTAGGCAGTTCCTGCTCACCACCACAAGGAGCTGGACCTTGGCTCCACGCTGGTAAATAGGGGTGGTAGTTGGAGGAAGGGTGAGGGAACCATGAGGGGACCCCCACCAGGCCCCATCCCCTGCCTACTCCCCCAGCGCACCTGAGCACCCCCTGACCTCCGCCCACACTCTCAGCCCCACCAGCCGTTGCCTCATCCAGCCCCAGCATCCCAGCTCTTTAAAAAAACAAAATAAAAAACCCCACACTCACGGCTTGTGCCACACAAGGGGACAATCCCTGCTGTCTCTCACTGGCCTGCACTACATGGGGAGCTCTGCCATGAGATCCCCTTCCCCACCCACTCTCTGGCCCCATCAATGGCTGCCCCATCTGGCCTAAGAGTCCCAGCTCAAAAAAAAAAAGCCCAGCACTTACTGGATGCTGCACTGGTGGCCATTGGTGCTTCTGGTGGCTAACAACAGACTTCCCACCGCCCCACCCCCCGCCCATGCAGTGCTAGCCCCTTCACACAGGCGTACTTGTTAGTTCTATCTAGAGATGCAGCTGAAGATTTGGAATTACAGTACATTAATTTTCATTGTAGTATTTCTTTGTAAGCTGCCAGAAAGAGATTGTATAATAAAAAGTGAATTGTGTAATAATTTCAGAAATATTGGGCTATTCTTATTAAGAGGTAGTGAAAGCTTCTCTCACATTGTACTAACTGTAATAAAAAGTTACTTAGACCAGAGGTGACCAACATATAGCCCATGGATGTAGCTGTTACAGCCACAGCTCCACTTTCCCTGGCTGCTTCACCTGTCACCATACTGTGGTAAGTGGTTGCTTGAACAGTGGCCCCTTGCTCTACTGCTGTTGACCCTACCACCACCCCATACCTTGTGTTGGATATGCTGCCACGTCCCATACCAGCCCCACAACCACCCTATTCCCTTAGCCAAATCTAACCCATAAGGAGCTCCATAGTATGGATCTGGCTGTAACTTTGACAACCCTGACTTAGACAATACCAGATAATCATGGTGTTCAGGCAAAATCAACTATTACTGTTTCTATTGTTGTGGTTCCTAAAAGACCGAAAAAGGTTTGTCTTTCTAACATAGAAAAGGAGTAGACCCCTCCCTGAAGGATTTATGGTCTAAAAACACAGCAAACAAATATACCTGGTAAAGAATTCCCCTAGGTTTCTCAATGAAACAAATAGAGTTTGCTCTCTTTCTGTTTTGTTTGAATTATTTAAATTTGAGGTTAGAGGTGGGAAGAGAAGGAATCAGAGGTGGAAAGAATGGGAAGAAGAATAGTCAAAGCTCTGCCAGTTCATCTGTGATCATTAAGTTTGATTTCGTAGTTATTATGGCAAAAATGAATCTTAGAGAACTATTTGAAGGAGGCTAAGTGAATGTTCATTTTGTGAGTGAAGTCAACTCCTGAATGAAGAGAGCATATGTGCTAAACTGTTGACATCAACACCCCATTTGGGGCTCAGTGGAATACAGTATATTTGGTCTTTCAAATTTAGAATGCTTCCCAGTAATGAAACATTAAAAGCATCATTGCAGAGGTATAGTAAAGCAGCTCTGTGACCTGGGCAGCAGCAGCCAACAGGGCTGCACCAGCTGCTGCACTGTCGGTGGCAAGGCAGGTCACCAGCTACAACTGTTTTTGCATCCACCTGCTAAAGGCAGCACCCAGGGCTTCTGACTGTCATCCCTGTCACCTTCTCCCCCACTCACTTAGGATACAGCATTATTGCTATTAGTCATTTTACACTCTGCTACCTCAGAATGAACTCTGTAGTTTCAGTCAAATAAGAAAAAAAAAATCCAGATTGGAATTTTTATCATCCTCCACATAATCTTTTCAATATAAGCTGAATTGCCTTCCCATTTATTCTCTGAAATAAAGTATTTATGAAATAAAACTATAAACTTAATTTGGCTGTTGGAGGTCCAGTTTGGCTGCTGGAGGTCAGACAGTAACATCACCTGGCTGGAGAGTTGCTGAGAGGAACACCTGGAGCTAAGGGGGAGCTGTAGGGGTGGCAAGGAGGGTCCTGGTCCTGGTCCTGGTCCTGAAACTACACCCTGCTGGGAGTGGGTGGCCTGGTGGGGCTCTCACTGGCACAGGAGACCCCAGGAAATGCCAGGCCAGTTACCAGCCTGGTGAAAGGCAAGTTGGGGTGCCATAACCCCTTTGCCCCCACTGCCGCGTAGGTAACCCTGTTGGTTTGTTTGGAGGGCCCAGAGGGTGGACCCTATGAGAGAGAGACAGTGAGGGGCTAGAGACCAGCCCAAACCAGGAGAGTACCCTGAACTGGCCCATGCTGGGGCCAGGGCTAAGGGAGCCAAAAGGGCCGGGGGCCACCATGAGGGATGCCCAAGAGCCGGGGGCCTGGGATCCCGACTGGCCTGAAGGTGGGCCAGGGCTAGGAGCCAGAGGTCCCGAGGGGACCACACCCGAGAGGGGAAGGGGGCGCTGCGGTTGTCCTCGGTAGGCAGGGATAGCAGCGCGGTGATGGTTTTGGGAGGCTAGGTAGCCCAGATGATGGCAGCGAGGCCGCCTGACCAGAGGGATCATAGAAGGGTCTGGTATGTAGGTTTCCGGGGCCTAGAGTGGGGCTGGTGATTAGAGTAAGACCGAGATGCCATCAGCAAGGCTTGGGCTGCAGTATGGGGATGGAAGGAGCCGCAGATATTGCCCCCTGGCATCAGAGCACGAGTCGGCAGCCTCCCACTTATTAACATCAGTGAACCTTAAGATCAAGTCATGGCAGGTGAAAACAGGCGGGCAGTTGGCCCACCGAGACAGGTGGGCGGGCCACAGAGTGTGGAGAACGGTTGGGGGGATGCCCACCTGTCACACCCTTCTTTTTCTATCTTCTGTTCTAGCAAGATTTCACTATATACTTTGTGGTAGACATTGTTTTCAGTCAAGATCTTAATGCCAACATTGAGAGAACAATGCATACTTTTATAAGAAAGTGATGAAGTGGAAAAAATATTTCTTAAAACTTCACTGTCTACAAACAATAGTAGAACCTCTGTCTTTTGTGCCATTCAAATATAGAGAGAAATATTTAGTTTCCAAAGTATCTGGGAGAATATTGAACTGCAATAGTCTCCACTGCAGAAAAAATTATTTAAGATCTGTACCTCGAATTTATAAGCTAAGTCCACAGCTAGAGTAACAATGTGAAGCCATACACTCTATCCATGCCACATGAACAATATAGAAACAAATGTTTGTTTTTGTACAGACAGCACAATAGACCTAAGGAAAGTTTTTTGGTTTTGTTTTTTTTATAGTTTTGCTTCCTGGCCAGTAGCATCATTTCTGTCCTGACACTATCATGACCATGACAACACATCCTAGGAAAAAATACTTGTTTCCAGAAAATTCAAACAATGATTTTTTTTATGGAATTCCTGGTTACTGTTTGGTTCTTTCAGAGCGTCACACCTACCTATGGATAATGACCTTTAAAAAACAAGATCACTAAGATTCATCCATATTTTGGTTTCATCCATTCTCTTAATATGAACATTGAGGAAGTTTTTTTGACAAGTATAGTAGTAGTGGATACCATAAACGTGAAAAGTATCCAGTAACAAGATGCTGAAAAGCCCTCAAATTTGCCAGAATTCAGAATAGTAATATCCTTTTATTTAAACAGCTTGTGAAAGATGACATATAAAACAGATGTTCCTACTATATAGTTGAACATATTCTTCATCACAGAGTAGACATCGCTGAATACATCATCAACAATGACATCATTTAAAGCACTGTTCTTCATTTTGTCCGGTGGCTAATGCTAGAACACCTGTTTCACATCTTCAAACAATTGTTCATTGCCACAAAAGGTGCAAATGCTGGTGAAGTCCGCGTCATTAGTCACATTGCCCCAGTTCTCCACCTGTTGAAAAAAGAATTGAAAAATAGAGGCTTAAATATCCAAAGTTAATAAAAAAAAAATAACTATCTGTTTGTTGGCTCAGCATAAACTAGGGGTAAATAGAACTAAGTACTAGCCACACATTTTGATCCTTCTACAAGAGATATAATGGCCCCAATCCAGTTAAGCACTTTAGCACGTGTATGAGTTTAATCACTCAATTAGTCTCATTTACTTCCCTATGGCAGTTTACATGCTTAAATTTACACGCATGCTAAGTGCTTTCCTGGACTGGAACTTAATTGCTCAGTGTTGGCTAGTAAGCAGTTATGAATGGCAGAATGCAGAGGTGCTTTGTATTTTATGAACTTCTAGAACCACAAAACTGGTGTTTCTTCCACCACCTCTGAGCTTGGCAAAACATCATCTCACTCAGTTTAGAGCATTGTGTGATTAATGGATTTTAGCCTAAATATATTGACATCATCTTCTTCATAAAGACAGCACAAGACCAATCAAAGTGAGTAGGGGGGAAATGTATTTTCTGTTACACACCATCCGTCTGATCCTTTTCTCTCTCTCCAAGTATGTGAACATGATTGTCCCACTAAACTTAATGGGAGTTGCACACAGCTGACTAATAGCAAAAAATGGCCTGAAATATGTTTCTATTTTACTCTCTCTGTTTCCTTTTTTTTTGGCAGTGGGGAGGAAGGCAGGGAGAAGGAGGTGGCATTCATAGTTTCATAGCTTCATAGTTGGTAGGTCAGAAGGGACCTGAGGAGATGATCTAGTCCGAACCCCTGCCATGGCAGGAAAGAGTACTGGGGTCAAATGACCCCGGCCAGATGTTCATCCAGCCTCCTTTTAAAGACCCCCAGGGTAGGAGCCAACACCACTTCTTTTGAAAGTTGGTTCCAGGTCCTAGCCACCCTGATAGTGAAATAGCACTTCCTAATCTCTAGCCTGAAACTACTCTCCGCTAGCTAGTGTCCATTGTTTCTTGCAACTCCTGGGATTGCTCAGGGGAGCAGGGACTCTCCCAATGCCTGTTGGTCCCCCTTGACTAGTTTGTAGACTGCCACTAGATCCCCTCTCAGCCTTCTCTTTTGGAGGCTGAACAGGTTCAG
>JAGPOW010003642.1:55557893-55631981 GCA_030014935.1 Caiman crocodilus | reverse complement strand
CTGTTGGTCCCCCTTGACTAGTTTGTAGACTGCCACTAGATCCCCTCTCAGCCTTCTCTTTTGGAGGCTGAACAGGTTCAGGTCCCTCAGCCTCTCCTCGTTGGGCCTGCCCTGCTGACCCCTGATCATGCGGGTGACCCTCTGTTGGACCCTTTCCATATTGGCCACATCCCTCCTTAAGTGCAGCACCCAGAACTGGACACAGTACTCCAGCTGCAGCCTGACCAGTGTCGCATAGAGGGGGAGGATCACCTCCTTGGACCTGCTTGAGATGCATCTGTGGATGCACAACAAGGTATGCTTGGCCTTCCCCACACTGTCAGCCCATGTTCATTGTGACATCAGTGATGACTCCAAGATCCTTTTCTGGCTCAACACTGACGAGAATGGAGTTCCCCAGCCTATAGGTGTGCCTCTGGTTCTTCCTCCCCAGGGACATTACCCTGCACATGTCAGTGTTGAAACCCATCCTGTTCTCTTTGGCCCACCCCTGTAACCTGTCTAGATCTGCTTGCAGCCTGTTCCTTCCTACTAGTATACCCACTTCACCCCACATCTTAGTGTTAAACCGGGTGCTTTCTACCCCCTCGCCCGAGTCACTGATGAAGATGTTGAATAGTGAAGGCCCAAGGACCAAGCCCTGGGGAACCCCACTGCCCACGTCCCTCCAGGTCAAATAAGACCCATCCACCACCACCTTCTGGGTGAGACCCTCCAGCCAGTTAGTGACCCATCTGACCATGTAGGCATCGACACCAGTCTCCTAGTTTCTCACTGAGAATGGGGTGAGAAACCGTGTCAAAGACCTTCCTGAAGTCCAGAAAGACTATGTCCACTGCGACACCTGCATCCAAGGACTTGGTGACCTAGTCATAGAAGGCCACCAGGTTGGTTTGACAAGACCTGCCCCTAATGAACCCATGCTGGTTGCCCCCGAGCATAACCTCTCCTGCTGGCCCTTCCTGGACATGTGCCAGGATAATTCTTTCGAAAAGCTTCCCCAAGACCAAAGTAAGACTCATGGGTTTATAGTTTCCTGGGTCCTCTTTCCTCCTTTTTAAAGATGTGGACCACATTGGCCCTTTCCAGTCCTCCGGCACATCGCCCAAGCACCATGAGTGCTCGCCTCAATGACCCCTGCTAGTTCCTTCAGCACTCTGGGGTGGAGATCATCAGGACCTGTGGATTTAAATACATCTAGTCTCTCCAGAAGTTCCCTGACAAGGTCCTCATTAACCCTAGGCCTGGGTATTCCATCCACAGGGCCCTTGGAGGGTTCATTCATCTTTGAATCTAGAATTTTCAAGGGAATGTAAAAGAGTTTGGCATCAAAGTTATGTTCAAAGTCCATGGAGTGGAATGCTTCATTCCCTCTCACTCCTTTGAAAACCGCACTTCAAGTTCCCTCTCTACATTCAATTATTTATATCATGGATGGCCTTAACCTACAATGGCAATGAATTGCACAGACACTAGCTGATATGGATTTGAAGACTAGGAAAATTGCATATTTGTATACTCTTTTAAAGTAAATATTAAACATACATACTATCAGGTCAGGAAAAGAAGATAGCAAGTGGGTGGAACAAGAAAATGCTTTCATTGGGCAAATAACAACAAAGAAATAGCATCAAAATTAAGAATTTTGTAAAAGGAGATCTAACCTTCAAAGGGTGTATCTGCATGTTCATTAATGCTCCTTTGCTACTGTGCATTAAGTTTTAATTGGCACCATAATTCTTTACAGAGCATGGTGTATACGCAGATGAGTTCTTTGATGGCTGCCAAGTCCAATGTGTGAGTGGCAGTCCTGCCCACAGTTAGGGCACACCCATGCACTAGCCATGCTATGAATCTAAGCACCAGATTCTTTTCTTCTCTGATGCCGGTCATCACAAAACTCGATTCAGTGCACCTCACAGCACCTCGCTCCATCTGCAAGCTGACTCTGCCAACCACAGCAGCAATCTGCATTCCAATCCCAATCATCCACAGAGATTCCAAAAGATGATAAGTCATCCTTGCAAGCATCCCAAAGTCTATGGTGGTCCATAAACAATGCATGCCCCTGGTAACTGGTGGGGCACAGCGGCACTGGGAGCGCAGCAGCAGTAAGCAGGAGCTCCTGAGATGCCGCCAGCTCTGTTAGCAGCAGGAGGGAAGGGGTGGCGAGCACCAACCAGGGGTCAGCAACCACCTGCAGATGCTGACAGCGATTGTAAGGATTTCACAAGTTTAGCAGTATAGGTGGTCAACCAAGCTTCTTGAGAACAATGTAAAGCCCTGACCAACTAACCATGACAAAGGCTTTTGTTCAATCTATAAAAGCCACATACGGTGAGTTACACTTCCCTATGCACTTCTACACTTGTCTTTCAGGAAAGACCATATCTATGGTGGAACTTTCCAAGCAGAAGCCACACTGGCTGTCAGGATAGATTCTGAGCTAATATTTGAAGTTAAGTAAAAAAAAAATATGGCTTAAGATTTTTCCCACAATGTTGAGAAGAGATATACCTCTGTGGTTGTTACAGTCTTTTCTGTCTCCCTTATTTTTATAGAGTTGGATGAAATGAGCATCCTTGAAATCTTGCAAAACAGTTTCTTCCTTCCAACAGAGTAGCAGTACCTCATGCAATCTTTGCAGCAAGTCTGTTTGCACATTTCTAAATTTCAGCAGGTAAATAGTCAGATGCTGAAGCTGTATAATGGGGAATCTTGTTGATGCATCATTCAAGTTCCCTTAGTGTATGTTTGGCATCCAGCAAAGGCATAACTTCAAACCCAGGCAATTACTCTAGCACAAATTAGTCTATTACAAACTCCCTTGAGTATATCATTCCACAGTGTTCAATCCCTGTCTCTCTAGTTGCTTCCCCTTATCAGCTATGAAATTACCAAAACCTCCAGGTTTTTTGGTGGAGCTGTCTTGTATTTTGTCAGCCTAATGACCTTTCTAACACCCTTATACAATTGCCTATTGTCACCTACGTCAACCTCCTGTTGAAGCTGTTTGAACAGCCTTATGAGCTTCTCTTAGGGTGCTGAGCAAATCAGTAGTAGGAGTAAACTTTTAGGAGACTGGGGGGGAGGGGTTCGTCTTCTCTCAATGTGTAGCAGTAGTACCTCTGAATGGTCTACAAACCAGTTGACATTTTTCTTAGGACTCTTTCCAAAACTCTTGATTGCCACATTATACATACCTGTCTTCAGGACTTCCCATGCATCTGATGCAGTTTCATTTGTTCCAATTGACTTTGCTACTTCTGTCATTGACGAGCCATTTCTTAACAGGATCATTGACTTAGCACAAGTCAGTATGAGAATGTCTGGCAGGTTTATTCTAGTAGATCTTTTTGGCTTGAAATTGCACTTTGCAGCAGAAAGGGGAGTGGTCTTTGCTGCATTCTGTGCTTGAAAGGATCATGTATGCAGGATATCATTCAAGTGTGTCAGTACCAAGTCCAGCTGATGCCAGTGCTTGGACCTTGGGTATCTTCACAGCGTTCTTCTTCTGATGTTACTAACAAAGAAGATATTAGTCACTGGTAAACCTTGACTGTCACAGAGCTCAACAATTCTATGACCATTGTTGTTCATACATCCAATGCCATGCCAACCCAGAAGAACAGGCCAAATTCTCAGCATTGGACCCAACTAGAGGTACTGACTTATTTTTACTAGGGAGGGGTCAAAGATGATGGACATATGCCCCCCCCACTCCCAGCCCCCAGTGTGTAGGGAATGGGGTAGGTGTGCGGAGAAGGATATGGGCACATGCAATGCATGGGGGTGGGCAGGAGAAGGCACAAATGATGCAGTAAGGGAGTGAGGGCACATGACCCCCAAGTTTTATGAACCTACAGAAAATGGGGCTGCAGCTGGGCTGGACCAGATCCAGGTAAGAGCTGTCTATGCAGCCCAGCAAGCAAGACTTGGCATGGGAGGGAGTGCCACGCTACCATAGTGAGGCACCTCCTGCCTGCCTGGCAGCAGCAGGGGGCACAAGTCTGCCACCACCACTGCCACACCTCACCTTCATGGGCTATGGCTCTGGCTGCTGGGCTGTGGAGGCAGCTCATGCCCAGAGCTGATCAAGTCTCACTGCAGTCCTGTGCCCCACTGGGTGCAGGAGTCTTGGGGGTTACATGCCCCCCCCACCCCTCTATGCCATTTTGCCTGTGCTGCCCCACCCCCTGATACATCACCTGTGCTGCCCCACCAACCTAACATGCCACCTTTGCCCCCTCCCCCCTACCCCCATAGACTTACCTAGAGGCAGCTGCAGGAACTGATCTCCATCACAGCTTGGCTGCCACATACAAGTGCTCATGCACAAGCACGTGGCACCCCCTGCCTCTGATCATCCTCCTTGTTCCTCCTAACCTCAAGCAGCCCCTTGCAGGCTGGAACTCTGCCAGTCTGCAAAGGGAACCCCCTGACTTCCCATATTTTTCTTCTTTCCTCAAGTCTGGTCCCTGACAGCCCTCTTCCTAAGGGTACCCAGAGCTCTCAGGCCTCCATATACTCAGTGCCTATGACCAAACTCTTGCACTGAAGTCTCCAAGTACTAGGATGTGTTCCTTCTGCGGAATCCTACCTATCAGTTCTTTCAGCTGTCGATAGAAGCTGTTCTCATCACTAGCCTGCAGAATTGGAGCATAGACACTGATGAGGTTGATGAATCCCTTCTGTAGTCTAATTCAAAGTGTCATGGTATATATAGACACTGTAATCAGAGCTTCACATGATGACAAGCTTACTTTTGATAGCAAAACCTACACCATTCTTTCTCCTTACTCCTTCAGGTTTGCCATTCCAGTAATTTGGTGTAGTCCTTGTCCTTTATGAAGCCTTTATCTGAGAGCTGAGTTTTCCAAAGAGATACAATATCAATTCTGAAAGTGCAAGCTCATACTCAACACTGCTGTTATCCTCAGATCTGAATCCAGATCAAATTCATATCCAGGGGTCAAAGTCTATATATTTCAGCAAGCAATTCTGTTTATAAAAATCAGTTGAGACAGAATGGAAGTAGTGAGGCAAACCCTGTTTGACCTGCCTTTTCTAGGGCCACCATCCTGCAAGGCAAGCTTGCCATCTCTAAACAGGGCTGCTTAGAAATCTTGGTAGCTGCCTCAGGGACCTTATGCCTCTCTCAGATCCCTACAACCATCTTGCCAAGACCTTGAGCTCATATGCCTAGACAGAGTTATGGAGGACCAGAGGCTGCCATAGACTTGCCATCCCTCCTTTAGAGCAGAGACAAAATCCAAAGACTAGAACGAGTCTAGACATTCAGTGATGCAGAGATTGTAGCTTCTGCCAGAGACTAACCTGCATAGATCTAATTGTCTGTCACTTCAGTGTGAGTACCTTTTCTGTCAGGGTGAGGTCCCTTAACCTTTTTTCAACCAAGAAGTATTCACAAGGCACCAGAAGATGCAGTTTAACATCATGCTCAGGACAAGCATTAAGTTTAGTACCTCTAATATGAGGTACTACATAAAGGCACATTAACCTGTGCTAATGCACAGTAGCAAAGGCAAATAGTTTTTTTGTGATGCTCTGTAGAATTACTCAGATGCATTAAGCATTAGTGCATCACAGCAAAAACCATGCTAATACACACTAGAATAGACTACTGTATAGACACTAGAATAGACATGCCCAAACATCGCAAATTGGTTTCAGCCTTGCAACCAAATTATTTCTATATATAATTTTTAAAAGTGATCAAAAGATAGCATTACATGAGACAAAAAAAAACAACAAAACTTTAGAAACTATTTTACATTTCAAGCAATGGCTTTCGATAAAATAATACATTTTAGCTAAAAATATCAAAAGTTCCGTTCAAGTTTAGTCTACAATGTTCAAGTGGATTCTAAAGTTAACAAAATGAATTATCCTAGATGAAATGTTTAATTAAAGAAATGGAAGCACAAGTCAATCATTTGGAATGGTTTCTTCAGCTTCCATTCATCTGAAAAGTCCATCCCCATGTAATTACCATCTGCGTTTTTTTGTATTAGTAGTCCCTATACAGAATGTTTTTCAATTTAAGTCATGACAATACTTTCCTGAGATTTCTAAATTACAGCAGATTGATATATATCACAAGGGAAACGGTTTCTTTTATGAACAAACATAAATGAAGTTTAAATGTTAATGTTAGCATGCTGTTGTCCATACACTTTCATTCTACCAAGTGAGTCAAAGATAGCTTCAACTGCTGAATGCTTTTCTGCATATCTTACATATGACAAGTAACAATAAAATGGAACACCCACTTGTACATACCCTCTGATTATTTGGCACATATGTATTAAAACTATATTTTTCACTACCATCTGAAGGACTGAACACAGAGCCAATTTCTATTCTCCCCTTTCCTCACCAATCAGGCCCCAGAGACTCGCCCTCCATGTCCCCTGAACGGCCCCTTGGGTCACCTGGAGAGGGATAAAAGGGGCAGCATGGCTGACTCAGGAGACCAGCGAGAGAACACAAGAAAGAAGCTTCGAAGAGCTGGCAAAAGCTGGGCCGGCCCATGGTATTGTTACTATGCCACCATTAATACTTCCATTTGGAAGTACTAAAAGGCAGCACAGTAACAGCTGATAAACAATGCATAGCATGCATGGAGCAGTATTTTTAGGTGTACCCCCTCTCCAATTGAAGGGATCAAAGCAGATATGCAAGCACTGTGGGAGGTGTAGGGACCCTCCTTCCCCTATAGAGCAGAGCCAGACCACCAATGGGGACTTAACCACATACCTTTTAATAACAAAACAGAACTGGGAACATAACCAGTATAAGCCCTTAGGCACAGGGGACACTACAGTGCCCCAAGGAGGCATGATTCAACAAAGATTAGACACTTACAATCATAGACATATTCATCCAGTTGACAAAAGATCCAGGTTTAACAAAATATAAGACACAAACAGCAGAACAAATAGTACTGGCTGGCAAAATATAAAAGGCACAAAATACAAAACATCAAATGACAAGGGATGTAGGGCCTAGGTACCTGGAGGGCAGGGTAGGAAAAACACAATGGCCCTTTTCCACTGCAGCCTTCTGGGAGCCTCAGCCTCGCATCAAGCTGCCTGGCCTCTGATTGGAGGAGCTGGAGGCAGAGCTGGGAACGTCTCAGGTCGCCACTCAAAACCTTGCTGGAGCAGGGGAGCCCCTCCTGCCGGCCACATGCCACGCTGCTGAGGGTCCAACTGCTGTCTGCAGGTCCCACTCCTTCAGGCTCTTCTGGGGCAATTGCTCCCACCCCGCTGGCCCAGCTCTTGCCAGCTCTTTGAAGCTCCTTCCTTGTGGTCCCTCGCTGGTCTCCTGAATCAGCTGCCGTGCTCCTTTTATCCCCCCCCAGGTGACCCAAGGGGCCATTCAGGGGACATGGAGGGCAAGTCTCTGGGGCCTGATTGGTGAGGAAAGGGAATCCCAAGTCTCAAATCCAATCATCTTTTACCCTTTCAAAACCCCTGGGCTAAGTCACTAGCAGCTAGTCCATCACATATGCTTTACATCACCATAGTGACATGCTATAATGGGGGAGTGCATTGCTATGGCAATGTGTGCTACAGCAATGTAGCAGCACATGTACATGTGGCAACTGATCCTGAAGAGAGGGGCTACAGGGGACAGAGAGGTCATTAGCCACATTAATCTCACATCAGACTCAAGTGGTGCCTTAGAGAGCATAGTGGTGCCTTAGAGACTATTTTGTTCAAAAAGGCATAGGCTTTCATAGACAACAGCATACTTCATCAGTGTGAACTATAGTCACTTGCAGCAAAGAAGTGAGCTCTTAAAACAAAAGTATTTATTAATTCACAACAATACTGCAGGCAATGACTAGGCTAACACTGGAGGCAATTGCCAAAGGAAAAAACCATTCTGTTTCTCAGACTGATCTCTAAAGCCTCTCAGGCTCCTTGTCTTTGTCCCTCGCACTTCAGCTCCAGGGTGTCTCAACACACGCTCTTTACAAGCAGCTTCTCTAAAGTGTCTCCCTGGCATCAGAAACAACAGGGAGCCTCTTGGGCATTGTACACATGACAAAGTTGTGATTAAATTGCTAAAAAAAGGCATCACACTTTCCATGTGCAGCAGCTTGTTGTGCTTTAATTTCATCACACTGCACATGTACAGTAGATATTGTGAATTAAATGGCTTTGTTACATACTGGAATGTGTTTTAGCTTGCTATATTTTAGCTTGTGACAACAAATCGTAGTGACATATACATCCCTGAGGCTCCCTGCAGCTCAGGGGCCACTTGGCCTGCTGGCAGCTCACTTCCCAACAACAGACAGGCTCTGCAGGGGAGGGGGAAAAATGCAGCAAGAGGCTTGGTGGGTTTCCAGTGTCCTGTGCACCATCTGCTGCCTTTCTGCTACCTGGGACCACCCAGGAATGAGCTGACTTGCCCCTGTGGCAATAGGGTGGCTGGGTGTGCTTGCAGCCAGAGAAGGCTTTGGGGACAGTGACCAGGGTGGTGGGAGCCCAGGTAGGCTTGCAGTAGCTTGGGCTTGGTGGCCTTCCAGTGTCCTGTGCATTGTATCTGCTGCCTTCTCTGGCCACCAGCACACCCAGCCATCCTCCTGCCACGTTCCCACACTGCCTCAGGGGCAAGCTAGCCCATTCCTGGGCAATCCCAGGCAGCAGGAAGGTGGTGGGGACAGTGCATGGGGCACTGGAAACCCTGGCTGGAAAAAAGTTAAAAAGCAGCAAGAAGCCCACTTTTTCTCCCCATAGCTGGGAGGTAAGCTGCCAGCAGTATCTGAGCTATGGGAGACCTGGTCCTTCATGGTGGTGGCACACCCCCCTCTGCCCAGGCCATCTACTAATGGGCCAAGTGCTGTCCCAGCTTGAAACCAGCACCTGGCTCACACACCCTGCTCAGGTGGCCCTGGGGAGTGCCACCACCATGGAGGAAAGGACTGGGGTCCCTACAGCTCAGGGGCTACTCAGGCCACCACCAGCTCCCCTCCCCACACCCAAGGCAGGCTCCACTGGGGGCGGGGGGGAAGTGAGCAGCCCAGTCTTTTTTTTCTGGCAGAGCCTGCCCATGGCCAGAGGACAAGCCACTAGTGACATCTGAGCTGCAGGGAGCCCTTGTCCTTCCCTCCACAGCGCTAGCACCCCCAGTGCTGCCCAGACAGGGTTCTAGCAGGCCAGGTGCTGGCTCCAAGCAGCTCAGGGCCTGCTGGCAGCTCACCCCCAAGCCGCAAACGAGTGGAAGATGGGCCCCTCACCAGAACAGTGACAGGGCTCCTAAAACTGAAATATGGGTTTTAATGGTCACAATTCAAAAAACTCACCAATTAAAAGTCCATTGTTTCAATTTTGGGAGAACTAAACTCCTGTCACTTGTGCAAGTGGCCTGGGGTGTCTCCTTTTAGTATAGGTCCTTTTGCAATGAGCTTCTCTAAAGTGCCTCCCTGGCATCAGAAACAACAGGGAGTCTCTCCAGGTGCTGGGCTGGAGTCCATTTAATGCATCAGGGTAATCAAAATGTTTTTCCTGTTGCCTGATGGCCCATTCTTGCCCTACTAGACCATTCAGGCAGTTTTCTTGATTTTCTCAGGTCTGCAAAATGGAATTAATACATTATTTTCCAGTATACAAGCCAGTCAGGGAAACTGAGGTGTACAATATTAATTGTACCACACATACATTTAACTCAAAAATATTACAAACAATACCATAAGGTACCACCCCTCTTCCTGTTTCTGCATGTATGATACTGTCAGCTTACCAGGAACTCTACCACTTGGGCTAGTCAACCAAGATGGAGATCTCAAGGCCACACACATAACAGTGCCAAACCCCACACTCTACAAATTCAGCTGAATGCATTTAGCATTTCAGTTTTTAATGACAAGCCATTATTTAGTATCTGCCACAAGGGGCCACCTTGTCCATGCTGGCATCACCTGCTCCATTTCCTCACACTCTAACAGAAACTGTGACATACTGCAACAAGAATAAATGGCAAGAGTCAAGACATAGACAGTATAACCTAAACCTCCAGTATTATTTGTAAAATTTATTTCTCTGTCTGCATTTTCACTAGTTTGAAAGCATATCTTTGAAAAGAGAAAATGTCACATAAGGATTTTTTTTTTTACAGTGTTAAAATGTCCTTGAAAACATATAATTTCCCTTATTATTTAATCAAGGTGTCTGTTTCACCATGATGTATGCTGCTTCATTGAGTTCATATAGTAATATAACATTAGGTCATAATTGTTAATGTTAATATCAAAAAGGTGCATGGAAAGCAGTATCAAAATGGTTGTTAACAAGTGAAATCAATACCATTAAATGCCAGAGAGAAAAAAATTGCATTAATTTATTTCAATAAAGTTCTACTCCACCTCAGGGTATTTTATCAAAAGAAGCAGTTTGAAAAGAGAAAAATCAATAGAGAATGCAGCTAATTTTATCTGAAGCCATACACAATATCTGCAATAACTCTTAAGTAGCATAAAATAATTGCAAGATTAAAGCAAAGTTGATTACTTTAATTTTCTATACAAGATAGAAAAAAAAAATCTATTGCTACTTTTCTCAATTAAGAGGAAGTAGGTGGAATTGTACAGTGTTTTTATTTTCTAAAACACTGCATTTTACTTAATGTAACTCACATGAGTATGTATTATACTGCTGAAGTCAAAGGGTGTTACGTCTATAAAAATAATGCTACGAAAGTCAGGCCATTTATCATCAGCATTCACAGAGGAAAAAGCGAGTGTTGTAGGCCAAGTGTGTTTTGTTGTAATAGAACCAAAATCCAAAAAAAATTATATTAAAAAAACTGACCTAATTGCACTGTGTCTGGGCCAAAGCCCACTGAAGTCAATGATAAGATTACAAATGATTATGTTGGATTTTGATTGAACACCTCAATAGGCACATCCAGACATGCATGGATATTTGGTTCTCTGGAGACCAGTAGCAGCTGTGCACCTTGTGTTGCAGCTACTTCTCCCCAGGGAACACCCATGCCACACATGCTTTGGCTTATGGCAAGTTACCTTGGGTGGGGTAGGGGACACTGGGACCAGCACTGTGCTGGCCCTAGCAGCCTTACCTAGGGTACTGGGGGCCTTCTAGGGCTGCAGTCACAGCGATCGTGCCAATTGGAGCCTAGTTGGCAGCAGAGCACAGCTGCAGCCAGCCCAGCTCCTCTTTTCAGCAGTGCATGCTGGCTGAGCATGGTTTCTCTGGAGTTCCCCCTCCTCCAGGTTTTTTTGACCACTGGATATCCGAGGGTCAAAAAACCTGCAGCAAAAAAAATACCCGGCACAGTGCACACTTGGCCAGCCTGCCTTTCCAGCACAGAGAACACTGGATGTATTTGCCACACCACGTACTGCACAACCGCACTTGTCTGAAATTGCTGAATGACTTTTCTGCACAAGTGACTATTTCTGTTTCTATCATTTGAAAGATGCATGTGCACAAGAGAAAAAAGAAATGTGATTTTAGAGTAAGGCAGAAGTCAAAGAAAGAGTGAACAAGTTCCCTCCTCTCAATGTACTGAAAGAGAAGAGATAGTGGAATTTACAGAAGAGTGGCAAACTGCAAGCAGGATAACAGCAATATGGAGCAAGACCTTCTCCAACCACATTCCCCATTTCTTTGGGAACTTCGGGGACTTTGTCTCATCCTTCATTCTTAGATTCAGCACAGTACTCCATTCATTGATTATCATCCTATAAGATAGAAATGGAAAGTGGTTTCAGCCAATGCCATCCTGTTCTCCAACAAAAGGGAAGACAAGAGAAAACATGAACTTGGTTGCAAAACTCATGTCACTTCATTTCTGTGTGGTAAAACTGTTGTGAGTGGAAAACACAAGGACCACTGAGAGCAGCATTTGGCATAGGGAGAGTAGCTATTAAGGACCTTTTGAAGTGTACCTCTTAAACCATGTCTTCTGCATCTGTATTTCTTCTCAAATGTTGCTGTAAATCAGCTTTCAGCAGCCTTTAATTAACCAGCATGGGCCAGAGCTTACAACCCAACCTTTGCCACAGGCTGTCTCTGCCCTCCCTTTTCCAAGCAGCCAGATACCCAACCTCTCTGCAGTAAGGGAAATTTAGCCACTGCAGAGCAGAGGTTCCTCAACAGGAAGGAGTGCTGTGGACAGGATGAGTAACACAGTGCATTTCTGCGACCCAAAGGTGCTGTGAAGGATTGCAAGCTAAATCAGACTTCGTTGTGGGCCAGATCCAACCTAGTGGCCATGGGTTCTTGACCCCTACTCTAAATAGCAAAAATAAGTTTAAAATGGCATTAAAAAGCCTGAATAATTTCTTTCGTCAAATCAAAAGACATAGTACAGTCACCATATAAATATGTGAGGCAAAGATAGACTAGACTGTTCCTTCTTCCTACAAAACCACTGACCTCAGCGTAGTTGGTTTTTTTTTCATTTTTATCTAAATTTGGCCAAACATCTCTGATTATTCATAAACATAGTGACTTTTCCAGATCCTATTTTATCTTCAAAACATTTGTTAGAACCATTTTACTCACAGTTCAAAGTATCAGTTGAACTAAATAAAGAATAACTCTATCAAGCATTTTTCAGTAAATTAATTTTTGGAAATCAGACAGTTTTTCCTTCTTTGTGAACTAGTTGATCTCAGAACTCATTATTCCTGTTTACTGTTCATACCATTTGATTGGTCACATGAGTTTCATGCCATTTTTTCTTTGCTGTAATTGGATAACTTTATCTTTTTAAGTGGGAGGAATTATTTATTTCTGCTTCTAAGTTGTCCACAAACAGCTGTGGACTTTAAATAAATTTGTTCAGTGATTGCGAAGTGTTAGGCACTCAAAAGATTTGTTTAACAAAATGAACTGCCTCTCAGAAAAAGGCACACAGCCATATTGACACAAATACATTTATGTGTATGTCTTATATATACACACACTTTATACAAATAAAAAAAAGATCTACTTTCAACCAGAAAGTGCACATTGTATTATGATGCCTGCTAATATGCAGAATTTGTCACCAAATGTTATTAGGGTCTGAATTTATTTCTAGTTTTAAGTATTATTTGAAGTTTAATTCTTTTTCTGAATATCTTTGTTTATACTTTCAGCCTGTACTTGTACCTGTATTTCATATTTAAAAATAAGATTCAACAGTTCAGGCCTAATCCAAAAAACCATTAAACATAATGGAAAGATTCCTGATGACATCACTAGATAAGAATCTTTTTAAAGTTTTCACCTTGTAAATCATAATGAGCTAGAGTTTCAGTTGGTGTAAATTACTACTGACTTCAGCTGAACTATAAATTAATAACATCTAAAGATCAGAATCCATGTTTCAAATCTTCTTCTTCATCATTGTGTCTTCATCATCCAGTCTGACCTTTCTATATGATCTGTTCCCAGTATTCTGCACAGGCCGCTGCTTCTGCCTCTACTGCCAGATCTTGTGGGGTGCATTGCAGCACTACAGGGCATTCCAGGAGATGATCTATGGTTTGCTTCTCCTGACAAACACACTGGGCATTTATACACGTGCTTCAGGGGCACCGGGGGGGCGGGGGGAAGAGGGGTATTAAAAGCCTTCAATTAAAGCGGCTCCAAGAGCCACTGTAATTCAAGCACCTGGAGCATCACATGTATCAGTGTCCCCACACTGAAAAATGGAGGCAGGGGCACTTTAATTAAAGCTCTTAAAACAAGCTTTAGTTAAAGCGTCTCTGCCACCATTTTTCAGCACACAGACATTGATACACGTGACTGTGGAGTCTTCTGGAGCGCAGTAATTACCATGCTCCAGCAGACTCCTGTAATTACCATGTAATTACAGCATATCTGGGAATTGGCTCCATGGCAGGACCCAGAAGGTGGTGCTTGATGGAAACCAATCATCTTGGTGTGCGGTCACCAGTGGGGTCCCTCAAGGCTTTGTCCTAGGGCCTATACTGTTTAACATCTTCAGCAATGATGTGGACATTGGTGTCAATAGTGGGCTGGCCAAGTTTGCCGATGACACCAAACTCTGGGGTAAAGCAACCTGAGGACAGGACAGTGATCCAGGCAGATCTTGACAGGCTCATGAAATGGGTGAATGAGAACATGATTGTGTTCAACGCTGAAAAATGCAAGGTTCTCCACCTTGGAAGGAAAAACCTGCAGTATGCTTATAAGCTCAGCAGTGCTACGCTGGTTAGCACTACAGATGAATGGTGGGGGTGGGTCATGTTCATCTTGTGGTCAATCATGAGCCTTCAATGTGATGCTGTGGCTAGTAAAGCAAGCAAAATGCTGGCTTGCATCCATAGATCCTTCTCAAGCAAATCCCAAGATGTCATTCTCCCCTTGTACTCGGCCTTGGTGAGGCCACAGCTGGAGTACTGCGTCCAGTTTTGGGGTCTGCAATTCAAGAAGGACGTGGAGAAGCTTGAGAGACTGCAGGAGAGCCACATGCATGATCGGAGGTCAAGAAAACAGACCTTATGATGAGAGGCTGAGAGCCAAGGAACTCTTCAACCTAGAAAAGTGCAGGAGGCTCAGGGGTGATCTGGTGGTCACCATTAAGTTTATCAGGGGTACTCATTAGGATCTGGGGGAACATCATTCACCAGAGTGCCCCAAAGGATGACAAGATCAAATGGTCACAAACTCCACCGCAACCAATTCAGGATGGACATAAGGAAGAACTTCTTTATTGTCTAAGCCCCTAAGGTTTGGAATAGACTGCTGCCAGAGGCAGTTCAAGCACCCACTTTGAATGCCTTCAAGACACATTTGGATCCTTATCTTGCTGGGATCCTATGATCCCTGCTGACTTCCTGCCCATGGGGCAGGGGACTGGACTCGATGATCCTCCAGGGTCCCTTCCAGTCTGAATGTCTATGAAATCTATGAAATCAGAGCAGCCTCATTGAATATGTGTAGGCAGTCATTGATTGGTTGTATAGAAATCCCATGATTTCATGAAGAAGTTGAATTTTCCAAGACCTACTCCAAATCTGTTCAGACTCTGCCATGTATGCCATTTGTAGCTGGATGCCAACTCCTCACTGTGGGGAAAATTCCTAACTGGCTCCATTCAAGAGCTTTGTCTCCTAGTTTCTCCCCTTCTTTTTGCCAGAGGGTAGTTCTAACTGATTCTGGTGACGTGGTCAAAGGTGTGGTAGACGACAAAAAGCTATTTCTCGATGAGAGATAACAGTGCGCTGGTTGATGTCCATATAGTAGGTGGCATTCATCTGACTCTTGTACCTGCCACTCAATGTCACTTGCTACTTTCCTCCTGCTGTAAAGAGGCGTCATATGCCATACAATTCATAGGCAGGGAACTGTGGTGGATTTTAGGCAGCCTATTATATTTCTGCATGATAATTTAGGACAGTGCAAATATGTTTAATGTGACTTGAGCATCTCTAAGTGGTGCAGGCATATTCAGCCATGGAGAAACAAAAAAGCTAAGGCAGTACTGCATAGGGCTTTCAAATTATTCCATTTTTACCAAAAGTTAAATCAGTAGAATTGCATAGAATTCATCCTTAAATAGTTTTACACTGAGTCAAAGAATCATAAAAACTTAGGGTTGGAAGGGACCTCTGGAGGTCATCTAGTCCAACCCCCTGCTCAAAGCAGGACCATCCACAAGTAGATCATCCCAGCCAAAGCCTGTCTAGCCAGGTCTTAAAAACCTCCAAGGACAGAGATTCTGCAACCTCTCTGGGTAACCTGTTCCAGTGCTTTAATACCCTCCTCATGAGATAGGTCGGATATTAGGAAAAACTAAACTTCCCTTGCTGCAACAAGAGAATTATTTCTTGTTCTGTTAGTTGCCACCACTGAGAATAATCTAGTTCCATCCTCTTTTGAACCCCCTTTCAAGTAGTTGAAGCTGGTATGAAACCCCTCTCAGTCTTCTCTTCTCCAGACCAAACAAGCCCAATTATATCAATGTCTCTTCCAAAGTCACGTGCCCCAGTCCCCTAACCATTTTTTGTTGCCTTCTACGGATACACATCTCATGACTTCCAATCCAGTGTCCTAGATATTAGACTAAGATGCTCCCAGAGAAGTAGCTCACAATTTATTCTTTCCTATATTCCCTCCTCAAACTTGGTAATATATGTAGAGTAGGAGTAAGGGATGACCAGAATCTCTTGGCTGAATGACTGAGGTCTGAAATCTAAATTTTTATTTTTTTTTTAAATAAAATGAAATTGAGACCGCTTAGGCTTTGAATATGAATACTGTACTGAAAGCAGTTACCAGCCAAGGTTTATTTCTTCAGGGTTCTGAATAGCTAAACTAATTCAACACAACAGTACGTGCTGTAATTTAACCTCATCCGCTTCCAGGATTTTCTTTCTGCTTTCTCAATGTTCAATTCAGATATTTTCTATACAGACATATTAAATCCACTTTCACCATAAGTGAATAAATTCAGCACCCTAAGGTTTCCCTGTATTATTCAGATTAATAATTCTCTAAATATTTGCTCTTTTCATAGTAGCTAGGGTAGGAGGGACCTGAACAGATCATCTAGCCTGAGCCCCCTGCCACAGGCAGGAATTAATGCTGGGTTTACAAGACCCCAGACAGGTGATCATCCAAATTCCTCTTCAATTTGGCCAGCATAACTGTAAAATATTGCCTTCTGATCTCTAACCTAAACCTATTCTACATCAGCTTATTACCATTGTTCCTCATCAACCCAGGTGGTGCTGGGGAGAAAAGGGCTCAACCTATTTGCTGTTGATCTCCCGTGATGAGTTGGTAGGCAGCCACCAGGTCCACCCTCAACCTCCTCTTGCTGAGGCTGAACAGGTTCAGGTCCCTCAGCCTCTCACAGGGCCTGTCCTACTGCCCTCTCACTAAGCAGGTGGCCCTCTTCTGAACTCTCCAGGCTGGCCACATCCCTTTTGAACTGCAGCACTCAGTACTGGACGCAGTACTCTAACTGCAGCCTGACCAAAGTTGCATAGAGGGGGAGTATCACCTCTCTGAACCTGCTTGAGATGCATGACAAGGTGTGGCTGGCCTTGCTGGCTGTGGTCTGGAATTGGCAGATCATGTTCATCTTGGAATCAATAATGACTCCAAGATCCCTTTCCGCCTCTGTGCTTTCAAGAAGGGAGCTCCCCAGCCTGTATGCATGCTGTGGATTCCTTCTCCCAAGGTGCAGCATCCTGCAGGTGTCTACAGTGTCTCATCTGCCCACTTTTGTAGTCAGTCTAAATCTATTTGCAGCCTCTTTCTCCCTTGCCCCACATCTTAGTGTCATCAGCAAACTTAGACAGCGTGCTTTTCACGCCCTCATCCAAGTCACTGATGAAGATATTAAACAGTGCGGGGCCGAGGACCAAGCCCTGGGGTACCCCACTGCTCGCATCTCACCAGGTTGAGTACAATCCATCCACCACTACTCTCTGGGTGCACCCCATCAGTCAATTTTTTACCCATCCAACTGTGCAGGCATCAATGCCACAGTCGCTTAATTTATTGATGAGGATGGGGTGAGAGATAGTGTCAAAGGCCTTCTTAAAGTCTAGAAAGACTACATCCACAGCAACACCATCATCCAAAGATTTAGTTACTTGGTCATAAAAGGTAATCAGGTTGGTCAGGCAGGACCTGCCTTGGCATGGGTTCATCAGATTGCCCCTGAGCATGATCTCCCCTGCAAGCCCCCCCACAGATGTGCTCTTTGATGATTCTCTCCAAGATCTTCCTGAGCACCAAGGTGCTGCTTACAGGCCTATAGTTACTTGTGTCCTCCTTCCTCCCCATCTTGAAAATTGAGACCACATTAGCCAGTTTCCAATCCCCTGGCACCTGGCCAGTGACCACAAATGCTCATACAGCCAGGCCAAAGGTTCCGTGGTGACCCCTGCCAGCTTCCTCGACAACCTTGGATGGAGGGCATCCAGACCTGCAGATTTTAAAAATGTCTAGCCCTTCCACAAGATCTCCAACTACATCTGCACTGACTGAAGGCCTGATACAGCTATTCCCAAGATTGTCCCTACTTCTGGTAGGTGGGATGTCCCAGTCCCTGTTCAAGAAAACAGAGGCAAAGAAACTGTTAAAAATACCAGCTTTCTTGTCTGGCATAGCCACAAGATTACCATTTGCATCTTGCAGGGGGCCTATATTGCCTGGTGCCCTCTTCTTGCTCCCAATGTACTTGAAAAAGAACTTTTTGTTGTCCTTAATCCTGGACGCTAGCCTGAGTTCCATCTCTGCCTCGGCCTTCCTAATAGCCCTGCTACACTCATGGACTGAGGAGGAGTACTTCTCCTTGGTGATAGCTCCTCCCTTCCACTGGTTGTACACCCCACTTTTAGTCTTCAGGCATTCCTGAATGCCCTTGCTGAGCCAAGGGGGTTTCTGAGCACTCTTACACACCTTGCTTCTCTCAGGGACTGTTATCCTTTGGGCCTGGAAGATCATCCCCTGTCATGGCGGGGTCCTGCAGAAGGGCCTGGAAGGGGGCCTTTAGAAGATCACATGTCCAGTTGGCCCAAAGGCACCCTCACAATTCTCATCTGCCATATCTTTAGTGTTCAAATCTGTTAGGGAGGCTGCCTTCACATCTTCTCAGACATGGTTTAGCTTTACTTAGAGCCCTGTGGGCTCCTGGTCCCCTTTGTGGTCCCCTGGACCCCATTATGGTCCCCATTCTAACATGGGTGTTTTGGGGCACTCTAGCCTTATGGGCTATGCATGGCTCCTACCCAATACCACACCCCAAGCCTCACAGATGTAATGGACGTTATTCTGTCCCTCTCTGGGGCCTCTTCTACCACACCCCCCCCCTTCTCCAGGGCTGACCGCACTGCCACCCCCCCTTCTCCAGGGCCAACTATGCCCGCACTGGGGCTTCTCAGCAACACCCCCTTCTCTAGTATCTCTCAACTGCCCCTTTCTGGGACTGGAGTCTATGCATCCCAAATGCTGCACCCTCACTGGTGCTCAGGTCCCCATACTAGTGTGAGTCCCCTATGAGGCCTCCTTCAACCCCTAATAGCCTCATTCAAACCACTGGTGATAAACAGCAACACAAAATGCAAGCCCATTGGCTATAACTTAAACAGAAGCCACCCAGCCATAACAATGCTCAAGCCTACCAGGAAATACTCCAGCCCTTCCATGAGAGAGCTCCTTCTTCCATAGTTGGTGGCAGCTCTTTGGGTTTAGAAGAGAGCCAGACCCTGGCAACCCACAGCTGGGCTCCTTATTCACTGATAGGGCTCTTTCCCTGGCAGTTTTTCCCTCTTTAGGAGCAGGGCACCTCAGTGCTCTGTGACACCCCCTTAAGGTACTACCATCCCTCATGGACTCCCATCCCCTTTAACTTCTGGGCCCTCAGTACCTTCCTACTAGTCTCCTAAGCTCATTGAAGTTGGCCCTTCTGAAGTCAAGGGCTTTAGCCTTGGTGTGAACCCTTGACGCCCTGCGTTGGATAGTGAAATCCAGCAGGTGATGATCATTATTGCCCAGGTGGTCAAGGACCTGCAGTCCCCTCACCAAGTCATCCCCCATGGCCAGGACCAGGTTCAGCAAGGCATTACCCCTAGTGGGGCTGTGCACTTCCTGGATAAGGTGAAGTTCCTGTAATTCAGCCAGGAACCTACACAACCTGGCTGTCTGCTCCTCCCAGCAAATGTCATGGGTGACCTAAACTACCCAGACAATAACATCCCTTGACCTAACTGCCTCCATAAGCTGACTGAAGAAGTTCTGGTCCAACTCTTCCCCCTGGATGGGTGGTCTGTAGTAGACACCCACCATAAAGGTCCCTTTCACCACGCCCCCCTTGTAGTTTGACCTAAAATGAATATCCTCCCAGAATATCTAAATGGGTAATATATATTTTTAAAAGAACAGTTACTTTTAAAATGTATATTATCCATGCTGATATTCTCAGAGTGAAAGATAACCTTGAGCCTGAAATTTTTAAATTTAAATATAATATCACTTAGGGTTTCTTAAATTAGTTTAGAAGACTGTAAAACCATGAAATGACATCAAAAGATCTAAGAGAGTACGAACAGTAAATTAGCAGGAAAAAGGTTTTTAATCAGGCTGCTTAAAAGCATTTTACTTCAGTTTTCTTAACATGTATTTAACTTCAGTTAATAATTAATAATTGGAAGATACTGTAATCTTTGTTAATCAATACTTGTATTTTTACCTGATTCTTCCCTGAGCTGCCTTATTGAATATATTATATACACACTGTAGTTAGACACAAAATGGTAATTTCCTGTAACTGCTTTTCAAAACAGTAATCTACAACTTTTTCTGAATCTTTCTATATCTTTCTCTGCTAGACTCCTATCTCTTTTCCCTTTCCTTATTGAAATCCCTCTTGTTATCCTTCTCCTGTGCACTTCTCATCAGTATTGTCTTTCAAAATGCCATGATCTATTTAGAGACATTTTATTGCTCCTGTTCTCTAGTAGATTCCAGTTTCAAGTCAAAGTCTTGGTTCTCCAGGGATAAATCCCATGATATCTCAGAGACATTTAACACACCTCTGGCATGCGACTCTAGGAGAAGACTTTTGAGAGAGAGGTGTGGATGAAAGAGGTTTAAATCTATGAGCAAAGAAACTAACTCTAGTGGCTTGTCTCCTTCTGTCTTGTAGAAGGAGAACTCCGTGTATGTTTGTAAATAACAAAAATTGCCTCAGAAGGACCAGACTCAGTTATCAATTTCTACTTTAACTAGAAAGATGCCAACTGTTGGCTAGCTACTTCAGTTCATATGAGTGATACTGATGTTAGGAGTAAAATCCAGTTTCCAATAAAGGAACTTGTAAGCTGGTATTCTTGTTGAAATACGTAATTGAGGTGTTCAAAGATGCCAATATAATATATATATTTAACAAAAAAACCCAAAGGAACAGCTGGAGATGTCACAAAAAGAACAAGACCCAAAATATCAGAGAGTTTGTAAAAGGAATTAAACAAGCTCTTTTTTAAAAAGTGTTGAAGTTTTTCCAGAAAGAACTGAAAAATGACCTATAATCAAAGAGGAGATCCATGCAGATCATCAAAAACACACTGTCTAGCCAAACTAAACTCAGCTGAAAAATTCCCAGACTGGAACAGTGGACATGTCTACATATACCTCTTTAAAGTGGGATTAGCCTAAAATAACCATTTTTAAGGTGCATTAAGGATGCATGTCCATGCTGAATGTCCCTTAAAAACAGCAATTTTAGGATAATCCTGCCTAAATTTGATACCTGTATAATGCAAATATCAAATTTGTTGCAATTAACTAAGGCAAATTAGCCCACATGTAAACGCTTAATGCTCATTAACGCATCTTCACATGGGCTAATGAGACTTCACTAATCTCGCCTAAAAGTTAACAAGCTTTAATGCTCATTAGCACGTCTATGTGTAGTTACACATATAGATCACCTTAATGTGCCTTAAGCAAAGGCATATTTAGTTTAGGTGCGTGTAAATACATGTGTAGACATGCCCAATGAGCAGCAACCTGATTACTACAGAGCATGAAACAGAAGAAACCAAGAAAGCTGTGGACAAGCTTGAATTTGCTAATAGAAATGAGCTACAGCAATACTTAAGGAACTAAAAATTCAGCTCCAAAAGAAATTTGGTGTCTCAGAAAAGAGAAAATAGGCTGCCTTAGCTCAAAAGTTAATTGAAAAAATTTAAAGCCTGATATATTATTATTCCAGCTTCATGCAATGGTAACTTTCTAGCAAAGGAAAGATGGGGAATGATTGAAATTTGAGACACAGGATCCTAAACAGAAGTGATTAATGTTTCTGATAAGCATTGAATAGTAATGTAGGAATAATGTCTGTAAAATGTAAAACAGTGTCTCTGGTACACAGGAAAACTACCTGTTCACTTCCAAAGTATCTAATGATCTTCAGTGCAGTAGAATCTTTTGAGATGCATTCTGGTTAGAAATCAAGAGCTGTTGTTTTATTCCAAAAAGAGTTAGGGTCTACTAAATTAGTGCAGTATAAGATGGATATTGGAAACACTAACTAATTGAGCATCCACCTCAATATGTACTAATAGAAAAAGGCATTCCAGGTTGTTGAGGAAATGTAACAGGAAGATGTAACTGAGTCTTCAGCCATCAGTCATATAGTTGGGCCACATAGTTCTGGTTAAGAAAGGACAGTTGAATCAAACTGTGTGTGGAATATCAAAAATGAAGGACTTGTCTACAGCACCATATCAGTGGCAATCTAGTCCACACCTCATGTAATCTAATCTACAGGCACACTCCAAACATGGAAGTTTGCCAGTGAAGCTGTTCTGAATTCATCACAAGTCCTTCCTCACAGGCCCACCAGAGAACAAGGACCAAGGGCAACAGGATGGTGAGCATGATGGGGACAGCTGGTGATGAGCCCAGAGCAGCTATTATGATATATTTCCTGTCTTATGCGTATACTCAGCAAAGCAGGGAAAAGCAGACACACTCTGGAACCCAGCTCTACAATGATGTTGGTAAGCCATAAATGATACACTAGGTACAGGTCCAATGCAATTTTCCACATTGGACTTTAAAAGTGGACTTTGGCAACTCAAAGTGGATTGAAAAGATGGAGGCTGGGAGGAAACATCTCCACAGTAGGATCAAGACTGTGGCAACTTAAACGTGTTGAGTTCTGGCTGGTGCAAGACATCTACCTCATTTGAGAGTTATAAAGAGATTATATTGTATGTCCTTCTGATGTCTATACTGCAGGAACAGAACTTCCCTGCTAAAATGGCCTTTAGCTTGACCCACCTGAGCATATTTGAATTAGAAAGTATACCTGTAAGGCTGTTTCAAAGGCTTGGTCTCTTGCATGCTTGCTTTCATGGACATTCAAGCCTTTAGCTGGGTCTCAGTATACCTTGATGCAGAGGTTCCCAAAGTTTTTCTTATTGTGTACACCTTTCTAGATTTGCCAGCTACCAGCATATGTTTTATATTTTTACCCCTTAACTACAAATTATTATTATAATAAAAATTAAATCCACCATTACACAATTTATCTCTTGTATTCCCCAGAGATGTCTTACATACCCCTAGAGGTATGCATACCACAGTTTAGAAACTCCTGCCATAGTGTATGGTAAATCTTTCAACCAAAAGAGATATATTTCAGATAATCCATGGTAGGCTGAATGTTGTCAACCTAAAACTGAACCCAAACAAATTTGAGTAAGTTTAAACAGAAGTTGTTTACCTGCCACACCAAGTCAGTGAAGAAAGATTTTTTTAAAAACAAATTGGGTAATTCCCTATTGCTCACAGATGTGCAGAGTTTTGTAGGACTGTTCCTTTTATAAAAGTTTAATTTGTTAGATGGCCAGTATTACAAAGCTCTTTCATAAACTGGGGGAGACACAGAAATTGCAATGTTCAACAGAAACAGAAGGCTTGTTCCTGTGTTGTCTTTCCCATGTTTTAAAATCCTATTCATATTTGACAATACATGCTGGTACTAGTGGTTTGGAAGTTTTTCACAAAAAAAAATTAAAGACTCAAAAGGATTGTGTCATATTTCAGCAAAGAGAACAGAATAAAATTTTTTCAGTTATGCCTTCAGTCATCCTAAAATTACTTGCAAATTCAACCTGAATTCACTGGATAGTTTTATCTTGAAACAAAATTTGAGGATCTTAATTCACAAAACTGGTGATGATGAACCTTACCTGAGAAATGAAAGATAGGTTTTACATCTTTTCTCTCTAGATCAAGCAGAAAATGGATTTGACTTTGAGTTTCTCATCTTGCTGGTGATTGTATTAATTAGAAGGCTCCAGAATATTCTGTAACACCAAACTCATAATCTCACCCATTGTAACTGCTCTGTGTTGTTTAAACTGCAGAGTCAGAGGCACGGAGCAAGTGAATGAGAATGATTTTCTACATATGTGGTTAAAGCACTCTAATGGCAGGTGGGATATAGAATCCCATTAAACCTGGATCTTAAACATCTTGTCTAGGTAGAAATAGTCAAAAAGCCTGGAGGCTGAATCTATTGTCTTTGTGGTCAGTCTAAACTGCATAGATTAAACTGAAACAGAAATGAACAAACATTTACCTTGGATTCAGGAAATGCTAGCCACACGCCTGCAGTGGCTCAGGCCAGAAGCCAGGGGTCACTACAGCATGGCTCTCTAGCTGTGTGTCTACTTCCTCTTCCTGCTGCCCCAGAGGTCTCTGGCATTTGCCATCCAGAATAACAGCAACAGAACTCTGAAGGTTTGCTTATCACTTTCTCTTCCTGCTTTCAGGTGCCTCTGGGATTTGTAGTTTACACTTGCAGCCAGTTGTAAGTTTGAGCAGGAGAAGGGGTGTTTAACACCCCTTGCTGATCCTGGAACCCAGCTGAGGTTTGCCAGGGAGGGACAGTCCCCCCTCCCTGTAGACTGGTCTGCATCCCCAGCTGGGCTTGCCCCACCTCCCACCCCTTTGTCAGCCAGCCCTCACTGCTCCAGCCTAGGGAGCAGAGGGGCAGAGCTAACCCTGCTCTCTAGGGCTGACAGCACAGCCCAGCACAGCCAAGGGCTGGAAAGCATGCTGGGGGCCTGTGATTTAACCTGAACCAGGAAGGGATCTGGGACAGAAGTTTCCTAAACCAGTTTGACCCAAATTGGTGAAGTCTGATACTACATTCAACCAGGTTTATCTTAAACAAGTTTCAGCCATTTTGAAACTGTTTTATGTACACTGAATTTCTGTTCTGTTACAGGTTTAAACCAGTTTCTGATCACTTAAACTAGTTTTGTGTAAAATCTTTGTGAACCTAGCCCTTTTTTTCCTTTGTGTTTCTACTGAACACAGTAAGTTTTCAGAGATTTTTGTTTTGGCAAGGTTGGTTTAATCTAAACCAAGGAATTTTAGATGTTTTGTTTTAATGGCTAAACTGAAAAAATCAATTATTCACACAGCCTTAACAACAAGGGGCTAAGGGCTATACGTTTCATTTGCTATGCCAGGTAACACTGTGCTGGGGCGCACTGCACTGTTTCATATGTGTTGCCTCCAGAAGCAGTGTAACTATATTCATGCCATGCTGCACATGGACTAACTGGCTCTCACTTTCTGCCCTGAGGATGGACTAATTTGGGTAGCTAATTACAAATGCTACCTTAAAATAGAAAACATAAATTAGCCTCTGAAGAGATGAGCACATAGTTGATGGATACATAGATACATATATATATTCACACACATATACATATACACATATATGTGTGTGTGTATATATAACTGGGATATAACTCTTCCTGTAATTTGCAGAGGTGTAAAGATCCTGTCCTAGGACCAGAAAATCAGTTGGTAAATGCAGTCATTTTCACATATATTATCACCCTAAGAGTGCTGTAAGAGAAGCTTTCTTTCTGATCACAGAGGAGCTTGAACTTCAAAAGATGAATTTTTTTTATAGGAAATGGTAGGTTGCACCAGGTACGCTAACAAAAGAGGTTAGACTGTAGGGCATTTTGGGATTGCAAAAATATTAGCCAAACTAACAGGACATTTCTACTTGGTAACATTCAGGCAAGATGGAAAATTGGTGTAGGAAATGTAATGCTTGTATTTCAAAGAAAGATCTAAGAAATGGAAGCACCCCCATAGCAGCACCTCAGGAGATAGGGCACCAATGAAGCGTAATGCTGTTAGTATTCTGGCATTTACCTGAGACTGACAATCAATATTTTCTTTTAGTTGTGTAGGAGTCAACAACTACGAGTGTGTAAGAGTTTCAGTGTGGCCTGAAACTTAGCCAGTGAGAAATCAAGAGGCTGTGCTAGTGGCAGAGGTTCTAGTGATGGAATCTTCCCCAGATCTGGGGTTCTTAATGAGTAACATGAAGATCAAGGAAGAAACTTTGAAACCAAGCTGTCTGAGCAAGCTTGTGAGATTCTAGAGAAGCACAGAAATTAAACCACCGCCTGAGCTGATGGTGGAAAAGTTTCTAGAGGTGTTTGTGAAACAGCACCAAAGACCTAGAACTGGCATATCTAAATTATTTTGATAACTTACAAAATAGAAGTCCTAAACTGGATAAACCTTGAGACAGAGGTGCGGTTCCTGACTTGAGTGCATGAAGTAGGCACCGGATATATTTGGATTCTAGAATGAAACCCAAACTTATCCATAAGAAACTTCTAAATAAGTATCAGGGAGACAGAATTTCAATGTGTTTAACCTTACACATGCAGCCTTTCAAAACTGTGGAAGCTAAGGCTGGAAAATGTCTTGTAGTATGGCTTTTCCATTAGAATAGAAGGGGTCAAGTATGTCTGTATCCACAAATCCCACAGAAACAATATACACTCTTCACAAGTTTCTAGAGGGCTTCCATAAAGATTTAAAGAAAAATCAAGCAAAGACCCAAAGACTCCAAAGAGGTTTGAAGTGGATGAAATTGTTTGGGCCGGAGGTAAAAAGCTGTGCTGGCAGTAAGACACTATAGATCATTACACTGTTGTCAAATGCAATTTGTTAAACTACATCTTGCCTTTCCATCTGGGTGAATTGTTTAAGGTGTCCCCATTGTAGGTTCCATCTAAAAAAATGGATGAATTTAAGGTAGGACACTTGGAAGAGGTTGATTTATTCACAACTCTTCATTTAATATATCTCTAAGAGAGTATGAATCATACTTCCACCCAGCAGGCAAGTATAATCCTGCACAGGAATTTGAACACAATTAGGCAGAGGGTCTTTGGCTGGATATTGTTTGAGCAGGAGTAGGTGCTACTGAATGAGAGAGAAAGAAACAGCACATAGGCCAAGAAGGAAGTTTTGACACAGCCTGAACAACACTGGCCCTAAGGGAATCCTAAAAAATAGGCTTTGGGGATCAGGATGCTGGGTGAAAGAAATTTGGAGTTATGAGGTAAGAAACACTAGTCATTTGATTCATGCCCAAGTCAGTAGGACATCATACATACTTGTAAAAAAGTGTTGCCTCAAAAATACCTAACTCTATTACCAATTTCTCTTTCTAAATGAAATAATCTCCCAAATTTTGGCTAGTTGTTCAGCTCAAAAAGTTACACTACTTATTCCTAGGAGGAAAATAATAAACAAAACAATAAGACAAGCAAATAAACATAAAATGAAACATTTTGGCTAAAGATTGAAGTGTTAGTTTATCCATTTTTCCATTCTCCTATAAGAGCCAACATCCCCAGCTGTACTATACCTCCCACAATTTCCCCTGTCAGGGAAAAGAATCTGAGCAGGATGAAGTTCCCAGGCATAACACAGTATGAGGCAAAGCTGAAGACTCTCTATTTAGCCAATAATTTTTGGTTTTGGCCAAATTATTTTGACAAGAATAAAAAAAATTCTGAGGTGTGGGGATACTTTTTACAAAAAAGCTGTTTTATTGAAAAAACAATTTCCCATCAACAAAAGTTTTGACATACTGTATTTTTTTCTAGCCATAGCTCATAATTAGCATCTCTGACTTCAAAGATCTTTTCCTGTACATTGTTGCAAAGTCCTCAGTTTTCGTTGGGCATAGGCATGAAAAAGAAAAACAATTAATGTTTGTGAGGTGAGCCGTTTTTTTAGAAAAAATAATGGGTGGAACTGAGACTTTCTTTTTGTAGCTGTTTGCTTACTCTGAAAATGTTACCATGAAAATTAATTTAGGGAAAAAGTATTTCAGTGGGAAATCAAAATTCTTAGGAGAGGAATGAAAGGGACATTTATAGAACTTCTCTTTCATTATGAATAGTTTTTATTTCCATTCCAATGTCATGCTAAGCACCTCAACAGGTTGCCAGTCTGAATATTCAGAAACCCTAACATAGAAACAGAGGGATTTTTCATCCTTCTACTAGCTTTCTCATACTAACCTTCAGTTACTTAACTCACCATTATGCCCATGTCCACTCTATAGACTTCTGTTGCATCGCTACATCAGGCAGGATGTAAGAAGGTACAAACCCAGACTTACATAGCTGTGCTAGCCAAAGCCTTTTTGATAGACAAAGTTTTACCAGCATAATGTCAGTTTTCCAGTCCAGTTCTTTTACTCATATGGCCTCTCTAGGAGCTCTGTGGGCAGATGACAGGCTCCATGGGTCAGAGTCAGGCTGCAGGCCATAGGTTGGATGCCCCTGCTTCAGAGGAAGGGTAGAAGAAACAAAGCATGTGTACAGTATAATCATCCATCCCCTGTCATATCCTCACAGTTATAATCTGTAGGTTATATTATCCCTAACCTGCTTTAGCCTGTTAGTATACCAGTACACATACACTAATAAACATTTTGTGTGGTCAATAGTCTAATACAAAGTGATGACTCATTAACCCCATCTGTTTTAATCTTATTCAGAGCCCAATAACCTCTGGTGTTGTGCATTCCATCTGCTAGCAGTATCACTTACAAGTCTTTGTCTGCTATCTTAGTCCAGACTTGTCATCAGCATTGTTCTTGGCAATGAGAAAAACGGAAGGCCCAAGGGTAGGAAAATAATGTGTCATATGTGCCATGCTTCAGCAGTCAATCCGGACATATGCTGGTAACTCAGGGTCAAGAATTAACAGGCAAGTCATGAATGAACATGAACATGGTTTTGTCATTCTTGCTTCTCCCAGCAGCTGTTGCTCTTATCAGAGGTCATCCTCTTCTAAAATGAGGAAAACCTTAGGAGAAGTTCTTAAGGTATTGGATAGGGACAGACCTTTCCAGTACAAACTTTATCTCCAAGAGTTTTTCAACCGCTTATCCTTTATAATATATTTTCTGCACTCTTTGCTCCATAAATAAATTAGTCTGCTTTATACATAAACATAAAGAATCACTGAGTCAAAGGCAATAAATACAGGACAGCGACTAATCAAATAAAGATAAGACAGCTGTCTTCCTGTGTTGTATAACTCTGTTTCATAATCATGAATCAGTTTACACTCCAATAAGGTCATAGGAATGAGCATAGAACTTAACAGAACTTGAAGTTTTTTCATCCGGTAAATGTCAGAAAATATATTGGGAGATATTTTGGGAGACCTAATAATGTAAGAATAAATATTAAAACATTCAAAATATGTAATGCAGATACAATGAAGGTATTTCTATTCAGACATTGAAAAGTGCCAGGAAACTAAAAGTGTCTTGCAAAGTTACCTTCCCCCCACCACCATGGTTCAACCTAAACTTTACAATTAAATACTGCATTTAATAGTGATACTGTGCTGAAAAAATATTAAAAGCATTTCATTTTGATCAATTCCCACTAAAGTCACATATCAATATTTTTGTTGTCCAGAGAATCATTTGCATAAAGACAGGACTTCTGCTTCCAAAATTTCATTTGTTTCTGTCTTTTTTCTGTATTGTTTACCAGTTTGAAATCACATTTATTTGTTTAAAATACTATTTCTCTTTCTAGATATTATAGCAGTTAGAAGCTGCACACAAAAATGTAGCTCCTAGTTCTAACTCATGGCACTTCACAGAAAACACCATGAGTTACACCAGCCCTCCTGACCCAAGAGACGTTAGCCATTTGGTTGAGAGGGTGGGCGATTGAGCTCCAATTTGCAGAGACACAGCCTCTTCTCCTTGGATGGGCTCCAGTCTCTTCCCCAAGCTCCACCCCTCCTCTCCCAGCTCCCATTCTGTCTCAGGGAGGGACATCCATTCTGCAGTTTCTCCAGCTGTGCTTGAGTGGGAAAGGATGGATTGCAACTCCCCAGAGGTGGCTGGGTAACCCCCAGTATGTGCTCTCTCTGTTCTTTTTCCTCCCTTCCATTCTGAAAATAGCACTGGGAGATGCACAAACAGAAGTTAACAACAGTGCTCCACTTTGAAACACGTACATCTGAACCCTCAGGTAACAAGCGTTCAGATTGTGGTCGGATTGGGCACTTTTAAAGTGCTCTGCAGACATGCACTTGTGTTTGGTCACAGCTCTAGAGCACCTAGAAAGTCACAGACAGAGGATATGACTATGTTATGGTAAGGCTAGTAAAAGTGTCACCCCACAAATGGCAAAGCAAGTTAAAAAAACCTCCTCTTTGAGTATGGCCTTTCACAGGTGTTGGTCTTTGTGTTTCTAACCTCAGTTGTGGCTCATTGCTCTTTAGAAGGAGGAAACTCCAGTGCTCTTAAAAACAGCTGTAAAAAGCAGTCTTTCCTTTGGGTTTGCACTGAGATGAAACCTAAAGTTACGCAGCAGTGAGGCTTTAGAAGTGAGGTTCTTATATGTGTATACAAATCGTAAGGAATTCTGCTCTCTTAATTTCGCAATACCACTGAACACTAATGCATGCATCTGTTCTCTGCCTCCTTGATCTGTCACAGGGTTTCAAAAGTGAATTATACCTTACAAGTATAATTTTGTTCCCAAACTGGGAAGAGCTAGTAGATGCTTAAACAGTTCACAAGACAATCCGAAGTTGTTATTTTTAATTGCATAAATCAAAGGTTTTGGAAAGGCTGTATTAACTCATGTCTCAGGATATTTGAGATTAGAATGAGACTTTCCTGGGGTAATCTGTCCAACACCCACTGTAAGATTTCCAGCATTTTCATCTGAAGCATCTGTTACTAGTCACTGAATTACAAAATACTGGCTTAGGTAGGGCCCAGATTGGATATGGTATGCTAATAACCATATTTGCAGTGACATAAGTGACCTGCATGCGGATATCTTTTTAGCTATGTATACAGCTTTGGTACTTTATGTGCTCTTTTACTCAGAATTTCATCTGTTAGTACAGATATTTCCTTATCTCTTAAAGATGGTATTAAAGATGGTCAAACTGTTTGTGATTACAAAATGTTCAGAAGCCATGGTGAAAAGGCATTATAAATAAGGTGATAGCATACTACATAAATAGAATTTATGGACAGCAAGGATGCTCCTGTGAGTGATTCACTCAAAACTAATCTCAATTCTATCACCCGATGACAAAATATGAAGATATTTGTTATTAGCCACAGGCATCAGATTTTTACAAGATAATACAAATTTACATTATGGGCAGTCCTCGGACGTATGACAGTTCAGTTCCTGAAAACTGTGTCTTAAGTCAAAATGTTGTCACTCAGAACCCATAGGAAACAATGTTATAAATGCAGGATTGGTTCCTGAACCAAGGCCCAATACTCTATTTTCACCAAAAATAACCCAGAATTTTATACTCAATAAATTATAGATGAGCAATATAGCTACATGAATGTATTAATATTGAAAATAGCAATCGGATTGATTTGGAAGGACTTCTTTGAAGTAACTTTGCTGGACTTTGTGAAGAGCTCTTGGTTGGACTTTTTGAAGGGTTCTTTGCTGGAGTCTTCTCAGGAGTCTTGGCTGCAGGTTTTTCTGGAGTATTGTCTGCTTTCTTAAAGAAAGCGTCCAAGGAAGTTTGGAGAGATGTTCTTCAGGGAGATGGGTGACGCAGCAAAAACTGGGTAAATTTTGAATAGAATGGGAAAGTGTATGACAGTTCACATGCCAGACTATCTCATGATTTAGCAGGGTGCAAATTGTTGTTTTATAAGAGCAACTAAAGCTTGTACAAACACACAAATGAGACTTCATCACACGTTTGCCATCATGGATGGAACTGTCATCTTGTACTTTGTACACTGCTTGAGGTAAATAAAGTAACTTACTTAGGAAGTAAATAATACTTGAATTCGATCTAAAGCAGTGTGAAAAAACAGCCAAACACATGGAAGGGCATATCATGTTTCTTTGCATGTTTATTTTTTTCTTTTTATTCATTCTTCAACAGCTTCTGAATATCCCAACTAACATCCCGTTGTGACAGACTTGGAGTATACAGTAGGAGTGTATGAAGTTTTGGGTGCTGACTCAATGCGGAGAAGATTTGGCCCAATTCGGTGGCCAAATCTCTGAATGAGAATCAAATCAGGAGACCAATAAAAAGGTCCGAATTGATTCAAAGCCTCCAGATTGATTTGGAAAAGATTCAGAGATTTGGTGATTCAGATAGTCCCTACTTGCCTTCGCAGGGAGCTGGACCCAGGCTCCATGCCGGTAAATAGGGGCTGGGGAGGGGAGGAATTGGAGGAGGAGAGAGGAGGCCCCATCCCTTGCCTGCTCCCCCAGTCCCTCTGAACACCTGCTCCCCCAGTCCCTCTGAACACCCCCCACCATCTCTCCCAGGCCCATCAATGGCTGCCCCAGCTGGTCCCAGCAACCCAGCTGTTTAAAAAAAAAATTTTTTAAGCCCCATACTCACCAGCTTCTGCCAGGCAGGGAGGCAATCCCCACTGACCCACACTGCATGGAGGGGCTCTGCCATGAGCTCCCATCCCCAGCCCCATCAGTGGCTGCCGTGCCTGGCCCCAGCATCCCAGCTCCTTAAAAAACACACACAAAAAATCCTGTATGCACTGGCTGCTGCAGCAACTGCCAGGGCAGCATGGGGCAGTGAGGGGCAGCAAAGATTCCTCCCCCCCACTCGGTAGGAACCAGTAAGTGTCTTTTTTGGGTTTTTTTTTAAAGAGCCGGGATGCTGGGACTGGGCTGGGCAGCCATTGATGGGGCTGGGAAAGTGGGCAGTGGATGGGGGTAAAGCCCCCCATACAGCACAGGGCAGTGGGGAACAGCAGGCATGGCCCACCACCTGGCAGTGACTGGTAAGTGCGGGGCTTTTTTTTTTTAAGAGCCAGAATGTTGGGGCCAGGCGGGGCAGCCATTGATGGGGCTGGGAGAGCGGGTGGGGGATGGGGCCTGTTTGATTTGGAGATTTAGCCAATTTGGCAGTAGCCAAATCTCTGAATCAGATTTGGGACCGTGATTCAAATCCCCAAATCAAACCACTGTCCCCTGAAACGGCTGAGTCCAAATCCAAAGCAAATACTATCTGCTTCACACAGGCCTACTATACAGGATTTGCAAGCTTTTTCATGAGATTTATGAGCCTTCTCATGCCACCCACTACCTTCTGCATTTGAGATGCCATCAGAGCCTTGCCCAAGCAATAGTGGCCAAATATACAAAAGCACATTGGTGGTGAGTATTGTGGTCCCTGGCTTCTGGGTACCTTGCCACTATGACAGTGGACATAGTCCTGAATTATGAAGCTAGGCTTTATATAGAACAAAAAGGCAGAGTTTGGTGCCAAATTGCATAACCTATTTGATATCTTTAATGCCTTAGAATAGGGACAGTCCAACTTCAAAGTGGCCAGGAGGCTACAGGTCCCTCAGACTCCACTAGTAGTGGGGGCTGCCTGCCCACTCCACTGCTGCTACCCCATCTCTCCACTGCACTGTGTGTCCAGGTGGCCCCCCCACACACACTCCCCCACTGCACTGTGCTGCCAGGCACCCCATGCTGTACATTGCACCCTGCTACTACACCATCATAAGGCAACTTCCTCCTGCACCATGACCCCTGGCACCCCCTCCCACTGCTCCCCTCCCCTGTGCTGTGCATCGCCTGTTGTTGCTCCCTGCAAGCCCCACTGCACCATGCACCTAGGTGCCCCCCCATTGCACCCCACCTTGTGGCCCTCTGTTTCACCGCACTGTAACCACCCCAACTCACTCTTAGCTCCTCAGCCATGAGCTCCCCACTGCACCATGCCACTCAAGCTGAAGGCTCCCCAAGAACTGTGCTGTACTGCTCTGCCCCCTTGGAAAGCCCTAACTTAGAGGATTAAATTTAGTGTACTTTTAGTAACCTTGCAGATGACACCAAGCTGGTTGGTACAGCAGACCTATCAGAGGACAAGATTAGGATTTTAAAAGATGTTGGTGAACTAGAGAAAGGGTCGGAAATAAAATAAATGAAATTCAAAGAGGGCAAGTGGAAATTCCTGCCTTTAGAAACAATGGCAGATCAATCGGGGCGGGGGGGGAGCAGGAGGACATCATGGCCCCCAGGCACCAGCCTAGGGGAGGGGACACCAGGTAGTCCCTTCAAAGCCGGGCAGAGAGACCATGATGCCTCCTGTGTTTGGTGTGTAGCCCGCCCCACTGCCCAGTGACTTGTAAGTTTCTTTAGCTGTTCCAACTGGAAATTCCAGCGCCACCCCTCCTCTCACGTCCATTATCCCATACTGCTAATTTCCCATAGAAGTGCCATGGGATGGGGGAAGGGGCCCCACACCCTTCTCAGATCATTGTGGGGGGGGCGTGCAAATGCAGGCATTGGCCTCCAAGCACTGGAAACCCACAGTACGCCACTGTTTAGAGAGGAGCAATAAAATGCACAAATATAATGCAGGAAGCAACTGACTAAGCTTCAGTACTGAAGAAAAGAAGGGGACCTGAGGATTACAGTAGACAGCAAACTGAATATAAGCCAGTAATGTAATATTTGAGGATGGAAAAGCAAATAGCACTCTGAGATGCATTAACAGGATTGTTATATGCAAGCCATAGGAAGTGATTCTTCCTCTCTGTTCATTACTAGTGAGATTCCTTGTGGAGTACTACATCCAGTTTGGGACACTAATCTTCAGGAAAGACATGGACAAATTAGAAAGAGTCCATAAAAGTAACAAACATTATTAGAGGCCTAGAAAACATGAGCCAAGGGAAGATTGGGAGAACTGGATTTATTGATTGAAAGGAAAAAGAAGATCAAGGTAAGGAAGGATTTGATAAAAGTCTTAAAATACAACAAAGATTTTTATGGAAAGGATGACAATTAACTCTTCTTTGCACCTACAAGACACCGGATCAGGAAGTAATAGGCTGAAATTACACCAAATGGAATATAGGTTGAATATCAGAACTTTCTCTTTAGAAGGGTACTTAAATCCTATAGAAATCTCCATCTCCATCTACGAGGTGTAGCTTGGTGGCAGCAGCACTGAGATCAGCAGCAGTGGCCAGGTTGCTACCGCTCTAGGTGGCACGAAGCTGACAGCCACAGCAGCTGCTATATTTGCACTCCCTGCATGTTGTGCCTGATGTTAGTGCTCCACTTGCCTTCCTCCTGCCCCCTCTCCTTAGTTTAGATACTGTCTTCAAAACTGGAATATTTTAAGTAAAAGTTAGACAATCATTTTAGGCAGTGAGGTATTTGTCTGGTATATTTACTGTCATAAACCAGAGGGTTGGACTAGGTGATTAGGGAAATAGTTCCTTTCCCATTCGCATAGGCCAGCCAGCTGACAGGGGAGCAGCTTAACCTAGCTTGCAGGGACAGGTGTGCCTTAAATCTCTCTGTCTCTTTCTAAAATGAAGGTGCTTCCCTCCACTCAGCATTTACAGCACTTAAACCTTGTCTGGAGTTAGGTTCCTATGGCCTTTCTGTCAAAAGCCAAAGATGGGTCTTTTAAAACATAGTGTACTTTTGTTTGTCTAACATCTCAGTGGCTAGAGTACTCGCTCAAAATGTGGAGGCTCTGTAGTTAAGATAGTTTAAAAAAACACCACCTTTTTTGCTCAGAGAAAGGTTGAGATATGATCTAAATACCTAGCTGCTCAGCATGGTTAGACTGCAACTCATCTGGGCATGGCAAGAAGTGGATTTTTAGGCACATATCAAATTGCACTTGTAAATACTGAGTCACCAAAGGAGATTAGGTGCTTCCAGGTTTAGGAAGCAGCTGATCATGGGGTTTAAGGATTTTGATTCTGGCTTTAGGCATCTGAAGTGAACTCGCAACCTCTTCTATGGATCTATCCCAATGGATACAGGGAGTATATTATATCATTTGTAACAATCGTTTGGACCCCAGTGTATCCACGCAGTTCCTTCAAATTATGTATGAAGATCAAAAGCAACATCCACAAATAAAATAATTACTCTCAGAGCTTGACTCTATAAACTGATTCTTGCAACAGAATAATCACTTCCTGAGCATTTCTACTCAGCACAACATCATAGGCTATCACTTGTTTTGTTGTCCCTCCAAGAAAGTGACTTATGTAGAAAAATGTGTTTGTTCACTCCTATCCTGATGATTCTAGCCTTTTTCCCCCTAAAGGATACCACAACTATCAGGTAAACATTTACATAATCCATAACTTACATACAGCCAATATTGAAAACAAGATTACTAAAGAGTATGTATTTCAGGAATATTTAGAGGGTTTAACCTTCTAGTTTCCATCGAAGAAAAGTAAACTTGTTAATGAGCTATAACTTCTTTTCTAAAGCAGTAAAAGCATTATCAGCTGTTATTCTGAAGTATAATTAATGAGCTACATGTATCTTCTTGCAAGCTAGGTAACCACATTTTTCCTGATTGTTGAGAACTGTTAATGGCATGGCATAATGGCATAATTAGAACACATTCCTTTCTATTTATTGGTTCTAATTTTCCATTTTTTAAATGCCAGTAAAAGCAGCAGCTATGGAAATTACAACCAGGATAGTTATAAAGCAACTGGTTGTTTTCATCTCAGTTTAGTATGCTTTCTTAAATGTATCATGCCACCACTACTAGTACTTTTATTCTAATGCTAAACTGTACGCTAACAGGTAGTAAAATATTTACTGAACATATTTTAAGCTATGTGTAACCTCCTTTAAAACATCAAACAGCTTGCAAGCTTGTGGTATATTTATTCATACTATCAGCTTAACCATTTCTATGTATTTTTCTATGAAAATCAGGAAGCAACTACTGGAGAAGACTCTGCCTGTCTGTGTAGAACAGTCACTGTACTCTTTTAAGAGATCCTCTGAAATCTTGACATTCTTGTTTCTATACCTTCTGCCACTCAAAAAGCATTTGCAATGCCTGTAATTTTTTCTGCATTGCTTTTTCTGAAACCATTAGTCTGTTCCTCAAACATTTTCACAACTATTTTGCTTTCTCATCACCTCCTCTTTTTCAGTTTCCTTCTACATTCCAGCTCTAGAGCTACTAGAAATATTTCTGTGTTCAATGTACTATACAGAGAAGGAGCTGGTAGCGTGAGTCCATTAAAAAGAAACTACTCTACTTGATCTCCAACATGGAGGTAAGGCGCCTACATGTTGATGGACCTGCCTTGCAGCAGATTCTAGGGAATACATTGGTTCAGGATGGCATTGATCTTCTGGATTTTTCTGTGAATTGGCACATAGGGTCTTGCCCTATCTTTTTATTAACCTCTTGGGGAAATATAAAGGAAAGTGAGATGTAAAAAGAATGGGAAGGAAAAACACAGCATATAAATGTAAATAAAAACATTTTTTTAAATCCTACTAATCAAATTGTATTCAACATGCTAAATATTAGCTGGCTTTCAGAGAGCAATGCAGTATTCTAAGTCCCTGAGGCTAGGGACAGACATTGCACACAAACTAGCATAAGTCGGAAACTGGTCTAAACCTGTAACTGAACAGAAGTTCAGTGCCCATAGCACAGATTCAAAATGGCCAAACACCAGTTTAAGATAGACCTGGATAAATATTTAGTCTCAGACCTAACTTATTTAGTTTAAACCGAACTATCAAACTTCTGTTCCTGATACAAGTTAGGTCCCAGTTGTCCAGCATCCCAGGATGCAGTGCAGACCCGCCCTCTGCCTCACAGCTGAATGGGCAGCCCCATTCCTGGCTGTCACAGAGTTGAGGCAGCCTCCCCACCCCCTCTAGCAATGGCACAGGGGGGTGAGGGAGGCACTCTGGCCCCAGAGAGGTAGGGGTGAAGGGAAGCCCCCTGAGGCCAGGGACCTACCCCTCCCCATAGTGCAGCTCTGTAACCCCAGCTTGGCCCCCTCACACCTCAGCCATATGGGGTAGGCAGGGGGGTCAGGGGGAAGGAATGGACCTCCCACTACAGCCCCTGAGCCAGAATCTGCACAATGAAAGGGAAAGTCCTCAAGGCAGGGGCTTTATCCCCTACTGTACAGCTCTGCCAGACTGTGAAAATCTCAGCCCTGCCCCCTCACCATCCCTGTCAGCCATAGGGGCGGGGGACTGAATCCATGGTCCAACCCCCAGCTAGGGTCTGCACAGTGGGTGGGAGAGAATGCCCCCAAGGCAAGGGCTGTGTCCTCACAGTGCAGTTCCACCAGGCTGAGAATGCTCCAGCCCTGCAGCAGGCCCCTGCCCCTCACCAACCCCCCAATTATCAGTCATGGAGGGCTGGGCACCCCTAACTCTGGCCCCCACCTGGGGTCTGAACAAAGTGAAGGCTCTCCCCTCTGCAGCACAGCTGCACGAGGCTTTGAATGCTCCAGCCCCACCCCCTCACCAGACACCACCTCTGTCCATCCTCTCCCCCACACCCTGCACACCCTCATCCACTTTGATTCCTGCATCTAAACATTTTGTGACCTGGTCATAAAAATAAATGAGGTTAGTCAAGCAGGCTCTATCTGCTATGAATCTATGCTGGTTGCCCTTTAGTATTGCTTTCCCTAGTGGACTCCCACAAGTGTGATCCATAATTATTTTTTCAACGGTTTTTCAAAGGATAGAGGTGAGACTCCTTCCTCCCCTTCTGGAAAATAGGGACCACATTGGCCCTTTTCCAGACCTTTGGGAGCTGACCTGAGCACCAAGAGATCTCAAACAGCTGTGTCAGTGGCTCTGCTATGACACTGGCCAGTTCCTTCAGCACACTTGGATGAAGATCATCCAGACCTGCTGACTTAAACACATCCAGCCCCTCCAAGTTTCTCTTCACTAAGTCAGTGCTAACTGTTGTTGGGCTGGTTTCCTCTTTATGCTTGTCTATGATCAAACTGGAGGATTTGTCCTGATCTGAGTTCAGGAATACAGAGGCAAAACACTCATTGAAGAGCTCAGCTTTGCCCCCACCCCGTATCTGTCACTAATCACCCTAGTTTGTCTTGTAGGGGGACTATGCTACCGTGCATCTTCTTTTTGCTCTTTATATACCTAAAGAAGGACTTTGTTGTCTTTAATATTTGTTGCCATCCTAAGTTCCATTTCTGCTTTGACCTTTCTGACTGCCTCCCTGTAAGTGTGATCAATCACCTCAGGCTTTTTAACTGCCTGTATATAGCCTAAATGTCCCAGGCAATTCATTTTAGCTTTGTACCTCTAAATCCCTTCTCTCCCAACAGAAACTATTAAATGCTTCTGCCTGTCTAAACACTGATCTTGTTACTTTTAATGCAATGACAGGATAATTTAGTCTCCCATTAGATGTTTTGTGGTTTAAGGTTTGAAATATCTGTCTTCTGTACACTCTCCAAGATTTCATGTCAAGTAATCCATATTTAAAAGCCAACATATGGATGTCTTAATTTGACATTCCTTGGATAAGTTGTATAATTTATTTGCAGAAGAACTTTGTTCCAATTAGCTAGCAATGAAGATCAGAAGCAAAACTAAAATATTTATATTACATCCTATTAAAAACTAAGGCTGTCTTGCTATTATAATAAATTATAAATTATCAAAAGAGAAATATTTGGTAATGAGTTAGATGAGTACAGAGACGTTGGAATCCTCAGAACAGCTTGTTCCATTAGCAAGGAAAATTGGTTAAATGAAATAGAAACTAGATAAATCAGAAGGACTGTGCAATATTTCATTTTGTGGAGACCCAAGAATAGTAAGTTGCTTCAGGAAGCATCTACATGTCTCTTGTGGAGTATGTGGGACATTCACGTTCTGTACTAAGAGATCACCACAAAACATAAAATAATAATAAATTTTGTATAATTTGTGAAGTTTAAGAGGAGACTCAAACCCTCACTGTCTTTTATAGTAGAATGTTCCATTTTGTATTTTAAACTGCAATCTTGATACTCCTGGAGAAGTTTATTTCTCAGTGGGCACATCTGCACAAGATACTTTACTGAACAGCAGACTAATTTGCTGCACAATAAAGCATCACTGTCAACACATGCACAGCAATTAGGGTGCAATAGACTAATTTACTGCACTGCCAGATATCATTGGTATCTGATGGGACTATCTGACAGTGCAGTAAATTACTGCATCTAAGTGGTCCCATCCAATTGGAGATTTGAAATTTGCGTGGCATGGGGCACAGTGTAGGGAAGGTATGTAGCTTTGCAGTTCGCACTCAAGATAAGTGACCCATGCCTCCAGGTGTTCCTTGGAATGAAACCATCCCTGGGAAGCCCTCAGGCAGCCTTCTCTTGAGAACCAGATGGAAAATCAAGATGTGGTGGGCAAGTGAAGGGGAGATTGTTCCCAAAGTGAACAAGGAAAAGTGGGGTTTGGGGGGCCTCCAGGGGTTTGGAATCACCCTGGGGAAGGTGCCCTGGTACAGAGCCCAGGGACCTGTGGCAACATTTAGAAACAAACAAACAAAAAGTCAATACTGTGGACCTAGCCTGTGGAAAATCATTAGTCAATAGACCACATTTTGGAAACTCTAACAGTCAACACTTAGGATGAAGCAAAGATTTATACTTAACTATAAGGACAAGGGTTGTTCTATGGGGTTTGGGTTCTCATGGAACTAATAATATCCTTAATAGATGAACATATACATAATTATTTGGAAGATCAGAACCTTAAAATTTTGCTGTCCTGTGGGGGGGTGCTTTTTCCTAAGTACAAATGACTGCACATTACAAATACCGTTATCAATGTTTAGTTGCACATCAGTACAGCACAATGATTCTTCATATTGTGGCTCAGGTTATCAGCTCTGCCAGTGCCTTCCCCAACCTTTAAAACTGTGATAGAGAGACTAGGTCTGTCTACAAGTGATGTTCAGTATAGACTATAATCATGGACTGAATTAGGTGGGCTGAATTAGGGATATCCATAAATTATCTTCTAATTTTAGATGAATGTGAAAAATGAGGCCCATCAGCCAGGCAAGATCTAAGATAGGAAAGGGGGCTTAATAGTATTGCTAAAGGTCTTTCTTCCCTTTCCTACACAGTCTCTTAGAGAATGGAACCTGTGAATGTTTACATCAAACATGCATTTTTCTTCAGAGGACTATTTGGAGAAACGGGCTGTCTGAAAGAGTAATGAACTGTGGGGGTGGGGTGGGGGAGAAGGGACTAAGGGCTTGAAATGGACACAGACGCCTGAGAGAGTACAGAGGGTCTCCCTCATTGTCATAGGCTAGATGGAAATTGCCAGGGTGATCAGGCAAAATGGTTAGTAAAGGGAATCAGATCAAGAGATGTGAAATTATCTGTTCTCTATAGCCAAGGTAAGAGAAGCTTGCTTCACTGGGCTTTACAGAGTGTCCAGGTGAGACTAGAGATACAAACGGTCTCTTTGATTCTCCTCTCATGTTTTCCTATTAATATATGCCACTTGGGAGCTATCAGATAAACATATGGAAAGAAACTTAAAAACAAGGATGAGATGACATTTTTTAATCAGTATTTCAAATCTTCAGGTGACAAAACAAGGGGGAAAAAGCACGAGAGGTTGAATTCCTTCTTTAATATTAGAAAAAATGGTCAGATTTCTCCTAAATTAGAAATCAACTAATATCTTTTCGGTGGGTTTGAAGTTTGCTGAAGCCATGATGGTCCAGGACATACAGGAGAAGCAAGAGTGGACCAACTTTATAGTTAGGAGAGATGGTAGACAAGCTTTTGGGCACAGTGCCCTTCTTTTAAATTATTAAATTCCGTGTCATCCACTGTTAACTTAAATATACTTTGTTACTTTAATTCATTTAATACTACCTTTATTAATGTGGGCTGTCCTTTTTGATGATGGTAGTAATTCTTGCATTTATTGTTAACCCCTACTGAAAGCCCAGAAATGATGTGCTTAAAAGTTTGGGGGGGTATGCAACCACACGCTATGTGAAAAAATTGAAAGCTGTTACAGATGCCACAGTAGAAAAGACATTGAATTATCTATTACCACACACAGGCAGGTTTGATTGTGAGGGGACCCTTCTTCACTTTTGTAAGGGAGGTAAGCAAGCAGACAAGAATTACCGTTCTCCAGATAATGAAAATTATAGGTGCCTTTGCACCAAAGGGAAAAATGTCTGTCTCCAATTCCATCTCTCCTTTTTGGTTTTTAGAAACCTACTTCTCTGGGGGTGGGGGCAAGGGGTAATGGGGAATACTAGTCTCAGCTTCTATAATTCCATAACTTAGTGGTGGGGATAGTTTGTTTTTGTTTTTTGGGGGTTGCTTTTTCTTCAAAATTGAGAGTAATTCTACTTTAATATTAATCTCTGCACTAAAGTACTGTCTATCTGTACTTAGCAAAAAGTTTAAGATGCACAAAGTAAAAGGTGTCAGTTCTTGATCCATGATGAAAAGAAAGGACTGTCAACTTGTAGCTAAAATTTAATTTGCTTTTAGAATTTGATTCCAGTCAGCTATATACTAGTAACACTAAAGGATTTATGTCACATGTAATGAATATTACTGAGAGCTGGATTATGTCCATTTTCCAAGCTCTTTTCTTTTCACCTCTTGGGCTCACTTCAATTTAAATGTCAGCCGTTAGTGCTAAAGCAGAATCTCATCAGACGTATGGATAACACAGTATTAATCAAATAGGCATTCACTTACAATGTGCATGTAGAAGCAAATGTGGTGTTGCTCTAAAGTGAAGTGGTCTTTGATATCTTATAAAGTCATAATTAAAATGCAAATGAAGCAGGCTGTTTTAGAGCAAAAAGTGTAAAAGTCAAAGTTAAACATAAAGGCAGCAAAGCAAAGATAGAGGTTAACAATGTACATAACATCTCTCATTCTCACTCTCTCTTTCTCTCATACAAAATGTATATACTAAAAAAACCAAGAATTTTAGTTTATGGTTTATAATGAAAGCTACCAAAGAATGGGCACAAACCAGTTGATCAAACCAAAAGACCTTTTTCATTCAGAAGTATGGAAGGAATTTCCTCATACCTCAGCAGACTGATGTCCTGATTCATGAACCAGAGCATTCTAACTCATTGAAAGAAAATTATGCCAATTTTTTTAACACAGTCTCCTTGAATTTTATCAGATACCCTTCATAGATATATAAAATATAATTATTTTCATTTCTGTTATATGGGTAACCTGATTACAGTGCCCTGTTAGTAAAGAAATAGAAGAATATGTTATGCTTTTTGGCCTTTGCACAAGTTCATGAAGAAACTATGAAGGTACAGCTGAATTCCAAATAGTGAGTGCATGTGCACATGCAATTAAATATGAAGCAATAAACTCCAGAGCAGTTTGAGCCAGAGTAAACTACTCCCAGCTGCTGTGTCTACACGTGCACCCAGGACAGTAATAATTTGAGCCAAGAAGGAGCAGTTTACACTAGGGCCACTCTGCCCTCAGTGGCAGTATTGGGTTTATTGGCAACACGTAGGGGGTACACATGGGTGCAAGTGCACCCCCTGCAATTGGCAGTGCACCCCCTGCAATTGGCCACTGCCGACACTGCCAGCAGCATCTGCAGGCAGTCACTAATTGCTGCCAACACCTGTGGGCAGCTGCCGTACCCCTCCCCCCCCAGCCTCCTGGGGCGCACATCATTCATAATTGGGTAGCAGAGGGGCTGGTTGGGGCATGAGGTTGCTGAAAGTGTAGAGCCATGTGGCTGGGCAGCAGGCAGGAGTCTAGTCACCAGCTGGTGAGCTGACCAGGCATAGTTTATGCCTGTGATCATTGTCTACCCATACATGTAATTGCAGTAAATTACCCTGGAATAAAATAACACTGTTAGGGATAGTGCTACTTTACTGTGGAGTAAATTAATTTACTGTAGCCTAATACCATCACACATGTAAACAGTAATGCTTTATTCTGCAGATAATTAGTCTATTCGACAGTAAAGTGCATGTGTAGACATGGTCAATATTTGCTAACTATACACTGATAAAGAAGGTTCAGCTATACACCAGTTCTTTTTCTTACTGCCTTGTGGAAGTCCCTAAAACACAAAATATAGTAAGCACCACTACAGGAATCACAGCTCTTAACATTATGTTGAACTTTTCCTATGCTTTTTTTATTCTATAAGGTACAAATAGAGTGTTGACTTTCCCCTATACTTTGGTTAGTCTATAACAGGGATTCTCAACTCCTGACCCAGAGACTAGATCCAGCCCCCCAGCACTATATCATCTAGCTTGCAGGAGTCCCCACAAATCTGTGGGGAGCCCCACATGACATGGCCCTACACATTAGATTGGGCATCCAGGGCAGCATGGGTCCTAATCCCAGCTGGGTTGATGTGGAACCCAATATTAGTCAAGCAGAGGTGGTGCAGGATGCCTGGAGCCAGATTCCCTCCCAGATAGAGGCAACACAGGGCCCCATCTTGCCTGCAGACTGGCCCCATGCCATTCACCTGGCCCACAGGGCCAAAACCATGATGACCACTGGTCTATAAGGTACAAATCTACCCTGCATTTTACTATATATTATAGAATAGTCATATGAAGTTCAGTGATTTGTATTTACTAATATAACTTCTAGGAAATGTGTATGATTCTGTGAATAGGGTCAGGGGTTTTTGACAAATTATCAAATAAAACTGTTTTGTCAAAAAAATCCCTAGCCAACTCTTCCCATCATTTTATTTCATATGGCAAGAGAGGCAAACAACAGTATTCAAAATAAGAAAATGGAGATTAGCAAACCAGCAGATACTTTCAGGACTAGTTGGTGGAAATCTCTTTATGCCTTCCAACAAATGATCAAAGCACATTTCCAGCAGATTGCAACTTGTATCCATTCTCTGTCCTGTTTTATCTATAATTGTGGATGTCATGAAATATTCATTAAGATTTAAAAAATGTATAAAATAAAAAACATAAAAAGAAGAAATGAAACCAATTATTCCTGGAACAACTTTCCCAACCACAAAACAACTAGAGAAACAACACCAACACCTTACAGCATTCCAACCTCAGACTTGGGGCAACTAAAATAAGCAGCCAACCTTCAAATATCATCACTCTCTCTCTTTGCATACACGTACCAAAGCTGAAAAATGTCCTCTCTAAAGGCCTGACTTTCTGTCCAGAAAAATGCCCTAATACAATGCTACAATAAGGAGAACTAGAAGAATTCTTCTGATGCCTCCACCTGAAAAAATATTTCCACAACCAAAATCAATCCACTTCCAACAACAACATCGAGGAAAAGATCAAAACCCAAACACACACAAAAATCAGATTGTACATCTCACAGTGGACGAAACTCTATCCTTGACTGATATATTAATTGCTTCACGGAAAGAATAAACAATGAAATAATCAGCAATACACGCCACCACAACAACCTCTCCCCATCAAAGAGAAGGACCATAGAATTTCTAAGATCTAACCACCAAATAATGACAAAACCAGCAGATAAAGGAAGAGTCATAATCATCCTTAACAATGGAGACTACATAAAAAGAAGCCAACAAACAACTCTGACACTGCCTATTGCAAATAGCTGCAGGAAGATCCTATTCCCCCTTTCACTTTGAAACTCGAACATTTCATCAAATCCTTTTCATCAGAACTACAAGAAAAATGACAGACCTCATTCCCCTCACTGCCTAACTCAAGGACTTTTTACATGCTCCCTAAAATACACAAACAAGGGAACCCTGGTAGACCTATCATATCTAACCATGGAAACCTCACTGAGGATATTACTAAACTTATATACTTCATCCTCACACACTACAACTTTACCTTCAATAATCAACACTTCCTCCAGACCATGGACACAGTTATGGGCACCAAAATGGCCCCACAGTATGACAATCTTTTTATGAGCCACCTGGAAGAAAAATTCCTCAAAGACCGCACCATCAACCCTTTGCTATACATAAGATGTATTGATGACATCATCATTTGGACTGAAAATCTGTATTCTATAATTGATTTACATCAGAAATTCAATCATCACCCCTCCATGAGACTAGCTCTTGAATATTCCAGCATCAACATTTCCTTTTTAGACATGAAGATCGCTATCCAGAATGGTTAAATACAAACCACCATATACAAGAAATCCATAGACCAACATACATATCTGCACAGAACCAGCAATCACCCTAAACAACACCAAGTAAGCTGTAACATACAGCCAAGCCCTCTGATATGACCACATTTTCACTTAGAAGAACACCCATGATCATCACCTCACAAATCTCGAAAAGGGCTTTCACTCAACAAGGACACTCCTCCAGAGAGAGAGAGATCTAACTTTTAAAGATCCACCTGGATACTACATGAAGAACTGCAGCAATAAAGAAGAAAAAGCCCCATGAATTGCACACCACTGTTTATGATATATCATCCCTTCCTGGAATCTATATGGAAAATCCTCAAACAATTGCAACCTATACTAGAAGAAGACCCAATTCTTAAAAAAATCTTCCCAGAACCACCCATCCTGGCTTTTAAACAAGTACTGAACCTCACCAACCTCTATTGATGTGCCCCAAAACTGCATTTATCTTTTGTACAGCTGCATCACACTGCAGACTTGTATTGAGTCTGTGATCTACCAAGACTTCCAGATATTTTTCCATAGTGCAGCCAAGTGTCACCCACTTCATATTTGCATTTTGATTATTCTTCCTAAGGTGTAGCATCTTGCATTTGTCCACATTGAACTTCATCCTGTTAGCTCCAGCCCAGCTTTCCAGCGTGTCAAGATGCTTCTGTACTATGCTCTTGACCTCCAACATGTTCACAATCCTTCCCAGGTTTGTGTCATCCAAAAACTCGCACAAGAAGCTTTCTGTGCCAGCATCCAAATCATTAATAAACACATTGAACAGCATCAGATCCAGGACAGACTGCTGTGAGACTGCACTCAAAACCTCCTGCCATTCTGACATGGATCTTTCAGTAATTACCCTTTGCTAGCAACTACTGAGCTATCCACCTCATGGTAGTTTTGTCCACCATACAGGATTTTGCCTAGCCTACATGAATTCCAAAAAGATTAACGTCACTTTATTGAAACTATAATGCTTAAACAAATTGAAATAAAAGCAAGAAAATTTCACCAAGGCTCAATTATTGTAAAGAATATTAAATTTAACTAAGAAGGAAATAATTAGGCAAAGCGGTAAGTATTCACTTTGGATTCAAATCACTGTCCCGATTCGATTCAGCCAAATCAGATCTGAACATTAAGTGCTGCTTCGGAGATTCAGCTATAAACTAAACAAGCAGCAGTCCTGACAATGCTGGACACAGCTGGCTACCTCCAGCTGGTAAGTCTGTTGTGGTGGGCAGAGGGGGGAGGGAAAGTGTGCACAGGGGGACAGATCAACACCCCCATAGTAAGGGTGGGGATTGAGACTGGGGCTGGGGCTGGAGTTGGGACAAGCTGCCCAGCCAGGTCAGTGGGGCATGGGCAGAGCCATCTGTACAGGTGTGCAGCACTTGGGGGGGCGGGGGGCGAGTGGTTGGAGCCAGCAGCGTGTGGCAATGGCCAAAGTGGGGCCTTTATATGACTGCCCATAGGGGACCCCCAAAATACAGGGCCCAGGGCAGTCACCCTGATTTGCTTCCCCCCAGGGACAGCCCTGGGTACAGCACTCAGGGAGGGGGACTCCTGCCACTGCACACCACCAGTCTAGGAAGGCATGGGAGTGGGTGCACATCCCTAAATCTGTGCAAGGCGGGCTGGGCAGGACTGCACTCTGAATGGGCAACAGAAGATGCTGGGAGCAGGGGTTATGCCCTCCTGCCACTCGCACAGCCACCCTGCACCCCCTTGACAAGCCACAGGTTCACTCCAGTTGGGCAAGCAGCAGCAGGGCATGGGGGCAGGTGCCTGCACATCAGGCCTAGCCTGGTGGCAGAGGCTATGGAGAATTTTAGGGTGTCTACATCCCTTCCATAGCCCCTGCTCCACTGTGCTCTGTGGGGCAGGCAGAGCCAGGGTTGAGCTCTGGACTGAGCTCTGAGGCTAGTCTCCCAGAGTGCACCCCAGGCCAGCCTGCTCCACGCAGTTCTGGGGGCACAAACCCACTCCCATGCCCTCCCAGACCAGTGGCACACAAGGGCAGGATCCCCCCTGCCTTAGTCCCGCACCTCCCCACCCCCTGCCCTGGCTGAGAAACTTGTCCCAGACCCAGCCCCAATCCCTCCTTTGCTGTGGAAGTGTTGATCTGCACCCCTTCCCCCACGCCTCTTCTCTCCACCCTCCACCCACCACAGACTTACCAGCTGGAGGCAGCTGTGTGCAGCTTCCTCAAGGACTGCTGCCTATTTAGTCTATGGCCAAGTAGTCAAATCTTTTCTAAATCAATTCAAATGGCCAAATAATTAATCTTTTCATTGGTCTCCCGATTCAATTTGGATTGAGAGATTTGGCCACCGAATCTGCCAAATATTCTCCGAATCGAATTGGCTACTGAAGCTTTGCATAGCCCTAGGAACAATACAACTGTCCAGTCTAATTCAAATCAACAAATCAAATAGCCTCAATACTGAATAGAAGTCATCAAAATAAGATACCTCAGACAAAAGTAGCTTGAAAACTCTTCATTTCTGTCTGTAGGGGCTTGAAATGTACTTGAGACAAATAGTGACATTCTGTTGGCAGAGCACTTATTACTTAGCTACTCATGGCTTTAGGGAAAAGAAGAAAAAGGAAAAAAATAAAACTGTTCTAGCCTTCAACAAGCAGTTTTATAGCTTTCATTCCCTTGAGTGATCAGCTTCCAAGAGCGTTGGTTAGTTCCTTGGACCAAAAAATGAGGCTTCTCTGCTTTATTCTTGATTTTTATATAGGAATACTGACTACAAGTAACATTGAAATGCATGTTTCACCATGTGGGTTGCGTTTCCCGGACGGTGTGTGGAAAACGGCTGCAATTGCGTCCTGATTGGGGCACCGGGTAGTGACACCAACCCAGGGACACTCGGGGATGCCAGGTGCAAGAGAGATGGACACCAGAAATGGTGGGGAGGTGAAATAAAGTTTGAAATTTACTTACACAACAGTCAAACAGCAGGTCAAAATAACTTGGAGGGTGGTACAACTTGGATAATGTTACAGGAATATAGATGATAAACTATATACAGCAGCAGGTAAGTAACGAGGTGATGACAAGTAAAACACTGGACAGGCAACAGACGAACAAGCGATAGATGACAGGTGGTGACTGCAGTCAAAGTGCGATACAAGTACAATGCCTGACTAGGACAAGGTACAGGACATTCTGGATATGCGAGGCAGTAAGCTGTGATGCTCGGAGCAACCAGAGCAGCTTCTGCTAGTGACCTAGGTGTCTGGCCAGGCTCCGAGACAGGTGATCAGTCTGTCTCGAGTGTCAAAGCCTGGGGACCCCGCACTGAGGCGCGCAGTTCCCTATATAGAATGCCCGACCAATCAGAAAGCTCCCCCGAAGGTGAGTTCTGGAACTATTGGGCATGCTAGCCAGCCAGCCATGTCCCTTAGGTGGTCTTTGATTGGCTAGGCCACAGGTGATCATGCTTTACTTAACATTGTGATCATGCGCTGCTCGCATGATGGGTTAGACTGCGGACACACTCTGCTATCACATCACCAGCCAACATGTACAGGTGGTCATGTCTCTTAATCTTATAGTGCAATAATCTGGTGGGGGTCATTTTGTTCACTGACACACAAGTGTTTCAGTTTGAAGAGCTTTTCAATAATTTTCTTCTCTCATGATAAAGATTCCAAAAGATAAGTTCTTTCCAAGCTTCATCTGCTTTGCCTTGCTTTCCTGCCTCTTAAGATTTTGGACAAATTAGGTGTGAGGCCTACCATTTGACCATGTGTCTTAGACCAGTGACATTCAAAATAAGTCATTGTTAGAAAATGTTGCCTTGAAAAAGTGTCACTTAAAACAGGATTTGTTTTTAAAAGTTGTCTTACATCATGCAGAAATTGATGTCTGTGTTCTCCCTGAACTTCCCCTCTTCTCCCACATCACCCTTTCCAAAAAGCAATACATCAGAATCATAATGAAGTTGTTATGGTCTTATCTGGTGAAGGTCTTACAATGAAAGGTCACCAAATTAAAAAATACATATCAATATACAAATCCAATAAAACTAGCTATGTGAAACAACTAGGTATTTAACTCTTTCAGTAGCAAAATTAAAAATATTTAGCAATTTACACTCAGTTTTCTCATTCTCCATTTCTTTCTAAGAAGCAAGGCATTTGCAGTAGCTTTTCTGTTTTGGGACTGCACGTTAGGTCAAACAATTTATTTTCTGGAATCTTGTAGAAGAAACTTAGTTCAAAGCTCAATCACATGAAATCCACTTGAAACATGAATTTTATATTTTATAAAAGTTCTGTGTTTCCATATACACTATTCCTCTAACAATCTGGGATACAGTTACCTTTAAAAAAATTTCCAACAAAAATCCAAACAATTATTGGATTTCAGACATCCCAATTGTTCTACACTCCAAAGTTGATTTTTTCTGTGTTAAACATAACTAATGGATTCCAAAAAGAGTTTTCCTGTATGTCTGTGGTTTCCTTAGTTAAAGTTAATGGTTAAATATTAAGCAGTATTGAATTTGTTAATGAAAATGATGAGCCTCACATTTAATCTTATAATGACTATATAATTCATATTCTATATATAAATATTACAAATGTATTGATTGTATGTAAAAAACAATCAGGACTTGTGGACAGAAGATCTCTTTTATTAGATCAACAAGATTTTTGCAAAAAAAAATATCTAATTGCAAGGTTTCAGGCACAAACACTCTTCATCAGGTATCAGAGAAAAGGTTGCAAAAGTTCTTCTGGGTAGAAATGAAAGTTCATATTTCATAAGATTTCACAGAGGAGTCAATAGATGGAAAAACCCTCTGGGCAGCAGTTCTTAGCTGGTGAGGAGTCTCAGCTCTCCTGTGAGGCTGTGATGATGCAAATTACCTTAGACAAAGGCTTGATTGTGCGTATTGATGTATTGTATACACATATATAGCTCCCTATGTTGCTATCAAAATGGTATTTGATGTGTATCCCATTGCTAATTACCTTCACAGAGGACAGAATTAGGTCTATAGTACTTATGATGACAACACAGCAAGGATATTCAAACATAATATTATATATGGCCAGCAGACTTAAATATTGTTCCTTCTCTATTACCTTAGGGATGCCTGTGTGAAAAACCTCTTAAACAGATCAAGTTTCAAGTATTACAGTGGAGCTTTTAATACAGCTGTCTTCTCTGAAGCAAGTTGTTCACATTCTTTGATTGCCAGAGTAAGATGCATATACTTAGTGGAAAAACAGATGACAAATTCTCTTTTCTTCAGTCATCACCTTGTCTAATACATACACAAGGAGAGAGTTTTGGCTTCCCCTAAGTGAGTCATTAGTGGGCAAAAAAACAGGCTATTTCAGCGTAGCCCCTGGGCTGTTCTAAAACATGCAGAACAGAACACTTTGAGCAACTATTCATCCCCTTCACAGCTCTGCTGAAAGCCTTGTGCTTAGTTGTAGTCTCTTTCCCCTACAGGAACTTGTGACAGATTTGTGTCCCAGGGACAGCCATGACACCCCCTGGTGGGCACGCAATTCCTGCCTGGCTCTAATTTTAGGGGCTCTCACCTCCTTTACTCACCTGCCATGCCTTGGATTTTGTTTTTATTAGCATGGAGGCTGCCTGGGGGTCTTAGAAAGCCTGCAGTTGTTCTTATGTCAGGCTTTGGCATTCTTGGCGTCTAACCTTTTTATTATTGCTGAGCCCTCTAGCTCTAGTCCAGTGGCTGAATTGAGCTTTGGTGTTCCCAGCTTCTGTTTTTGCCCTGACAGGCTCTGCCTTAGCCCCCTAGGGCTTCTAAGCCTCCCTGGCCTCTCTTTCTCTCTCTCTTTCTCTCTCTCTCTCTGTATCTGGGCCCCAGGCCCCATCTCTGGCTCTAGGCTCCCTGGCCCCAGTCCCCAGGCTTATCTGTTCCAAGACCTGCTTCACCCTTCTCAAAGGCTATGGGATTGCCCCTCTGGGCATGCTAGGTATGCCCCTCGTAGGAACTATGGGATTTCTGTGCCTCACTAGGTGCTGTGGGATCTCCAAGCTGCCCCTCAGTCCCCGCACAAACCACCAGGTCATCTCTCAGTATCTAGTCTTCCCTCGGCACCGGACCCTCCTGATTGCCTCCTCCTTCCCCTTTCCCCTCTCCACCACCACCCCGGCACTGGAAAAAAAATGAAACCAAACATAAGCCCTTCTGGCTATAACTCCTACCCAACCCTACCTGGTTCTTAATCAGTTTCTATCCCTTGGTTTCCCTAGCTATCTTTGAGCCTAACACACTCAGAGTTTGTCTGTCAGTCAGAGGCACCTCTCGGGAGCTCCTCCTTACTCAGCCTCCATGGCCAGACTGCCTGCCCTGGCTCTGTTCTGCCTTAGAGGGCCCTGCCTGCTTCCAGTCAGGTGACTCTCCTGGGTTGGCTGCAGGTTCCTGCTAATTAATCTCCTTAGTTCATTTCTATAGCTACAGAGTCCTAGCTGCACCCTGCCTGCCCTGCAGGGCTCTCCCTGGGCTACTTCTCTCTAAAAGCAGCTGAGAGGCCCAGGCTCTCTGTCACACTGGTGAGTGCTAAAGAGTGCACTAAGGGCCTTGTTACATAGCGCACTTTAAGCTTCTCAGTGTTGATCAGTGTTAGTGTTAGTTTGAGTTTAGGGCAGTCAATGTTTTCAGACTAAAAATGTCCTCTGACTTTTCAGCCTGCACAACTGTGACTTAACACTAGAGAGCTGGTGAGTACAGTCTGACAAGGAGCTACAGGTGTGAGCTGTCCATTCAGAACAGGAGGGTAGTGGAAGGGACATGGCATGCTGCAATGCTGGAGGACTGGAACATGGGCAGCTTCTCCGGGGAGTAACCACGCATTTGTGGAACATGAGCAGATCAGAGATAAAGCTGCCTTGGAGTGGAGTAACTTTAAGATGCCTGAAGGATGCTTAAAAGTAGTTTACACATCTTAATGTGTGGACAATCCAGCAGTTAAGACGCCCAGCCCCACCTAAAATTAATATGCGACAAAGGCCTAAATAAATGGCATCTTACTCTTCATTTTTTGATGTTGCAGAATAGAAAACCTTCCTTACATAGAAAGCACAACATTTATATCTAAAAGAAAGTATATACCATATTTTGTCACATACAACATGTACTTTACCCCAAAATTCAGAACCTGAAAATTGGGGTATACATAAGTGAAGAATATAACATCAGTGTCTTCCTCTATTGGGGAAAAGTGAAAGTAACACTGCAGTGCTGCATGTGGGGCTCCCAATCTACTGGTTACTGCTGCAGAAACTGCTATTCAGTTATTTACTGCTGCTTAGCAGTATTTGCAAAGAAATATCATTTTTTATTCACTCACTCTGCCTTTCAAAAAAAAAGGTGCATATCTTACTTAGGGCCATGTGGTATGTTAGAAAATACAGTACATATAAAGAGGCAATTAATATATTTTTCTTAGACTCCATATTTCTTGAGGTATAAAACAGAATAAAAATATACTTAGTCAGGAGTTCACCTGGGAACTGGCTGAGGCCACATGCTCTAGGACCATGGTTGTCATGGGTGATTTCAGTTACCCAGACATCTCATGGGAGGACCACTCAGTAAAATCTGAGAGGTCACAAAGCTTCCTATAGTACATGGATGACCTCTACCTGACTCAAGAAGTCTACAGGCCAACAAGAGGTAAAGGGCTGCTCAACCTGGTCCTGGCTGCTGGGGATGACCTAATCGGTGACCTACTGATTGATGGGAAGCTGGGTGATAGCAACCATGAGCTGATCACCTTCACCATCTGGCATAAAGCTGGCAAATCAGTCAGCAACATGGAAGTCCTGGACTTTAGGAAAGCCAACTTTGAGAAGCCCAGAAGGCTTGTCAGTGAGGGCCTAAGGGACCATGACCCCAGGGGGAGGGGAGTTCAGGAAGAGTGGTTGCTCCTCAAGGAAGCGATCCTCAATGCACAAGCTAATTCTAATGCATCTAAGAGGAAAGGCAGCACTAGGGCACAGCAGCCCCCCTAGCTCTCCAGGGATCTAGCAGACCTCCTGAGGCTATTAACAAAAGCCTACAAAGGATGGAGGATGGGATTCACCTCCAAGAAGGAATATTCTGCACTGGTCTGGTCCTGCAGGGAGCATACTAGAAAAGCCAAATCTGCAACTGAACTCCAACTAGCTTCGAGCATCAAAGACAATAAGAAGTCCTATTGCAGATATGAGCCAGAGGAAAAGCAAGGGCAACATTGGACCCCTGCTGAACCAGATAGGACAACTGACACCCAGGAAAAAGCCAACTTATTAAATGGGTACTTTGTGTCAGTCTTTCATCAGTCCCAAGGGATGCCCATGCCCACTGCAGGACAGGGAGGTCCAGGTGAGTGAGATCCCCTGCCCTCCATCAATGCTAACCTTGTGAAGGAACACCTTGAGAGTCTGGATACCTTCAGGTCAGCTGGCCCTGACAATCTACACCCCAGGGTACTCAAGGAGCTGGCGAGAATCTGGCATGGATCTTTGAAAACTCCTGGTGCTCTGGTGTAGTACCCAATGACTGGAAGAAGGCCAATGTTGTGCCTATTTTCAAGAAAGGGAGGAAAGTGGATCTGGCTAAGTAGAGGCCTATCAGCCTGACTTCTATCCCGGGGAAGGTCTTAGAAAAGTTTATTAAAGAGATCATCCTTAATGGACTAGCTGATGCCAACATCCTGTGAGATAGCCAGCACGGGTTGTTGCAGGAAGGTCTTGCTTGACCAATCTCAATACCCTCTATGACCAGGTGACCTATCGCCTGGATAAGGGAAAAGAGATTGATCTTATATATCTTGACTTCAAAAAAGCCTTCGATCTGGTATCCCATGATCACCTCTTGGCAAAACTGACCATTTGTGGCCTTGGGTCTACCACAATCCGCTGGCTGCGAAATTGGCTCCATGGTCAGACCCAGAAGGTGGTAATTGATGGAAGTTAGTCATCATGGTGCCCTGTGACCAGTGATGTCCCCCCAAGGCTCTGTCCTTGGACCCATATTGTTCACCATCTTCATTAATGATGTGGACATTGGAGTCAGAAGTGGACTGGCCAAGTTCACCGATGACACCAAACTTTGGGGCAAAGCATCCATACCTGAAGACAGGAGAGCAATCCAGGCCAACCTGGACAGGCTCAGCAAATGAGCAGACGAGAACCTGATTCTGTTTAACACTGAAAAAAGCAAGGTTCTCCACCTTGGGAGGAAAAACCTGCAGCATCCTTAAAGACTTAGCAGTGCTACACTGGCTAGCACTACAGATGAAAGGGACTTGGGGGTCATCATTGACCACAAGATGAACATGAGCCTGCAATGTGATGCTGCAGCTAGTAAAGTGAGCAAAACTCTGGCTTGCATCCATAGATGCTTCTCAAGCAAATCTCAGGACATCATTCTCCCCTTGTACTCTGCCTTGGTGAGGCCGCAGCTGCAGTACTGCATCCAGTTTTGATCTCCACAATTCAAAAAGGATGTGGACAAGCTTGAGAGAGTCCAGAGAAGAGCCACGCACATGATCAGAGGTCAGGAAAACAGACCTTGCCATGGGGCTCTTTAGCCTGGAAAAGTGCAGGCTCAGGGGTGATCTGATGGCCACCTATGAAGGGTAACCACCAGTACCTGGGGGAACATTTGTTCACCAGAGCGCCCCAAGAGATGATGAGGTCGAATGATTATAAACTACTGCAAGACCGTTTCAAGCTGGACATAAGAATTTCTTTATCATCCGAGCCCCTAAGGTCTGGAAGAGCCTGCCACCAGAGGTGGTTCAAGCACCAACATTGAACACCTTCAAGAGTAAATTGGATGCTTATCCTGCTGGGATCCTATGACCCCAGCTGACTTCCTGCCCTTTAGGTGGGGGGGCTGGACTCAATCTTCCGAGGTCCCTTCCAGCCCCAGTGTCTATGCAATCTATGAAATCTCTGAAAGCCCTAGCCATCTTCAGTCTTCCAAAATCTATAGGCCAGATTCTTAGCTAAAGCCTTGAAAAGCTTATATAACTTGCTTTTGAATTGTTGTTTGCCTCTATGAAACTTTCTGTTGCACTGATCAACACCTGTGGTGTTACATTAGCATTCTGGAAATGAATCAAAATAAGCAGCTGTTGTTTGTAGTCCACAAAAAACAAGAAGGGATTACATTAAGAATGAAAGAAATTATAATGAAATAACTGAATGTAAGAGAAATGAAGCCAATCTTTCATTTTCCTTCATTGTGAGTTGTACAACAGTCCAAAAAAATCAAATGTGATAATCCCATCCAGTGACAGCTTCAAAGAGGGTGAAAACTTCCCATAACTAGAGAATGCATAATGCAGCCAGAACTATTAGATATTTAATACATTACATGGATCTTGCTATGTCATTAACTTGTTTGACACATCTAAAATGACAGAGGCATTTCTGGAAGATACTGTTCCTAGAGGAGTCATCATAAATTATATATATACTGAATTCCATTCCTTATACAGGAGTTAGTCAGTAGGCCATCATTAATATGCCATGTCTACATAGACTTAAATCAAAGAGGCCAACACACCCTTTCTTCAGGATCTAAGACAGGAGTAGGCAATGTCTTTTGGCCAGAGTGCTGAAAAAACTACAATGTCTACCTTGGAGGGTGCCAGAGTGCCAACATGCCAGAGACCGGAGCAGCTGTTTGCAGCCACCTGGCTGCAGCCAGACCATAGAGCCCGGTCTGCTTGCAGCAGGGCTTGCAGTCTTCTAGCTGCCTGTTGGGAGCAGCTGCTTAGACCTCAGGCTGGCAGTGGTGAGCAAAATGGCCTTGTATGACATACTTGGCACACATGCTAGGGGTTGCTGTGACCCCTGCTCTAAGAGATAACAAGTGCATGTAGGGCATATTATAGAATTTTGTTATCCAGAACAGCTTGTTTTCCTAGATTTCTACTAAGATTTTTCCTATCACTTGCCTAGCATTCCTTTAAGACAGATTCAGAGGTTTAGTTTTTAGTATTTACCGCACACAGGTTGTCACAACCCAAATCAAGTAAGTGTCCCTGACACAATAGACCACCCCTCCACTTGATTGACATTAAGACTACCCCTCCATATGATTGGCATTGTTCTAAATTTGGTATCTTCCACCTAATTAAGTATTCCTACTTGGCAAATTCTCATTGGCTACTCTAAAAGTATAAAAGTCTGCTCAGGTTCCGCCCAAATCGGAGCAGAGCACATTCTGACCACGTGGCAGGAAAGACCTTGCAGAGCTCTGAGCATGCCGCAAAGAGCTCTGAGCACATGGCAGGGTGTCTTTGGCAGACTGATCACCCACCAACGACTCCCCATCAGCGACTTCCCAACGTACCCCTTCCCTGCATGCCCGTTTTGTGTATGAACTCATTGCAGTAACTCAATTCTGTAACTACACAAATGAGCCTACAGCCTGCGTCACGGCCACCAGTGGCATAAGTAAAATCTATTTGAAACCAATACGCTGTCCCACCTCTCCATTGCTAGCCCACCTGACGCTTAATCAACACTTCCTCGGTCGGCCAGCCGAGACACAGGTAACTGAGCTTTTACATAAATGACTAAGCCTACATAAATGACTGAAATGAAGAAGTACTAGTTTATGGTAAAAGTAATCAGTAAATATATTATTACAGATTTGTCCTCTTGATTCCTGTAATTTAATTTTTTTTTTTTTAATTAACAGCTTGGTTATTTTTTCTCTCCCATGTGTTAGATTTTCCTCAAATACCTTTCCCTCCAAAAAGGCAGCAGTAATCCTAAATCCAGTCTGTAACTGATGCTGGCAGCCCAGAGCCCAGCAGCTGCCTTATAATGCATACAAGCTGAGCTTTCAATCTGTTTTGCTGTTCTTTAAAACATTAGGCAGACAGAAGAGCAGCTTCCTGTTGCACTAGCATTTTGTAAAAAACACTTCAAGTTGCAATGATCCCCCAGACCAAGCAGAATTTCACTCTTGGGTCTGAAAGTTGTGGGTTCCAGCTCCTTGCAGGGAGCCTGCAGCCCAGTATCCATAACAATGCCACTCTCTCCTCCCAGCCCTGGATGCTGCTTTCAGAATAGGAAAAGCAAAAGGGAGCAAAGGAAACTCATTGTTGGGGTTCCCCAACTGGTGCTGGAAAGTGGGGTAGGTAGACTGAAGCCCCTGCCAACCTCAGGGTGGGGCCCAATACACTCACTCCACCTTCCAGCATGGGCTGAAAAAAGTGCAGACCAAACTCACTCTGCTCCCTTTCCTACCTCCCATTCTGAAAACATCAACAAGTTGGGAGCTCCAAAGACACAAGCTACAGAACACACTCCATTTTGAAGTTCAAATTTTCACAGGCTTGGGCCCTTTTAAAGAATTCTGCTGCTATGCACTTCTGTAGATCACTTTCTGGGGCCAGATCAGGCAAAAATTGTCACTTCTGTGTGCACCCTTAGCTTTTTTTTTTTTTTAAGTCTCTGGCTATTGTGGTTGCTGAGGTTAGGCTTGAAAAAAAGCTTGTTTGACAAGTTTTAGTTAAAGCACTGCTACCACCATTTTGAAGTGTGGGGACATTGAATAGACATGATACACAGGCTGCTGGAGTGTGCCAATCAGCAAGTTTAATCGAGTCCTCTTCAACACACTAATTAGCATGTCGGAGTAGACATCAAGCACGTGTGTAGGTGCCCTATCATTCTTTAACAATGGAGCAGTCTACAAAGGGTTCTCATCATTAAATTCATTTATTTCCACCAATTAAGTTCTTTGTGATTGTGGCAGAGCACCGTTGGGGTGCTTGCCACTTTAGGGCTCTCACAGGCTCTGAGGGGAGCCTGCCTGGAGGAGCAGCAGGGGAAACAGCACCCCATGTACCATTTAAAGGGGGATGATATGTAGCAGGGCCCTGTTTGTGCCTGATACTTTAAGACCTGGAGCCAAGCAGCCAGCAGGTGCTTAATTGCAGTGGCCATTTTAGAGCTCTGGCCACCCATATAAACAGGGCAGTCTAGGCAGCAACATCACCTGGCTGTGAGGCTCCATAACATCTTGGAGGTAAGGAAGGGAATGGTTAGGAGGCTCCTAACCTGGGCATGACCAGGGCATGACCTAAAACTGCACCCTGCTAGCAGTGAGTGTCCTGGTGGGGCTCTCAGTGGTGTGAGAGCCTACAGGAAATGCCAGCCCAGTGATCACCCTACTAAAAGGTGGGTAGGGGCACCTTAACTCTAGCCCTCACCTTTGTGTGGGTCATGTAACACTGGAGGCCGTTGGGGCCAGACACAGCTATGGCCATGGCCACCTGAGCCCTGTGGGGGGGGTGCAAGACCCTGAGAATAGGTAGCTGGGGCCAGGCATAGTTATGGCCACCTGAGCCCACCAGGAAGGGAAGCCCCCATTGCCCTGAGTGAGGAAGCAGTGTGCAGCCCCAAGTGAGGGGGCAGAGATAAGTAGTCCCAGTGAGGGGCTCCCAGTGTGGAGCCCCAGTGAAGGGGCAGAAAACCAGAGGTCTGAGAACCCAGTATGCTTATCTATGTATATAGAGAGAGTTGCCCCCAGAATGAGCTAGAGCAAGCTTAGACCTGGTTGGGTAATTGGCTGGCCACTACCCTGGTGAGAGTCATGGCACAGGCCCAAAATATGATAAGTCTTCCACCCAAGGAATGGACTAGTTAAGCCTATGGCCTAAGAGGCTCACTCCAAGAGGGAGCAAAGCAGAATAAGTTGTTGATGCATGAAAGAGACCCTGTGAAAGAAGGTGGAGTGTGAGAGGCCCTAGTGAGAGGAGGGCAGTATGAATGTGTGTGACTGAGGCCTGATGATGAGACCTAAGCTTGGTCTGGCTGTAGGCCAGGAGCACCATAACATCACAATGCCATCTGCAAGGCATGGGCTGCGGTGTAGGGAAGGTACAGAGCTGCAGCTAGCACCCCCTGGCATCAGGGCACGAATGGGCAGCCTCCTTCCTTAATTAATTAAGAACAAGGTGTGGCAGACAAGTCAGGTGGGGGACGCGCCCAAAGGCAAGTGGGAAACCTAGCACTGTAGCTAGGCAGGGAGCCCCACTTTGCCACAGTGATCATTTCCAAAAATCCCATTTTTTACTGCAAACTTCCTGGAAGGTTTCTGAAATCAGGTATTCAAAGGCCAGAGGACAACTAGAAAAAATTAAGAAGTGTTGTATATAATGAACGTATACATTTGCTGTAAAGTTCAGTAAGACATAAGAAACAGGCTTGAATGAATCCCTGGATGAACATAGAAGGAGGAAAGAACAGGTGTGATGGTCCTGGTAAAGACAAAACACAAGTCTGTTAGTGGAAAAGCTGGATGAGACTTTAAAAAAAAAAGTCCTCAGAAGCACCCAAAAGATGGAAACTAGTGATAATAGAGGACTTTATACAGATTATATTGGAAAAAGCAATACACAGATAGACCATCAAGTTATTGAATGTGTTGGTGTAACATACCCATCACTGGAGCAAAGAATTCTCCTGTGCGGCTTACCACCTGGATCTTACCTCATTATCCCCCACTGTCCTTCCAGAGTTTGTCCACACTATTTTTCCTGCCACACTTTGATGTTACAGGCTGTTACAGTTCATAAAGAGGCTGCCCCAAAGAGACAGAAGTGGGTTTTGAGGTAGCCCTCGTCATGGCTGAGGCCTCCTTTAGCCTTGGCCCATGTTTAATCTAGCTGGGTTCCTTCCATCCAGGGCCCACCATGCCCAAACCCCAGGCTTATAGACCCCAGCCTAACCCTCAGGCTGGGGGTCTGTCAGCCTCACAGCCAAGCCCCTCACGGCCTCTGGGCTTGCATCCTCTCAGTCCTTGCTGCCAACTATTCAGTCCTCCAGCATGCCACAGTCCATCCTCCAGAATGTTTGGGTTTCTGCTTCACTTGGACTACTGGGCTTCAGATCCTAGGTTGTTCTGTGCTGGGTTCCCCTGCATCACCTGGTAGCCTCCAATCTTCCACCTAAAACCAAACTCAGTCCTCCAGTTATAAAGGTAAATCAAAAGCATGAGCATCTACTCCCAAAATATAAAGCTTATATGATACAAGCTCCCCTGTCAGGGTCAGTCTCATTCTGCAATAGTCCCAGTGCAAACATATGAGGCACTTATCTTATGTTACTCATAGTGTAGAGTTTCTTCTGCCCTTCTGAGGTACATGGTTCTTTCTCCCCAGATAGTCCAGACTGGCTCCTACTCAGAGTTCTGCCTCCTACAGGCCCCTTTTTACCATTAAGTCTGTTAAATGCGTTGAGCTGGCCAGTGGGTCCTAGGCTCCCTCCCCATTTCAGCAATGGGACACGGGCCCTGTTACAGTTGTGGACAACTTTTTAAGTTTCATAAGATAAATTAACAGGGGAACAACTATTTTAAATTTGGTTCAAGACGGTAAGTAGAAATTGATCAGGAATCTAAATGTGAAAGGCAATTTGGATGAAAGAGATCATAAAATGATAAGAGGGTTTTTTCCCATTTTCAGTGCCTGTTGACCCATTTTATACCTGGCCAGAAAGTTATATTCATGTATACCAGGTCTCATTCTACCTCTGGATCACGATGGAAATTAATTTACTTGACTAAGGTAGGACAACTGAAGCATGATTACAGAAATATAGTCAGAGTTCCACATGGTATCATATCTCCCTTTCTCTCCTCTGTTCCTATGTTGTCCTGAGAATTGAAAGGTTTATCTGTGTCTTACACACACACTTGCCATTGCCAATCCCTCCATTCAAGGATGATCTCTACCATAGATCATTGATGGGTCTTGAGATCACTGAAGAGTTCAATCCTTGAGCCAAAGTTGAAGGTCTTTCTTGAGGGGAAAGTAGGCTGCAAGCTGAGGTTCCCCTCCTTTTCCTTCCTCCAATCTCTTCTTTGCTTTAAGGGCAAGATGCTTTACCTAAAAACAGGCTTCTGCTTGGTTGAGGTTGCAGTGCCATTGGGATTGGCTGGAAGCCATTTCCTCCCAATACTTTTTATTGGCATCCATTTTCTTGAGGAATGCCTTCAATGTGTCCTGTAGTGTTTCCTCTGCCCATTGAAAGATCTCAGGCCTTTACAAAAACAGGAGTACAGCATTAGTTTTCAGAGTCAAGAGCTGGCCATCTTCACACAATGTCTAGTCCAATGAAGGTGATGCTTGAGGTTCCCCAACTCACTGCTAGTAACACTGCCTTCAGCAAGGATGCTGGCATTTGTGCTGTGATCTTCTCATTTAATATGGAGGCTTTTCCAGAGGCATCATTGGTGATACCTCTACAGGCTCTAGATGACAATAGTAGGTCATCCACATTTCACATCCATACAGAAGGGTAGAGATAATGACTGTATTTTAGACCTGTATCTTGGTGTCTTTCTGGAGATCACAATGAATAAAGATATACCAATGCAGTTTTGCAAAGAAGGCACTTATGCACTGGATCCTGTGCTGGACATCAATGTTCACTCTCTGAGAAAGGTGGCTATTGAGGTAGGAGAAGTGCTCAACTACCTCCAGGGTCTTTCCTTCAATGGTAATTTGGGAAGAAAGGTCACATCCATGGTCTATGGCAGGCTGATCAAGCACTATAGTTTTCTTGATGTTGATGGGACAGAGGGGCCCAAAACTCGGTAGGCTTCTTCAAAGAAATCCAGTACAGTCCTCAGTGTACGCAAGGTTGGTGCAGTAGTCAGCATATTGAAGGTCGAGGATGGTTGTTTTGACTACTTTGGTCTTTGAGTGAAAATGTCCTAGGTTGATTAGCCCTCCATCCATTCAGTTCTCAAAATCAATTCCAGAAGGAAGGCAGTCCTTAACTCGAATTAGAGTGACTAATAAAAAACAGATAACAGAATTGGACAATGATGCATCCTTGCTTGACCCTAGTTCAGATGACTGTGTAGCAGATTGGAGACTTTGTCATCTGGTCTTGGAGAATTCTCAGGACCTTGATGTACTCTCCAGGACATCCAAATCTGGCCAGGACTTTCCACAAGGCTTTACAGTTAGTAATGTTAATGAAGGCCATATACAAGTCCTGTTGTTGTTACAGATACTTTCCTTGGAGCTGGCAGACAACAAAGATCACGTCAATTGCCTCACAGGATAGTCTGAAACTACACTGAAATTTTAGCAGGACTTCCTCAGCAAGAGGTAGAAGATGGTTCAGGAGAAAACAGGAGAGTATTTTCCCTGCTGTGTAAAGGAAATTGATACCTTGATAGTTCCCACGCACAGACTTACCTCCTTTCTTGAAGATGGTCACAGCATTGGCATTCCTGGAGTCCCCAGGGATCTCTTCATTGTTTCAAATTCAGAGAATAAATTCATGGAGTCTCAGAAGCAGTTTCTCACCACCAGCCTTGTTGATTTCCACAGGTATGCCATCCAGTCCAGTAGTCTTGTTCTTAGTTTCCTTGATGATACACCAGACTTCTTCTAGGATAGAATAGTGTAACAGGGATAGGGCACTCTCCTGTTTGAGTAACCTTTGCCTTCTTTCCTGTCCTACTTAAATGAAGGATAGTGTGGGAGGCTGCTTTACAGATGTGTCCTTAAGGTTTGTACCATTAAGTTCACGGCTCCACCTTTCTTCAAACCTTGTCTGTTTCCACCATGGGAGCTTAATGGTACTGGGCAACTAATGGAGTCTTCCATGAAGACTCACTGGGTGCATCCACACATGCAAGCACATGTGTTTGCAGCAGCTGAAATAGAAGCAGTGCAAATTTGAGCCAAGGCTTTTTGCTTCAGGGCACATACTCAAACATGCACTTTGGTGTGGAGCAAATTGTGCCACTTGGGGCAAAATAAACCTCTCTGGTTCCACCCAGATGTGCAGCCAGGAGGAGCTACAGCCCAGGGTCAGCACCTGTGCTGTCCCCAGCAGTATAAAAAGCCACCCTAGCAAGTAGCTCAGGACTGCTATTAGCTCTCACGAGCTTCTGGGGCCCAGCCAATTAATACCTGGGGACACTACCCCTTGTGCCAGCTGGACTGCTGAAGCATCTCTGAGAGTTCCCTGCACCCTCTACTCACTACAGCAGTCTGGCAGTGGGGGTTGCTGCCTGGCTGTGACCTGCTGTGCACCTGCCAGACCTGGATGGGAACTTCATAGCCAGTAGAGGTATCTGCCCCTCTGGGCCAGCTGCCAATGGACTGTGGTTGCAGGGTTGACCTCTGTGCGGCACTACTGCCACCTGTGCCCCCTGCCTGGCCATCTTGACAGCTATTGCCTGGAAGCTGTTCCGGGTATGGTGGCCTGCTTTGAACTGTCAAAGCAGCCACAGCCAGCTGGGCCCAAGATGTCAGGTCTGAGCAAGCAGGTTCCTGCCACTGGCCTCCCTAGCAGGAATTCTGGTGTTCTCTATTGGAAAACTGAAAAATCCCTGATTAAAATAAATCCCAAAGTCGCTCTGTAAAAAAACCCACGAATCCATGCTCCTCCACAAGACAGAGACAGTGATCAGTTGGACATTGTTTTATTGATGTATCTTACAGCGTTAAAGCAAGTCTCATCATAATAATAAAGTGAACTCTAAATACATGTTGCATGAATTCATGAATACATATTTTACTGCCCCCCAACATGGGGTTCAGCCTCCACACAAGGGCTAAAGCCCCCCAACAGGGGCCAAATGGCCCCTTCAGGGGCTACCACCCCTCCTGCAAGGCCTACGTGCCCCACCCAGCCTCACCCCCCAACTTGCACCCTCAGGTCTCCATGGCTACCTTCACAACTGCATGCACTATCACTTAAAAAAAAAAAAAACAGAAAAAAGATGGAAAAAAAGCCTCTGCTTACCTCAGAAGCAGGGGTGGATGGGCTTCAGGGCCCCCTAGCAGAGCCCCCCTGGGCAGCACAGGACAGTGGGTGGGGCAGCAGAGCCTGGGCTGGGGCTGTTGGAGCTGTCACCTTGCCCTGCACTGTGCAAGCGGGGCCCCAGTCAGCCAGACAGCAGCCAGACTGCCGGTAAGTGCCAGGGGGGTTGTTTTTTTAAAACTATAGGGTAGGGATTGGTGGCGCTTGGGGGCTGTGGGGGATGAGGCCAGCCAGGGCAGGGGGTAGGGACCTCGGGGGAGTGGGGGGAAGGCTGGCCAGAGCAGGGGTTGGGGGCTGGCAGGAGGGTGGAGCCACCCAGGACAGAGGTCGTAGGTCATCGGTTCCCCCCACTGTCCCCTCCCCCCTCCTCCAGCCCCCCTGACCCCTTACTCACCGTCACTAGAGCCCTGATTTTTTTAAATTTCAGGTTTTTTAGATGCCTGAATATCCAAGGGTCTAATTTTCTCCCCATGCTGCAAACTTGCAGAACAGGGAACATTTTTTCATTCCTGCATGTTCCTGTTGCCCCACCTCAAACGGGTTTGAGGTGGGGCAAGAGGTACATGCATACTCATCTGGATGTGCCCACTGTATCCTTATTTAAATTCTGAATTCAGGGCTCATTTTGGTCTAATTGTCCATTTTTAATCTTCTTACTTAAATTAAAATTATTATAATGCACAATAATAACTCAAAACAAGGAGTCGTTATTTACTAACACATTCTCCCTTCTCCTGGGGACCTGTATTTGCAATGCACATTATAATGAATTCAAAGTCACTGGCTACATTTAGCTGGTTTTACTTTTCCAGCTCAGTCTCTGTTTTGGGGGTTGGTTTTTTTTCAGGGATACTTTCCTGTTATTCTTTACAGCATGGGTCTAATCATCTCTTTGTCAACAGTCACAGTGTTTTGTCCTACAAGCTGACTCCTGCCTCACAGCCAGGTCCTCCCCACCTGGATCTTCCCTCCCAGGGTGGGTCTCATCCCTGGGCAGGAGTCTGACTCATTTTCTTTGTCTGAAACCTCACTTTCTTTTACTTTTCATTCACAGGTCTGAATGAAATCTCCACTCTGGTGCTCAGCACACACCAGAGGACCAAGGACCAGCTTCTCTATGCATTGCTCCCTGGGAAGACCATTTTATCCTTTTCTCTTCTCAATGCCTCCACAACAGCCCAGGTAAGTTGTTGTACACTGTCTCAGTCCTTTTTGTGGTCACTCTTTTCTCCTCTGCAGTTCAGAGTCTTTTCTTTTTTCCCAGTTTCTGCATCCCTTGTTTTTCTTTAGTTTTCTTTTCTTTCACCTTGGAGCAATCCCCTGCAGCCCATTTAAAAGGCCCACATTCCCTTTTAATCTAGTCTCACTGCCAGATCCCTAGCACTGCTTCATCCACAGAACAAGTGTAGGAGGGGCAAACTGTGACTCCCTGCTACATATAGTTGACAAGGAATACTTGCCCCCCATCCTTTCAGGACTTTGGGGCATGGACTCAATGGTAGTATCTGTCACAGTCAACTCACAATTCAAGAGTGCCTCAAAGTGTTCTTGCCATTTAGCTTAGATTTATTATCTTTGGGAAGTGTCAAGCCATCCTGAGATCACAGGAGATAGTACCATGGGAATTTGGACTGTAGATGGCTTTTGTTACCTGAAAAACGCTATGCATTCCATGTTTGTCAGCATACAGCTGGCTATATCTTGACATCACTGATTTTTTTTATTCTGTCTTTGAGCTTTGGCTTTGAAGAACTAGTACCTCTCCTCCTGCTAGGTGAGGTGTCATCTTGCCAAGCAGTATGAGCCCTACTCTTTCAGTCAAGGAGGGCTTGGATTTTGGCATCACTTTCATTGAACTAGTCTTGGTGTTGACAAGTGATACAGCCAAAGATTTAGCACAGGCCATAAAGATAGTGATTTTAAATGCCTTCCAGAGTTGCTGGTGTTGCCTTCATTGGTGGACAGGGCAAAGAGCTTTTCAGGAAGACACTGTTGGAGATCTTTATAGACCTTTGGGTCTTGATGGTCCTTTGGGTGTTGAGAGTCGCACCAGAGGACCAAGGACCAGCTTCTCTCTGCATCGCTCACTGGGAAGACCATCTGGTCCCTGGTCCTGTGGGTGTTGACAGTCCTTTGCATTGCTTTTGGCTGTTTTCAGTGTTTCAGGACAAGCTGTGTGTTCAGAATGGATTTGACAAGACGTTGATCTGTCCAGCAGTTATCACTCACCTGCATGGCTCATATAATATGGACATCTACTCGATCATGGTCTCGAACAGTAAAATAGTTGAGAAGATGCCAGTGCTTAGAGCAAAAATGTCTCCAGATGGTCTTAGATTTGTCTCCCTGTCTGAAGATGGAATTACTAGTGACAAGACCATTTGCTCAGAAGAAAGATGTCTTTGGATGTCTTTGTCTTTCCCTTCTCTGTTCTTCTCAGACTCAGCACGGGTGACTACCAGATTCAGTAGTTGTATCTCTATCACCACTGACCCACATGTGAGGAAGCTGGAGCACAGAAACAGCAGCCACACAATCTTGTCAAGATTGTGGGCCTAGCAGCAAAGCAAAACCTTAGAAAACAGGAGACCTCCTTCTTGCTACAGCCACCTTCTGTATTTGGAGCCACTGAGATCCTGACATCTGCCTGACATCTGGAACCTTCCCTTACACCTGTTCACCATGGGTGACCCTGACAGAAGTGTGAGACTCCAGTTGAAGTAGCTCTGAGGATCATCAAGACACAAGCCTCTCCACCACTTTCTTGAGGTCTTGGTCTACAGAGAGGACACACACTACTGCTGATACCCAATACACTGTCTGTTATATTAGGGTGCAACCTGTGTTCGCTCTGGATTTAGGACCCAGAAGCCTTGTTCCATTGGTGGTGTTGTGTTAGACAGCCTGTCTGCTTTGAAGGCTGTGTGAAACTCTATGTAGGTGACCCAGGCTTTCAGAAATCAATTAACTCCTGCTGCCCATCCTGAACCATTCTAATACATATATACCTATAAGCCAATTCCCAAAAAGCAAACCTTGAAATACTATTTTCTAAGCCAACAACCTGATGCGTCTAAAATCACATTTTATGAACATAGAATCCTAAATGTGGAGCCTTGACTCAAGCCTCAGGAGACATTCATATAGGATATAAAATATTCATAGTCAGGCCCATTATCCTTAAAATAATAATTTAAGGATGCTCTAATATGACTGCCACTATACAAATGTGATGCTAATAAATATATTGGCATTGTTGTATAATTATTGGCATTGTTGTTTACCATTTGCTAAGAGTAAAACATAAATAATGAGATTGAATTGTTGTTTGGGATTGTCCTCCTTTCATTAACACAAGAACAAACACTTGTTAAAAAAAAAACAATGTCCATAATGCTTTCATGATGAAAAGCTAGAAGTGTTTACCTGTGCTACTGCTTTGAATAAGATAGGTAAGTTTGATTTTTTTTACCCCGAGTTTGGTAATTGTGCACTGCATGTTCATGGCTTGCAGCTTTCCTTCTTCAGACTTAAATTGAAACATTTTCAAATGGTTACTTCAAAATGAGACTCCTGTTCTTTTTTTAATAAATGGTTAGTATTAAATATGCTTTTTTTTTGTATTTTTAAACATTTTGGGATTTTTTTCAGTTTGTTTCTGTTTGTTTAATCTGCATTATATCAGACTGTAATTAATTTAGAATGAAATGGTGAACTCAAATAAAATGGGTATCATAATTCTTTTTAAAAATTAAAATATGCAGAGCCTTCTCCTCTTCCTTTGATCCTTTACCCTGAGTTTTCAGAAGATAAATTAGGTATCTATTCAGTGGGATTTCTTATGTCACCATGTTGGCAGTTTTTGCCTGTAGTTTTAAAAGGTTGTATCATGTCTTGCTTTACGATGTATTTGTGGAAGCAATTTGCCTATACCTAAATGTTTTTGTAGAGTAAGAATTTTTAGAGCATAACAAATATTTTTGGTTGGAGGCTTAGAATCTTGGTAAAGAGCCTAGAGTTAATTGTGTCAAATGAGAGGTTGATTATGGATATTCAGTAACTTGTCTCTCTAAACTGACTTGTCTAATTTTGCAGACTCAAATGTTTCCCTCAAGCTGTTTTGTAGTCCTAACTAAATAATAATAGACAAGAGGAAAATTTTCATGATGCCTTGGTGTTTCATCAAAAAGAGATCCTGATTATTCCAACAGTAAATATTGTTGAAACATTTAGGGGGCAAGGAGGATTATCTTTCATGTTAATCCCAGTTTGATCTGTGGAGATTCATAGGATTCATCTCCAACAAGTCAAAGTCAGATTTCTACCCTATGGACACAGGGGAGCAATATAACAAGCATTAGGTCCAGCTGCCTTTGACTCTCCAATGAAATGACCAGAAACCCATTTACATTGGGGTCAGCAAAGGTTTCAGCCAGAGCAAGACTTAAACTCATGCTTTTGAAACAAAATGCCTTAATGGCCCTACCAGCCTGCCTTGATATTTCCATTTATAGGGATTCATGAAGACAAATGCCAACTAAATGAACAAATATTCCCCACCTCCACAATGTTTTTATCCATTTCCAATTTCTTGTCATGTACTTAGATTATAGCCATTTGTGGGGCTATATATGTAGAGAACATATGCATTATCTAGCACAATATCACCTCAGTCAGTGCCCGTGATACCTAGGTACTACTGCCCGTACAAATAATAAAAGCTAGCACAGTAATTCTTATAAGAAACAGAATTTCCTGGGATTGCTTTGGAACTTGTACCCACAACTCAACCCTAGCCCAAGAAAAATATATCTGAGATTCCTAAAAGTGTATTTATTTTTCTTTATTTTTACTTTCCTCTGTATTTATTTTGGCCACATATTAAAGCACTGAAAATACAAGGATTCTCATGAAAAATGCTGAATTCATAAGTGCCAGCTCAATCTCTAAATGTAAGTTTCAAATAATCATCTCACTTGGGATGACAGTACCAAAATGGAATACTCTGGCTCACATCAAGTGGAATTCAACATGGTTGCATTGCCTTAGGTTAATGGACAGCCACTGATGATCTGGATCACTCCTCAAGATGATGAAGTTTCCATGGGTGTTTTGTTTCATTCAGTGTCTGAGACCTGACCATTCAACATCACATTATAGGAGCCTTTGCATAATATAAGTGACTCCAACTGGTTTGTGCCAGAGCCCATTAAAGTTACAATTCAACATACAAAATTTAGTCAGATACCATGCTCATCTTTGCTCCAAAAATCAGACTTCCAAAATTGGGATGCATGTCTTAAATACGGAAGCTGATTTTCTGCCCTGAATAAAAGTATAGAGATGTTATAAGATGACTGCTAATTCTGTTCTTTTTTCTTCCTTCCAGTAGCTGCATGAAGAGAGGGGTGGACTAAAGCAGGGGGAGTACAGTGGTATGGTTTGATTCCTGCTCCACCCAAAGTTTTTAAAATCAACTGCCTGGCAGCAGCAGTGGCATGTCTATCCAAACAACATGAATGGAGTCAACTGACTTCATGGCATTATAATCTACCTGATTCCTCCTAACTACTTTTCATTTCACAGGTATTAATGATCCTCTTTCCTTTTTAATGGTCTTGATATTCAACTAATCAAGCTACTACCCCTTCTTCAGCAATATTTCTATCTGTTAGCAACTCCTGGTCTCTCTTCTCCTTTATCACATCCCTGCAACTGCTTTTAGCTCTTTTCAAAATCCTGGATCTGCCATTTAGTTCAACTTCCTGAAGCAGCTACAGTTTCAGCTTTTGGCTTAGCAGCCAAGAACTACTTATAGTTCAGCTATAAGAACTATTTATAGTTCAGCTGTGAAAGTGTTAAAAAAAATAGCTTTTTTTGCCTGATCAGGAAAGGAAGGTAAATGAGCTGAAGATTGGGCTTTATCCATGGCATATGCATCCTTATGTCTGAAAAAAATATCTTTTTTTACTCATTCTGCCTTCCCAAAAACAAGATGCATGTGTCATTTCAAAGTGTGTGGTACGTGAGAAAATACGGTATAGTGTGCAACATTTAATACTCTCTAACCAGTTATTTTCTGTTTTGAGTACTGATCCAATTGAGTACTTACCTCCATAACCACAATCCTTCTGGCTAGCAAAAAAAACCATAATAAAATATAAAAAAGAAATTTCAACATGAGAAAACATAACAAATGATTAAAATATTTTCCATTTTCAAGCCATCTTTTGGGGCAGTAACAGGTGCTACCCTTCACAAGCCACTTCAATTCACAATTCAATTATCCTTGCAAGTCTAAGACTTGCATCTTGTAACAATCACTTGTTCCTGAAAACTTTGAATTGAAAGATCTTCTTTTGCCAGTATTTTCATATATGTAACAATTTTTCTAAACTTGTTTAGAAATCAAAAATCAGTTTCACTAGCCCACTCTTCCAAAATACTGCAAACTTCAAATAATATATCAACTTTTTAGAAAAGTTGATCTACGCAAAAGGCTAAGTTTAATAGGGATATTGGCTTTTTGTTAGTTAAGAAACAATCTCCACCTCACCCAAGCATTTATTTGGATCCAACAGGCAATTTTCTTAGCAAAGAAATGTCCATATATGACATAGCAAGGAAAGAATTTGGATAGACTAATTACCCCAGAGACATAGACTTTGATCTGGAAAAAGAGGAGAAGCAAGCTTAATCTCCACTATGATAAAAGAAAATGTCTTTGATGCCATTTCAAGGACACCTTACAACAATCAGGGTAACATATACATAGATTAAAAAGGGATAATGTTGGAGAAGTTATGGGACAAGGTGAGATTTTGTTAAACATACGTAAATGTAAAAAAAGCATGCTATATGCCTGAAAACTCACATTTCTCCAGCAAAAAAAATTATAGTGGCCCTATGTTTTGAAATCTGAGTATAATCATTGCTAGCACGTTATTACAATGGCTGTTTAAAGAAATGAGATTTTTTTTTTAAATATTATACACTGTAAAATTAGCAATGACTATAGATTTTCATTTAGGGTGTGTGAGTTACACCTGCAAGAATAAATCACAATCTCTTATTTTAATATGAACTGGTTAATTTCCTTTATTTCTCATCCATCATGACTTTGATGGAATAAGGTAAGGAAATAAACAGTCCTGAGAGATGAAAAAGATATCGTGTCTGCGGTTCAGCAAAAATAACTCTTCTGCAAAGTTATGATGTCGCTCTTAGATAACGAACATCTTAGATATATTTTGTTCCCTCCTTGGGAGCTCTCAATTTCTTGGTTGCTTGCCCTGTTCTCCTCTGCACAGATCCCACGCAAATGGCAATTCTATGCCACCTTGTATTTTCTACTGATATCAAAATGTAGGGTTCTCTTCTCTTTGTTAATCTTCATCCACTCTTGTTCCTTTCTCTTTTTTAGGTCTCTAGGACAGTATTTGATGTCCTCAGGTATCCAACTCAGAAGTCTCCCTCGTTACCTCACTTCAGCTTTCCAAGTAAGTTTCTCTCCAGGACCTTTCCCTTCTCTCTGTTCCCTTCTCTCTGTGGTCTGTTGTCTCTTCCTTGTAGTCTCTCCGTATTTCTTCTGGGTTTCTTTCTTCTCTTTTCAAGAGCTAATTCTGGACTCCATTCCCCTTTAAATCCTTCTGGCCATCTCCTACCTCTCTGGCAGCTGGCATTCTCTCCTCGCTACCTCCCCACGTGCTGCTTTTTGTTTGTTTTCATCTAGGCACCTCTCTTCTCCAGCCAGGTATCCCCTCAGACCTGTTGCTAAGGTAAGTTCTCTGTTTCCCTTCACTCCCCCGGAGTTCTGTGATGGGGCAGACTTGGTGCCCTGTCACAGGGTGGAATATGCTGGACAATTTCTAAAATGACTGGTTGGGCTACAGTACTGCAGAGAAGGATTGTGGGATACAGTGGATGGTAAGCTGAGTATGAGACAACAGTTACAAAAAAAATGCCAACTGTATGCTGGCTTGTATTAACACGAGTGTCCCTTGCAAATCAAGGTAAGTGATCCTTCTGCTCTATTTGGCACTAACAAAGCCTCATCTAGGGTAAAGTGTACAATTTTGAGCCCCACACTTCAAGAAAGATGTGAACAGATTGGAAAGAGTATAGAGCAAAGCTACAGAAAAGATTATGAAAATGACTTATGAGGAAAGGTTGAAAAAATTAGAGTTATTTAGTGTAAAGTACAGAAGGCTGATGACAAGATTTGGACCAGACTAGAAACAATGGACTCCTATACACATGCAGGGAACCTGCTTCAACACACTGTAATACCAGTGTGTTGGAGCAGACTTGATTAATCAACCTGCTGAAGTGTGGAAATTAATGAGCTCCAGCAGCCTCCAGTATCATATGCATCAGCATCCCCACATTGAAAAATGGTGGTGGGGCACTTTAACTTAAAGCTCATTCAACAAGCTATAATTCAAAGCACTGCCACCATTTTTCAGCACAGGAACACTGATATATGAGATACTACAGGAACTTTTAATTAGCACAGTTCTTGGAGCTGCACTAATTAAAGCACCCCCATGCCTTCCAAAGCATGTGCATAAATGCCCAATGGCCTCAAACTTCAGCATGGGAAATTTAAGTCAGAGATTAGGAGGAACTTTCTGACTGAGGGTCATCAAGCATTGGAACAAGCCACCTAGAGATGTTGTAGAATCCATCTCTGGAATTTTTCAAGAGCATGTTGGGCCAATAGTTGCCTGGGATTGTATCCAGTTTGTAGTCCATTGTAACCCCTAGGATCTTCTCTGCAGTACTTCAGCCCAGCCAGTCATTCCCAGTCTGTATTTGTGCATGCAATTTTTCCATCCTAAGTGCAGGACTTTGCATTTTTCTCTGAATCTCACCCAATTAACTATAGGTCCTTTTTCCCAGGCCATCCAAATCACGTTGAAGCCTAGCCCTACCCTCCAAACTATCTACAACTCCACCCAACTTGAATGAGCTTCAAGTATGTGGGGAGCAAAAAGAGAGCCCCGGGAAACGTCGGGCCCCTGAGGGACTCAACAGGTAACCTGGTGCTCGCGGCTGATGGGAAGGCAGAGATCTTCAATGGGTTCTTTGCCTCGGTATTCCTGAGGGGGGACCAGGACATCCCTCCTGTTGGAGGACTGCATTCCCCCTCGGGAATCGCTGCTAGGCTGAGGGTGAGGGTTGACCTAGTGGAAGGGCTTCTAGAAGGGCTGGATGTCTTTAAGTAGGCAGGCCCGGATGACCTACACCCGAGGGTGTTGAGGGAGCTGGCAGGGGTGATTACTGAGTCCTTGGCTCGATTATACGAGCTCTCGTGGAGCTCTGGACAAGTGCCGGAGGACTGGAAGGTGGCCAATGTGGTTCCCATCTTTAAGAAGGGGAGGAAAGAGGACCCAGAGAACTACAGGCCAGTC
>JAGPOW010003642.1:55543459-55557793 GCA_030014935.1 Caiman crocodilus | reverse complement strand
TTGGCTGAGGTCCTGTGACCCTGGCACTCATTCCTGCCATTGGCGGGGGGTCAGACTAGATGGCCTGCTCTAGGCCCCTTCTGACCCTAGACACTATGACACTATGAACTTGGTGTCATCCACAAATTTGCTAGGCATGCACCAAATCCTATCATTTTCACTAATGAAGATGTTAAACAATAAGGGACCCAAATAGACATTTAGTTATGTATGACTAATTGTTGATCATGGTGTTCCAACAGTTACATATCTACCTTCTAATACTTTTCATCTAGTCTGTTTTTTCCTCAGCTTGTTAATGAGACTGTCATAGGAGACAGTGTCAAAAGATTTGGTGTGACGGCGGTGTGCTGTCATTAGGGACACAGGAGAGACCCCAGGGGTCAGTTGAAGAATAGGAAAAAAGCTTACCTGGAAAGGTGGAGCAGGGAAAGGATGAACGACAGCAGCCGCGGCAAACGCCATTACGGCCACGCGAACCACGTCCCTGCTGCTTGTTTAAGCGGCTGATGCTAACAAGCCGGCAAAGAGAACCAATCGCGGCAGCCAGCATGGCTACCATGGGAAACTTTAAAAGCCCCGGCAAGCCTTGCAGCCAGGGTGGCGGAGATGAGCGTGGAGGAGAGGAGCATGGCGGAGAGTGCGAGTGGGAGCAGAAGAGGAGGCTGCAGCTAACTGGTACTGCGGCTCCTGAGGGATCTGCATTACTCGCTGGAGGGAAGGTCCCAGTGTCGCGGCTGGGGAAACCACAGGTAGTCTCAGGATCTCTGACTGGCTTAGCTACTACAAGCCAGCCAGAGCAGGACTCTATCCCGGAGTGTCCGTTTGCAGCAACAGAGTATTTTTTTTTTAAAGAAAAAAAAAAAGGAAAATTCCTGGAATATAAAGTCTCACTTTTCAACGAGTCCCGATTGATATAAACAACACCAATCCCGAAGGATCCGGATACCATCAGGATCAAGATCTTTCCAGCTGATGTACCAACAAGTGACCGGTTGGCATGTGGACGAGGTGTAGGGGTGGCAGAGCCTCGTAGACCATCGAACCCCACGGTCGTGAGTACCCCTCGGGTATACCCCTACGGTATTTAAGATCGACACTGAACACCCTCCCTACTAGTATATAAAATTCATCAAAGTCGTGGCAGGAGAGATAAGGGGCTAGGGGTGGCCCGAATTGAGTACCAGTGAACCTGGACTCACTAATGTCACAGTGGTGCATTGGCCAGGAATTCGGTGCCGGTCTTAGAGACAGTACCTGTGGGACAGTGTCCCAGCCCGGGTAGAAGAGAGAAAAAAGAAAAGGAAAAATAAAATTTAAAAAAAAAAATCCATAACAGACAAGATGCAGTCAACAGAGGCCAGTACCCTAGAAGCAATTACCCAAACGTTGCAGGCCATGGGGCAGGTATTGGTCGCCCAGCAACTGCAAGGGGCAAACCAGCAAGAATGGATGTAACGTAATGCGGCAGGGTTCAGGATGCCCCGTATGACTAGGGATGATGATCCTGAGGCTTATATCGAAGCCTTTGAACGAATGGCCATACAGATCGGGTTAGATCGAAGCCAATGGGTTTTCCAGCTAGGAGCTCAGGTAATTAGTGAAGCTCAGGCTGCCTACAGGGCCCTATCCTGTGAAGAGGCCCAGGATTATGAAACAGTTAAGGCGGCCATTTTGTACCGTCTGGGAGTTTCGCTGGAGAGTTATCAACAGGCTTTTGGGGCCCCAAAGTCAGGAAAAGGACTACGTCCCCGCATTTTGCTGCAAACCCTCTGGGATCACCTACAAAGGTGGTTACCGATAGGTCAATTTGATCAAGCGGGGGTGATGGACCAAGTCCTGCTGGAGCAATTTCTATGGGATCTAGAAGCTGATACCCAAGGGTGGGTGCAAAGACATCAACCTCAGGCCACTGAAGAAGCCCTGTGGTTGGCAGAGGCTTTTTATAACTCAGAACAAGTAAGAGAGAGGGGACAAAATTTTCAGGCTCCCAGAGAAAGCCTAAGAAATGAAAAAGAGAAACAGGCCATCCCGAGAAAGGAGGGGCCGAGAGAAGTAGTTTGCTACTGATGTGGACAAACAGGGCACATCTCACGAGATTGCGGGAGAGGCCTGAGTGAATTGGGTCGTGACTCGGTGGGGTCTCGGAACATGAAAGAAAAAGGCAAGGGTTTGAGACAGGTGAGCCTATGGACTGCAGTATGGGGTTCACCTGCTCGGAAGAAGACCCAGAGTGGCCCATGGTCACAGTGTGGATAGGCAGAAGGGCCGTAAGGACCATGCTGGATACAGGATGTTCCCTCTCCTTGCTTAGAGCTGATTTAGCTCCCCAGCAGGACCAACGAGAAGCCAGCATTGTGAACATGACATGCATCCTTGGTGGAGAGATGCAGTTCCAATGCTGTTATATACCGATAAAGGTGATAGAATTCCGGGAGGAACTGCGGGTCAGATTAGCCCCTACCCTGGCTTGTGAAATGATCTGAGGGCGAGAGTGGAAACCCTTTTATAAGGTATTGGCACGTGTACAAGCCACAAAGGAGGAAAGAAGGCGGATTCGAGTAGAAGGCTGGGCAGCCGAAAATGCTGGGCCCCAACAGCAGGAAGCAGAACCTGGTGTCAACATCGAGTCGCTAATGAGTGTGGCCCAATTCCGACAAATGCAACAAGAGGACCCCGATCTACAATGCCTGAGGGATGAGGATCCTGGAAAAGGGACATCAAGAAGCCGGAACGACTTTGAGGTAATAGGCGGGCTTTTATACCGGGTACAGCGGGAAGAGGGAGGCGAAGCAGACAGAAGGCAGTTAGTAGTACCGGCCCCTCTGCGACACTCAGTCTGGAGGTTAGCCCATGCCTTTCCGCTGGGTGGTCACCTGGGACGAACTAAAACATAGGCGAGATTAACCTGGGAGCTTTTTTGGCCCCACCTTCGGGAAGATGTGGAGCGGTGGTTGTCCGCATGCTCAGAATGTCAAAAAGCTCAGGAGTGGGGCCCTCCTAGGGCACCCTTGAGACCCATGTCCATAATTGAGATACCTTTTTCCAGAGTGGCTCTAGATGTGATAGGAACCTTACCAAAATCACACAATGGATACCAGTATATCCTGGTAACGGTGGATTATGCCACGCGATTTCCGGAGGCGGTTCCCCTACGATCCATTACAGCCCCTAAGATAGCAGAGGAGGTCCTTAAATGGATAGCACAAGTAGGCATTCCGAGAGAAATTCTCACAGATCAAGGAACCAACTTCATGTCGGGGGTAATGAAGGCCCTGTGTAAAACCCTGGGGATCACCCAACTCAGGACATCAGTATACCATCCTCAGACCAATGGCCTGGTGGAAAAACTAAATGGTACCATCAAACGAGCACTTAGGAGGTGTGCACAGGAGGATCCCCGGCAGTGGGATGCGTTGCTAACCCCCTTCTTATTTGCTCTGCGGGATGCCCCACAGGAGTCGACACGTTACTCCCCATTTCAACTAGTATACAGGCACACCCCTAGAGGTCTGTTGCAGGTAGTCAGAGAAGAATGGGAAAGACCAATGGGCCTGGGAGTGTCGGCAGAAAGGTATCGCCAAGAACTACAGACACGCATAAAAAAGGCCCAAGAGATCACTGGACATAATGTGAGGGATGCCCAGGGATGGCAGGAGAGCCATTATAACAAAAGAACAAAAAGTCATACATTTCAACCAGGAGAACAGGTCCTGGTCTCAATTCCTACCACTTCCAGTAAGCAGCTAGCGATGTGGCAGGGGCCCTTTACAGTAGTTAGACAGGTAGGGCCAATTGATTATAAGGTCCACAAACTGGGGCATCGGCGTGAGCAGCAAGTTTATCACATGATCCAGTTAAAAGAATGGAGGTTTCTTCAGGGGTGGATGGCACAAGAAAGAGGTGAAAAAAAGGATCTAGGACCACCTTGTCCGGAATTAGAGAAAACGCAAGCCAGAACCAAGGTTCATGTGAGTGAGGAGTTGAATGATTTTCAGAGGCGGGAATTGTTGGCGCTAATGGGAGAATTCCGTAAAGTGTTCCAGGAAAACCCAGGAAGGGCCGTGTGGGTCCAGCATGAAATAAGGATAACCCCAGGAGCTCTGGTAAGGGAAAGGTGGAGACCGATACCGCAGCAGTGGGAGCAAGAAGTCCATCAGGAAATAATAAAAATGAAGGAGCAAGGGATCATAAGACCGTCCAGAAGCCCATGGAGGAGTCCCATTGTGCCAGTAGCCAAGCCAGATGGTTCATTAAGGCTATGTATAGATTTTAGAAAGTTGAACGCTGTGACTACGTTTGATGCCTTTCCCATGCCCTATGTGAGCCATCTCTTTGAGAAAATAGGAGAGGCTAGGTATATTTCTACCCTGGATTTGGCCAAAGGGTACTGACAGATACCTTTGCAGCCTAGCGATTGTAGCAAGACAGCTTTTGAAACTCCGTGGGGGCTCTTCGAATTTGTGAGAATGCCCCTTGGCCTAAGTGCTGTGGCAGCTACGTTCCAAAGGTTAATGGAGAGGCTGTTGGCTCCGCACATGGCCTATGCAGCTGCGTATATAGACGACATTATCATCTTTATGTCTAGTTGGGAGCAACATATTCAAGCATTGCGGGCTATCTTAGGGGAGCTGCGAAGAGCCAGCCTGACGGCAAACCCAAAAAAGTGTAAGTTGGCAGAAAAAGAGACGGCCTACCTAGGATTCCAAGTGGGGCACGGAATCATACATCCTTTGGCCAACAAAGTTAGGGCCATAAGCCATTTTCCGGAGCTGCAGACACGCAGGCAGTTATGTTCATTCTTAGGGCTCGTTAATTACTACCGGCGCTTTATTCTGCACTTTGCAACGGCGGCAGCGCCCCTAACGGATGCACTAGCGGGAACCTCCTCAGCGAGATTGAAATGGACACAGGCCATGAATGACAGTTTCAATGGGTTAAAGGCGGCAATGCGGCAAGAGGTGATGGTGCATACACCAAACTTTATTGCCCCTTTTGTTTTGCAGACAGATGCGTCAGGACGGGCATTGGGAGCAGTACTGCTACAAGAGGGAGAAGAAGGGGAGCGCCCAATCGCTTTTGCAAACCGCAAACTTAGTAGAGCAGAAACCAGGTACGCAACCTTGGAAAGAGAATGCCTGGCGATACGTTGGGCCATAGAGTATTTCCAGTATTATCTCCTTGGAAGGGAATTTGTGGTGGTAACAAATCATGCTCCGTTGCAGTGGCTAACGCAAAAGCAGAGCACTAATGCTAGAATTATGCGCTGGGCACTGGCGTTGCAGCCATTTAGGTTTACAGTGATACACCGCCCGGGCAGAAATAATTTCGTGGCCGATTTTCTGTCTAGATGGGAAGGACCAGATTACTCGAATGGAACAGAACAGCACCATCATCATGAACAGGAGGATAGCAGCAATCAGAAGGGAGGACAAGCAACACAAATGCCACAAGGCAACTTGAAGGGGGAGGTTTGTGACGGCAGCATGCTGTCATTAGGGACACGGGAGAGACCCCAGGGGTCAGTTGAAGAAAAGGAAAAAAGCCTACCTGGAAAGGTGGAGCAGGGAAAGGACGAACGACAGCAGCCACGGCAAACGCCATTACGGGCACGCAAACCGTGTCCCTGCCGCTCGTTTAAGCAGCTGATGCTAACGAGCTGGCGAGGAGAACCAATTGCAGCAGCCGGCATGACTACCATGGGAAACTTTAAAAACCCTGGCAAGCCTTGTGGCCAGGGTGGCGGAGAGTGTGAGTGGGAGCAGAAGAGGAGGCTGCAGCTAACTGGTACTGCGGCTCCTGAGGGATCTGCATTACTCGCTGGAGAGAAGGTCCCAGCGTTGTGGCTGGGGAAACCACAGGTAGTCTCAGGATCTCTGACTGGCTTAGCTACTACAAGCCAGCCAGAGCAGGACTCTATCCTGGATTGAACCCCACGGTCGTGAGTACCCCTCGGGTATACCACTACGGTATTTAAGATTGACACTGAACACTCGCCCTACAAATATATATTTCATCAAAGTTGTGGCAGGCGAGATGAGGGGCTAGGGGTGGCCCGAAGTGAGTACCAGTGAACGCGGACTCACTAACGTCACACTTGGTAAAGTCAAGGTAAGTCAAATACACTGTTCTTTTCTCCCCAGCTCCAGCAGAGCCTGCCCCTTATCATAGAAGGAAATCAGGTTGTTCAGGCATGATTTAGTCTTGGTCAATCCATGCTGGCTGTTCTTGTTCTCCTCTGGGTGCTTTACAACAGATTCCATAAGGACCTACTCCATGATCTTTCCAGGTATCAAATTTAGGTCTGTAATTTCCCAGGTCCTTCTTCTCTTTCTTCAAGATGGGCACTATATTTGCCCTTTTCCAGTCATCCAGGATTTCACCCAACCTCCACAAGTTCTAAAAGAACATATGTAATAACCCTAAGTACCTCAACCATTTTTTTTCAGAACCATAAGGGGCATCCCATCTGGCCCTGCTGATCTGAAAGCATCAAGATTCTATAAGCAATCCCTAACATTTTCTGCTATTATTTTAGGCTTTTGTTTGGCTCCTTCCCCATATTTGCTACCAATTGCACTCATCATCTGATAGCTTCCACTGTCTATGGAGGCAGAAGTAAAAAAGGCATTGACTACTTTAGCCTTCTCTGCATCATTTGTAACTAGATTGACTTCTGCATTCTTTTAAGGGATCTGTGGTTTCATTGGTGATGCATAGGGGCTGTACACGCATCCCTTGAGATTGGTGGTGCACTACTGAAGCTGCCGACAGCATCTGCGGGCAGTCACCGCTTGTCATCTCCCCACCACCACTAACACTGCTGCGGTCCCCTGCACAAGCTCCCAATTCAGCCTAACACCAACCCCAACACTGCCATGGTTGCCTGCTGGAGCTTCCCAGTTGCCACCACCATGCTCCTGCCACTGACACCACTGCCACCACCTGCAGGAAGTCACCATGTCACCCCAGCCTCTGGGGTCACGCATCCTTCATGTGTGGTTTCTTTAGGCTTTCTTTTCCTCTTGACGTACTTTTAAATGTCATTTGACAGTTGTATCTCAAATCATGCCTTGGCCTTTCCAATTCTTTCCCTGAATGCTTATGGGATACTCATACTCTCCCCTAGTTTCTACTTTTTTTATAGGATTCCTTTTTGAGTTTTACCTCACTGAAGAGACTGCTATATAGCGTGGCTGGCCTCCTGTTGCACATCCCATTCTTTTAAATAACAAACAGCTAATTTCTGGAAAAACCTGAATGATACTCAAGATAATCAGACCAAGAAACCTCAAGTTCATAGGGCACATGGGTTAGCTAATTAAATTACAATGGGTAGGGAGTTTGTGCTAGGTGCAGGGGGTTCCTTTGGAACAGCTCACTCAAGATCTGTAAACCAGATGGAACTGCTTCAAATACAGGACTAAACATAACACAAGTGAAGCTGAAACTACCTTTTTGATCCTTCAAAGCCTTGATTCCCATTAAGTAGTTAGTCTGAAAAATATCCTACAGTGTTCCCATTCCTTCTGCTACATAAGGAACAATTAAAAAACCTCTGAACTAAACTAAGAGTCCTCTCTAACTACTTTCCCACTGGGTCACTGATTAAATCTTCTAGTCTTGGAGAAATGCACAAGCTACAAAAGATATATGCTATTAGATCTTTTTTCCCCAAGGAATCTCTCATTTTCACAATAAAAACCTAGAAAAGAATCAGTGCAGGCATTTAAATTGGATAATATTAAGACCTCATGATCTTTAAGACTGGAACTAAAAGGCATATTATAGTTCAACCACATGTTTTGGGCTTTATGCAGAAATTACTGAATGAAGTTCTCTGTGCTACTCAGAGAGCCTACAAGGTGCTCATAATGGTTTCTTCTGGCCATAAAATATATGAATATATAGGTGATCTTTCTCTTCTTCCAACAATACTCTCACAAGTCTTGCAGAATAAAAGTGCAGCTTTTTCCAACAGTGGATCTTCTGTAAAATCGATATTGAGTGTATCTTCTTATAACATATCCATTTGGGTAGCATATGCTCTTTTTGGCATTCTTCACTAGCAAACATGGTGAATTGCATGATGGTCATTGTGGCAATGATCTTTAAGTGGTCACTTAATAGAAATCAAATTAACAAAAGCATCTAAATTACAATTCTGCACCTTACCAGAAAGGAAAGTAGCATAATGGAAAGCAACAACTGCATAAAAAGTCTGTTGCATACTGGTAGTCCAAGAACAACATTTGGCCAACACATACAACTACGACAACCACATAACTAGACACTGGTGGATGTGCAGCCAATTTTTAAATATTTTTTAAGTCTCCAAGGGATGTGGGCACTTGATAGATGATGGAAAGTGCGGGGGTGAAGGTGAGGAAAATACTTTTCATGCAGTTAATTTACTTATTTTTGCCTACATATAAAGTGCCAAAATGAGAGATTCTTTCCTTGTGCCCTGTTATATAAATCTTGATGGTTTCTTTGGGCTTTGATCTGAAGTTCTGCCAGTGACTTCATTAGCACCAGAACTTCTCCTTTGACTACAGTAGTTAACATCCAGATGAACTTATTATGATCATTCTATATTTTCATTTAGTAGTTTTAGAGATTTTAATTATTCTTCCTATGCTTCTGCACAGCCAGTCTTCTGCATCTTTCTAAATGACACCAAAGACAAGCATTAACAATAGCAGAAAACATCCAAACTGAATATTGGCTGTCTGAGAAAGTTGTTATTTTACAGTAAATATTTTATAGTAGCAATAATAGTTATTTTACCATGATTTAGACATAGGGCTAAATGCAGTAAAAAAATAAAAATAAAAAACTTAAGCATCTGAAATGTTAGGTACTGCAACGTACCTGAAATTCCATCCTACTCTGAGTGTATACAACTCTGTTCATTTGGAAACACAATCCTTTCCTGATGATAAGCACTGATGACTGTTTTTTCAAATAACTAAGTAGGGGTGGTGGTACTGCCCCACCTTTATATATTAGGCTCTTGTTTAGATCGCTTATAGGTTTAATTCTCTCCTCAGTTTAGAGGGTTCATGCCCCACCTTCCATCTCCTGGGAGTGTCCCATCCATTATACTGTAAGTTACTATGGGAGGAAGGACATTCTTCGCTCTTCCCGTTGAAGTTATCCCACTGCATAGAAAAGAATGTAAGAGTGATTGCTGAGAAAGAAAGCAAGTAACATTAAGCAAAGAGTGTACAAGGAAAGCCTGCAATTTCAGTCCCTCCTGCTAAAACTGCTTCTCTTTTTATGCATTGATAATGTGCATAAACAGTCCTTGGGGCCTGATGCATAATCCAGATGTTTCTATCCTCAGATGAATGTCATAAACACTAGGTAACACCATCACAATCCTTCTTTTTCACTCCCTTTTATCTGGTCCAGTTGGATAGCTTCAACGGAAAGGATGAAGAGAGTCCCCACTTGTGAGTCCTTATAACCTGGTAATTATGATGCTTTTCAGGTAGCTTGGAAGATGTGAGTTTGAATGCTCTCAAGCTACTACTATCCCATTCCTTCCTTTAAAGTGGTCACAGCTGCATTTCATGAGAATCTGATTCTCTGAGTGTGTATTAGGTATGCTCTAGAAACACAGATCAGACCCCATATAGAATTTAGGCTAAAGAAGTATCTAGTTTCTGAATCTCAGTCTGAAGTACTTTCTCTCTCATGTCACTCTTGACTTTAAAGTGGTAGAAATGGATATTCCAGTGCTGAAGGCTCAGGGTTTACATTCTGCTGAGGGTGCAGGATGGGGAAGTTGTTATAGTTGCATAAGAGAGAATTTGCTGTGGAGGCCTGAATCAGATGATCCTTTCCAGATCTTCCAGATCCTTTCATTTCCTGTGATTCTATGACTGATATGTCAAGCTTCTCATACTAGGGCAGTTCTTGGACATATGCAGAGACATAACTCTCAGTGCTCAGGGAATTTTAAATTTGAATAGAAAGATGCCAGGATGAAGCAGCAGCTGAGTAGGGTTTTTCAGGATTGAAATTCTGCCTAAATCCTTTATGGGCTCTAGATCCTAGCCTGAATATGGCCCCCAGCTCTACAATATGGTCTATATAAATTAGCAATGATATTATCTTTTCATTGTCCGGACACCATAATTTGATTTATATTCCCTGGTTTGAATTGATGGGGAAAACACTTTTCCCTTTGATAAAAATAATTAGCTGAATATATGAGGAGGAAGCAGAAAAGAGAGAACTTATTTTAAGGTGTTTATCCTTTAAACCTTACTATAACTTTGGATCAACATCTTTTTAATTTCCAGACACTGTAAAAGTATATACCATACTTGCACTGAACTTATTTTGTCATTGTCTTTATAATATGTCATAAAAAACATATTCATAGTCTTGAATTTATATTACCAGGACAATCAGACATAGATAACTAAATATTAGAGATGGAAAAAATACTTAGATCATCTAGTCCAAATGTCTGCCAATGCAGAACTATTCCCTAAAGTATATTCCCCAGCGATTTATTATCAGATTGGACAAATGACTTATGTGATAGCTTTCATTTCCAAATCCATTTTCAAATACATGAGAAATTAACATTGTTACAAAATCTGTTATGAAGAAACTATTGTAATTCCCAGTAACTATTTTTATCACAGGTGTACTTTAAAAAAAATCAAATAACTAAAGGAAGAGCCATACAGGAATAAATAACAATTAATAAAATTCAGACTGATCCATACATGTATCACGCCCTCTTGGCTCATGTAGGAGCAGAGCAGAAACACAGTGTTTTTCCCCAGTCATCTGGAAACAATCTGATCACCTCTAGTAGTTTTCAAATTCAAGAAAGAAGATGGAAAATACTACATACTATATTTTTGTGAAACAATTTTGGTATGAAGGTGAAGTTTTGTCTGCTATAACAGAAGCCAAAAATGTGCTGCTATTTTCAGGGTCCAAGTAGCTAAATATTGTAATTCCTCTACCAAACTATAAAGCATGTATTCAAACATATTCAGAGGGAACAACCCTCTAGACATATTGATTCCACAATAAGTATAAGTACACAAAATTTAGGGGTACCCAAACAAGTTGAACCACTAGTCCTCAACATTTTTGACTCAAAGCACCCTGATTGAGAATCACTGAGTTAAACTTTGGAGTGAGTCTTCAATGTGACAGATGTTGCATGGTGACTTCCCATGTGCCTGCCTTACCCCATAGTAAACAGGGAATGCTATTCATATTTACCACAAGATAAGAGCATCTGTATGGGCAATTGCTATAGAGTAGCTGATACATTGTACATTTATACCCCAGCTACTGCATGATAACTTATTTCTGTCCCATACCATGAAATATGTAGTCAAAAGCTATCTACGTGCACATTTTACATAGTATTGCAAGGTTTGTGAAACATGTGGCTTGTTATACCAGGTCAGTGATAGATTATGTTTTTCAGCCTTAAGCAAAAATTGTAGATGTGATTCTACTGCCCTCGCACCCAGTGTAATGATTTACAGCTTTGTCCTCTGAGTGCTAATTGAATGTCAAACTCCAATTTGCCCAATGCCATTTCACACCCAATTTACAGTCCTTTCACACAGTTGAAAACAAGGTGCAAGACCCTGAAGAATTAATCCCTGAATCTGTTGCTGTCTCGCCTCTACTTTCTTTGAGTAAGAAGCAAAAACTTTGCCCTGATGCAGCCCTCATTCCCTTGATGACTGATACCATTTTTTTTCTTTTTTCAAGCTCAAGTACACTGATGATGCTGAAGTGTGTACCCACTAAGAAGCAGACCTTCAGGCAATCATCAGTGTCTTGACCAATACATGCAAGAAAATGGGAGTAACACTTAACATTCAGAAAACTGGTCCTCCATCAACAAGCTCTTAATTAGCAGTCTCTACCTCTCATCATTGAGATTTACAGTGAGACTCTGGAGAATTTACACTATTGAGTATTAATCTGTGGGGTAACTCTTCAGTGTGACAGATATTGCATGGTAACTACCTATGTGCATGCCTTACCCCACAGTAAATAGGGAAATAAGTATATTTCCCATACCATGGAAGCCATTTCTTGCAAAAGGCTGACGTTGACAAAGAAATCTAACATCAAATGTTCAAGTGTAGACTTTAGACAACCAAGCTCATGGTTTATCAAGCAGTTGTGATCCCCACCTTACTGTATTAACTGAGATGTGGACAACATACAGGAGGCACCTCAAATCCCTGGAGAAGTACCGTCAACAGTGACTGCAGAAGATTCTTCAAATCCAGTGGGAGGACAGATGCATGAACATTAGCATTCTCTCACAAGCAAACACCACAAGCATCATGGTGATGATCATCCAATATCAACTTCATTAGTCCAGTCATGTCATCTAGATATCTAACTCTAGAATCCTAGCTCAGTCAAGGCATATGCTCAAGGGGAGGACAGAGAAAGCATTTCAAGACCAACTTGAAAAAATGCATTAACATCAACTCATGGGAGACTATCACCCAGGACTGCTCCAAATGGAGGAAGAGTCTGCTGAAACCATATGATGACAACAGGAGACAGAAAAATAGAAGCAGCAGAAAGTGTGTCATAGACCGAATCAATCCGGAGTCATCCACCCTGGATGGAAACACATGCCTGAGTTGCAGCAAAGTCTGTCAATCCCAGATCAGTCTCATCAGCAGGGATCCTGGTTTTCTATGATAAAAAAATCCCCAATTTTTGGATTAAAAAGATAACCCAAAATCCACACTTTTCCATGATTAAAATGAAACACAACTAATATATAGATATAGCTATAGATATCTATAGATATAGCTATATAGATATAGCAGTGTTTTATTTTAATCATGGAAAAATGTGGATTTTGGGTTCCTTTTTAATCCAAAAATTGGGGATTATTTTTAATCAGAGAAAATCAGGGTCCCTGCTCATTAGCCATTTTCAGACCCACAGATAAGACAATCATGAAAGACAGTCATCCTCAACTACAAGGAATTACCAAAGAAGATACCAACATCAGAAATAAGGTACTATTCACTTATGTAGTATGCAAGTAATTAAAAAGCAGACAGAGCCTTAGCCATAGAATCAAACCAAAAGTAAAATAAGTATTTGAAAGATCATATGTCCATTTCTGTGTCTTTATATTCCTCCTTTACTCTTGCCATAGACTAAAAAAATGGAATACATTATTATGACATTAAATCACTCCCAGTCTGACCTCACAGTTCTCATTCTCAAACCAAATTTACCAAGCACCTTAGAAAGAGGAGCCTAGGAACAAAAATGTGTTTAACCTATTGGACACTAAGTATCACAGACAATGACTTCATGGTCCATTATAGTCTATCTACTACTTGCTGATCTCTGCATGTCATAGGTGATAACAACCATCCTGAACAATCTTGTTCTTCCATTATCAAGTTTGACTGCATCTTTCTTGTTTGTTGGCTACCTGATAATTTATCTTACATCTTGTTTTTATTTACATATTCATTTTTACACAAGCTTTTGCTCTATCTACTACATAGCTCTGTTATGTCTGCTTCTTTCCCAGAGACAGGAGGAAGGGTACACTGTGATACCTGAAAGCTTGTCTCACTGTCCCAACCATAAAGTTGTTTCACTAAAATATATCATCCATAAGACTTTTTGCATCCTGCTTCTTTTCTCGACTCATTCTAGCATGCTGTATTGCCTGGAACTTTACCTTGGGGCCACTGGAAATCACTTGCAAAACCAGATTTTAAAAATGTAACTGCAGACAATGCCAAGTGTCTCATCACTTGCTATTTTTGCCTATATTTTGAAATAAAGGTCTGCTACTATATAATACAGACTTCTAAAAATAAAGCTTTCCCTTGAAAGAGTACAGTGGCCTGTAGCTAAAGGCAGTTTCAACAGGTTCCTGATTCTTCCATTGACTTCCTGCAAGCTCCTCTTCCTTACCCATTGATGAAAACAAACCTTACCTACAAAACAGATGTTGTGAGCTTTCTGTATTAATATTGAGAAAACATTTTAAAGGTTCTTTGATGGAAGGCACTAGGAAAGTGTCAAGTATTTATAGACATATTGGCTAGGTTCACACAGTCAAAAACCCCAATGTAAAATAGACTTAAGTTATGCAGTTTTCTGTAAGTGGTGTAGTAGTAGATCAGTAGTGAACAGAACACAAATTCGCCCGTGGAGGGAGCAAGGCAAATCTTAGTCCAGATTCATAGTATCATAGTATCATAGTAGCTAGAGTCGGAAGGGACCTGGGCAGATCATCTAGTCCGACCCCCCGCCTTGGCAGGAAAGAGCACCGGGGTC
>JAGPOW010003642.1:55513973-55543359 GCA_030014935.1 Caiman crocodilus | reverse complement strand
GAAGGACCCATCCACTACCACCCTCTGGGTGCGGCCCTCTAACCAGTTGGCCACCCATCTGACTGTGTGGGCATCGACACCACAGTCCCCCAGCTTTTTTAAATCATTTTTAAATCAGTCTGTTTGCCAAACTTTTGTTTTGTTATGCATATAGACTGATTTTGTGTGCCAAATTTCTGTTCTGGTATGGGTATGGATCAGTTTCCAATCATATATACCAGTAAAAGTGTAATGTCTATATTTGGCCATTGTTACTAGTTCCATATTAAGTGTTTCTTTGCCCATTGTGGAGTACCATTGCCAACTTCCTGTACATGGGCCATGCAATTGGAGATGTTAACCTAAACATAAAACATACTACCATCTTTCCTTTATAAATGCCAGTTGTCAAATAACAGTATATGAGTGTCTCATCTGCAGCTGTTTCCTCAAGTATAATGATATATTCGGTCTCCCTGGGTAGGGAGTCAGACTTTCAAGCTCTGAGTAAAATAACTATAAGGCTTGCATTCACTGACTAAATACTGTACCATCTTTGGATACGCTTGCACCAATTTAAGCTTATTTTATTTATAAGCTGAGGCCTATTGAATTGTATGTAATGCCATGTAGAATCCTTATAGGAGATATGTGTGAACCCATTATAACTGTAATAAACACAACACCATTTTCAAATAGCTTAGTTTTAAATTCATCAACATCCAGAACAGTCTTGGGGTGCTTCAGAAACCAAATGCAAGTAACTCCAATTTCAGGATTTTTCTCGCCTGTGTCTTTCCAAAGACTTAACATGATCCAGGGCCTTGACCATATGTCAGAAAACTTCTGACTGAAATAAGAGTTTGGCAGTGCACTGCTATAGATATAATGCTATAGATGACTAACATGATCCTTAGATAGAACCAAAGAATAGCAAGTAAGAGTGGAAAGGCAGTATTACCTATGTTTACAAGGGTATGGTGTCCAGTTCTGGAGATCAAACTTCAAAAAGAATTCCGCTAAATTGGAAAGAACTGAGAAAAGAGCAACAAGAATGATTCAAGATCTGGGAAACAATGAAAGAGATTGAGCTTCTTAACTCAATCTAGATTATTCAAAGAAAAGGTGACTTGATCCTGCCTCATTTATATTTGAGAGGAAATTTCATAACACAGAGCTCTTCTATCTCACAGGCAAAGCCAAAATAATAATGCTGGAAATTATTTTTCTTTACTGGGGACAACGTGTATTTTCAGTTAAAATTACTTCCATTTATTTTACACAAAGGAAACCAGCAATAAAATAGACATTTCCCTCCTATATAAATGTCTGAAATTAAACAATTCTGGCATACATCTGAAAATATTACTTTTCAAAAGACAAAATATAAAGATCAAAGAGTTTATAACTAACTTCAGGCCTGTTTGTTTGGCATTTTAAAATCTATTCACATGGAAGCATCCAGGAGGGCAGTGTGTGTAGAGGTACACATTAGTCTTGATTAGTGTTAAAAATGTAGATTTCCATGTGCCTAGGGCCAGTTCCAAAGACTGTTGCAGTCAGTACACTGAGCTGTGGATCACAACTTTCTAAAGGGAGATTCAGATTTCCTTAGGCCCCTTCTTCTACACATTACATCTATTAAACAATTAACTGATTAATTGCACAATGAATTCAGACCATCCACACATGCATGGTAATTATCACATTATACAAATGACTGTCCAGCTATAAAAAGAACTAACTAGCTATAAAGATAGTGCTTGAAAATGTGTAACAATGCTATGAGGGGTTTGTATCCGGCTTTAATTTAAATGTATAGAAACTGAGCTTTGGATCAAGGCCTAGGCACATTTTAACCTTAATCTTCAAGACACCATCACACTCAAACTCATTCCCACACAAAAAGCAGTGTAGATGTACTCACGTGGTGCTGTGGCAAGCTACTTAGCACTGCCTCTCACTGAAGTGCTTTTCAATCATATCCATCGAACTGCAGGACCACAAGAAAGCCATTATAATGCTTCCAATTCAGACATTAGAGGACATAACAGCATGATGCGTATAGCTGCCTGTCCTAGGAAACTTGCAGTATAGACATGTCCATATATATCTAAATAATTAATACCACTCAAGACACAGACATATCTTTACACACTTCATTGGACTTCTTATCAATCTTCTACCTGTAAGCAGGACTTCTACTACAGTAGTAGTAAAGTTGCAGATATCTTTAGGCTCTCCTCAGCCACCTCAAACAAGGTATAGATCTTTCTTTCCCAATTTATACTAAAACACACCTATTTTTGATGTGAAGACTAACACTGTGCTTCCTGAGTCCCCTCAACCTAACATTGTGACATTTACAGCTTGAATTACAGAACTTTACCATGAATACAGTACTGGACTCCGCTACAGTGCCTTTAGTCCATATGTGCCAAGTGTTAGAGGGGAACTCCTGCTCTGCTAGCAAAAATGTAACTGTGTACACTCCACTTGTGTAGTAGCAGGATTTGCCACTCTACTAGATGTGCCTAATAAAGAAAGATTTCTTTGCCACCCATCAAATATTGTATATGTGCACAAGCACTCTAGTCCTTTGGATATGGTAGGTGTTGTCTGTGACCAGAAGGGAGCCTAGTGTAGACAAGATCTGAGGTTTAACATCCATACTCTCAGCTAGATCCATTTCTACCCTGATATTGAATTGTTGCTTGACCTTCACTCCACTTTTGCATAATTAAAAATGTGCAGCCTTTATTATAAATATTTCTCTTACTTGTCTAAGACTAGCTAGAGTGGTTTTGGGGAAAAATAAACACTTTAAATACCTTATACAACCCATTTAAAAAATTAGCTAACTGAAATCTACATACTGGAGCCCCATTCTAAATTAAGATTTTATTTAGTGTTGGCTTGTAAATCATGGTTTGGCTTAGGTCATTATATCACTAATGTAATATTTAAAACACTGCCACTAAGAAACTTGTATAATTCTAGATTAGAGCTGAAACTACAAAGAGTAAGAGGCACAGAAGAACACTCATTAAATATTACAAGCAAAAGTGTGTAAGCTAACTTACAGCTGTGACCACAGACAGAGAGGCTGCAAATATTTCCCCTCCCAGGGATTTTTTGAAGAGATATTTCGCTCAGGCCCAATCTTAGTTTTATGCGCTGTGGGGCGTTCTACTGACTACTCTCTGGGTGCATCTACATGAGACGCTTACTGCACAGTTGACTAATTAACTGTGCAGTAAACGTCTCAGCTTCTACACTTACCCCTATTACAGGCCACAAAACTAATAAACTCCATAGCAGGGTAGTACTTGTAAATTTAAGTATTTCCCTGCTGTAGAGTTTTTCATGTACAGCAGCACACGTGTAGATGCTGACCAGCTGGCTAGGGCATGAGGGTGCTTCAGTGCCAGAGCTGTCGGCCAGCTAGTCCTTCAATGAAGCACCCTCATGCCCCAGCCAGATCCTCTGCAGAACATTAAACACAGTCAAAGCAGCCCCAGGCTGGCAGGCTGACACACCAGGTCCTCTGCCTGCCAGGGCTGCTGCGACCTGGCTCAACGTGCTGCAGTCCGGGTGCACATGCAGACACATGGCCAGGAGCTTCCTAGGCTCTGTAGAGCAATAAACTGTAGAGCAGTAAATGGAGCAGTTTATTGCTGTCCCCTAATGACACACGTAGATGCACCCTCTATGAAGTGAAGAGCATGTATAAGCCTCTGTAGAGCCAAGGATTTAAAATAAAAACCAGGCATACTAAAAAAATCGTTGGTGTTTTTTCCATATCTTACACCTCACTGATTTGGCACTATGAGAAACGGAGGAGGGAGGAGAGAAAAAAAGTATGCTAACATTAAAAAAGCCAACTTAAAAATATAATAATATGGACCAAATCTGCAGGTAATTTAACTCTGAATAGCTGTATTGTGGTCAAAAGAACTGTGCTGCTTTACATTAGATAAGGATCTGGAGGTTTTTATGAAGAGAAAATAAAACAGTCCAATGTTGTGGATGCTGGGGAAGGATTCATGGAGACTTTTTTTGCAAAAAGTCTTTCTCCATATATAAAGAGCCCAAATGAAGCTTCTTATTTTAAAGAAAAAAGCATTTTTTTGGATTGATTGCCTGTAGTAAAATGTTACAAAATTTCCATTCCAGGGCTGTTATCTGGTGTGTGGGTTCCTGGAAAATAAAATAAACAAAGCATATTAAGAAAATCAGTAATACATGGTAAAATTGCCAAGGGAATTGTTTAATAAGTTTTGTATAATGAAGTCTGATAGTAAAACCCATATACTTTGTGAAATTTATTCAGCTTTGTTACTCAGTTTTTTGGCACAACTTTATATAAACTGTGCTTAAAGCACTTTAGGGAACTATTAAGGCTATCCCACCACAGTAAAATGCAAAACAATAGATGTTATCATCACTTGTCTTACAATGGTAAAAAAGGGACAAATCCTGCTGTCTGTTATACAAGTACAAACTTGGAGCAGTTTTGCAGATTACATATTCTCCTCTCAGATTGGTTTGAGCTGTTCATAAAGGAAGCATGTTTTGGACTGACCTGTTCAAAATCAGATTTAAGACCAGTTCTAATCTGGTACCAAATCTGTTTTCCTAGGCAGTCTCATCGAGGTTCCAGTAGAGCCATAATTCTCACTTAAGGGCATATCTTCCCTTGCCTCTCTGCTCAGATTCCTATGCCTGGAGGCCTTTAAAAAATCAAAATTTTCTATATGTGACTTTTACACATTTTAGCATTCTGCCACCATTAATTCTAATTTAGAGAACTGCCTTTGAATTTATAACCCAAGTTACTTGAAACCTCCTAAGTATAGCTGGCCCTAAAGAAAGCCACTGGACAAAGGAGTCAAGTAAAAACCTGATAACTGATATTCTCTGATTATCAAAATCATGGAACAGTTAGCACAACTCATTCAAATATTATTATTCTCCTCACCTCAATTAAAACAAAACTGCCAAAAATAAAGGTCTTCTGGAAGTTTTAATTTATTAAATTCTACCGAGTGCACAAATACGCATTTTCCTAATTGTTCAAGAGCTGGGGATAAAATGCATCCTATTTATTTTTTAGCAGAACTCTGCTAAATTACTGTTTATCTTAGTGTCCCAGACCACAAACTTTCAAAACAACAAGCCCAGCTGCTTAATGTCAGTGATGACCTTGCGCTGGTCCTGAATATGTGCTGGAACCCGAAAGCCTGAGGGTCATAGAATTCATCCTTTTGAGGTTTAGCAAACATCAGCTGCATGCATTAAACTTTCATGTCACCCTGATCTGTTTGAGGTAGATGAATAATTTCATGAACCCTCGCCCATTTTTTTATTTTAATGTCTTCAAATGAGACGGAGTCCCTCTCTTTCCATGAGCAACATCAAAGCCACATGTGGGGAACCAGAGGGAGAGAACAGCCAAACATTAGCCAAGGTTTTTTCCCAGCTGGAAACACACACAGTGACCACCATGCTGCCAGACTATGACCATTTAATCAGAAAGCACACTCTGAAGCCTATTTTCATTATTTGTTATCACATCTTTGACATTCAGAATAGAGGAAAGGAGATGCTCTTCCTGTAATTCCATTAAAGATCAAATCCAAATGGGAGTGTGTCTTATTCTTCAGGTGAAATTTTGCCAAAGTTCAATTTTGTCAGGGAAGAGGAAGATTTCTGTTTACAAAATTCACATTTTATTACATTCTACTAAGGCTTTCTGCTAACACTTGGTACATTAAATCCAGAAGTGCCTTTTAAATATTACTATTGTAATGTGAGATGACAAACAGACATTCAGAGTTAAGCTAATAATTGCTCTCTCTAAAAACTGAAGTAATTCTATTGCTTGGAAAGGTTAAAACAAGGACAATGGAAAGCCAGCTTCTTACAAGTGCTAGAGTAGAAGTCCATGTTTTATCAGTATATGCTGCATCTGTAGAAGATTTACCATTACTTGCTGCCAAAATACCATAGCAGCTGTTGGTCCAGGTTCTTCAGCTGCTTACCCACCACCATTGCCATTGTCTGACCCAAAAGCATCAGTATTAGTGACCTTAATCTGTACATTATAAAAAGGTCCCCACTAAAATATATTAGCCCAAATTCTTTGGAAAGTTTTCAAAGGGTTCTGTGTTCAACTACAGATGCATATGTGAAAGCAAAGAGTCGTCAAAGGTTCACCTAAGCTTAGGTAGCCCATTAGGACAGCACAGTTAAAACACTAGTTTTTATAACCAACAGCATGCAAGGGAGCAATGTGGCTAGCATTCATGTACAACCACCTTTGACTTCCCTGTCTCGAATGACAAGATATCCATTTGCAGCATGTACTGTTGTAGGGGCCATGGTCCTCTTCCTTGGATCTCTCAAATGTATTTTAACAACCAGCCTTGTCCTTGCAACGGCAGGACATTGACAGTACCCTTGTCCCCCTGCTTCACCAGTGGCAAGTTAAGGTGTTCTTGGTGTTTGGGGGCAATGTGCCTGGTAGTTGTGTGCCAGGGATGTTGTGTAGTTTTAAGAATAGATTAGACAACCATTTGTGTAAGATAGTTTATATAGGGATGATCCTTCTTTGAGCAGGGTGTTAGACTAGGTGACTTCCACAGGTACCTTCCAGCCCTGCTTTTAGTGAAAAACAGACTGTATTGATTTACATTCACACTAGTCTGGCCTCAACTACTCTCATTTAGGCTCAAGGTAGGCTTTGTCATGCTTGTAGTCCTTCACAGTGTTTGCTGAGGTACCTTCTGCTACTAAATTTAATTCCTCCAGTTCTGAATTTTTTTAAGATTGAGGTCCTTGGAGATTATGTGCTCCTTTCTTTTTTATTCCTGTTTGATGGGAGAAGCTGTAGGAATCTTCTCTCTCTCCTCTAAGGTCCCCAATGACTTCATATGACTGAGGAGCCCTGACCACTGCCGTTTTGCACCCGTTTATTTTTTTACCTTTATAGATCTGTACATTGTCATCTGACTGCAAAGTGGCAACCCATGCACCATTCTTTCATAATACCTTTTCTCTTTGTTTCCTGTTGTCTCCATAAATTTCAATCATTTTTAGGTACCACGTGTCTTCTGAGATAGTCTGGTACTACATCTGGCAAACACAGGTTTGATATGAGTGATGACATGTTTGGCCATTGCATTATCTGATATTTTAATTTATGGATAATGAAGATAATAGTCCATTACATCCTCTAACCTGCAAACACAAACAGAATGATACCAAGTTTGGCTTTAGTGTGTGCCATGATGACAACAAAATGGAATTAAATGAAAGTTTGCTTAACATCTAGATTTATACTTCTTATAGGCTAAATTAAAAAGGAATTTTCAGCTAAGTTATAGATGAAACAAAAAAAGTCTATATACCAATTTTCAGGATCTAGCGATGTCTCTTATTCAGGCCACCAGTTCAGAGGTAGTACACCTGCTTCCTACATCAGCTTTCCTCAGATACTTGCACACTCAATAAAGTTCAGACTTTCTCTGAGACAGGGCTCTCCAACTGGTAGCCTGCAGGCTACATCTGGCCCCCAAGGAGTTAACTTGCAGCCCCAGGCTCCCAGTACAGACACCACTCCCTCCATCATTCTTCCTCAGCTGTCACATTAGTCTCTGGCCTCCCCTTCTCTCCTCCTCCTTCCACGGGGGCATCACTATGGTTGTGAGGGGGCATGTGACACAATGAGCCAGGGCCATATGGCAAGCAAAGGGTGCCAATGCAGGAAGGGACACCCGTTGCAGGGGTGTCATATAATGCAATGCACTGCAGCAAGGGCAGGACACTCATTTACTCAAATACATAAAAGGTAATTGTGTAGAGGAAGGAGACACAACTGTTCTCCAGTGTCCCCTGTAGTTAAGATGGGCTCACACAGTATGCATGATAATGAATGATAATGGGCTCGCACAGTAACAAGAGAGATTTAGGTTGGCTATAAGGCAATGCTTTCTAGCTGTGAAGACAGTTAAGCACCGAGGGAGATTGCCTACAGAGGATGTAGAATCTCCATCAGGCCTGTGCCACCTCTGGGTGGCAGGAACCAGGCTTTTGAAACCAGGATAGACAAACACTGGTTTATGTCTAGCTGAGCCTGCCTTGATGGTATCTTAAGGTCTCTTTCTGTTCTAGTATCTATGATTCAGTGTTCCTATTTATTGTTTAAAGCTACCATGTTCAACTTCCAGCTTGCAAGCCAAGTAAGGCCACACCACCAATAGGGCCCAATAGGGCTCCACACAGAACAGGAAATTTAGTGGTGGGGGAGCAGCAGCCATTACTGTGGCCACCCTCCCCTTTAACAAATTCCCAAGCCCCATGCGAGAGCCACACTCCACTCCTCTTTCCTCCACTGAGGCTGGATCAGGGTTGGGCCACACCCCTGCCCTCCCATGCAGGGCCAGTTTGGGGCTGAGTCAACCCCCCTTTTTCTCCCTCACAGCCAGGTCAAGCTCCTTTCCACCCCTCAGGGTTGAGCTGCCCCCTGCCCTCTCCTGTGCACCCGGCTGGGGCCTGCCCTGGCCTCTGAATTGCCACAACAGGCCAGATCTGGCCCATGAATGGACCAGACACTGCCGATCTGACCCACTGGACAAAAAGATTGAGCACAACTGGTGTAAATGAAGCAGAAATGACAGGTTATTCAGTTACCAAACATAAAACAGATAATGGAAAATAAATCAATAACTGAAAGATACTATTCAGGTTAATAGCTGTGGCTTATTATTATTATTTATAAACAATTAGTTTATGGTTAATTATAATACAATACATTACAATCTAATATAATAAATACTGTCCTGGAAATCTTGAATGGTTTCAAGTTCTGTTTTAATTGCTGGATAGAGGCAGTCATGAGCTCTTCTCCCAGGGAGTTTGAACTTTTTAAAACATTCAGAGAAAGAGAAGGAGAGCATATCTTCTAAACTGGTTGAGCAATAGATGAGTATAGACAGGGGATGCTCACAGGTTTGGCCCTAACATGCCAGGTGAAAGTCACAGAGCCAGTTGTCAGGCTAGATGCAGCTCCACAAGCCAAGATTAGGCCCTGGAACCCATCACTGCTCCTGTCTAGCCAAGATCAGGCTCTGAAGTCCTGTGCCATCTCTAGGCAGCAGGAACCAGGCTCCAGGGCCCCACACTGCCCCCACTCGGTCCCTATGCACCAGGATCAGGCTTCATGATCTAGCCCACAGGGCCACAGCCCATGGGGCCCCCCGACAGATCCATGAGGAGCCCTGCAGGCATGATGATATGATGTTGGGGACTGGATTTCACCTGCAGGCTAGGAGTTGAGCAACACTGACATAGGCTACTGCTACCTGCATATCTAAGAAAAAGAATGTATAAATATTTCCAGATGCATGAGGAATATAAAAGAGGAGTAACTAAATTATCAGACTTAACAATAGTATCTAGCTGGTTCATATTTTTCCCCATAGGGTTCAGATTTACAGGGCTTTTATTATACTTTATTTAATATACTGTTTGATATGATTTTTTTAAAAAGAGAATTTTACAGGAACTGCAAATCAGATCAGGTTGTGATGTTTATTTGGGAAAGGAAATGATCCCCAGCTGCGTCTGCTTTTTTAAATGCTTTGAGCAAAATTTTCTCTGATCCGCAGTGCAACCGTCTATTGAATATTCTGACATCAGCTGGAGACCTACGCTCAGAATTAAAATTAAATATACAACAGAGATCATCAGAGCAAGTGAGAGAACCATGGAGAAGATTATAGAATTTAGTCCTGTTTTGTTTGAAACTCTTGTAACAAATCTTCACAAAAGGTGCTTATAGTCAAAACAGTGTTGTGTTTTATTATAAAAGGACCTAAATCATAGAACTTGGATCCTGATTTCTTGAAGTTAGAGTCGTATCAGTTTTGGCAAGGATCAATTGTTAGTCTTTACCATATTTTCTTTTTACCGTACGATACGCACCTTTCCCCCTCAGAATTAGGTTGTGAGTATTAAAAGCAGAAAAAGATTTTCTGACCAGGATAGAAGTGCCCTGCTTGGATTCCCTATCGCATTACTATTCAGGTAACTATGGGAGCCAATTGAATTAATGACTTATTGTTGAAGGGGTGTACTTGGTAGCCCTGTTGGTCTGAGACAAAAAGACACACAAAAAACTAGAACTCTTGGTTCCAAAATGATACCTTTTATTAGACCAACTGGAAAATGGCAAGAGAATTGTCCTTTTCTGCAAGCTTTTGGGATCAAAGGCCCTTTGTCAGGCTCTGGGAAAAGTGTAGATTGGTACAAGATGGTAAAAAGTCCCCATAGGTAGGAAATAAATTTCATTTTTGTACAGAGAGAAGGGAACAACAAGGAAGGGGGGTTTTTGCCTCCCTGCCTGCCATCTGACACCTCCAGGGAAGGAATTCTACCTGATCAACACATCAAAGAGCTACTCAACACAGATCCCGAAAGCTTGCAGAAAAGGACAATTTTCTTGCCATTTTCCAGTTGGTCTAATAAAAGGTATCATTTTGGAACCAAGAGTTCTAGTTTTTTGTATGACTCATTGTTCATTCCAAATGTGTTAATGATCATATCTCCTTTTTAAGAGTCTTGATGGTCCACTAATTAAGCTAACCTCTCTTAGAGCAATTTTGCTGTCTATTATCTGATTCCAGTCTCTTTCCTCCTGTTTCACAGGCTTGAAGACTGTTTAGCTCCTTTCAAAATTATACGTATCCACACATGGAAACTGGTCTTCAGCAACAGCCAGGGTTTCAGCTAAATTTAAGAAGGAAATAGAGATTGAGTCAGCTAAAGATTAGGTTCTATCCCTGCTCTAAGCAGTCATATCTCTGGAAAAAATATTTTTTTTCCCTTCACTCTGCCTTTCAAAAACAGGGAGTGTATTATATTCCAGGGTGTGTTAAAGGACAAAGTATGGCATTTAAATTCCTCTGGTTGTCTCCAAAATATGACAGTAATTTTTTTCCCCTTTTGCTATCCCAGTACTTGGCCTCCATAGCATTTTGTGTTGATTATTTTGAGTCAATTGTTTTGCAATTTATTCACATAGTTGTTTTGAGTTTAAGACAAGATCACCAAAATCCTTTTCATTTTTCTTCTCCAAAATGGGAGCCTACTTCCATTCATTTAACCTCTCTGGAATAACAAGAAAAGTAATAATAATGAATAACATTTCATAGATTTCATAGACATTAGAGGCTGGAAGGGACCTCAAGAGAGCATCGGGTCCAGCCCCCTACCACCATATACAGGAAGTCACATAGTCGTAACTGCCTCTCCAAAGTTAGTTGGATTTCCTAAACATTCAATCTTTTCATAAACTGTAACTCTGTACCCACAAATGCTTGTGCATTGGACACTCTAGCTGATGTCACTGTAATGCCTGGATTAGACTTCTGTTTTTTCAGTATTATGTACCTCTTTCTTTAAGTCCTCCCTGATATTTCCCCTGAACAGAACTGAACGTATTCACTGGTTTCTGCAATTCAATGGAAGTGAGGAGGACAGGTGGAGCTGGAGGTGGTGAAGGGGAGGCAATAACCAGTCTGAGTTGCTGTTAAAAGGGAGAACCAGAAATAAATGCTATTATAGTGTTGTTTCTTAACAAACACCAAGTGACCTGCCAGCCCAGGATTATTTTCATCACACTGAAGTCACCTGAGAAGACCTGCATGGAGTGAGTCCATAGTGAAGAGCAGGGAAAAGAGCAGGCAGGCGCACCACAATAAAGCAGAGAACCCCCATGGACCACTTCAGGCACCCACCCACGATCTCAAACACACACAGAGGGCTGTTAAGCCTCTATACCCTTCCCACTTCCCTACTAGATTCGAAGGACACCAAAGAGTTAAATCTCTCTGGAAATTGGCCTACTGACCAGCCCTGACCAGAGGTGAAAATACCAAGCAAAACCCCACATGAATGTAAAGTTTAACAAGTGTATTAAGACAAGAACCAACAAACCCAAATACAACAGTACACAGACGCAGTATACAGAACTATAAACAGTTAAACTAGGGAACAGCTAAAGAACCCGAGGGCGGTCTGTCACCTGAGGCGGCCGACTATCACCCTCGAGAGCTGACAGGCAGGGCAGGCCTGCTCTGCAGCCTCACACCCCTGAGGATTTCTATGCTGTTCCCCCACGTGCAGGTGGGTACTACGCACCTCAGAAAAGGGGTAGGTGATACTTTACCTGACTGATGTGACGTACAGAAGCAGTTGAGTGGCTGGGAAGTGCTCGGGTGCTTGGGACCCTCCTGTCATTGCTCCCGAACACTGTCCCACACACACTGTTCTGACTCGCTCCGCAGTCAATAAACGATGGGTTCCACAAACAAAAGGACTCAAATGCTAAATCAGTTGCACACTCACACGCCCCTGGCAAAAGAGGGAGAGAGCGCGAGACAGAGCAGGTGTCAGCAAGCTCTAACTCCAATGACAATGACCCCCAAAAGGCACGCCAGCCCCTACACTCGATGGGCTTTATAATGTCCAAGCTACGCCACCTGTCAATCACATGCAAATCCAATCATTACTCTCTCAGTCAATGCCCATCAAAGTCAATCACAGCTAGGACCATACAAATCAAACTATCCCAACAATCCATAATAACTCATTAAAATAATGGTCCTAACTGCCTCAGTTCTCCTGGTTGCCAGAAAAACGACTAGGCACTGGTTAGACAACTCAGTTCATGTGCTCAACTTTCAGAAATGGGTCATGACATCGTTAAGGTTAGGAGTTCAAATGTTCTAGAATACTCCAACCTTGAGTCATCCTACACAAGCGAAACAACGCCAGGACTCCACTATCTACCATAGGACATAGGCAGAATTCCTAAGTCCTTAAAATAACAGACTGTCAGAGCATACAAATCTCTTTGAGGGTTTCAAGGATGTCATATACAGTGATCTGTAGCATGATGACCCGAGTCTGACTGATAGTGATTGTACCTAGGCTCTGGAGAAATTTATACTTCTATTTTAGAGAAGGTTGGAGGGGAAAGGGTGGTTTTTCATTTCTACCTGTAATTTGTTAGGGTATATTCAATTTCTTAACTGATCAGTAATACCTGAGTCACTGCCAGCCTTGGAATGAACATGTCTGTACACTCCAGCTACTGCGCAGGTTCCTTGAGCTATGGAAACAGATCACTGCTTAGTGAAAAATGGGCAGTAGTTAGAGAAACAGATATATAGCTATGAGCAGATCATCAAATGGATTATAATCCATGTACTTTTCTCAGTGAAAAGTCTTTTGCATCCACACAATAAAGATTGTATTTTCTTACCTAGGTACAATGTACAGCAAAGTAGTAAGCCATTTTACTCTGAAGTTAGGCAGAAGGCAGGGCAGGGTGGAACATAATAGACTAACTTGTCCAGAGCTGGATGAGCTTTCATAGGCTACAGTTTATTTCATGAGATGCTATGAATGGATTTGTAGAGAACAGGACTACTAAATGGAATGAAATAAGGGCATTTAAATACAAGAAATAGGGAAAGTGAGGGGAAAAGCAGGGACACTGCTGAGACAGGCAAAGGTGAGTTGAAAAGTTCAAAGCAGTTAACCCACTGAGGGACATAGAGGCTATAAAAGCAACTTCAGGTAATGAGACAAGAATGCAGAGACTCTGTTGAGACCATACCTGTTGACGATTTATTGCTCCACAGTTTCACATTCAAATCAGTTTTTAAAGTTTTGTTATGAACAGCTAATCTAAGGTCATTGATGGCATGTCCAGGGAGATTTAAGTATTCAGCAACAACCTTTTGTCTTTCTGGAATTGATATTAGACCTTTGCCCATTCTTTCACAACATGCAATGTAGATAGCAGAAGGGCTCTATAAGCAGTTGATTGCATACATGCTGTTGGTTAGAGAAGCATGTAATAAATGCTGTATATTATAATAGCTGTTGTTTGGTCTAGTGATGGTGCAATCTTCATCAATGAAGAGGCATGGCTGTTATCTGGGATTTAGGTAATCTGTTGCTGGAGAGTTATCATTTGAAATTGAGGGGCTAACTGTAAGCCAGAAGAGGCTTGTCTCTCTAGGCTGCCATGAAATAGTCATCATTTTCCAGAAGGGGTTGAGATCATTAATGATGTGTCCAAAGCATTCAAGCTGGAGGCTGTCAGGTATAACAAGAGGGATTCTGTTGTCCTTGTTACAGAGTTGGTATTGTAGAGGGTCAGAGTGGGATCTGTGTCTGGCTCTTTTGAGTAGCTACAGTTTTGAGGTTTTATTATAGTGTAGAAATCTGTACTCTGGATTAATCCCAGATCAATATGGGGCAGGGATTCCAACACTTACAATATAATGCTGAAACCATAGCGTGCCTAGAAAACTGGACTATCTGCCTAGGTACAATGTGTGAAAGTCAGTTTCTCCTGTAGTAGGTTGCTGATCCATATCCAACATGTTATTGGCTGTCAAGGACACATTAGTCAAAGTTTTATGTGTTCTTGTTGGAAAAACTTTAAGTAGTGATCCAAGGACAATTAATGACAGAATTATACAGAAATGTTATGTTTTCAAATTACTACCTGTAATAGTCTATCCATTTAAGAGGGGGCAGGCAGCCCTGTTGAGAAAGCACAGCTGCAGAGCATTTGGATAGAGAGAGCTATGAAAAGCTCTCAGAAGGGGAAGCAGGAGGAAGCAGGTGTTGAGTTTAGGTACTGCCAGAAAGAACCAGGCTGCTATGCTGGGAGCCAGAGTCAAAAGTTCCTCCTCAAGTGCCAGGGATGAATGGGTTTGGCTTTGTTTATTTGTTTGCTTGTGTGTAACTTAAAAAATGGATTGTCGGGTGGATTGGCTGAAGAGCTTCTTAGGAGACAAGACCACCTGCAAAGTCAGCAGGCTAGAATATCCTTTTATACTACTCTACCATACTGTGGTGAAAGTGAATAAAGACAATTAAGTATAATATCAATAACCTTGTTGCAGCCTTTACAAACTATGATTTTTGCATTTTCCAAGAAATGCCCATAGCATATAATGTGTGGCTATGCATACAACTTTGTTTGCAATGAGCTGGATAAACAAGATGCAAATTAAATTACCTGTGCAATTGTTTTGCACATATAAGTAGGCACCTACTTAATTTGAAATTTCTCAGCTTTCGTGGAAACCAAGAAATCCAGGATTTTCCGCAAAATCAGCAAAAATCAACAGCAACAAAAAAACCCCCAAACCTTAGTAAAAATAAAAGGGTGGCTGCTCCTGGGAGCCAACAGTCATCACTGCCAGGAGGGGAAGGTGCCAGCTGGTCGAGTAGCATGGAGGGCAACAGACAAGATGCCTGCCTTCCCCTCATCCCTCTTCCCCTCCCAGGACATCTCCACCAATCAACACAGAGAGGCAGGTCCTCTCTGCCTATCAGTGCCAAGGGGCAGAGCCACCATGAAATGACCACAAAATAAGAACTTTAGATCATGATCAACCTGTGAAAATTGGTAAGTCCCCCCCACAATTTAGGTAGACCTCTACATATAACAGATGAAAAGCATTTTGGCACTAACTTCAGATGCTAGCTAACATCTGTTTCCATGAGTTTCATGCATTGATTGTGCCTTTCGTTTATTCCACAGTTCATTAGCACATTACTTATACTAAAGAAGTGTAATAAATGTTTTATACAAAGTTGTTATACCTGTAAAAATTGAAGTCACTTAACATCTTCCACTTACATAATATCGAAATATTAAAGCAGATAGCTCAGTTTTACTCCATAATTTGCTCGGTGCAGTTAGAAGCCTGGTCGTTAATTTTATAGCTACAGATGTTGTCTTCAGACTTTTAGCAGGCTGAGGATATCAGGGAAATCATAAAACATTGACTTTTGGAAATTTTCATATAGCAAAATTATTCACATGCTTCCTAGCCTGTTTTAGTGTACCTCACCATTAAAAAGAATTCTGCAGTATACTTGGAAAATGCAATGCTATCATCAGACATAATACTGTTAATAAGATTGATTTCAATGTACAATTTATACTGTTAACCTATTTCATTCCATCCATAAGTAGCATAATTCCCATGACTAGCTTGTATATCCATATCTTGGAATCAAAATGTTAACGTGACACTCCCCTATTGTTGTCATGAATCAAAAGGAAACTATTCAAATACAACATTAAGTTGGCCGTTAGGATTTGACTACAAATCATGTTGTGTAGATAACATGCATGACTACTTATTTCAACAAAGACTTTTAATGCATTTGGTCTCTGCAAAACAAACTATGAAATCTGCTTCTTGAGCAAGGATTTCTCCAAATAAACAAAAAAGCTCAACAAAACACTAGCAGCCTCAGTAAGAATTATATGAAAAAGTCTACATCATTATGACTTGGTGGCATGATGTACATGAATATCATATATTGTTGTATATGTATTTAGATCATGCCAAAATGAGAAAATTATTCCACTGAAGAGCAGAAAAGAAGTACTATGTGATTCTTCTAGATTCTCCAATTTGGATATAGAGTTTTATCTGAATATTTTCCTGATTTCATTCTGCTCCTCCTCATTTATTTCCCATTTATTAAATGTGTTTATAACTATTAATGTTGGATACATCCAGAGTTCACTCATCTGTCCACAGACTGACACCTAGTCAGCCAACAGATGCAGTACAAAAACTTTTAGTTTCCACCTAAATGTTTTCCTAGGGTACTTAATGTGTTTTCCTGATGCAGGTTCTGTTCCCTATAGCCACGTGAGCTAGAAAGAAGAAGGACCCAGCCAGCTTGCAGGCCTTCCTATAGTGCATACCCTAGGGAACATTTGAAGGCTCACACTCAAGAGCACCTTTGGCACAGCCCTTTGGTGGTTACATGAGTAGAAACAGGGGAGTTTCTAGTATCTCTTATTATATCTCTTTTCAGTTGAATAATGGGCTCGTTGGGGGACAGAGGCGGATGAGTGGGATTTGGGAAGAGCTGCTGTGAGAGAGGGAGGCCTGAGCTTGGGGAAGCATTAGGGTTTGGAGAAGAAGACTCCCCTGAAAGAAAGGGAGGAAAGTGAGAATGATTGGGAATGAATGGGAGAGAGTATGAGAAGAAACATGAACTACGCATACCCCAGAGGCTGGGGGGTGGGGCACGGTGACCGCCCGTAGGCGACGGTGGTGGTGGTGGCAGTGGGGACATGGCAGCAGCAAGCAGGGAGCTCCCACAGATGCCACAGTGGTGGCAGCGGTGGGGGGGTGGAGAGGTGGTGAGCACCCACCAACAGTCAGCAACCACCCTCAGATGCTGCTGGCTGCAGTGGCAGTGGTGATCGGCGACCACCCACAGATGCCACCAGTAGTGTCAGTGGTAAGCAGGGGGGTGACGAGCAGAGACTGCCTGCAGGCACCACTGGCGGCATCAACGGTGCTTCTCTCAGGGGGTGCACCCCCAATCTCAGCGAGTGTACATGCACCTATGTGCACCCCCTATGCATTGCCAATGATAAGAAAATTCTTTATTTAAAGGAGGACATGAAAGGAGTTGAGAAGTGAAGCTGGGCTGGACAAGGAAATAGAGGACACTGACCTATGTAAGAAGCAAGCGAGTGGGAGTGGGTGATGTAAGTGGCACTTTTAAGTTTTGGGGTATTATTTGGGGAGGAGTTACTGGTGTTGTTATTTTAATAGTTTTCTATTTTAAAAGGTATTTTGTCTTCTACTGTAAGCTACCCTGAGCCTTTTGGAGGAGGGCAGCATATCAATCTAATATGATATATAATAAGTAAGCAGCCCTAACCCTAAACAAATGTAATCTGTGTCTACCAGTCAACAGTAAAAAGAACAATATAAGTAAAATCAAATGAGCATAGACGTTATAGACGTTATCAAAATTGTACTTGGGCTCAAAGCGAATATTAATGTTACTCAATAATTATCTCATTCAGATAAGAAATTCTGTGAAAAAAAGTCCGCTCTAGGAAATTTGTATATGTCCTTGCCAAGAAAAGAATTGGTGGCTATGACATCAGCGCACATTTTTTTGAAACATGCTTCTTAGTTTTTCTGAAGCTCTAAAATCTCTGTCATTAAACCCACAATTGATTTTAAAAATATGGTCCTCTTGGCCAGAAATGGCTTCATGGCTCTTCTCTACATCCATGAGGTAAAATCTTGGCCTCACTGAGGGCATCTACATGAGATGCTTTACTGTGAAGTTGACTAATTAATTTCACAGTAGAGCATCACCATCTACACATGTGGCATTATTAGGCCAGATTAAACTAATTAATTGTACCTATTTACTCCACCACCAGTGCATGTATAGATGGTGACCAAGGCTGACCAGGGCATGAAGGTGCTACAGAGCAGGGGCTACCTGCCAGCTAGCCCCACGCTGTAGCACCCTCTTGCCCCAGCCAGTCCCTCCACAGTACACTGGGCATTTTTACATGTGCTCTGGGAGTGGTGGGGTGCTTTAATTAGATTGGCTCCAAGAGCCACTTTAATGAAAGCACCTGGAGTGTTGAACAAACTTTAATTAAAGCACCCCCGCCACCATTTTTCAGTGCAGGAACACTGATACACAAGACACTGGAGTTCACTGAAGCATAGTAATTACTACACTCCAGCAGACTCAATGAATTGAGTCTGCTTTGATGCACTGTAATTACAGCATGTCAGAGCAGCCTTGCTGCTCATGTATAGGCACCCATTAAACCAGCTCCAGTCTGGCAGGCTGATGCAGTGGGCTCCCTGCCAGCCAGGGCTGCACCACCTCACTCAACATGCTGTGGTCCACGTGTAAATGGCCCAGAAAAAATAAACTCCATTGTGACATGCACCAGAGTTCATTCAGCCAGGCTAACTGCATGCGTAGATGTTCCTGCTTACTATTGTCATTGATTTCGGTGGGACTGGGCTTTCCTTCCAAGCTTTGTAGACTGGCACTCACCATGAGCTGAACAATGAAAGCAGAGGCTCATCTCTGCCTATGACAGTGTTTCCTAAACTTTTTTTACCTGGGGCATACCTTTTTTCTAGATTAAATTTAGTGACACACTTCACTCTTACACCCAAACAAAAGGGACATGTACATTTTTTCTAAACATATAATGTATTCTATTTTTCTGCCAGTGCTGAGATGTACTGTTAAAAAATAACTTCATAGCATTTTCTGCATTTCAAAGCATCCCAGTTGAAAATCACCGAGCAAAGATATAGACTAAAAAGTTGAGAATCACTGATCTAGCTGGTTTCACCTAAGCCTGGCAGAGATATGATCTCACTTGCTGTGCCCTGATCTTTTCACTGTCTGCCCCTTCCTAACATCTGCTCGGTACTTCAGGGTCAAGGGAAGCCTCTGCTGCTAAGGCTGTTCCTGCAGGGTCTCAAATGCCAGTGACCACCTCTATAATCTCTTCTGCCGGCCACAGGAGTGTAGGAGCAGTAGAGCAGAAGAGCCAGGCTGCAAAGTGCAGGTCTATCTGTGCATCCATCCACCCACCTGCTCTGCTTGCAGGACAGCATGCTGCTGAGAGTGTGGTGGAACTGGCACACAGGCTGCCTGGAGGTGGGTAAGGCAGGGAGACAGCAGCAGTCCCCAAGATCCCCAGCTGCCAGTGCTCCTGGAATAGCTTGGGCAAGTGCACAGTGCTGGATAGGGAAGAACAGCATCTCCATCCTCACATGTGGGGATCCCAGGGAACACTGCAGTGTTCTTGTGGCATACTAATGTCCCACAGCACACCCTTTTGGGAATGACTGGCCTATGAATATAAAAGAGCAGAGTTTAACCCTGCAAATATAACTGGGCACACTACTTGGCACTAGGCACAATCAAATCCTACTTTAAACATGAAGAGCAATGACCTTCAGGAGGAGCAGGATGGCATTAGAAAAGAAGATAAGGCCTATAATAAATGCAAAAGGAGACATACTCAGATTAAAGGAATGGCCCTCCTCTACCAGCTTACTTGCTTTACTTGAATAGTTACAAAAAGCAAATGTAGACAATGATTAGCAGGTTTATTTGAGAGAAATAAAAAACCTAAATTAAGTTGTTAGATTTTACAGGCTCATAAATATATATAATATATTTCTTCATTTAATTTGTAAAAGGTGCTTTTAGAAAATTATAGCTAACATTTATCCTGCAGGGTGACTAAAAGCAGATATGTCATCATTATTAATTCTGAATCCAAGCTATTAGAGAGCCTCTCTCATCTTTGCTCTCCACTATCCACTGTTTCAATAATTTAAATGTCTAACTGAGAAAAAAATAAATCCTCTAACCTTAATGGAGGTTACCACAGCACTCATTTGGTGGTGACAAAATACAGGCAATCCTACAATAAAAGTGGGTAGGAGGTAAACATGAAGTCTCTATGATAGTTGGAGAAGACCTTCTGCAGAGGGCTTTTACAACTGTCCCATCAATTCATTTGGGGTCTCCAATCTAATTATAGTTTACTTCTAACCATGAAGCAACTGTACCACCAGCAGGAATGTGAGGTAAGGAGGAGAAGATGAAGTAAAAGTAGAGGAGACATTGGGGATATAATCAAGCTGCTGCTCTAGAATGTTTTTCTGCTCATATTTCAGAAGCTGCTCCCTTCATGATCAACAGGGAAGAATACTGGAGCCCACTCACCTGTGGCTGGCACAAGTAAACCTCCAGACTAGCATTTGTTTTCTAGTCTGAAATATATTTTTCTAGTAATGTTCAAGATCAGTGGTGCTCAACCTCCAACTTTCAGGTCAGAACCAGCCCATGAAACCACATCATCCAGCCTTCAGTGCTCTCCATGGGTCAAGAAATCTGGTAGCAGGAGGGTAGTGGCAGTGCTAATTGTCATTCCCCTGCTGCCAGATTTCTGGACCCTGGGGAGCCCCATGAGCTATATGATGTGACCCTAAGCACTAACTTGTGCCAACATGCAATGGGGATGATGCATGAGCTCAGTCCATAGTCAGATCAGATACGCAGAGTCAGGCCGGTATGCAGCCAGATCCAGTGCACAACTTTAGGCTGGTGCATACCTGGATCCAGTGTCCAGAGCCAGATCCAGCACACCAAATCACACCCAGGAACTAACCTTGCACACCAACCCCAAGCTGGATCAGGTCCATGAATTAACCCCATACATGGGATCTGGCCCACAGATCCATCCCACAGGGTGGGAAGGTTAAACACCATTGATCAAGATAGTTTAGTGACTTTACTTGCGTTTACATTTTTATGTTATGATAGACTAACAAGAACACTATAATTCTATCGCTGGTTTTAAGGTTCATCACTTAAAGCATTTTTCTAATGCTTTTTCAGGAAATTATTATCCAAAAGCTTTTCAAGGTACAGATAAAGGTCTTTCTAATGCCAGAATGAACAAAGTCTCCATTCCTACAGCTTTCATCTGTTGCGCTCATCCTTATTTGGGATACCCCTTTCATTTGTTTGGTCATTCCTTACAATTAAGTGAGTTCTTTATCATATTGCCAGAGTGCCTTCAGCTTGTTTATCCTAATCACAACATTGGTCATTTTATTTTAGGATTACTCAACTAGTCTCCAAATGATTTTTATGGTCTGGATGGAGGATTAGGATATGAAACAGAGTAACAGACAGAATACTGTTAAATCATACTCCAGGGGATTCTTATCAAAAAGACAGTAAAACTATTGTTTAGGTACTTTTTCCCAGTGTGCTGCTAGCAATTCCAAAACTTAACTATATCCAAATAAATTCAAATTAGAATTCAAAGGAAAATATGAAGAGTCTAAAGCCTATTGAAATCAAATGTCAGTATATTAATGTAAGAACAGGCTCTATTTCCTGCAGTGCTTCAGATGCCAGCTAAATTTATTATTTCATATCTTCCAAGTCATCATTCTCTATTATGCAGAACAACACGCTTTCATGAAAAAAACAACCCCCCCCCGAAAAAACAAAAAACCTCTTCTCCAGTGTTTAACCTTTTATTTGAAATAAACATTCCTTGTTCCTTCAGGACAATTTCCAAAGTAGGGAAAGAAAAAATTCTATGCTAACAAATAAAGCACTTTTGAATTACAGACAAGAAACAGAATCATAAACTTTTTTAGACTCCCTGTTCGTGTTTATAAGCAAGAGCTGCTTTTTTTTTCCTCATGCAAGGTAGATTAAAATAAAAATGAAAATTTGGAAGGGAAAAGTTCCTGTTATGGTTTTGTTTGCACTTGTTTAGGTATTAGGATACAAGATTCTGTTCCACTTACCCCAGTGTCAAGCCAGAACAATTCCATGAAATTAAATGGAGTCGTTCTCAATTTATACAAGGGCAAAAAACCGTAAGTTGAGGGCGTCTGCATTCTACATATATAAAGAGCTCAGTTCGTCTGTGTATGTGTCTGTCTGCGTGTCTGTCTGTCTATCCATAATGCACTTTGGGGGCATGGCTCCTGATGAGACCTGGCTCTAGCCAGTGCGAGGGTTGGGGGAGTGGAGTGGGGTCAGACATGGAGTAGGGGTTGGAGATAGCAGCAGAGATAGAGAGGACAGAGCAGGGGAATGAGTCCAGCACTGCTGGCCTTGCCATCCCCCACTGGCCGTGCTCCTTGGTGGCAGTTGCAGCACGAGGTGATGACAGTGTGGTGCTGGCCTCTCTCTCTCATCCCCCGTCCACACCGTCATAGCAGTGCTCCATCCCTGCTGTCACTCTTAAGGGGCAATTCACTAGTGTTGGAATATTAAGCCTCCTGTTTCTACTATTCTATTCTACTAAGTTTCTTATTCTGGTCTACATTAGGCAACTTAACTATCATTTGTCATTATGATTCTCTTTTCTGCCTTCTTTCTCCCCAAGCTTAAAATTTATGAGTCTTATTATTTCCCCCTGTAAATCAAAACCAAGATTAGAAGACAACAGGACCATTTTTGCTTCATACAAAACTTTTTCAATTTACAAGGTGAAAGGCATTTCTCAGGTATATGAATGTATGTCTAGTCAAAAATAAAGTTACTGGATTTTCAGCTACTCTGGAATCTAACGCTGATGTATTGAGTAAAATTTGCCCTTTTAATTCAGTCAGACTTTTTACGATTTCTGCAACTACTCTGTGACAAGTCAAAGAAGGTTGACATAAACATTGATAAAATAACCAGTGGTCCTGTTCTTGATTACTGAAAAGTGTTTATTACTTTATAACCTTTCAAGTTAAGAAGTTAAAAACTAAAATCAACTGACATGACTATTTATCAGTTTTTCCAACACAGACCCAATGGAGAGACACAAACTTTATGGTTTTCTTATATAATATGCTCTTGATTTTTACAACCCTGATGGACAGGAAAAGTAACGTTTTAAATTACAAGCTATAGTTATGATTACTGTCTAGAAATTACCACAGCAAAGCAATACCCTACTGAGAAACAACTGATAACTGTACATAATCATCATCATCATTGCTGCTCATATCATAGAATAACAGTCTTATTCAGAAAACAAAATTATAGTTGAGAGTTTTCTGTCAACATACACAGAAAATTTTCCCATGACTAATATCTACTGCAGCAATGAGAACACAAAATTCATATAAATAACATTTTTATGCTTGCTTCAAAGCATTAAGGAGGTGATTCTGAACCAAGCTGCTGTGACATCCTAGGGTGCCATAAGATCCTTCTGTGGGTGCTATGGGATGCTGTGCAAAATAAGCAGTGTTAGGTATGAAAATGTCTACACAGGATTCACAAGATAAACCCAGACATTTCAAATAGGAATCCATAGTGTCAAATTGTTTTGACCTGTTCTGGTCTTCCTGAGTTCTTTGCAATAGAATTGTTCTACTATTTTTCTGTAGTCAAGAAATGAGTGAAAGCACTAGAACCCTGACTAATATATAGGCTTCCTATATATTACACAGATAAAGTTAAGTACTTCAAAGTTGGGGAAAAAACAACTTGCATATTGAGTGACTAGATCCAGCCAATAAGGAAATGCTGAGAACAGAAGTAGATGTTTTACTCCTCTTGGGATTAAGAGCCTGCAGTCCTCTTCTGAAGATAAGTATCTAAGCTCTTTGGGTGTTTATATACATGCTCTGGGACTGAGCAGGGAGAGGGGGTGCTGCTTTAATTAGAGCAACTCCAAGAGCGCTTTAATTAGAGCAGCTCAGTTAAAGCACCCCTGCTGCCATTTTTCAGTGCAGAGACACTGATACACATGACACTGGAGTCTGCTGGGGCACAGTAATCACCATGCTCCAGTAGACTCAATTAATCGAGGCTGCTCCACCATGCTTTAATTGCAGCATGTCAGAGCAGCCTCACTGCAAATATATAGGTGCCCTTCACTTCCAAAACTGCATAGTTGTCACTTTTCTAGGCTTTTAGGTAAACTCAAGTAAGAACAGGATGCACACTGATGGAAATATGACTTGGACTTTGCATTGATTCCTATTCTGTGCCCAATCATCATCATTCCCTGACTAGTTACGAGGCCAGTCTTGAAGTTGCTTTGTCTATGGAGACCCAAATTACAAGCCCCCCAAGCAGCCAATTTGTGTGACATTCAATTCTTTCTTAGTCATTTAAGTGGCCATTTTTGGATGTCTGAAGTGCATTGGTGGTATTTGCTTATCCAGAGGTATTTTATTTCTGGACACAGAGCCCTATGCATGTGGACAACTAGGTATTACTATGTAGTCATGCCAAATGAGCCTGCACAGTAGCAGTCCTAGCCTTTATGAATGTTCCTTTTGGATATGTAGTGGACTTAGTTTTATCTGAAAATAGAGTTATCGAGAACATGTAGACTACTGACTTAGCCTTAAGAAGCAAAAAAGAGGTGGGTGGGCTTCTCTCTTTTGCTCCACATAACTTATTGACTACGGCATTCACTTGGGATGCTGGAGGTTCTGGGAGCAGGCCATCTAGTCTGACCCCCTGCCAATGGCAGGAAACAAGTGCTGGGGTCACAGGACCCCAGCCAAGTACCTATCTAGTCTACTCTTGAAGACAAGGTCCTCTATAACTTCCCAGTACAGCACAGGAAGTTCTCCACCACAGGTCCAGCATTATTCACAGCTTCCTCCAGCACTCCTTTTGACATGGATGGAAGACAGTGTCAGGGTGGAAGAGCCCTTCCTCTCTGGGAGCAAGACCGCAGCCAGAACCCAGGACCACCCCCTCCCATCCAGGCCAGCAGCCACATCACTTAGCTATAAACTAGCTTGCTCACTGCCTTACTTATGGCTCTGTAAATCTCCAATAGAACTCCCTCTATCCCAGGGAAAATCCTGGAAAAGTTCATCAAAGAATCTACGTGCAACATGCTTGCAGAAGGTAAGATACTGAACGACAGCCAGAATGGCTTTGTCACAGATATGTCTTGTCTTACCAATCTCACCTCCTTCTACAACCAGGTCTCTCGCCACCTGGACATGAGAGACAAGGTGGACATTATATATCTAGACTTCCAAAAGGCTTTTGATCTAGTGTCCTATGATATCCTTGTGGGAAAACTAGAAGACTGTGGGCTCAGCTGCTCGATGGTTCAGTGGGTGGAAAATTGGCTACAGGGTAGGACCCAGTGAGTTTTCATGAATGGATTTGTGTAATCCTGGCATGAAATGGCCAGTGGTGTCCCTCAGGAGTCCGTGCTTGGACCAGTGCTTTTCAACATCTTTATAAATGATTTGGATGGGGGAGTGAAAAGATCTTTGGTCAAGTTCACAGGCAACACCAAGTTATGAGGCAGTGTGGCTATACCAGAAGAAGTTGCAGATACAGGCAGACCTGGGCAGGCTCAGGAGTTGAGCAGACCAGAACCAGAAGAAATTTAACACTTCCAAGTGTAAGGTGCTCGATTTGGGGGCAAATAACCCTCAACATACATACAGGCTCAGAGATGACAGCCTAACTTGCACCATGGCTAAAAGGGACCTAGAGGTAATGATTGACCATTGCATGAACATGAGCCATCAATGTGAGGTAGTGGTCAGCATCTCATGTAAAACTAAGGAAATGATACTCCCACTGTACTCAGCACTGGTAGACCACTGCATCCAGTTCTGGGTGCCGCACTTCAATAAGGATGTGAGAGAGGGTCCAGAAAAGAGCCACCCGTATGATCAGGGACTTGCAAGGTAATCCATATGAGGAAAGACTGAGGGACCTGGGCCTCTTTAGCCTAGAGAAGTTTAAGATGGGACTTGATAGCAGCTTACCACTATATCAGAGGAGTGCATCAGGAGCTCAGTGAACAACTGTTCACTAGGGCACTCCCGGGGAAGACCAGGACTAATGACTACAAACTCCTAGAAGGCTGCTTCAGGCTTAATACCACGAAAAACTCCTTCACAGTCAGGGTGCCCAGACTGTGGAATAAACTCCCTCCAGAGATGGTGCAGTCACCTACTCTAGAGGTTTTCAAGAGGAAATTAGACAGTCACTTTGCTGGGGTCATTTAACCACAGTTGTCTTCCTGCCTAGATCAGTGGGCCTGTACCCTATGATCTGCAAGGTCCCGTCCAGCCCCTAACAATCTCTGACTCTCTAAATCTATGAATCCCTCTCACGACTGCCCAGGGGGCAAGTTTCAAAAGGAGTGCCAGAGAAGAGGAGAGATAATGTCTAAACCTGTGCTGTGGTGGTTAAAATCCTGTGCTGAGAATTCATTTAGATCCATGCCTCGAAGTAGAGGATACCAAGGATCTCCAGATTTCCAGGTGAGCCGCCTAGTCAATCAGTGCTTGGAGGTGAGGGTGAAATGGGAGGTGTCTCTCTCATTCTTTTTCTGCCAATCTGGGCTCATACATAGTTATCCACATTCAAAGGGCTACAGTGCATTGGAGCAGACTCAATTACTGGAGTCTGCCGGAGTGTGGTAATTACCCCCCACTTAAAAATGGCAGTGGGGGCACTTTAAAGCATGTTCAATAAACTTTAGTTAAAGCACTCACACGGTCATTTAAACGCAGGGACACTGATACACAGGACACTCCATGTGCTTTAATTAGAGCAGCTTTTGGAGCCACTCTAATTAAAGAGCTCCCCTTTTCCCCCCACTCCCAGATCACATGTATACACTCACATTGGCTAGGAACAGACATTCAAAAACTCTGATGCAGAATTAATCTAAGTTACACAGTTTTCTGTAAACAACATAATTTAGATCAGTATAGGTTTCCCTCGCTTTATGAGGGTTGTGTATGTGCAAAATCGCTCTTATGTGATGACCCTCCTTATACCAAAAATTCATTATATGCAAGGTAAATTCACTCTTATGCAATTAGTGTGCTGGAAGCCTGCTTTCAGCTGCTTTGTCCGGTGCATTGTGGGAGGGATGTGCACCAAAATATAGTCCCCTGTGTGGGTTTGTGCTCTTCGCTCATTGTCTGTGACCCATGTTTCTGTAGTTGCCATCTCCACCAATTTAACATTCACCACCACCCTGTGCTTGTGTGTTCTGTCTGCTGTTGGTGAGTACCAAAACTGTCTTGTAAAAGTGGTGGAAATGGGTCTGGGGGTCAGTCCAGCCAAGGTCTTGGAGCATATCCCTATTTGCTGCATTGTGAAGTGGGGTCCTTTATGTGAATTCAAGTTATGTGCCATTTTCCAGGAACATATATACAGCATAAAGTGAAGGAAACCTTTAGTGAACAGAACATGCATTTGTCCTTTGTGAGGGGCAAATCTTAGACCACGTTGTGCCATTTATAAACCAATCTATGGATTCCAAACTTCTGTTCTGTTATGGGTATAGACCAGTTTCCAGTCACTTATACTGGTAAAAGTGTAATGTCTGTACCTAGCCATAAGTAGCAAAAATACTCTGAACACTATGGAAAAAATGGCACTTAGACAACCAGGAAAGAACAGAATGCCACCCTTGGCTGTTTCTATGTAAGGCAGCCCTGATAAATCTTTACCTGGCATCAGCACAGTGTGTTATAATAAAACCATTCATACTTTTGCTTTGTAGCCTTTGTGCCATGTAGAGAAAAATACTGAGAACTGCAAGGTTCTGCCTGTTTCAGCACTACCGAAGGAAGCTGTCAGTCTTGAGGGTTGACCAGAGTTGCTGAAATGATGCCAATTGTTTGGTTAGCAACCAGTAATTCTTCAATGCCTTCTCTCAAGAAATAGGAAATTATTTACAAGAGGCCACGTAATCTACTCCATTACACAGTTCAGACTCTATCAGTTCCGATCTATAAGTAAATAATTTAGGGAAATGCTTTTAGCAATTACATACAATGAAACCATTTAAATCTGTTGTGTCAGTCTTACCGGGGACTCTCCTGGGCTACAAGGATTATTAGAAAAGTTTTGTTTGTGTTGATCAGAGACAGAAGAGTGTATTTATGGGTCTAAGCGTAACATTAAACAGGAACTAAACTACATAACTGATAGTTTGTCAACAGATTAGCATAATGCACAAAAGATAACAGCAGAGACAAGCAACAATTATAAGGCTTTCATTCCACTACAGATCAACCAGTGAATTAAAATGAAATGGCAAAAATGTGGTGGCACAAAACCAAAAGCAAACTGCAAGATTATAATCACCACTGTACCACATGTCCAGTAATATAAGTTGTGCCCTAATAATGCTATACTTACCATTGCAGTGGGATTTTATTATTAAATACATACTACATTTTCATTTGATAATAATTTTGGAATAGAAACTTTCCAAGGTAAACTAGATAGTCTGACTAACAGGTAACTTTCTGAACACACACACCTACTTCTTCGGCACTCCCTCACAGTTTAGGATGATTATCTTCTATTATCATCTTATCTGTATGTCCAAAGATGACTGAGAGGCCTATCTAGGACTGAAAAACTCTACTGTGTTTCCATGCAGGGTAGGTGGCATTGGATTCTTGATTTGATCTGTGACACTGTTACCGCCACTCCTGCTTTTCCATCACCGGCTGTTGTCCTGACATTACAAAGTAGTGAGATCCCTGCAGCAGATTCTTCCTCCATTTGGGGGGTGGTCCTGAGCAATAGTTTCCCAAGAGTTGACATCAATGTTGCATTTTTAAGTTGGTCTTAAGGAACTATTCAAAGCATCACTGAAGCACTTTCTCTGCCCTCCTTTTAAGCGTACACCTTGGCTGATCTAGCGGAATAAAACTTGCTTTTGGAATCTAGAGTCAGACTTCAATGTGATATAGCCGGCCCAACACAGTTCATAGATTCATAGAAGTTAGGTCGGAAGGGACCTCAATAGATCATCGAATCCGACCCGCTGCATAGGTAGGAAAGAGTGCTGGGTCTAGATGACCCCAGCTAGATGTATATCCAAACCCCTTTTGAAGAACCCCAGGGTAGGGGAGAGCACCACCTCCCTTGAGAGCCCATTCCAGACCTTGGCCACTCTAACTGTGAAGAAGTTCTTCCTAATGTCCAGTCTAAATCT
>JAGPOW010003642.1:55500709-55513873 GCA_030014935.1 Caiman crocodilus | reverse complement strand
CCTCACTTAGGAACACTGAGGCAAAGAACTCATTGAGGAGTTCAGCCTTGTCCCCCCTGTCCGTCACCAATTGCTTCTGCCCATTTAGTAGAGGTCCTACCCTACTCTGGACCTTCCTTTTACTCCCTATATATCTAAAAAAAAATTTTTTGTTGTTCTTAACTTGGGATGCCATCCTCAGCTCCGTGGTAGCTTTGGCCTGTCTAACTGCCTCCCTACAAGTGCAAGCAGAGGAGATATACACCTCTTTAGTAATCTCTCCCCATTTCCACTTTTTATATGCCCCCTTTTAGCCCATAGACTGCTCTGTCTCCCTCTGTGCCCGAAGGATCATTTCCTTAAGGCACAGCCACCCTTCCTGGGCTCCCATCTCTTCAAAACTCTTACTCTGCAGTGCGTCCTTGACTAAATGCCTGAGTTCATTGAAATCAGCTTTCCTAAAAGTCTAGTACCTCCACCCTACTAGTTACCTTACCCACTCAATGTCTTATGGTGAATTCTATTATTTGACGATCACTGTCCCCCAGGTGACCACCGATCTGTAGGTCTCCTACCATGTCATCGGCATGGCCAATACCAGGTCTCACAAGGCATTCCCCCTAGTGGGACCGTGTACCTCCTGTGTCAGAAGGAGGTCCTGTACACAGGATAGAAAGCTGTGTGAATTGTGGGACGTTGCTGTCTATGTCTCCCAGTTGATATCAGATGATTATTGCCTCAGTTCTCATGGTGTTTGCTTGCAGAATATCACTAACATTGGTGCATCTGTCTTCCCACTGAATTCAGAGGATCTTCCTCAGGAAGCATTGATGGTACTTCTCCAACAACTTTAGATGTCTCTTGTATGTTGTTCATGTCTCAGCTCCATACAACGAGGTGAGGATCACAACTGCTTGATAAGCCAAGAGCTTGGTTTCAGATCTGATGTCATTCATTATATCTGGACACCTCTTTCTTCAGGTGTCCAAAGTCTGCATTTGCACATTTGAGGTGATGTTGGATTTCTTTGTTGATGTCAGCCTTCTGCAAGACATGGTTTCCAAGGTACAGGAAATACTCAGTGTTCTCCAGAGTCCCACCATGGATCTGGATTATTGGATCTGGGGATTGTCCATTAGGAGCTTGTTGGTGGAGGACCTTAGCCTTCTGAACGTTAAGCATTAGTCCCATTTTCTTATGTTCCTCTTTCTAAAGATGTTGAGGATTGCCTGCAGGTCTGCTTCTGAGTGAGCACACACTATAGCATCATCAGCATACTGGAACTCAATGATTGAAGTCGGAGTGGTCTTGGTTTTAGTTCAGTCAGCTGAGGTTGAAAGCTTACCATCCATTTCATAGTTTAGCTCCACTCCAGCTGGAGGCTTATTGGTGGTCAGATGTAGAATTGCAGCAAGGAATATTAAGAAGAGTGTTGGAGAGATGATACAGCCTTGCTTAATTCCTGTTTTAACCTCAAAGGGATTGTGATAGATTCATTACTAAGGAACCACCACTCACATACCATCATTGAGTAGGCAAAGAATTGTGACACATTTTGGTGGGCTTCCATACTTCAGAAGGATCCTCACAATGCTTCTCAGCTGACAAAGTCAAAAGCTTTCATGAGATCAAAAAAGGCCATGTAGAGAGGCGTGTGTTGTTCCCAACATTTCTCCTGAAGCTGGCAAGCTGTGAATATCATATCAGTTGTGCCTCTTGATGCCCTAAACACACATTGAAATTCTGGGTGGAGCTCTTCTGCAAGTGGAAGGAGACAGTTTAGGTGGGTTTTTGCAGTGATTTTTCCTGTAGTAGATAGCAAGGCAATCCTTCTGTAGTTCCCACAGTTGGACTTGTCTCCTTTCTTGATGACTGTCACAATCATGGCACCCCTGAAGTCCTCTAGTATTTCCTCATCATTCCAGATCCTTAAGATAAGGGCATGAAGCTGTGATGTGAGCTCCTCTCCCCCCCGTTTGAATATTTCAGTGTGGATTCCAACTACTCCTAATGCCTTGTTCTTCATCTGCTTGATGACTTTCCTCATCTCATCAAGGGTTGGAGGGATTCCAAGATCATCTCTGACTGGGTGTTGTGGGATGGAGTTGAAAACACTTTTGTCAATAACAAAGTCTAGATCGAAAAGGTCTTCAAAATGATCCTTCCAAAAGGTCACTGATGGCTCCCCTTTCCTTGATCAGGTCTCCTCCATCCTCAGGTCTCAAAAGGCTTAGTCCCTGAGTGCTCAGACCATAGATGGCTTTGGTGGCACTGAAGAAACCACACATAACATAAATTAAGCGAAATGAGTTTTTAAGGTATCCAAATCCAACTCATTTGCGCTCAGACTTTTAGACTCAAGGAACCCCTCCATGAGTTTTTCTGAATTTAGCACTACTCTTTGCAAATGTGGATAGAGGAAAGCTCTCTTTTTCCTCACAAAGGGCATAAAGGGAGACATGGTCCCTTATCTATGCAGGGACAAGGGTGGCAATTACTGTACCCTTTCTGTGGAGGTGACATTAGTGGTCTGGATTCTCAGGAAAGTCAGAGCTGCCTTATGGTGGCCCTTCCCATCAGGCTTAACTGCAACGTGATGTCCCCTCCTTCCACATTGGTTTCCCAGTTTGGCTCTGCGTGTGCTTTCTGAAAACAAAGTATACAGGGCAGTTTCAGCTGGCTCTCGTGGCAGCAGCCAAAGTGGAATTTCAATACCCTTGAAAGGTTCTCAGAGGACAATAGGACCACAGTGAAGAGCCACTGATCAAGCTTAATATATTGTGGGGAGGTGGAAGGGATTCTTAGTACTTGCCAGAAAAATTCAAACCTCTCCTTTTTTCATACAAATTAGTTCTTAAATGAGGACTGGGTAGGGTAGTTTAAGTTATTTATAAAAGATTTTATGACAAGACATTTTGAAATTCCACTGTGAGAATACTCAAGCCAGATTCTACTGACCTTGCCTCATTCAAATGGTAGTTTTCTATCCATGTAAGTGGCGTTTTTTGCACTTACAGTTTGCAAGTGTCAAAAGCTGGGAAGTGCACTGTTTTGTCATTGGAATTCGAGGGACAGAATACTAACTAAGATCATCGGGTCCAGCCCCCTCCACCAAGCAGGAAAGATAACAGGAGGTCAGGTGACCCCAGCAATGTGACTGTCTAGTCTCCTGTTAAAAATAGGGATCATGGAAAATAGGGATGGAAAGGACCTTTTGTAAATTGGCACAGTAAGAATTGAAATAAAGTCTAGTAAATGCAGTGTATCCAGGGCTGGATTTTTTTCCAGGGAAATATTATAACTTTTGTCCTGTGCTCTTTTTAAAAGGGACTTTGTTTTACTTTTTATTTATAAGCATAAAGCACATTAACAAGCCTCTCCTTTTTGGATCACTTGATTTTCCTTATTCCTCCAACTATCACACTTCAGTCCTTTATTAAAACAGTAATCCTATGTAATAAAAATCTGTCTTGTACTGTGCCCAAGTCCAAAGTCCAAAAACCAGCCTACCACTTCTGAAAACTTTTAAGCTGCTCCAGTCTAACCATGTAGTATGACATCAACAGAAAGTCTAAGATATTGTTATTAGATAGTAACACATGCCAAATTTTGAAGGGCTACTAATCTGTTTAGCATGCAAGTTTCTAGTGCTCATCTGAAACAACAATCAATAAATATCTTATGTGAGTGAATATGATAGTGGAAACCACTTTTACATTGGATTCTCATTAAGATCCTCCTATGCTAACAGCCGGCTAAGGCCACTAGCAGAAGAATTCCTTTAAGCTCTTTCATTTTTTATTCACTCAGACAAGAAACAAAAACCTTTTCTGTGTTAATTAGTGAAGATCAAGACCTTGATTTTTCATCTTGCCCAAGACCAGCTCAAGAGCAGGAGGGCAGCTGCCATAGGAAGTAGTAGATCTGCCTTCAAATGTTTTCTGCCAGCAAGAGTTCCTCAACTCAGGCAAATGACTCTATTGGCCATTTCAGGACAGTGGCACAGTCCTTATTTGGCGCAAAAGTCCTTTGTTAGGTTTGAGAAGGTGGCCTCAGTACTTTAGAATATTATCAGCATCAATGCCCAGCTAAGCCCCTCCTTTTGTTTTATACCTCACTCTCTTTATTTTGTTCTGTGCCACATGGGAAGCCCTGGTATCTTATTTACACAAAAGGTGCTATTGATAGGCTTGGCTGACCCTCAGGAAGGTCAAGTTCAGCTTGATTAAGCATCCAAAAGTTGAAAAAAAATTGGATGAGCATCTGCATGTCTGGGTGGTCCAAACTGCTTTCAAGCGTGAAATTTGAATGGAAAACTCCCAGGAATATTCTCTGTCATAAAGTGGGTTTTCTTTCATGCTTTTTGGTCTCTGGTTAGGAATTAGAAATAAAAAGCCCTTAGCAGAGTTTTCAGAACTTTAACATCTGATTAAAGCCAGAGCTGTGTGTGTAATATTCTTAAGGAATCACGTAAAATAGGGCCCTCAGGAGATCATCCAGCATAACTCCCTTTTTAAGGCAGAATCATCCCCACCTAAATGTTTGACTACCATGCACCCAAAACCTTGAAATGACAGATATTTGAAAACCTTTCTATGTAACTTGTCCCATTGCTTAACTGCTCTATTAGGAAATTCTTCCTAATATGTAACTTAAAATTCTTTTTTTGCCATTTCAATCCATTACTTTCTGTCCTATCTGATATGGACACACAGAGCAATTGATTGTCATCCTTTTTTGAAACACCTCTACTTATACTAATCAAATCTTTCCTCAATCTTCTCTTCCCTGTCACATTTACTGGACCTTTAAGCAATTGTGTTGCTTTCCTCTGTATTCTTTCCAACTTATCCACATTGTTCCTGAACTGCAGTACCTCAAACTGGATGCAATACTCTATTTAGCAGTGCTGAATGCAATGAAAGTATCATTGCAACTTGAATTCAATACTCCTGTTATTAGCTAGGTATTGCTAAATCCTATGATATCAGTTGTCATTGGAACAACATTATATTGTTGACTTGTATCCATTATAAACCACAGATCCTTTTCTGCCGTACAGGAGCACAGCCATTTTCTATTTGTGCATTTGATTGTTCCTTCCTAAGTGTAGAACTTTGCATTGCTCTTTACTGAATTTCATCTGATGTGTGTTTCAGATCATTTGTCCATTTATCAAGGCAACTATGAATCCTAAACCTGTCCTTCACAATGTCTGCTACAATACCTAGGGTAATATCACCAGCAAATTTACTAAGAATGTGTTCATTTCCATCTTCCAAGTTATTGATAAAGATAGTGAACCATAGAGGATTCAGGGCAGAACCCAGGAAGCTCTACTTGATGCTTCCTCTCAGCTTGACACTGAGCTGTTGATGACTACTCTTTAGATAAGTTTATTCAACCAGCTATACATCCAACTTATTGTGGTTCCATCTAGACCCTAGCATACTTACAAGAATGCTGTAGAAGTCATGTCAAACAGCCTATTTAATGCAAGTTACAGCATATCCAGTGCTATCTTCCTCTTCAAAACCTGTAACCTTTTCAACAAAAGGAATCAAATTGGTTAGGCATGACTAGCTTTAGATAATTCATGTTGGCTGTTATATATCACCTTGGCTGCATGTACCTGTTCAAATAACCTGGGAGAATTCTCCCACACTTGTACTCTTAGTAAAAAAAATTACCTAAAGGTGCCTAAACAGACATTAAAATACTGAGCCCTTGAAGAGAAGACAGCTTGCAGTCTTTCAGGGAGGGGTTGAGGGGGAAGGGGGAGACGGCACCATAGTGCATCACTATAGCGACTTAGCATCTTGTATAAACATGCCCTGTGGCTTCTTTCATAAGAGAACATTTGCAGGTATTCTCTTTCCCAGGAGAAACTGAATGTCTGCACATGACTCTTGTTATCCACTAAAATCTTAGAAATGGATTGTTTGAAGATGTGCTCTAGTATCTTTCCAAATATTGAAGTTAGACTAATTGATCTGAAATTCACTGGGTCCTCCCTGATCCTTTTAAAAATTGGGCAGTATATTTGCCATTTCCTGTCTTCTGGGACCTTAACTGACTGCCATAAGTTTTCAAAAGCAATAGACACTGGCTCTGGAAATACCCCTGTCAATTCATAAAGTACTCTAAGATGAATCTCCTCTGGACCTGATAATTTGAAAGCATGCAGCTTACCTAAGTAATCTCTACCATGTTCCTTCTCCATGCTATTACTTTATATTTGCTGCCAGCAGTGATTCTTGACCTTTTATAAAGACTGAAGTAACAAATGCCTTCTCCGTATTGTCCCTTATTAACTTCCCCATCCCCTTTCTTAATCTTCCTCTTCAATTACTTCAATAATTGCATCAGAAGTAAAAGGCTTTCTGTTACCTTTTATGGGTGCCTGTACATGACTGTCGAGGATGCTCTGACATGCTGTAATTACAGTACTTTGGAGCAGACTTGATTAACCAAATCCGCTAGAGTGTGGCAATTACTGTGCTCCAGCTAGCCTCTGCATTTTGTGCATCAGTATCCCTGTGCTTCAAAATGGCAGTGGGGGTGCTTAAACTAAAGCTCATTTTTCAACACCAGGATGCAGGGACACATGAGACACTGTGGCAGTTTAATTAGAGCAATTCTCAGAGCTATTCTAATGAAAGTGCCCACTCCCAGAGCATGTGTAAAAGTGCCCTATGTCCCTTATTAGCTGTACCTGAGTTTATGCCTTAACCTTCCTGATTTCATCATTATGTGTTCATACTCAATAGAAAACCAGACTCTTCCCTTCCAAAATGAATTCCCTAACAATTAGTCTACAAAGGTTAGACTTGGAAGGTTTGGGGTTTGGTTTTATTTGGTTGAGTTTTTCTTTATTTTTCTGAATAATTTTGTTCATCTTTAGCGACAGGAATGCTATTTTAGGATCTTTTAGACAGATAGGTAGAAGTAACAGACATAACAATTACTAATGCTCTTCTAGATACAGTCAAAGAATCCCTCTGACCTGAAAAAAAAAATATTTTAGATCTAAAGGGGATAAGTCTTGCCACATAAAGATGAGGACAACATCATTTTCAGTGATGCACATTATAGAGGTCTTTATTCAAACTGATATTTTTGTACCTGACTTTATGCACATATAATCAGTCATGTGTGTAAGCAATTATACCTTAGATCATAGCCTTAATGCTATACTCAGAAGAACTTCAATTGTGTATGAGTTCACAAAAAAATAAAGTATGAATTGTGTGAAAGATAGACTTTTGTACTGAGTTATAAGTGAAAATAAGGCTAAATCATAAAGCAAAGTACAAAGAACATTTTAGAAGGGGCGTAATGCTAGACTTTGAACTTATTGCAAATCATTTTGTTTATTATTTTTAATTGTGTTGTTTATGTCAAAAAGGATTGACTAACTGATGATATTCTGTGTTGCTATAAAACTATCAAATCGTGCAAAGAATGTCTTGAGATGTGAATTTTTAGATCATGAGTTGAGAACAGTTTATGGAAAAATATTCTTTTCAAGAGATCCAGGCTTTTGACAGATATGACACTTACTTTGTGCTGATGCCTGAAATGTGCTCATTTCCTTTGACAAACTTTATATTTAAATTTTATAATACTTTTTTAGTATTTTAAAATAGTGTTACATAATTTTAATTGAAGATAGCAGCCTGCAATCATTAAGGTGGATATATTTATTCCAGACATCAATCCCTTATTCATTAATATGCAGCTTTTCAGCCTCCTGCTGGCACCTATTGCTTTTCAGTGTATGGTAAAATATAATTAAGTAATTTATTACCAGTGTAAAACTTGTCAAACAGCTATATCAGCACTATAACTTGGTATTGCTTGTGTCTATTTAAAAGTTTTGGATGGGCTATCATATTTTGATAGCAAACATCATGAGATGACTTTTTGCTACCAATATCCTTACACTAAATCGCTAATATCAGCCCATATACAAAAATAATAAATACCTGTGTCTGAGCACTATTGTGCCATTGAAATGAATGAATTTTGTTAGTCATCAAATGATGCAAATGCGTTACTGTCTTTTCCTATATACATGTACATTTTCTCTCCAAATCACCCCACAAATTGGTATGTGTGTTTTAAGTGGAGAAGCTGTTTTTTTGCTAGAAAAGAAGTAAGCCTAGAGGTACTACAAAAGATGGTTACCAAGTTGGTGGGATCCTATGTTAACCCTGCCATAACCATAGTTTTCAGTTGAGCACTGTAGATTGTGCCTAAAGCTGCAAGTAAACTGCTGGCAGTATCTTGATGATGCTTGTGATGTGGGAAAAAACACTTTATTTACAGTGACTGATATAAAACACCACTTACAGTAACAAACTAACAGCCTTGCTACTGCCCTTGAAAAGATTTGGGGCCTAATCCTGTGTGATATAGGCCTCTTCTACATGTTATACTTAAGATGTGACTAACCAAATAATCACACCTTAAGTGGCCACATGGCCATGTGTTCAAACAATTAATGGTGTGATAAAAAGAAGAAGAAGCTGAAATTATTCCACAAAATATGTGAAATAACTTTGTAGCTGCTTCCTATCGTGCCATAAATTAAACATGTGTCCAGGGTCCCCTGTGGCTGAAAGACACATCAGCTGATCTGAACCCCCAGCTGTGGTAGCCCACATATACCCCCAAGCCTGGGACTCCCAGATACTGTGATCTCCAAGCTTTGGGGCACACCATGCACCCCTGTGCTAAGAAACCACAGTTGCTACAATCTCCCAGTCATGGGGTGCCCTACTCATACCTACAGCTAGAAAATTGCAGCTGTTATGATCTCCTAGTTGTTGGGGTACATTAGGCACCCCACAGCTGGGAGATTCATTCATAGATTCATAGACTGTTAGGGGCTAGAAGGGACCTTGTAGATCATCTGTTCCAGTCCCCCTGCACTAGGCAGGAAAAGACAACTACTCTTCTTGCCATGGGGCCCTCTTGGGTACCCCCACAGATGTGAGTGTGGGTCAGCTGATAGGACTCCCAGCCACAGAGCACATGGTGCACCCCCAAGGCTGGGAGCCCTGCCAGCTGACCCAGGCTCCGAGCCAGGGAAGCTTGCTTCTTGCCAGTGCACGAGGAACCAGGGATTGTTCTCCCCCTGCACCAGCAATAAGGCACAATGGGATGTAATGTGCAAGGCACACAACTGAGCCTCCTGCAATGGATGTGTGACAGCAGGAGGTGTGATTGTGTGGATCACCCATTAGATTCCATGGTGTTTTTACCTGCACAAGTAGAGAGGCACATAGAGTAAGTCCACCTGGGAAAAGGAAGAATGGCATCCCAGGAAATAGTCTATTCTAACTAGTCTAAGTTATTTTGCTACTTTTATTAAATATGTCTCAAAGCATATCCACTTCTTGCCTGAAATAAACACAGAACAAGAATAAAACCTGTGGCAGACTAATTAATGAATGCAGTCAAATGCAAAAAGAATATATTAGTCTTTAATTTTTAGGCCCACAAAAGTCAATAGCATTTTGTAGTAGATAGGGATCTACATAAAACATACTATTGGGCCCGATCGAATAGATCTGAGATTTCTTTCATTCTCCAAATCATCAGAAATATTGCAATAGAGACTTTTGTGTGGATAGCTAGGCTACTTCTGTGTGCTTAGCCAACATCAATGGTCAAGAGGCAGTCTGAGTGGAAATGACTATCAAGCTCATACAGTTAAGACACACAAGAGAATGATGTCACTGGCTTCACATCAAGGCACTTTGACTATCCACCCAGATGACCAGGGACCCTTTTATATTGGTGTCAACATGGGACAGCATTCACTGTGAATCCAAAAAAAAAAGGCTCCAATTTACACCTCTGGATCTATACCTCACATGATCTTCCACCATGTTCCTTCTTACCTAACATATTCTCTGCCATTTCTCTGACCACATTATTTATTCTTATCAACACCCCACCAAAGAAAAAACAGTTTTAATACTGCTGTCTGAAACAAGTCATCACAGGTGATAAATAACCCTTTTAGTGAGCAATTAATTCAGTTTGTCTGGTACTTCACCATACATATGTGCATAAGCCATTCTCTTCCACTTGAGTTAAGCAACCTAAAACCTGCTACAGGTACATATATAAAGAGAGTGTTAGGAAACAGAAATTGGAAATAGGATGCAGCCATTTTTAAAAGAAATGAGATGTTTTCAGAAACTACAATGATGAAGGCCATAGAAATATTTAGATAAATCCAACTATTTTATTGAACTAGAATACAGCATTGGTGGCTCCATAGTAATAGAAGCCAGCCATATTTCGTTAGATGTCAAATAGTGAGCCATTAGAAAAAGAAAAGGATAGGGATCATCCAAATGAACATGCTGTTTTACTTATAATTATTTACAATAAAATAGTTACATTTATCTAAATAGTTTTATGGCCTTTGTCATTGTAGTTTCTGAAACAGCCCCATTCCTTTAAAAATGGCTACATCCTATCTCAAATTTCTCCTTCCTTACACTCTAGAAATAAGCCTAGGACTTGGAAAGGGGCCAGAACATGTGTCTTGGTTTTAATTTTGGGGGCTTTTTGGTGGTGGTGCTGCTGCTGCTCTTGTTTTGGTTTTTTTTGTTTCTAATTAATAGGTAAATGTATAAGAATGAAGTTACCAGTTTGGCAAAAAGGTGCATTTTGCACTGATTCTCAATGTAGTTAGGTTAGAGGGGCTATGTCTACTTGAGACACTGACTTTAGTAGCCCATGACTACTGTATAGTAGTGTTGCATGGCAGGAAGCATGATGTGATGCAATGCTACTGTGCAGCAGTCCTGAGCTACTGTACAATCAGCATCATGAAAAAGCCATTCCTTGGCACAACTCTGCAGTAACTCTAGTTATTGACTGCACAGTCAGTGTCTCATGTAGATGTGACCAGGTTTTCTTCATTTCTTCAAGCAATAAGAGTTATGTTAGAAACATTGGTGAGTTAGATGGAATTTCTGTGCATATATACTGCATACACTCGAGGTTCATCTAGTCCATGTTATTCACAGATGTAGGATTCACAGGAATTATGGTCAAGTACTGTGAAGGTTATGTCTCTTGTGGTCAACAGCAATTTCCTTGCTAGTCAACAGTACTGAAGTTCTACTAAAACTTAGCTTGTCACTGAGGGCATTTTTACATGTGATCCTGATGCAGCCCTGGGCATTTTTAATTACCAAGTAAGTTGCACTAATTAAAAGCGCCTGCGTGTCATGTGTATCAGCAGCGCAGCATGCCTCCACACTGAGAAAATGGCAGCAGTGCCCTTTGAATTAAAGTACATTGAATGTGTTTTACTTCAAAGTGCACAGCCACCATTTTCTTAGTGCACAGGTGCACTATGCCACTGAAACATGAGATGCACAAAGTCGCCAGAGCATATCAATTTACATGCTCCCGCAGACATGTTTAATCGAGACTACTTTGATGCACTGGATTTCCGGCACATCAGAGCAGGCTTTCCACATATGTGTAAGTGCCCCAAAAGACTGGGATCAGAAAGAGATGTGGAACATACCTAAATATGTATACATTACATGTGACCTTTCCAATAAGTGATAGCTCTGTCAGCAAGTAAGTTACTGTAGAAAGAATAAACCAGGTGTGGAATTATTTTATGTTTATGGAATCATCTATCAGCTTCACACATGCAGCTCATTTTTTGTGACTACAACGTTCTCCAAAAACTGTAATAGTTCAGTCAGCATAGACTATGATAAACATATTTTGTACAACTTTACCTACACTTTTTTTAGTGCCTTGGATTTCATAACATTAGTCTTTCAGTGGTAATGTTTCTTGCTTGGTAGCTATCAGTACTGAAAGTATCCTGACAACTTATCTAGAGAAATAGCAACACTCTCAAATCTCATCTTTTAAAACTGGCTGAGAAATGACAGATACAACAAAGTCATATGAATTTTTCAAGCATCTGCTAATATTCAAACGTAGCTATTCCTGCTACTTTAATGTAATTTCCCCACAGACTATATAGGTCAGTCCTGAGCTGTAACTAATTAGGAAAGATCAAAAGATTTCCAAGAATGCATGAGCACAGTCCCTTTCACTGTAGTCTGCACTGCACCCTGGCACGCTGACTGCACAAAAATATGAAGCAAGTAAGAGAGCAGAGCACAGCCCTGACATCAGGCTAGAAGACAATTATGAAAGGGTCTTTTTGGCATGCACTTGCCTCTCTAAAACCAAAAATAAATAACACAGAATCAGTGTTGTCAGTATATTGTTTCTATTATGCAAGTTATTACAGGTGGAATTTTCAGAATAAATAACATCCAGAAACAATTTTTTTAATAGGTGGCTAGGGTTTTGTATAACAGATCATACTTGTTGTAATGAGACTTCATGCATGTGTGGCTCCATACCACACTTCAGATTGTATCTGCCAGCGTGTAAATGCATGTAGTGGCACCTGAAATCGTAGAGTATCAGATTTTGAATTTCCTTTGAAAAATGTGTAACTGACTTTGGAGAGTTCCACAAAGCATTTATGGAAGTCCTCTTCATAGAGACAGTAAAGTTATACAACACATAATGAAACATTACCTGATTCCAAACAAAGAACTTTAAATCTAAGGTCTTCATTGCTTACTTAGCTCTGACAATTTGTGGTGGTACCCAACTTACAAGTGTCTACCTTACCTGTCCCTTACTGAATAGCACTGAAATGAAAAGGCAGCACAGTTGAATGATTTGAGCAGAGGACTGAGACACAGGCAGCCTAAATTTCAATTGTAGCTCATTCTGTGACCTTGGGCATCATTCTTCACCTTCTTATAGTTTCATAGTTTCATAGTAACTAGGGTCAGAAGGGGCCTAGAGCAGGCCATCTAGTCTGACCCCCTGCCAATGGTAGGAACAAGTGCTGGGGTCACAGGACTACAGCCAAGTACCTATCTAATCTACTCTTGAAGACACCCAAGGTAGGAGCAAGAACAACTTTCCTAGGAAGCAGGTTCCAAATCCTAGCCACCCTAACTGTGAAGTAGTGCCTCCTAATGTCCAACCTAAACCTGCTCTCCTGTAACTTGTGACCATTGGTCCTAGTTACCCCTGGCAGTGCCCGGGAAAAAAGAGCCTGCCCTATTCCCTGCTGATCACCCCTCAGCAGCTTATAGGCAG
>JAGPOW010003642.1:55476842-55500609 GCA_030014935.1 Caiman crocodilus | reverse complement strand
GATCTCCGCCTTCCCATCGGCCGCTAGCACCAGGTTGCCCGACGAGTCCCTCGGGGGCCCAACGTTTCCCGGGGCTCTTTTTTTGCTCCCCACATACTTATATGTTTCCCCATCTGTGAAATTGGAAAAAAAACCCTAACATCCTCACAGCTTTATTCATGTTTATAAATTGTTTTGGGAACCTCAGAAGAAAACCGATACAAAAATGAAATGTTGAAGTTACATGCCTAAAATTATTCTCTATCCATTAATTTCTTCTATCTTCTTACCATAAGCTCCATCAACAACATGAAATGTTTTGCTCTGTCGCTGGTGCACGTGTACATACCAAGGAAGTAGGAGTTCTTAGGTCAGCTGCTGCTAAATGCATCTGTGAGGTTGTAAGCCTATCATGGGTGAGCCACTCCCAAATATACCATATTAGATATTTGAATGTATTGAATAAATATGAAAAGCAAACAACTTTCAGTCTGCAAATTACTGTCTGGTATCCAAGATTATTCTGTATTTCAGTTAGAAATATCACTTATTGTATATAATAAAAAACTTCCAATAAAAATCAGCAAAACTTTGTTTGGTAGCCACTTCAATAGCTGCAAATTTATGGAAGTCTGACGTCATAATTAACAGTAAAATAAATCTGAGCTCTTTATTCATGAATCTATTTTTGATTCCACATTTGTCATTACTGTAATCTGACCCAGGTAGTCTTGCTTCCCTTAAATGAAACTAAGCCACTGCACAAATCCCATATGTATTTTATAGCACAGTAGAAAGAATGTCCATTGTTATTACACTTAATCCACGTACAACAGCATGAGATCTATGAGCAAGTTTATCTAGGGAGAATTGTTTTAAAATCATCCAGTGCACTGTGGTGTTCTTAGAATAAACTATTATTTTAATACAAAATACCATGAAAAGAGAGGTTAATTCAACTACTGCAAGTTGCAAACATTAAGGTTTTAATGGGACTCACAATATATGGATAACATAGTAAAATGGTTCACATACGATTGTACTACCAATACTGTAAAGGGAAAAACTTCTCTTGAGCACAACATAGAATAAGTCCTTTTAAATATCTTTTAGCCTTCCTTATCTTGAAAAGCATTTTTATCTATAAAACTGACAGAAAGATGGGGGAGACATGTAAAAATATCTTCTCTGAGTTTTATAGATTGTGTTAATCCACTTCAAAATATTTTCTATAGAAATCCTTGTTTTATGGGATTCAGTGTGTTTTATATCTTTTATAAAACAGGACTGTAGTTTATGTCAAATAGAAAAATCATTTTTAGAAATACCTGGAGAAAGACTGAGCTTTTTTCTTAAATGACGGCAAGAAAAAACAAATTCAGTCAAAACGTGGATTAGTGTTTGTCAAACTCTTTGATGCAGATGTCTCACTCTGTAGAACAGATTATTTATGGTTCTTGAGAAATTTGCCTGGGGAAGAATTCACTGATTCAGCAGTGTACTATTTCTTTCGATAGATGGAAGGCACAGTCATGAGGCTCTGAAACATGTACATTTTGTTTTTGAAAGAGCAGACAAATTTCTTCTTAGGTTTCATCACGTTGCCTTTTCCCAGCATGGGTGGTATAACCATCCCAACCCTTCTGTAACATTCAGAGGACAATCTGTTCAAAGCTAAGGGGACATCTAGATATTGGCCTGCTGAGGCAACCACAAGGGCACCTTGCCAGGAAACTGATTCCTGCATTAAACTGGCAGAAAAAGGATTGCTGAAGCGAACCTGACTTCCATATTAAAAATGATACTGACATGTATTCAGTGTCCTGTTCAACAATCTTTAATTAAAGCATCCCACCACCATTTTGAAGCATAGGGACAATGAATACACAACACACCAAGGCTGCTGGAGTGTGCTAGTAACTATGCTCCAGCAGACTCGATTAATAGAGTGCATTTTCAGAGCATCTGAGTATAATTACAGAGCATCAGAGCAGATGTCCCACACATCTATAGGTACCCTAAACTACACTATATGACTTACAGAATACCATGTGACTTAACAGCTTACAACACCAATTGACTACCCCTGCTTCTTAAAGTTCAACATTTTTTTGAGTCCCATAGTCAAAGGAACAATAATTCATCAACAGAGTTGTCCATTCCAGTGCTGAAATCTATTGCAGTTTATTCTATCACATTCCATGCTGCAGAACTAGCAGAAGCACTCCTCAAGATATAACAATGTGAAAATACTGATCACCTTTAATGGAATGAACTTTTTCTTTCCTATGTGATTTCTGCTTTGCTTCTTAGATAACCGAACCCTTTAGTAACAGTTATGTTTGGAACATGCAATGAAAGAATTTCTCAGGCTTGTGAAGACTTAGATTTTTTAGTCGCATTAATATTTCTGCTGAAAGAGACTAACATTTAAATGAAGCAATCTAACTGGATTTATAGCATATGTACATACACAAAATTCAGGGGAAATTATGGAAATTCAACCTACAGAAACTCAAAAGCATCTTAATTACTGAGCCCATGTAATAATTGACACTATCAGGGCATAAAGATTACTTAAGCTTTCAAACTGTCATTTTGCCAGGATAGCAAAATGGCAAGCTATCAGTAAAATGGTGCTATCTGCAACTGACTAACTCCAGCACTACTCCAATGTGCTGTGTACCTGGATAAAAGTAATAATCAGTCAGATCATTTACACCTATTTATTTGTACTCTTCAATGATTCAAAACCCTTATTTGCTGCTATACATTTTCCATTAGAACACATTGTTAAAATGCATTAATATGGAATATAAAGTTCATCTATAAACATCTGTTCCATACAACTTGAGATTGGCCGCTGCCAGTAGCTGTGGGCAGTTGACACCCCCCACTCCCTGCTGCCACTGTGGCTGCCGGTGGCTGCAGGCATTCCCCATTCACTGCTTGCCACCACCAACAGCATGGACAGTGGCTGCAGGCAGTCCCCACTCACCACCCACCACTCGCCACCCCCACTCGCTGCCAACACCTCTGCGGCTGCCGGTGAGCGGTCCCCGCTCAGCCTACCCTGGCTGCCAACATCACTGCGGCAGCCCGTAGGCAGTCCCCGCTTACCACCACCACGCCCACACTGCCAACACCACCTGCAGACAGTCGCTGTGCCCCCCCATTTATGTACACCTCCATTATCTATCCTATTAGTAAAACTATGCAGTCAACGCTGACACAAGCACAAGACATAACATAAGCTGCCACAGTCAAAGCAGGGGAACCACAGTGGCCAATTTCCTGCCACTGTAAAAATTGGTAAAATACACTCAGGAGATCCAAGGAAAAAGGTCGCCCTTCTCTCCACAGTAAGCCCCACAGTCTGTACCAATTTGACCATTCAGTAAAATTGCTTTCTGATCCCAAATATAGCCGTCATTCTGATCCTGATCAACCATGAGTTGTAACATCATTTGTTTGAAATAGATGAATCACATAAATCACAGAATCATAGAAAATGTGGGTTGGAAGGGACCACTGAAGGTCATCTAGTCCAACCCCGTGCTTAAAGCAGGACCAGCCCCAACTAGATCACCCCAGCCAAGACTTTATCTAGCCAGGTCTTAAAAACCTCCAAGGATTAAGCTTCCACCACCTCTCTGGGTAACCTGTTCCAGTGCTTTACTACCCTCCTAGTGACAAAATTCTTCTTAATATCTAACCTGAACTTCCAATGCTGCAACTTGAGACCATTGCTCCTTGTCATCTGCCCCCACTGAGAACAGTTCGTCTCAGGGGTAGGCAATTATTTTGGCTGTAGGGATGCTTAATGAGTTTTGGTGAGCTGTCAAGGGCCACAAAGGTAGACCCACCCCTTGACAGCTGCCATTTTAGGACCAGAAGTCCTGCCCCTACCCTGCTATCTTTTGCAACCAGATGTCCCTCCCTTTGCCCCAGAGGTACTCCTTTTGGGTGGAGAGGGTTGCTATACAGAGACTATACTTGGTCTCTGTCCCACACCTGTTGAGCCCACACATTGGTCCTGCTGCTGCTCCCACCCCAAATTCCTGTCCTGCACCTGCCTGGCAGGACTGAAGTCAAGCTCACCCTGGCTCCTGCTGCTGCTCCTGTCCCACCTGTCTGTCCCATTCCTGCACAGTGGGACTGCAGCCAAGCCCATGCTGGCTTCTGCTGGAGCTGCTCCCACCCCACTTATCTATCCTGCTCCTTCCCAGCAGCACTTTGGGAGCAGCTGAGCTCCTTCACTTTCCCCTCTCCCCCATCCATGCACTCCCATGACCAGGACCAAAGTGAGCTGCAGGCAGACCCTGTCCCCTAACCCACTCCCCTCCATGATGTTGCTTCCCCTCCCTACCTGCTGCAGGGAAAGAGGAGATGTTGCTGGAGGCTAGATGAGCCAAGCAGTTCCCCAGGCTGCTGCAGCAGTGGCAACAGCGGCCATGCCCAGAAGCTGTCTCCACTGGCTGGGGCTGGAGCCCCTTGGTGGGGGAGGCTGGGAGACAAGATTCCAGCTCTACACAAGCATTTCTGACCACAGAAAAAATGCTGAGTGCTGTTTCCCAGTTCCGTTTTGGCTTGACTTTGTTAGAGTCTCTTTATAGTTCTGACCCACTGAACAGCTTTTTTGGTCATTTAGTTAAACGTGCAATGTTGTTGTGCTTACTTAAGTCTAGCCATATTTACAGCTATTGTGGACATCCGATAAGATTAGTACAGGAAAAGGTTGTTTTGCTTTGATTATATGGTACTTCCAGGTCATATTCAGATCAGTCCAGACATTTTTAGTCCTAGTTTTAGTTTCTTCGCTGGCCAGAAGAAAACACCATCAGTAATTTTTGACACAATAGAACCCAGGGAGGATCATCCATAATAATTTAATTTATAAAATAGATATTTACTTCTGGGTTGGACTGAAGGAGACAAGAGATTGTATGGGGACAATTTTTCCACTGACAGAGCAGCCTGGAGTCCTGCATTCTTCTGTCCCATCCCATCCCTACCCCCTTTGGTCATGTCTTAGTCATGAGCAAAGTTTTGCAGCCCTGCCTACCCTGAGTGTTGTTGAGTCCTGTAAGTTTTCCTTATCTGATCATTTATTTGATTAGTTTCATAGTGCATAGCAGCTCAAACTGGCACTCTGGCAAAGTAAGATGGGAAGACATTTCAAAGCCCTGTCTACACAAGGAGACTCACCAAACCCCACTCCTATACTTTAAGCAAGCCCTGATGCTCCTGGTAAGCTGTCTTCTACCCTGGAAGCAATGTGGTCATGCCCATGCATGGTCTGCCTTGGGATTGGGCTAACTGGCGCACAGACACAGCTTTACCACTTCCAGGTTAGGAAGCAGTCAGTGCAGGGCAACACAGTAGCCTTAAGGGTGCCAATAGCAGGCCTGGTAGGTTTACTGCAGGTTTACCATGTTGATATATCCTAAACATTGTATTCAGCTTAAGCTTACATAAAAAGGGTGCTAGTGGCTGTGACAGAAAAGGGAGAAAATGGAAAAACAATTAAGAAATAACCTCACTTCTAACAGAAAACATGTATTCAATAACCGAAATTTAACTCAGGAGTGTCACCTAGTGATCACATATTAAAGGAAGTTTGTTTTTTCCTTCAAGGTGTGGGGGTTAATGTACCTATAGTGCATAGCCAGAACTTCCTTGCTATACTTTTATGTCCCCACCCAACCTCTCAATATCTTGCATTATATTCTTGGTAGCAACCCTTATCTAAATGCATGTCCCACAGGTGTCATTCCTCTAGCACAATTTACAATAGGAGATTAAGATAAAAAGGAGGAAATCAGAACAATTTCATAGCATGTCAGAAATATTTCTCTTTGGTATTGTGGGACTTCTTGCACAAGTCGTTTGAACATGTACTGGTTTATCTTGAGGGTAACCAGGAAACTGGCAAAAAATCAAGAATAGATTCCTAAATCAAAAGGAAACTCCTAGACTATGTTGTTCTTTCATGTTGAGTAACTCTCTTTTCTTTAATCTTTGGCTGCTTTAAACTAGCAAAAAAGGTCAGTAGCATGGGGGAACATTTCATAGACAGTCTGTAAAAAAATCTTATCTTATGCATGCGGGCAGCACTGCAATAGCTGTGTAATGCAATTTTTCTGCTTGCTTATCTGTGCAAGTCAATTTTGTTGATGCTTGCATGACAAGATTTTTATCTACTAATACATGAGAACTTAACATGTCAGAAATGGCTAATGGCAACACTAATATTATTTATTTCAACTCTTATCGGGGTAGAGAAGGGAGCTATATAAAGCGGAATTGTCCTTTCTAAATGAGGGTGAGGCATCCTGCTACAGAAGCTTGCCCTATTATTTTGTCTCCAAGCAGGTTAGGATTGGATATTTCATAACCAATCTAGTCCCCTTGATGTCATTAGCAAAAGTCCCACTGGGGCCACTGTAAATGCACATTGTGATATCCCTTAGGACTACAAATAAACAACACTTCAGTATAGTAAATACAAAGGGCAATTCTTCATTTTGGGTAAAGAATACACACAGCATCAGCAGCCCCTTGGCTCTGACTTGCAGACTCAGGCATACAGATTGTGCTGAGTTGCCAAACAGCCTCTAAATCACGACTCAGAGTGAGCAGTCATAGAGTATAGGGCTCACTGTGCCACACCCACGAAAATGGGGGGTGAGGAAGGGAAACACTTCTTTTTATTCACTGTGCTAGGCCGAGTAGATCTAGGAAATTTACTGTGCAAATAAGCAGTTATTATATTGTAGGGAGTCACCTGGTTTCTCGTTCACTTTTAGTAATTGTTTGGAATTAATTTACTTTAACTTTAGACATCCAAAGCTGAAGAATGTTGGCTGTAGTGCTCTGAAAGTGACAAATAAATAGGCACCGATTAAGGCTACGCAAAGTACAAACAGATACTGTTCAAGCCTCCCCATACTCCTCTAACAATGCAATGCAATTATCACTAAAATCCTTGGGCTGTCAAAATTGATCCAATCCATCTGTTATTTGTATATATATTAAACTAATTTCTTTCTGGACCCTTAGAATAATTTGAGTAGCATCTCCATCAATCTTATCTAAGAATAAATAAAAATATGGAGTATCCAATAAAATCAAGTTTATATTAAATATGCTTAATATCAGAACATCCCATTGAATATGAAGCCCAAACTATAAATGCTATCAAGATTTAGATGCCATAAGGCTAGCTCCCTACTGGCCAGGCAAATGCTGTTTAGCACACAAACAAGCCTCTGTCATTCTTTTTATAGCCTTGGCTACTCTTTGCAGACCTACTGTGTTCTTAAATCCCCTTAGATTATCTTTCCTGAGAATAATTTGACAAAGGGATTGTTTCAGTCAGCTCCTCCACTTGCCTAATGGCATGTCTGCCAGAGCAGATTCTCTGGCTTCATTTTTAACATATTGTGGATATTTCCATCTTCTTTCCTGAATAACTTTGGAGCTAACAATTTGCTGAACTCTAATAAATTCCAGGATTTGCTTTATATTCATTGCATTTAATACCTAGTATTTTTCTAAACTATTTGCTTTCAAAGGTGTATAGACATCTATCTATACTTTTGATAGATTTCCAGATTGTACATCCATATGTTAAACTAGAAATAACATCTGAATCAAAGATTCATAGTGTCCTTTAAGTTGTAGATTTTCAGTGACCAATTCTTGCTTAAGCTGGTGAATTCAGCTTACTGCCTTGCCAATTCATGACATGATTTGATTTCCTTCTGGACATCCACGTTGGCATGTACATTATTGCTGACATATATGAACAGAGTCACCTCTTGTATTTCTTATTCTTCTAACATACTGCTTGAGCTGGGAGTTGAAACTATTTGCATAAGTATTAACCCCACTTAAATAAGGATCCAGAGGCTTTCAAGGGGAAATGGCCATGGAGAGTAGGCCTGTGCAAGTAGGCAGGTATTCTATCTGGCTTCCGATCCAGCTGCTTCAGATGTCAGATACCCGATTCAGAGCTTCAGATCGGTTTGCTGCTTTGATCTGGCTGAAGTGGCTCCAAAGCTTTGGAGCTACCCCAGACATCCAGCCATAGGGTATAATGGGGAGTCAATGAAATATCTATAACTTTGTTGTTTTGTCTCTGATTTTGGAGAAACTTGCAGTGATGGTAGCTTCTGCTGAGCGCATAAAGTCTGCCAGTTTTCAAGAAGATAAGTGCAGCGGTTTGGGGGGAACTTCACCCCAAATTCTTGAAAGCAAAACTCATGTTACATGTATGTGTTACTCCACGGAGAGGTGAAAACTCCAAGGATGGTGACCCCTGTTGAGTCCACAAAGCCTACCAAGTTTCAAGAAGATCAGTGCACGGGCTTGGGGGGAACTGCACCTCAAGCTGCTGACAGGCAAAACTCATGACGTAGATGAGCCTGTGTGTGTTAAGGCACAGTGGGGTGAAAACTGCAGGGGTGGTGGCCCCTTCTGAGGTCATGAAGCCTGCCAGCTGTGTGTATGTCTCACTGGGAGAGTCTGTCTGCTGGGGACCTGCTCTTCAAGCTTTTAACAGTCAAAACTCATGATGTGGGTGGGTGCTTGGGCAACTGCGTCTGTCTTGGGCCTGGGGGGGTGGTGCCGAATCTACTGCAGGTCTGAGTGCTGGGCTCTGCAAGCCACAAAGCTCTGAAAAGTGGTTTGCATTATAATTTGTTCTGTCTCAGGATCAGGCCTGAGAGACTGGAGGCAGAATGGTTTTTTGGTGTGGAATGTGCCCCCACAGGTAGTTGGGTTTTGTTGTCTTTGATAGATTCTGGTGTGCAGTTTGTGGGAGTACTGGAGATAGTCAGCAGATTTTGTGTTTTGAGCTGTAGGAAGTTGACTTCAGTTCCGGTGATGAGGTTAGGTGCTTCTTTGAATGTACAAGCCACTTTTCAGAGCTGGGCAGATGAACTGTTCTTCATCAACCTCCTAGGACTCATGGACTCAATATACATAGTGGAGTTCTGACACACTGCAACCTGCCAAGCATCTGACACCCCAGACACCTCTGCACTTTTACCTGTGCTGCTACATCCCTCTTTCCCCAGCTTGTTTCTCCCCCACGATGCATCCATTTCCATTGAATGGCTTTCTTGCCCGCATTGTGGGCCAGGCCAACCTCTGGCTTCTTTACTATTTCTTCCATCCAGGACCAACTGCAGGTACTTCCTCAGCCTGACAAAGGGGTTTTCAACCCTAAAGCTTCCAAAGATACATTTTTTTTAGCTCTCCTTTTTTTTTCATAATACACATATAAACATAAAAGCACAAGATAAGCCATCACACACAATGAGTAACATCATATGTCCAATGCAACACAACACAACATCTTTACTTCTTGCTGTCAATTCCTTTATAAAATGACAGGCTCTGTGACAGTTCTGTGTGGGTACCTTTGATGATGCTGCTGATGCTACCGGTGTTCAGCCAGCTAAGTTATTGTACCTGTCGTCACATAAAGCAGCGGACCGGGTGTGAGGCTGTAGGGGAGGAGTAGGCCTCTGTGGGGCATGCTGCTATGTTGTGCAGAGGCCCCAGCACCCGGAAGAGTGCACCTGAACACACATACAGTGTGACTCATCCACATCACGAGTTTCACCTGTCAGCAGCTTGGGGTGCAGGGCCCCAGAAGACAGACTCCCCCAGCAGGACACACACAGCTGGCAGGCTTCATGACCTCAGAAAGGGCCACCACCCCTGCAGTTTTCACCCCGCTGCACCTTAACACACACAGGCTCATCTACGTCATGAGTTTTGCCTGTCAGCAGCTTGAGGTGCAGTTTCCCCGAAATCTCTGCATCGATCTTCTTGAAAGCTGGCAGCCTTTGTGGACACAGCAGGGGCCACCATCCCTGGAGTTTTCACCTCCCTGTGGCGTAACACATACACAAGATGTGAGTTTTGCTTTCATAGATTCATAGATGTTAGAGTCAGAAGGGACCTCAATAGATCATCGAGTCCAACCCCCTGCATAGGCAGGAAAGAGTGCTGGGTTTAGATGACCCCACCACCTCCCTTGGGAGCCCATTCCAGACCTTGGCCACTAACAGTGAAGAAGTTCTTCCTAATGTTGCCTGTCAAGAATTTGGGGTGCAGTTCCCCCCAAACCTCTGCATCTATCTTCTTGAAGCTTAGCAGGCTTCATGCTCTCAGCAGAGGCTACCATTCCTGAATGTTTCACCCAAATCAGAGACAAAACAACGAAGTTATAGATATTTGATTGATTCCCCATTATACCGTATGTCCAGATCTCCAAGGTGACTCCGAAGCTTAAGAGCCACTTTGGCCAGATCTAAGCAGCAAACCGATCCGGAGCTCTGGATTGGATCATTGACATCTGAAGTGGCCAGATCTGAAGCTGAATCAAATACCTGCCTATTCACATGGACCTAATGCTAAACTAAGCTAAATTAAGATAAACCCTACCCAATCCTTTCTAACAAGAAAAAGGAACAGGCAAGTTCAACTACTGAGTAAAGCAATCAAGCTGAGATGCCAGAGTCTAAGGGTACCTTTCTCATGCAGTTCCTGAGAGGGAACAAGCTTACAAAAGGCACAGCATGCCTCCAAACAGAAGCTTTTATGCTGTCTCTAGGCCCCTCCCCTGAGATGCAGCCAGAAAGAAATCCTTCTCATTGGCCACCTACACATGTCAGTCTTCTACCCCGCAGCTCTCCCAACCCCCGCTTCCTACCTCCTCCATTCTCCCTTCCTCTTCTAACTTTCACTTTCAGCATCCAAAGCTTTTCCAAAGTACTTTGGAAGCTCTGAACCACTTCAGACAGCTTGAATGGATTAGCGCTTCACTCCAGACATGCTGCTTCAGATGTCAAAACATCCAAAGTGGCCCCAGATCCAAAGTATGATCCAAAGCCTCGCATAGTCTTAATGGAGAGTTCACTGTGGGGATGAAAATACTGGAAATACTATTCAGATGAGCAGGCTGCAGAGGAATAGGCTTTGCTGAACTGATGCTGAACTTTCTTTCTTTACTTACTGGCTGTAACTATTACTTCAAAAAGTTACCCTAAGAGCAAAATCTAAAGTGATGTCTACAACACAGATACAGCGTGTCCTAGGCAGGCTGTTCCCAAACACTTTTTATGCTCAAGCATTCTCCATGCCTAGAAACACACCAGATGCTGTGAGGTGTATCTCTGTTGCCACTCTTGAGACTTTGTCCCTGGCATGCTTGCTATGCAAACTGAAGAGTGGACTCTAGCATATTTCTACTTTGGAGCATGCTGCAGGTGCGGGTGGATGGGGCATGCTTGGGAACAACCCAGCTGGGACATGTTACCACTATGGGACAGACAAACCTTTCAATCTTCTACTGCACCATTGGTCAGCTATAATAACTCTCATGATGAGGTCAGTGCCAAACAAGAAAGGTGAGACATTCTAGCTGTTCGACACAAGTTTAAGCCATTTCGCAACAAAACCACATTTACTTTGGCCATGCAAGCAGCATCTGGATATAACATTTTGATTAATTATTTTTGCAAGTATACCACAACATTGCAGGATGCAGTTAATTGTAATAAAGACTGGTAAATTCTTTTTTAAATCTAAGAATTTTATGAGAATTTTTTTCCTAATGGTACTCTTCTGGTTTCACCTTTTACGATTTAGATAAAAACTTTGTAAATGCCTGATCTTCCAGGTCAAATATCAAGACTGTATTTCCCATAGCTTGGTTTCAACTGCTTGCTTTATTCTGCTCAAGGTGAAGCTGCCAAAGATTTTGCCTATCACTGAAAGGAGAATAATATTTTACCAGATACTCTAATCAGTTAGATGACTTCACTGGTGTTTTAGTTATTATATGGGGTTTTTTTCCCTTTTTTGCTGGAGGCTTTTCCCATTCTCATATTTTGTTGAAGAATTTGGCAGACAAGGTTCTTTGGGTAAATCCAGTATGTTTTATTAGACCAACTGAAATAGTTGGAAAAATTCTTCTTTGCAAACTTTTGGATATAAATACCCTTCATGGCAGGGGATGAATCTTTTCATAATTTTATTAGTAATTTGGTTATTTTACCAGTAGTTACCAGTAAATCATCTGTTACCAGTTAACATGTCCCTGGTGTCTTTGTCTTCACCTTCACTTTTCTCAGACTTTCACAGTTCCCACCCCCCATCCTTTATTTCTTTGTGATGTAAAAAGTTGCAGTGCCATAATTTTAATTTCTTTGTACAAGAGAATAGTTTCTTGTGGTATCAGTCTATTTATCACCTTTCAGACTGGTCTGCCCGTTGTATTCACTTGTCTTTTCTGTTTTAACACCTTTTTTTGAATCTTTAACAGCTTCTCTGGTTGGTGTAAACTTGACAATAAGAACCTACTTAAGTTGATGACATGTTTTACTTTCAGCAGCCCTTTCAGTTTCTTTAGCAATGCTGCCCATGCATTTCATCCTGTTTCTTCTCATGCTGCTTTCTCCTTCATTTTATCAAGATATTTACCTGCTGCTTATTCTGGAGGTGCTTTTGAGGAGTGGATGTTTGCTTTGACCCGCTTCCTTTCTTCACACAGTTCTATGTATCCTTTTGGTTTGCTTCCCTGGAGACAGCTACTTTTATTGCAGAACCCAAAGGAACTTCTTATGGTGATCATACCATTTTGCTATATTACAGGTCCCAACCCACCGACCACCATCCATGGTGATATGTCTGCCCTCTGGGAAACCACCCTCTCTGGGTTTTCACCATTCCTAAACAAGCAGAGCAAATGCAAAAGGAAAATTGCCTGAATCAGCTCTTGGCTGAATCCAGAACTTTCTGCTCAGGATCTTTGTTTCAGTGATAGTCCCTCTTCAACCCTACCTTTCCTCAGGGAGTCTGTGACTATAACAGTGAGAATGAGCATTCCTGTGCAGCCCCAGTTAACCCCATCATGGAAGGGTTGGGATAATACACTTCATTACAGTATTTGTCACATAACAGACAATGATGTTTTTTCTTGTCAGTCCTGCAGCAACTGAGATCTGCTCTTAGTCCAGTTGCTTCTTTCAGCTGAAATTGCTGATGAAAGACATTGTCTGTTATCTTTCAGCTGTTTTTTTTTTCTTAATGCTTTTTAAGCATTTATTTTCCTTAAATTTCATTTTTAGTCTTGCTACACAAAAACTGCAGTCTCTTCCAATATGAGTTCCTCTATGTGCTCTGACATCCTACACAGTTGATCTAAATGTCTTCCCAATCAATAAGTGGTCAGCCTGGTTCCTGGAGATGACATTTGGTTAATTATAAGTTATTTTATGTTTGTTGGTTGCAGCTGTGTTGGTCTAAGGACATAGGCAGATAAGGCTCTTTACGTAAACATGATATCTTTTATTAGACCAACTCAAATAGTTTGAAAAATTGTTCTTAGTCCATGATATTTTGTCTCCAGTAGATTTATGAAGTGAAGTTCATAGGCTCATTCTACAAAAGGTGTTTTGTAAATTCCCTTCGAGAATAAAAACAGACATTGGAAAGAGAGTGGTTGTCTTTTGAGAAATGTGTGCCCACATGTAGTTGTGTTTTTGTCTTTGAGAGATTTTCAGTATGCATTCACCCTGGTACACATTTGTTGTTTAGTTTCTCCTACATATTGTTCATCCAAGCATTTTGTTCACTGGATGAGATCTATAACATTTCTGGAGATGCAGGTGTAAGATTCAGGAATCTGAATCTTCTGTTTCTGTTGTGAGGTGTAGTCATTGTGGGGGTGGTGGAGATGTGTTGGCAGGTTTTACATTTTTTACCCTGGCATGATCTGGATCCATTTGGTGTGCTTTGGGCCATAGGAAGTTTGTTTCTGGTGAAGAGGTTGGCAAGGTTCAGTGCTTGTTTAAAGGCTAGGATGGGTGGTTCTGGAAAGATCTTTTTAAGATTTGGGTCTTCTTCTAGTATGCATTGAAATTCTTTGAGTATTTTCCATATACGTACCAAGGACAGATGGTATGTCATAACTTGGTAGGTATGATATACCCTCCTAGCCTTCAAGCAAGCACCAAACGTTGCCAACCTCTTCACCAGAAGCAAACTACCTATGGCCCAATGCACAACGAATGGATCCAGACCATGCAGAATAAAAAATGTAAAACTGGCCAACACATGTCCACCACCCCCACAATGGCTTAATAAACAACTTCCTGTGGGCCCACACTTCTCACAAGATAACCACTCTCTTTCCAGTCTCTCAGTTCTAATTCTCAAGGGGAATTTACAAAACACCTTTCATAGATGAGCCTATGACCTTCATTTCATAAATCTACTGGATACAAAAAATCATGGACTAAGAACAATTTTTCAAACTATTTGAAAAAAGATCAAAGATGTGGCCTGTGCTGTCAGATCCATAGTAGCTATCACTCATCCTGATGCCAAATTTCCAGCCCAATGGGAAGTCCTGTGAGCCAGATGACACATCTCTGTACTCCAGATCCAGCCTGCAGAGCTGAATGTGAGTAATACCTCTACTATAACTGGGTATGTCTCCACATGCTATTATGGTGCATGAATAAACTGTGGAGCTTATTGTTCTGGAGATTATTGCTCCCACGTGCTTCATTTGAACATGTGCCTGGGGTAATTAACTCTGGAGCAATAAGCTCTGCAGTTTATTCATGCACAGTATATGGAGCTGGGTCAGAGCAGCCCCAGCTGGCAGACTGGCCCCAGAGGCCAGCCTGCCAGCCCAGGACTGCTCCCCCACACAGCTCAATATGCTGTAGTGGGGCTGGCTGGGACACAATGGAGCTTCAGTACAAGGCTAGCTAGGAGGCAGCCTCCTCACTGAAGCACATTTGTGCCCCAGCCAGCCATTCCAGCACCTACACATGCTGCTGTGGAGTCTTTTAATCCACAGCAGGATAGTACTTGTATCAGTGTATTTACAAATCCTACCTTGCTGTAGAGTAAATTAGTTTATTCCAGCATAATAGAGAAACACATGTAGATGCTGAGACATTTACTGTGCAGCTAATTACTCAACTGTACAGTAAACAGCTCGTGTAGACACACCCACTGATCTTTAAACGCTTCATTGAAGGTGCTTGTAGCTGTGTGACACTGCATACTCAACTTTTTCATGTGTCATGTTTGAAACCTAATATGGTTGAACCTAATAGTCAATGTTAGGTCCTAATCTGTAAGTAATTTTCCTGCTTTGTAAGTCATAATTAATGTCACAGATGTTAACTGTTTTGCCTCTTCTGATATATTAAACTTTATTCCCATATTGAAATTGTTTTTTATTGAATCCTGACCATCAGCATATATTCACTGCAAGGATTTCAAGATTATATTTGTCCATGTCTTTCAACACCTGCATGATTTGTTGTGTTGGAGCAGTTATTGTTCTGTTGTTCTAACGATGTACCTTCACAGTCTGTTTTAACCTTGGAAAAGAATTTTCACCAAACCTTGACATTCCTTCAAAATCCATTACTTTGACAAGCTGCTTAAAGGAAAGACTACTGGTTTCTATAATTTTTTTAATAGGGATAGGTTATCATCCTATTGTTTTATCACCAGCCTGAAGGACCATGGGCTTCTTTGTGTCTGTCCTACCTGTAGCTAAGACTCTCATCTACATAGTTTTTAGAAGTATTGCAGTTCCTAAGCCTTCCCCCTACATCAGGGTGCTGTACCAAGGGAAGAGGACATCACAATGGGCATATCTACATATGCTATTAATGCACTTTAAGCTTACTGTGCAGTAAGATAGATGCAGTAAGCTTTCCCCAGGAACATGTCTACACATTAACCTGACAGGAGCAAATTTACTCCTGACAGGAGCAGTTCACTTCAGGACTACTCCTGCCTTGTCTTGCCCACCTACAGAAGCCAGACAGAGCTCCAGGTTCCACCAGGTGTAGTCCCAGGCCAGCCATGGACACCAGGGGGAGGCCTGGGCTCCAAGGGATGGAGGGAGATGTCTTGCCTCTGGGACAGCTGCCTCTCAGCATGGCACCCGCATTGGCAGGGGCAGGGAAACAGTCACCTGCCTTGGACAGCTGCCTGCTCCTCAGCCCCAGATCTGATCAGCAGATTGAAATGAGGTCTGAGAAGCAGGCAGCTGCTCAGGGCAGGGGACAGTGTCCCAGCCCCTGCTCTCCTCTGCCGATTGAAGCAGGGTCTGTGAGGCAGCTGCCTGGGGGAGGGAACAGTTCACCACCCACCGTTACCTGGGCTGACTGGGAACAATTTGTTCCCAGTCAGCTGTCTACACATGTGGTTCTCCATAGTAGCTACTGTGTGGTAAATCTACCTGTGTCTACAGGTAGTAGCCAACCATGCAGTAGATTAATTTACTGCCCAGTAAATGCTGTGCATGTGCAGACAGTGATGCTTTATGGAGCAGTAGATTACTTCGCAGTAAAGCATCTCATGTAGAAGCACCAAATATGTTGTAAAAGCAATAGACAAATTGGGTTAAATTGATGGCATATATTACCTTATTCCCTTAGGAAAATTAATAATCAACCTAGTATTGAGAAAAAATGTGAAGGTACTGTAATTATAAAGGAGATTAAAGGTCATGTTTCCAATTCCCAATTCCAGAGCCAGGCCTGTGAAAAAATTATTTAGATACATTTTTGGCCAAAGGAAGAGCCCAGTATACTTGTCAGAATTTAAACCCAGATGATTCTAAATGCAGAGACTAACCCTGCTGGCTGGTTAAAAGGAAATTTGGCTTCCAGATGTAACACTGACTACTAAAGCCAAAACTGCTATAAGGTTCCAAATCACTGAGGCCTGATCCCATAGGTATATGGAGTTAAAGCTTTCTGGTGACCCTCTCAGTTAGTGGTCATTCAATAGCATTAGGACACAGATGTACAATAAGATTTTTCTCCCTTGTTTCAACTGCTGGATTGTTGCAATGCTGTGTCTCAAGGACTGGGAAATATATACATCAGCAACAGCCAAGGAAATGTTCCTGGACCAGCTAAACAACATACAATCCTTTCCTGTGGGCTTACAACTCATATGAACGGCTCTAATTATAGGAACAATGCCAGATGGGGAGAACCCCAAGAACAAATTAAATGATGGCAGCTTTCAAAGGACTGCACCAGCCTTTTACATTTTCCAACATATAAATAACAGGAGAAGCCCAGAGGTGTCACATCTTATCTTCCAGTGGACATGTGTGTTAAGTTTTGATGGGCAGCTTTATTCAATTTTGTTTGATCTTTCCTGTCTGGAAAAGAGAACACCTGTGAGACAGATCTTATGCTCAATGCAAAACCCATAAATGAAAGACAAATGTAGCTGGAAATAATGCTCACAAGTTAGAACATGTGTTGAGCTAGTGCTTCCTCTGAGCCTTGCTGCAAACTTCTTTAAGCACCATCTTAGAGCTGTATGTCTAAGGCTTCTTGCATTTCATTACTAAAAAATTTCTTGGCACTGAATTACAGTTGGCACAGAGAAGCTCAGTTTATTAACTGGCTCGAGGTGTATGGTCTGCCTGTTTACAACTCTCTTGTGTGAAAGCCAGTTCTTTTGGCTACAGGGAAGCAGGTTAATGTGCATTGAAGAGTCACAGAAGCATACTGGGAGAAGGTGGGACTCATAATCCATTGTGCTCCTCTGGTTATCAGTATGCCTCATATATATAAATCACTCCTCTGTCATTTCTACCTATCTCCCACATACTTCACTAGCATGAAGAATGACCACACATCTGACACGTTAGGATCAAAAATATATTCCATTTGGAATTAAAGATATTAAATTTATGGATTTTCTCTAGAGTTCACTGTAGGGCAAGCTAAGGTCCAAGTTTTTTTTTTTTGGCTTGTTGTTTGGTTGGTTTTATGTTGTTTTGTTATTGCTGCTGCTGCTGGTTTGATTTTTTCTGCACAAATTCTGTTCCTTCATTTTTGCTTTTACAAAATTAATTGTTAGTTCAAATCTGAGTACCTTCATCTCTAGTCTCTGGTTCAAGATTATTGACCATCAAGAATATGCCTGTTTGTTTAAGTATGAAAAGCTGAGGCTGTTCTTGTAATAGGTTATGTGTCTATTGGGAAGGAAGTCTAGATCCAAAAAAACCCATTAAACTTCCAATTCAGCAAGTGAACACATAAATACTGAAATTACATAACATTAGGTGCTCAAATAATTTATTCCATGATGTTCAATTCTCTGCATTTGTCCTTCAGCACAGGCATTGCTGCAGACATACAGGTGAAAGAACAAAGGAGTAAACTGAAAAACAACAAGCCGTGCAAAGAGTATATTGACAATTACAAACATAAGGCTAACATTCCTGATGGTGTAAGCACCAGCAACTACACAAAAAGCAATAAGGTTTATATGCAAAACCTAAGAATTTAGCCCCAAGTGTAATCATTGGCAAGAATATAATTTTCCATGCAAGTTTCCCTCCAATGGCTTTTCTTTATGTGCTTTTATATTTGCAAGGAGCACTTACATGTCAAGTAAAACCAAACAGGAACGAGAAAATCCTGAAATATTGTCTCTCCATGATCTTGTTCATAGAATAATCCATTGTTCTAGAACTGTTTTCAAAAAGAATAACATTTCATTCTAAGTCAAATCAGAGAACAATGTTTAAATGGTATATCTCTGCTAACTAAGCACCTAAGTGAACAGAGCTTTCTCTGTAGGATTAGAGAATCAATAATATCGTGAACTGCTTTTTTAAAAAAAAATTCTCTTGTATTAAGACTTAAAAATTTGTAATTATCTGGTGAGTTAAAGATCAGTCTGGGGTTAGATGTGGTAGTGGAAAAAAATATCTGGCTGGCAGGTCCAATGGAATGTGTTGTAATCATTTTGAAAAATGCTGGAAATCTAAAGCTAAGGAATTTTATAGAAATTTAGGACTTACTGGCAGGCTCTGTGACTTCAGACAGCTCAGTGGAAATATCCTCATCCTGAAAAATTCCTCATGAATTTCTGGATTTTCTTTTTTCATTCTCTGGCAATATGCTGACATCTAGTGGACATGATACTCTTGGGGGAAATATTTTCAACATGCCTGAAAATATACTGCTTAAACTTGTTTTTAAGGAAATTTGAAGTTTTTTAACCTAAACAATTTTATATAAAAAAACAGATTAAAATATTGTCAGTTTGAAAGCAATTTTTTCTGTTTCTATTTTTTCAGTGAAAAGTTAAACCTCCTGGTTTGGTTTTGTTATGGAAATTTTCCATATGCTATATTTGCAACTTCCATACCACGCTGATTTCTGTTACTTCTTTTCTTGTGTAAACTGCTCTCATTAGTACGCTGGTGGGTTACATAAATACAGGAGACACAAATGTCTCCTTTTTCATAGGCTGTCCAGTGCTGCTCCATGACTACTATTGCAATTGCACCTCCCCCTCCACCCTGCCCCATTCCACTTCCAGGGATCTTCATAGGCTATCTAGCCTCATCCTCATCATCCCATCATTCTCATCATCCCATGGAGGTTTTGAAGACCCAGCTAGACAAAGCCTTGGTTGGGATGATATAGCTGGAGATGGTCCTGCTTTGAGCAGGGGGTTAGATTAGATGACCTCCTGGGCTAGTGACAGAAGTTATACATAAACCAGTTTAAGTCATCTGAAACTGGTTTAAACCTGTAACAGAACAGAAGCTCAGTACACATAAGCGAGTTTCAAAATAGCTGAAACTGGATGTCGCAATGCACCCTTGGGTGCCTGCCACTTGAAGGGTTGGAGGCAAGCAGCTGTCACGTGCTTGATTAGGGTGGCTATTTTAGGACCCAGCACATACAGACTGCATCAGCAGTCCACTGCTAGCAGCTGAGGGAGTAACATCAGCTGGCTGAGCTACTGCTCCTAAAACAATTTAGAGGTAAGGGCAGGAGCTATGGGGGTAGCAGGAGGCTGATAGTCCTGTTAGTGACCTAAAACTGCACTCTGCCAGGAAAGAGGGGTCTGGTGGGGCTGTCTGTGGTGGGGCAGCCCCCAAGAAATACCAGACCAGGTACCCGCACAGTGAAAGGCACGTGTAGGAGTGCCTTAATCCTGGCCCCAATCATCTGGTGGGTAGTGTAGAGGTGTAGCAGGGGCCAGGCACACTTATAAGGAAGCACTTGAGCCCAGCAGGGGTGTAGAACCTTGAAGCCTCCAAAGGGGGTAGTTTGTTGTGCGTGCTCATGCAGAGTAAACTGTAATTGGGGCACCTGAAGGACTGTGCCAGTGGGGTGCAGAGTAGGGCTGTAGAGGGGTGCTTGAAGGGCTGCACCAGGGTCATACCGTGTAGGGCTGCAGGAGAGGCTTGGAGGGCAGTACATGAGCCAACCCTAAGTGTGTGAGTAAAAACTAGCTTCCCAGTGAGTGGCTTGGGGCAGAAGCAGCCCAGCTTAGGCACAAAGTGATGTCACAAAATAAATGAACTTGCGGGATCCAAAGTTTCTACATGGTAATGCCAGATTGTAAGTAGTAAAGCCTCAAAGGGAGCTAGGGCAATAGAGAATGGTCTCTATTGCCCTAGCAATAGAGGTGGTAATGGGCAGTATGCAAGAGGCCTCTTTGAGAGGGAAGCAGCATGAGTGAGCATGGGTGAATGAGGCCAACAAAGGACTGAGTTTGCTCTGGCCTCAGACTGGGCAGCAATAATAATCTGGATGCCATATGAGAGGCATGGGCCATGGTATAGGGAAGTTATGGAGCTGTGGATAGTGCCTCCTGGCATTGGAGCAAAGAATGGGCAGCCTCCCACTTAATATATTATCATAACATTCAAGTCATGGCAGCCAAGTCAAGGCAGACTGTCCTAGGCAGGTGGATGGGCTAACCTGAGATCTATCCCCAGAAAGGCCCCCTGCCCCACTGGTTTAAGATAAATCTAGTTGACTGTAGTATTAGACTTAATTGATTTTGACCAAACTGGTTTATGAAACTTCTGTCCCAGACCTCTTCCTGGTTCAAGTTAAATCAGAGTTCCCCAGCATACTCTGCAGACCTGTGCTGTACTATACTGTCTGCTCTAGCAGAGAAAGGTTGAGGGGGGAAGAGAGGCAGGGACTGCCCCTCCCAGGCAAAACCTAGCTGGGGTCTGGGGCCAGGGATGGGGGTTAAACTCCCCTTGTCCTGGTTAAACCCCACTTTTCCCCCAAGTACAGAGCTGCCTTGCTGCTAAACTTACTGAAAGTTACTACTGGCTATAACTGTGGACTAAAAATCCCAGATACACCTGGAAGCAGGAAGAAGAAGTGATTAGCAACCCTGCAAAGTCCATTTTCTGGCCTGAGCCACTGCAGGTATGTGGCTGCATTTCCTGAAGCAAAGGTAAATGTGTGTCCAGTTATTTCTCAGTTTAATCTTTGCAGTTTAGACTAACCTGCAAAGACAGAATCGATTCAGCCTTGGACTTTTTGACTCTCTGTACTTAGCCCTGAGGTCCCTTCCAACTCTCATTTTCTGTGATTCTATGATTCTGTTGTGAGGCTCAATCTTTATCGTGTTGCACCCTCAAACAAGTATTTCTTCCAATGCATTTGCTTTCCAATAGTGTTAAATATTGCTAAGGGAAATCTTCCATTTCCTTTTTACTCTCCCTTCCTACTCTGATCCCTATTTTAAGATACAAGAAAAACATATTTCAAATTATAATTCCTATTGCCCACCTTTTCATAGCTGCATGTTTCCTTCCTAAACATTGTGTCCCCCTTTGAGACAAAATTGAATAAATGTATTTACAGCCAGAGTCATCATTTCCCTTTTTTCTCCCCTCCTGAAGTGCATGCTCCCATCGGTAGATGTGATTAATACATTTGCTTTACAAAGTGCTATTTTCTCCTTTCTGTATGCTCTTCTCCCAGCTGCAGTTTCCCACCAGTGATTTCCCTAGTCACTGAAAAGTTTAGATGGAAAAATCCATCCCCTCCCTCTCTTACATGTCAGCCAAATGCCACTCTCTGGGCTCATTTTAACTAGACAAGTTGAAAGCTAGACCACCTCAGAGATCTCAGTGATGATGTCAGCAGTCTCTTTCTTTTCCACCTGGCTATAATAATAATAATCTATGAGTGAGGGAGCAAAGCAAACTGGATGTGAGCCTAATGTGCACAATGAGAGATAAACCATCATTTTTCATATGAGACTATAATGGTGTTATGAACTAGTATGCTCACATTTCTTGAAAACAGTTCACAGAATCATAGAAAATTAGGGTTGGAAGGGATCTCAGGAGGTCATTTAGTCCCCTGCTCAAAGCAGGATCATCCCCAACTAGATCATCCAAGCCAAAGCTTTCTGTAACCAGGTCTTAAAAACCTCCAGTTCATTGCAACAATATTTGGAGACAGACATAAATGCTGAATTCCACCAACCTACAAGGGAATCCTAAAAATATTTAGGGCAAATCCAGATGAGCACAGACTTGCAATATGCAACACCACAGATCCATCTGTGACACTGCACACCACACACACTGGACATGCTAGCATTCCCCACTCTACTAATTTGCAGCATGGAGTGAGAGGGGGGGAAGGAGGTTTGACCCCAGAAGATCCCGAGGTCAAAAAAAACTGCCTAAAAAAAAAAACGAGGCAGTATACATGGCAACAGTGCTTGCCAACCAAAACCAGAGTCTGGCCAAAACCACACTACAGCTGCTGGCCAGGCTCCCTGCTGTAGGATCACCACAACTGCAACTCCTGGAGGCCCCCAGGACCCCAGGTAAGGCTAATGGGGCCAGCCCAGTTGCTGGCCCCAGTCTTCCCTTCCCCACTTGAGGCAATGTACCACATGCATGGCACCGGTGTTCCCCATGGATAAATAGCAGTGGTATCCATTGTGCCACTGCTGTTTTTCCTCAGGGAAATGCATGTTCCTGCTAGTGGGTATGCACCCTTAGAGTGCATACAGGTTTCCCTCGCTTTATGCCGTACATGCATTCCTGGAAAACAGCGCGTAACTCAAATTCGCATAAAGGCAACTCACTTTATAATGTAACAAATAGAGATAGGTTCCAAGACCTCGACTGTAATGACCCCCAGACCCATTTCTACCACATTTACAAGACAATTTTGGTACTCACCAACAGCAGACAGTTGGAGATAAGCTAGCAGGATGCTTAGAAGCCATAATAGGGATGGCAACTACAGAAACGTGTGTCTCAGACAATAAGCAAGGAGCACAGATCCACACAAGATACTACATTTTAGTACACATCACTCCCACAATGCACCACACAAAGCAGCTGTCTACAGGCTTCCACCACACCAATCACATAAGAGTGAATTTACCTTGAATATAATGAATTTTTGGTATAAAAAGGGTCATCGCATAAGAGCGAATTTGCACATACAGAACCTGCATAAAGCAAGGGAAACCTGTAGTTATAGCATACAATCAAAGCTTCACCTACATGGGAATTGTAAGAGCCATGCTAAGGCTAGTCATCTTTAAAATGATTTTTCTTGATGGATTCTGGCCTAGTTTCCATGATATCCACACAGGAATAATCTTTGTCTTACAAATATCACCATATTAACCACATGCAACATAGTTTCATAGTTTCATAGTAACTAGGGTCAGAAGGGGCCTAGAGCAGGCCATCTAGTCTGACCCCCTGCGAATGGCAGGAAACAAGTGCTGGGGTCACAGGACTACAGCCAAGTACCTATCTAGTCTACTCTTGAAGACGCCCAAGGTAGGAGCAAGAACAACTTTCCTAGGAAGCTGGTTCCAAATCCTAGCTACCCTAACTGTGAAGTAGTGCCTCCTAATGTCCAACCTAAACCTGCTCTCTAGTAACTTGTGACCATTG
>JAGPOW010003642.1:55447084-55476742 GCA_030014935.1 Caiman crocodilus | reverse complement strand
TACCCTGAGCCCTGCAACCAGATCGTCCCCCGAAACCAGGACCAGATCCAGCAGCGCATCCCCCCTTGTGGGGCCATGCACCTCCTGGACCAAGTGGAGTTCTTGCAGCTCCGTCAGGAACCTCCAGTAAATAAAACAGGGAAAGTATGGTTTATAGTGCTTTAGGGCCAGGGAAGAGACTCAAAGAATAATGGTTCTGGCTCCTCCCAAAGTCATTTTATGTACCTCAATAAAATGGGGATAATAGTAGAAGCACACTTTCTCACAGCTGCCCTGTATTTTGTTTTAAATCATTATGTTGGTACAGTACAAGTTGCCAATGCATTCTCTGGTAACGTAGGCACTCATTTAAATTGTGGCACAAGCCACAATGGGACACAAGCCATTTGTCAAATTCCATTGATTTAAGTATTAGAGTCACCATTTAATCCAGGTAGTCATGCTGAAACAACACAACTCAGTCATTCACATGTCATTAATCTTATTAACATATTACTTAATGAGATGTACTCAGTGTTGTGCAGTACTGTCATGCCTGCATCTGTGCTGTGCAGATTGCTCTCAGAGGGTGCACCGACATGTTCACTTTACTGTGTAGTTGATTAATTAGCTCCAGTAAAGTGTCACCATCTACATATCCATCTCTATTAGGGCACAATAAATTAACTAACTCCACTGTAGGACAGTACTGTCCAGGACAAGTAGTGGAGTAGTTACATGCACTAAACCACACATGTAGATGGTGACCAGGGATGGCTGGGACATGGGTGTCTTACAGGGTGGGGGCAGTGGCAGCACAGTAGGGGGAAGCATTATGCAGAACCATGCACCTCACTGTGCCAGACCCAAAACCACACTTCAGGAGTCTCCCTGGAGGAGTCTATGGGAGGACATCCCTCTTCCTGGAGGACCCCTGCGAGCCTGGGATAATGCTGCCATAACTCAGGCACTGGTCTCTGTTAGGGCTCTGTGAAGCCTGGGGTACACAGACCCTGCAAGACTTGGGGGTGCTTTGCCCACTGGTGATATTTCAGGCTGCTTTTTTCAGCTTGAAGCATCCAAAGATAGCTCAATGTAGCCGGCTCAGCAAAGGGAACAAAAAGGCCTCTCTGACCCGTCTCCCCACAGGAATTCACAGCCAGTCATGTTGTAACCGGATACCTTTATTGATCAAGGGACTAAGGGAAAACACTTTGAACAAAGCAAAATAAGTTGAATCTTACAGTTATGGGAACAAGGACCCTTTTAATACGTGACTAAATTACTTAGTCCTAACTTGCTAGCTGTTTTGGGGGTGTTTATTTATAGGTTCTTCCAGAGATTCTCTGGAGCCTCATGGCTTCTTTGTTCCAAAATGCTGCCAGAAGGGAAGAGCCCAGGACTTGCCCTCCCTTGAGAATTTATCTAGCCCAGTCCCCTAGGTGATCATGTTGAACCAGATAACAGGCAGGTGAAAAAGAGAGAGAGAGGGCTAGCTGGACTGACCTAAGCAGGGGCAGACAGATATGGATTTCTTCACAGGGGCTGCCTGCCGGCTAGCCCCTACACTGTATCACCCTCATGCCCCAGCCAGGCCCCCAAAGGCACATTAAGCTGGGGTGGAGCAGCTTTAGCTGACAAGCAGTCTGGGGGGTCAGCCTGCCAGCCCAGGGCTGCTCTGCACTGCACTCAGGAACAATAAACTCCAGTGCAAACTGCACCTGAGTATATTCAGCTATATTCAGCTATTCACCTGAGTATATTCAGCTATATTAATATCATGTGTAGATGTGCCCAGAGAGAATCAGATCTACTGGACAGCCCCAGTTCACCACATATCTTATTTCCCATTGTGATTTTCAATGTTATAAACATTTATTTTTTACTAAACTTTGATTTGCTACATCCTCCATTTTAAATAAGTAACATAATTATGATTAGGATTATAGAAAGACCACACATCCCTCTTACTCTTCTATTCAGTAGATCTAAGCAATAAAGGTTCATTTAGACATTATGGTAATGGGTAGCAGTATAAAACCCAGAGTACGTATTTTGTAACTTAATTCATGAATTAAACCTAAGATTGTGAAACACCTGCTTGGCTTTTTCATGGTTTCCTCAATGTTTTAATTATTTACATTTATTCAACTATCTAGTGTGATTTCAGGTTGTGCTGCTTAATAGAGGTTGTGCAAATAAATTAGCTAGCAGTGTTTTGGAAACAAATAAATGAACATTTACCCCAACACAAGTTGGTATTTAAAATGTTATTGAAAAGTAAATTTGTGCTTATTAATTGCTGAATTGAATTTTCTTATAGGTTGAATGCACACAGAAACTACTGTGGACTATTTGCTCTTGATTCTTGCTCTTGGGGAATAAACAGGAGGAACTTGTCCTCCTGCTTAATGCAAATAATTACAATGTCATAGGGATAACAGAGACCTTGTGGGACTCCACCCATGAATGGACCACAGGTATAAACGGCTATACCCTGTACAGGAGAGATCAAGTAGACAAAAGGGTCAGGGGCATAGTTCTCTATGTTAAGGAGAGCTACACATCCCTGCTAGCTGATATTGGCAACCAGGGTGGACAACTGGAGACCCTCTAAGTTAAAATCTGTGGGGAGCATGGCACAGGGGACATGATGGTGGGAGTCGACTATAAACCTCCCACCCAAAGTCAAGAGCTTGACTAGGAGTTCACCAGGGAATTGGATGAAGCTGCATTTTCCAAGTCCATGGTTGTCATGGGAGACTTCAACTACCCAGACATCTTGTGGGAAGAGTGCTCAGCTAAATCCGAGTGGTCACAAAGCTTCCTCTTGTGCATGGATGACCTCTATCTAACTTAAGAGGTCTACAGGCCAATGAGAGGTAAAGTGCTGCTCAGCTTGGTACTGGCAACCAGGGACAACCTAATCAGTGACCTAATGATCAAAGGGAAACTGGGTGACAGTGACCATGAGCTGATCACCTTCACAATCTGTCATAAAGCTGGCAAGTCAGTCAGCAATACAGAAGTCCTCAACTTCAGGAAAGCTGACTTTGACAAGCTCAGGAGGCTTGTCAGTGAGGCCCTAAGGGACCATGACCCAAGGGGAGGGGAATTCAGGAAGACTGGTTGCTCCTCAAAGGAGCAATCCTCGACGCACAAGCTAATGCTATTCCATCTAAAAGGAAAGGCAGCAAGAGGACACAGCAGCCCCCTTGGCTCACCAGGGAACTAGCAGACCTCCTGTGGCTAAAAAGAAAGGCCTACAAAGGATGGGATTCACCTCCAAAGAGGAATATTCTGCACTGGTCCAGACCTGCAGGGAGCAAACCAGGAAAGCCAAGGATGTGACAGAACTCCAAATAGCTACAAGCATCAAGGACAATAAAAAGTCCTTTATTAGATATGTGGGGAGCTGGAGGAAAAGCAAGGGTGACATTGGACCCCTGCTAAACCAGATGGGACAACTGACAACCGACGCCAGGGAAAAAGCCAACCTATTAAATGGGTACTTTGCCTCTGTTTTTCATCTGTCCCACGGGACGCCCCTGCCCACTATGGGACATGGAGGCCTGAGTGAAGGAGATTCCCTGCCCTCCATCAATGCTGACCTCAGAAAGGAACACCTTGAGAGGCTGGACAACTTCAAGTCAGCTGGCCCTGACAATCTACACCCCAAGGTACTCAAGGAGCTGACTAGCATCATAGATCCATGCCAAAGGGTGGTCTTCAAGAACTCCTGGTGCTCTGTCGAAGTGCCTGAAGATTGGAAGAAGGCCAATGTGCTGCCTATCTTCAAGAAAGGGAGGAAAGTAGATCCGGAAAACTACAGGCCCATCAACCTGACTTCTATCCTGGGGAAGGTCTTTGAAAAGATTATTAAAGAGACCATTCTTAACAGACTGGCCGACAGCAACATCCTGAGGGATAGCCAGCACGGGTTTGTTGCGGGTGAGTCTTGCCTGACCAATCTTATTTCCTTTTATGACCAGGAGACCTATCACCTGGACAAGGGAGAGGAGATTGATGGAGAGGATATCTTGACTTCAAAAATGCCTTTGATCTGGTATCTCATGATCACCTACTGGCAAAACTGGCCAACTGCAGCCTCAGGTCCACCACGATCTGCTAGCTGGAGAATTGGCTCTGTGGTCAGACCTAGAGGATGGTGGTTGATGGAAGTCAATCTTCATGGTGTCCTGTGACCAGTGGAGTCCCCCAAGGCTCTGTCCTTGGACCTATATTGTTCAACATCTTCATTAATGATGTGGACATTGGAGTCAGAAGTGGACTGGCTAAGTTAGCTGATGATACCAAACTCTGGGGTAAAACATCCACACCTGAGGACAGGAGGGCGATCCAGGCTGACATTGACAGACTCAGGAAATGGACGGATAAGAACCTGATGGCATTTAACACCAAAAATACAACCTTGGGAGGAAAACCTACAGCATCCTTATAGGCTTGGCAATGCTACGCTGGTTAGCACTATGGATGAAAGGGACTTGGGGGTCATGATTGACCACAAGATGAATATGAGCCTTCAATGTGATGCTGCAGCTAGTAAAGCAAGCAAAACGCTAGCTTGTATCCGTAGATGCTTCTCAAGCAAATCCCAGGACGTCATTCTCCCATCGTACTCAGCCTTGGATGAGCCGCTGTTGGAGTACTGCATCCAGTTTTGGGCCCCACAATTCAAAAAGGATGTGGAGAAGTTTGACAGAGTCCAGAGAAGAGCCATGCACATGATCAGAGGTCAGGAAAACAGACCTTACAATGACAGGCTGAGAGCTATGGGCTTCTTTAACCTGGAAAAATGCAGGCTCAGGGGTGATCTGATGGCCACCTATAAGTTTATCAGGAGTGACCACCAGTATCTGGGGGAGCATTTGTTCATCAGAGCGCTGCAAAGGAATGCAAGGTTGAATGGTTATAAACTCCTGCAAGAACATTTCAGGCTGGACATAAGTAAGCATTTCTTTACTGTCTAAGCCCCCAAGGTTTGGAATAGCCTGCCATCGGAGGTGGTTCAAGCACTTACATTGAATGCCTTCAAGAGAAATTTAGATGCTTCTCTTGCTGGGATACTATGACCTCAGCTGACTTTCTGCCCCTCAGGCAGAAGCTTGGACTTGTTGGTCTTTCGAGGTCCCTTCCAGCCCTAATGTCTATGAAATCTATGATTCCAATACTTGATACATCATTAAATATTTTCAGTGTCTTGTTTTGATGCATTTATTGCTCGGCTTACTTGAATGACTGAGTACCATGTTCTCAGCACAGCCAGAGAATTTGGCCCTGAGTGCAAAGCTGCTCAACTCAATGCAGCATTAGCAAGAGTTAAGCAAAAGGACCAACAGAGGTCTAGCCTCCATCCATTATAGTTTTAATACCTTTTTCCACAAGAAGGAAGGCAAAAGAGATTGAGATCCTGCTTCATAAATTATATGGTAATATAGGTAAAAAAATAATTTTCTTGTGTTTCATTACATTTTTCTCTTGTTGGTCATGTTCAAGACAGATAAACAAACCAATTACAACTTGTTCTTTTCATTATTATTGTTGTGATTAACAATAAATAAGGCATCATTAAAATAGTAGAAAGCCAAAAAGCTTGCTCAAAAACATTCTTAAAATATACCAGATTTAGCTGTCCTAGATAAGAACAGTGACTCTTGAAGTGATCTGTATAGACTGGAAAGTTCTTCAGTCTTCTAGGTTATGCACTGAATCTGACATTCCATTAGCACTTGAATTGTCATCTTTGGAATTTCCCCATAGTCTTCAGAGAGGAAACTTGAATTTGACTGCATTAAAGACAAATTGGTTTTGTTGTTTGGCTCCAGTCCCTACATACAACAGTACTCTAATTGTTTCTTCAGGTCTACAGCAACAACATTTTGTCATCATGATAACCCTAACACCAGCTAGTGAGTAGTGAAATAAAGCTACTCTCTATGGTGTTTTCCTCTTTCACAGGGGGAAGCTTGAACAGTTGTGGCCTCATTTGCAAAGAATGCTCAGTGTAGAAGTGATATATGCAGAGCTACAGACTAGAGCCTTAGGCTGAATGAATATCACCCACTACTTGAGTTGTCTGCTTGTTATTCCTTAGACCTATGTAGAGAAGTATGTAAGAAGTGCCATACTGGGTCATGTTAATTATCCATATAGCCCAGTATCCTGTCTCTGAAAGTGGCAGAAGGGATGGTTTGGAAGGACAATATATGAATACTGTGTGTGATATAGAATGATCCCAGTCACACCATCCCGGGAACCCAGCACTATGAACATATAATTGAGGTTATTTTTCTCCAGGTATATTACCTTGCACTTGTTGACACTAAAATTCATCTGCCTTTTTTTTTTGCTCACTCACTCATATTTGAGCAGATCTTTCTGCAGCTCTTGTCCATCAGATTAGGGTTTGATTACCTAGAATAATTTAGTATTATCTGCAAACTTGGAAATTTCATTGTGTATCCCCATTGCCAGATCATTGATGAAAATGCTGGACAAAATAGCCCAGAGATCTGAAGAATCCCACTTTTGACCTCCCTCCATTCTGAAAAGTGACCCCTTTTATCCCAGGGGTGGGCCATTATTTTGGCTGGTGCACTACTTAATGAGTTTTGCTGAGCTGCTGAGGGATGCACAAATAAAATCTTTCAGCAGATATCATTCTAACAAATTATAGATTTAAAAAAATCATATACTAACAGTCAAACATCTACTATAACATATTTTATTTCAAAAAATATTTTTTGTCCTGATTTACATGATTTTGAGCAGTCTTTAAAAAGACAATTGCATAATAGCTCAGAATAAAGTTTTATTCTTGTATATATTGGAGGGGGTGCACATGCGTGGGGGGAGCTAACCACATGCTAGGTCCCAGGAGCTGTCTGCAGGTGCAGGGGTAGGGGCACGTGCACCAGAGCTTGCCCCAGCAGTCTGGTGCAGGTGCGGTCCACCCTCACCATCCCACCATCCAGCCTACAGCTGCCCACACAGCACTCCACATAGGTCTGAGCCCCACCCACTCCCACCTGGGACAGTCTGCACCATCATTTGCCAACAGTCTTGGCCCTGCCCCTGGCCCCAGCCAGTATACATAGCTTCCTAACAGGGCTGCTCCTGCTGCAGTTGCAGTCTTCCGGTGCTGCTTGGCTCCCCCTCCTCCAGTGCTTTCTCCACCTCCTCCTGCCCCTGCTCCAGGTGGCAGGGAAACAACAGCAGCCATGAGGATGTATGACACTCAACATGCCAGGCAGGCAGAGTGGGTGGATGGCAGCTGGGAGCTAGAGCAGGAGCCCTACATGCTGAGACAGGAAATGCCCAGCTGCAGTCTTCCCTCTGTTTGGCACATACCCACATGGCTGCCATCGCTTCCCCTCACTACCTGCTACATGAAGCAGTGTAGCAGGGGCAGGAGGAGGAGGAGCTGCTGGAGGTAGGGGGAACTGAGCAGTACCCAAGTGGCTGCAGTCATAGCAGGAGCAGCCCTACTGGGAAGCTATGTATGTTGGCTGGGCCTGAGGAGGGCTGGGACAATCAGCAGGTGTGGTCAGGAGTGCAGCATGGGCTACTCCTGGAGGGAGCAGGCAGAGTTTGGCCCCATGTGGAGTACTGCAGGGACAGCAGTGGGCTGGATACAGTCAACTGGTAGCCACCCACCTGATCCATGGACCATATTTTGCCGACCCCTGATTTAGCCGTACCCTTTGTTTCCTGTCTTTTAATCAGCTCTCAATCCATAAAAGAACCTTCCTCCAATCCCATGGCAACTCAGTTTTTTTAAAAGCCTTTGATGAGAGACCTTATTGAAAGCTTCTTGAAAATCCAAATGAAATCCAGCAGATTGGTGAGGCAGGTTTTCCCTTTACAATACCATGCTGATTCTTCCCCAGCAGATCCTATTTGTTCATGTGACTACTAATTTCATTCCTTATAATAGCTTCTACCAACTTGCCGCAGATGGAAATGAGACTCATTGGTCTGTAGTTCCAGGATCACCTTTAGAGCCCTTTCTGAAGGCAGGTGTTATGTTAGCAACCCTCAGGTTCTCTGGCACAAAGACTGTTTGAAATGATAGGCTACATACTATTGTCAACATTTCTGCAATTTCACTTTGAGTTCCTTTAGAATTCTCTGGTGAATGTTATCCAGTCCTGGTAACTTATTAGCATATAACTTATTAGTTTATTAATTAGTCTAGCTATAACTAGTTTCCTCATTTTTGTGTAATTTCCCTTCCTAAATATCACAGTGGAAATTTGTTTGTTTGTTTGTTTGCCTACTCCTTATTGCTAGGAGGTTGCACATGATTACGTTAAGGTCACTATTACAGAGTAGTTCACCTATCTTTTTGAAGTGGGGCCAGTGAGTTACTCTGGATTAGGTCCAAAATTGCTTCTCCTTTTGTGGGTTCTAAGACAAGTTTTTTACATCTAGAAATGTTATCTCCACATCTCACCGTGATGACTAGGGCTGTGCAAAACTTCAGTAGCCATTTCATTTCTGACGTGTTTTGGCAGCCAGAACACTGAATCGGAAATGAAATGGAAGGCTCAGAAACATCTCCAAAATTAAACAAAACCATCTGAAACATTCCAGAAAATTTTGGAGTTTTGGAGCCAGGCTTGCAGAAAAACAGAAACTAAAAAGAGGGAGGTGGAAGATGGGGTGAAGGACTGCTCTGATATTGACATCTGTAGCTGGCCAGTGTCTGTGATCTGTCCCCGAAGTACCTTCCAATCCCAGTGCTCTGGGGAAGGGACAGCAGCCTGCTGTCATCCCGTGCACACATCCAGTGGCCTGTGCCCCCGGGGAAGAGTCTGGCACAGCCCCACAGCCCTTCCATGGGGCATGGGCCCCTAGATCTTAATGAGGGATGACAGCATGCTGCCACTTCCAGCTGGGGCCAGTGCCAACACCCAAGTCTGCTTGGTGCAGCCTGCACCAAGCGTTGCAAAGAAACCAGTGCAGCCGCTGGCCCCAGCCAGCAGTAGCAGCCAGCTGTCATCCCTCATGCAGATCCAGGGGCCCGCACCTCCTGGAAGGAATCTGGCACAGCCCTGCAGCCCTCCCAGGGGCCCCTAGATGTGCACGTAAAATGATAGCATGCTGCTGCTGCTGCTATTAGATGGGCAGCACCAGTCTTCCCAGAGCTTGGTTCAGGCTTCACCGAGTGCTGGTCCCAGCCAGCAACAGCAGCCCGCTGGCATCCTGTGAGGAGATCCGTCAGCCTGCACCCCCTGGGAGGACATCTCCACTTCTATGGACATCAGCCCTTGCCACTGAAAAGAAGTCGTCTGCTGATTAAAATACCCAGCAAAGCAATATGTCTTATCTTAAACTCTGGCTTCAGACACACCTTTAAACTGGTTCCAAAAGTGAAAGGGCTCTGCCAAGAATAGCACCCAACACCTGGTGTTCAGTCCTGAGGACACACAGCAAAAGAATGTCAGCCGAATGCAACTGCTACAGAAGGGAGAGGCAGAAAGTCTCAAGGTCTGCCAAGACCCACCCTACTGTGGCCTTCACAGACTATGATTATAATCCTGAATCACTTCAGAATTATCCAGGGGTTTGTGAAAGCAAAGCCCAGGAGAGCCTGGAGCAATAGGTCTATCTGCTGATTCATCAACCAGACTTGATACTACGGAATTACTTTGCAATGCCTTCGACCAGGCAGTATCATTGTTACCCATTTGTAGAAAGATTTCAGACAGAACTGCCTGAAGTCAGTGATTTCTTATAACTAGCCAGAACAGGTTAATGTTACTTTTGGTAAATAGGTTTACAATTTGGGTGTCTGGTTTGACTCCCAACTTCCATTGGAAGGTTAGGCAGCAGCTCTAGTCAAGATTTTTCAGCAGACAGATGGGTAAGAAACTGAGACCATTTCTTTTCTATTTGACCCTTGCAACTGTCTTTTGGGCCTGTGTCTCCTACAGATTAGACTATGCCAATACATACATAGCACTGCGCTTTAGATCAGTGCAGATTTCAGCATCCCGATTGTTCAGTGGGGTTTTCTCTATCAGCTTTTTCTATTATGTGGTCTATAATCTGCATGGGCTTTCAATCTGTAAAGCTCAAGTGGGTTGGGACTTGACAGATCTCATACCTTCCCATGGAATACTATTAAAATTGTCAGTGTCTGCACTGAAGCCCCATTAGCATACAAGAAGAGAGGCAGCTGGCAGTTTTCTTAGGACCCTGGACTTTTGGAACTCATTTTTTCCTAGGTCTGTAACAGCCACACACCCTTATTTGTCTCCAAAATATACTGGAAGGTTCAACTTCATTCCTTGCCTGAGTGTTGGATAGGGCTGCACCAGAGAACCCTGAGGATCCTATGCTTGTAAATTAATTTCAGTTATATTTCATAGATTTCATAGATGTCAGGGGTGGAAGGGACCTCGAAGACCATCGAGTCCATCCCCCTGCTCCAGGAGCAAAAAAGTCAGCTGAGGTCAAAGGATCCCAGCAAAATAAGCATCCAAACGTTTCCTGAATGAGTCCAGAGTAGGTACCTGTACCACTTCTGGAGGGAGTCTATTCCAGGTCTTGGGGGCTTGGATAGTAAAGAAATTTTTCCTTATGTCCAGTCAAAAATGGTCTTGGGGAGGAGTTTATGACCTTTGGTCCTTGTTTTTCCTTGGGGCGCTCTGGTGAACAAATGTCCCCCCAGATCCTGATGCACCCCCCTTATGTACTTATAAGCAGCCAACAGGTCCTCCCTGAGCCTGCACTTTTCCAGGCTGAAGGGTCCCATGGCTCTCGGCTTCTCTTTATAATGCCTATTCTCTTACCCTTTCATCAGGCACATGTCTCTCCTCTAGACTCTCTCAAGCTTCTCCACATCCTTCTTGAATTGTGGAGTCCAGAAATGGATGCAATATTCCAGCTCACCAAGCCCAAATGCAGTGGGAAGATGACATCCTGAGATTTACTTGATAACCATCTATGGATGCAAGCTAGATTTTGGTTATCTTTACCAGCTTTTCACCATTGCATTGGTGACTCATGTTTATCCTGTGGTCAATCATGACCCCCAAGTCTCTTTCACAAGATGTGCTAGCAAATGTAGCACTGCCAAGCCTGTAAGTATGCTGCAGGGGTTTTTTCCCTTACATTTATTGGTATTGATCACCATCAGGTTTGTATCCTCCCACTTATTAAGTTTATCCAAGTCAGACTGGATCATTAAGCTGTCCTCAGGTGTGAACGCTGTGCCCCAAAGTTTAGTGCCATCGGCAAACTTAGCCAGTGCACTTCTGACACTAATGTCCACATCATTGATAAAGATGTTAAAAAGAACCGGTCCAAGGTCAGAGCCTTGGGGGACACCACTGGTCATGGACCACCATGGTGATTCACTACCATCAACCACTACTCTCTGGGTCTGACCTCAGAGCCAATGACCCTGCCATCAGACTGTGGTGAAGCCAAGGCCACAGTTGGACAATTTTTCCATGAGGAGGCCATGGAACACCAGATCAAAAGCTTTTTTAAAGTCCAGATATATGACGTCAATCTATTCTCCCTTGTCCAGGTGATACGTCAGCTGGTCATAGAAGGAGGTGAGATTGGTCAGGCAAGACCTATCCGCAACAAACCCATGCTGGCTGTCTCTAAGGATGTTACCCTCAGCCAACTTATCCAGAAAGGTCTCCTTGATAATTTTCTCCAGAATCTTACCAGGGATTGAGGCCAAGCTGATTGGCTTGTAATTCCTTGGATCTACTTTCCACCCCTTCTTGAAGATGGGTACCACATTGGCCTTCTTCCAGTCTTCAGGTACTTCACCTGAGGACCACAAGTTTTTGAATATTTTTGCCAATGGTTGGGCTATGACACCTGCTAGCTCCTTGACTACTCTAGGGTGTAACCTGTCAGGACCAGCTGACTTGAAGGTGTCCAGCCTCTCAAAGTGATCCTTTACTAGATCAACACCAATGCTGGGTACAAATACACCCTCACCCTGGCTGTCCCGTGTCTTGCTAGGCGAGGCAGTCATATTGGACTGATGAAAGACCGACGCAGAGTACCCATTAAGCAGATTGGTCTTTTCCTTGGTGTCAGTTATCAGTTGTCCTGTTTGATTCATCAGGGTCCAATGTTACCCTTGCTTATTTTCTGACTCCCTACATATCTGAAAAAGGACTTTTTGTTATCCTTGATATGTGAAGCAAGATGGAGCTTGGTTGCAACCTTGACTTTCCTGATCTGCTCCCTGCGGGTACAGACCAGTGCTGCGTACTCCTCCTTGGTGGTAATTCCAGCCTTCCATCCTTTATAAGTCTCTCTTTTGAAGTATAGGAGGTCCTCAAATTCCCTGCTGAGTCAAGGGAGTTGCTGTGCCCTTTTGCTACCTTTCCTCTGAGATGGGATGTCCATCTCTTGTGCTGTCAGGAACTCTCCCTTGAGAAGCAACCACTCCTCTTGTACTCCTCTTCCTGTTGAGTCATAGTCCCTCAGGGCCTCAACAACAAGCCTTCTGAGCTTGTCAAAGTCAGCTTTCCTAAAGTCAAGGACTTCTGTTTTGTTGACTGACTTGCCAGCTTTACAATGAATAGTAAAGGTGATCAGCTCATGATCACTATCACCCAGTTTTCAATTCCCCTTTGGCCAGTACCAGGTCCACTATCCCCTTTGGCCAGTACCAGATCCAGCAATGCTTTACCTCTCATTGGCCCGTAGACTTTTTGAATCAGGTAGAGCTCATCCACGCATGTGAAGAAGCTTTGCAACCAATCAGATTTGGCTGAGTGCTCTTCACATGAGATGTCTGGGTAGTTAAAGTCCCCCATGACAACCATGCACTGAGAGCATGCAGCCTCAGCCAATTCCCTGGTGAATTCCCAATCCAGCTGTTGTTTCTGGTTAGAAGGTCTGTAATAGACTACTACCATGATGTCCCCTGTGCCACATTCCCCACGTATTTTAACCCAGAGAGACTCCAGTTGTCCTTTCTGGGTGTCAATGTCAATTTTCAGGGACATGTAGCTGTCTATGTCAAGGACAGCTACACCTCCACCCATTTTATCTCCACAATCACACTTGTACAGGATGTAGCCATCTATACCTGTGGCCCTTATGTATGTCCATGCAGCCAGCCACAATGCACCAAAGGGTACTGAGGGAGTTGGCTGATGTGATAACAGAGCTGCTGGCCATTATCTTTGAAAGCTCATGGCAACTGGACCCTGGACCACTGGGAAAGTGCAAATATATTGCATGTCTTTAACAAGGGAAAGAAAGAATATCCAAGCAGACCGGTCAGCCTCACCACAGTACCTGGAAAAATCATGGAACAGTCAAGGAATCCATTTCTAAGCAATTGGAGGATAAGAAAGTGATTAGGAACAGTCAGCATGGATTCAGCAAAGGCAAGTCATGCCTGGCCGACCTGATTGCCTTCTATGACAAAATGACTGGCTCTGTGGATTTCGGGGAGGCAGTAGATATGATCTATCTTGACTTTAGCACAGCTTTTGGTGTGGTCTCCCACAATATTCTTAGAAGCAACTTAAGGAAGTACACACTGGATGAATAGACAGTCAGGTTGATAGAAAACTAATTGGAGTGGACTGAATGTCTAATTGGCAGCTGGTATCAAGTGTAGTGCCCTAGGGGTCAGTCCTAGAGCCAGTTTTGTTCCATATCTTCATCAACAGTCTGGAAGGTGGGATGATGTGCACCTTGGCAAGTTGGTAGATGACACCAAACTGGGTGGACTAGTAGATACAGTGGAGGGTAAGGACAAGATTCAGAGGGAGCATCTACACATGTGTTTCAATTCTCATTAGTCTATTTTAATGTGCATTAAAGCATCACACAGAAACTGCTCTTTCACTAATGTGTATTTGTCTAGTACTTCACAGACTTAATGATACTAGATTTAATGTGCAGTACCTAAAGCACATTAATGAACATATAGATGTACCCAGAGAGACCTAAACACATTGGAGGATTGGACCAAAAGAAATCTCATGAAGTTCAATAAAGACAAGTGCAAAGTTTTGCACTTAGGATGTAACAGCTCTATGCATGGGTACAGTCTGCAGACCAACTGGCTAATCATCAGCTCTGCAGAAAAGGACCATGGCATTGCAAACAGTGGTCTTGTTGCCAAGAAGGCTAATGACGTAGTGGGCTGCTTCAGTAGGAACGTTGCCAGCAGATCAAGTAAAGTGATTATTTCCCTGTATTCAGCACCGGTGAAGCCATATCTGGAGTACTGTGTCCAGTTTCAGCCCCCAATTTACAGGAAGGATGTGGACAAATTGGAGAGAGTACAGTGGAGGGCAACAAAAATGATTAGGGTGGTGGGGCATGTGGCTTCTGAGGAAAGGCTAAGGGAACTGGGCTTATTTAGCCTGAAAAAGAGAATACTGAGCAGGGATTTAATAGCAGCCTTTAACTACCTGAAGGGAGGTTCCAAAGAGGATGAAGCTACAGTGTTCTCAGTGGTGGCAGATGACGGAACAAGGAGCAAAGGCCTCAAGTGGCAGCAAGGGAAGTGTAGGTTGGCTATTAGGAAAAACTGTCTCACTAGGAGCGTATTGAAGCACTGGAACAATTTACCCAGAGAGGTGGTGGAATCTTCATGCTTAGAGGTTTGTAAAATCCAGGTGGACAAAGCCATAGTCGGGATGATACAGTAGGGGGTGGTCCTGCTTTGAGCAGGGGGTTGGACTAGATGACCTCCTGAAATCCCTTCCAACCCTAATTTTCTATGATTCTATGATATGGCGCAATGATCAGTTTGTCTGTTTTAATATATTCTTAAGCCTGTCAGGGATGTCAAAGCATTGCATGGACTCTCTCTCCTTCTTGCTTCTATAAAATTAAATAAATAGTCTTCTACATTTTTCTTCTATGGTATTGTTAAAAATTACTTCCTCACAGTGGGCTCACTATGTACTAATAAGTGCAATTCCCATTTGCTCCACTGAAATTACTTGGAGGATTCAAAATCAGAAATTTAAAAGCAGTAAAAGTATAACAAACATCCTGGCTGGTATCTCTTGCAGATTTCAAAGGGAAAGGTTTAACCTCAGAATTTGCATGTACTTATTTAAGAGACTTTTTTGTATATAATTTGTGTATACTTATATAAAAGACCAAACAACAACTGTGCACCAGAATGAATGCACACCAGAAATCTATCGAAGACAAATACCCAATTACCTGTGGGGGCACATTTCTCACAAGAAAACCACTCTCTCTCCAATCTCTCAGTTCTGATCCTCAAAGGAAACTTACAAAACACTTCTCAGAGATGAGCCTATGAACTCTACTTCATCAACCTCCTGGATACTAAAAATCATGGACTAAATATAAACATTGGATTTATGACACATTATAACCTGCCTGACATCTGACTCCCCAGGTATGTCTCCGCTTTCATCCCCCTTCTCGCTCTTCCCACCCCCACCCCTCCTGCCTGTCTCTCACCCATTGACTCCTGAATCTACATTTTCACTGACTACCTGCCTTGTATGAATACCAGCCCAGCCCCTGGCTTCTTTACTTTTCATTCCATCCAGGAAGAGCACACACCAACTGCAGAAACTTCTTTAGCCTAGCAAAAGGTTTCTGAACCTGAAAGCTTGCTTAATAATTATTTTCCAACTATTTGGGTTGGTCTAATACAAGATATCAGATTCACCCAAGGAACCTTGTCTGCCTATGTCCTTAAACCAATACAGCTACAACCTACACCCCTATATACTTATAAGAAAGACATGCAAACAGGAAGACATTTTGCCAAAATAAAAAAATTAGAGGGAGGTGTCATTTCTTTGAATGCATTGATGGCTTATATGTCACATTAAATAAACCTCGGTGCTAAGTCTTAAGCCAAAAATTAAATTCATTTTTTAATTATGACTTTGTCAAATAAAGGCACAACAGATAAAATGGTTAAATTTAAAATATCAGCATAATTAAATATAATAGCATAAAGAATTGTATGCAGTTTATAGTCTGGACTGGATGATCCTTACTCATTGAAGAAATCCTTACTCTTGAAAAATGTCTTATGTTTTTAATTTGTTGAATATCTTTATTAACAATCATATTTATTAAAAATATCTTTAAAAACATAAAACACAATTTCAGTGGAAAAAGCTGCTAGATTTGTGTCGGACTCTTTCCATCTATGAAAACCACACTGACCTGGGAAACGGGAAAATAAGTCAAAACGTAAGGTAAGTAAAAAAAATTAAAAGAAATAAAATAGAACCTCATAACTCTCACTCCCAGTCTACTGCAGTGTACTTGAATGCATTGCAGCACAGCTTGAAGTTTAACAAATACAGATTAGCTTGGACTAAGGAGGGAGTTGCACAGTCAACAGCCCTTCAAAGAATATGCCCTTTCTCCCTTTTCCTTCCCCTTTAAATATAACATGTTCCAGCTCAAATGTCTTCTTTGATTACAAATTCTGAAGTGAAATCCTTACTTAGTATGGCACAATACCGAGATTTAGGGTATATTCAAACTATTACCATGCCACATCACTGCCTTGAAGCACTCTACACGTTCTTTCCTGCTCCAGATCTAATGCATTGTAGCTATCTTAGAGCAGCACTGAGCATGCACTAATTAGCACCCTCAGGACAGGGAGCCAAAGTATTGCATTTGCACATACTTAACATTGCTCTAAAGCAGGCTTACCCCCAGAGAGAGAGAGAACGCGCTGGCAGTTCGTGAGGCGGGCTCCAGCATGGGGAGGAGGCAACCCAGCCTGCATGGCTCACACAGGCAGCACCGGGGAAAGCTTTAAGCCTCCTGCAGGAGGCAAAGCAGAAGCACCCACATACCCCCTGAAGAAGCCAACATTGAGGAGGCAGGGGAGCTCCCTGCTTACAGTAGGAGAGAGGAAGCATCTGAGATCCCTAGAGGTGGCTGGGATAAGGGAGGCAGTCCTGCAGCCCCCTCCTATTCAGAGGAATATTTTCTTTGAAGTAAAAATGACTCCAAGAGGGCAGAAAGAGTGACTGGAACCCAGTAGACAGGCCCTCGGCCACCCTACAGGGCCAGAAACCATCACATTATTAACGCATCATCAACTGGTTGGCAAGTAAATGGGGTGTAGGGGAGGCGGATCCCCATGGAACATCGCGTGTGACAATTGAAAGTACCACCATCCGTCAGGAAGGCCCATCAGGGAAAGATCTCCACTGAAGACCCCTCTTATAGTAAGTTTGGCATCAAAGTCCTGGCAGGGAGTTGAGGGGAGGGCCACACCCTGATAAGCAGGTGGCCAGAAGGGCACAAAATGTCACATCTGCATATAAAATGAAGATAGGAATAAGTTAAAGGAATCCCCTTGCTTATGGAATATGCATATGGACAACCATAATATGCAATTAATCCAAAAAGATCCACAATAATATCCACTCTGGCCCCTTCTGCACTTCACAGCCACACAAATCCCCTTGCTCCCCATGACAAACTCTAGCGTTTTTAGTTCAAAAGAACAAAAGTCTTACACTGCGAGAGGAGGACGGCATGAGAGACAAGGATGCCACCAACATCCCAGGACTCTGTAATGGCAGGAAATTTGTTATTAATATATGCCCATAACAGAGTCATTCATGCTATAGGATGGGGAAGAAAATGAGAAGCATCATGATGATTCTTCCCCAAATCCGTAAGAGATGCATCTGCGCAGGGAAGTTAGCCCTGAGGTATTTTACCTGCAGGAGGGAAGGAGAGAAGTATTTTACAAGCTCCCTATAAATGTCATCTCTGCCTGTATGTCATGAATGAAGAAATTACAACATGAAGAAGACCAAAGAAGGGAGAAAGTGCATTCAAATGAACCTAGATAAAATGATAACAGAGGTCAACTGGTAGGTTGTGACCACTGAGTGTTTTTACTTCGCACATTCGTTCATATTCACTGTATCTCAAAATAATGTAAGGAACTAAACAGCTGCTCCAAGGGAAGATATGTTTTCAGATTACACTTTAAAGTAAATGTAGAGAATCCATGTAATGGAACTGAAAGGAGAGAGAGAGGGAGAGAGAGAGAGAGAGGAAAAGAATATACAAAATACTGGGGCTTGGCCAGAATATTAGTCATTTCTTTTGTCTGCCCTAAAAGGTTAGTGTTATTTTTAAGAACAAATTCCTTTAAGGAAAAGAATAATTTCCTAACAGCCAGGTTTGTTGGACTGTAGCACCCTCTCTTGATGGAAGTGGAACCCCCAATGCTTAAGTTATTAAAAGCTAAACAAACCAAAACACTGGGGAATAGAGGAAAGAAGAATGCTATATTGGCATCATCAGGCTAAAACCAAACATTGGTTGCTACTGAAAAGGATTAGAGATGTTGAAAAGACTGGCAAAGAATAGCTAACGGGTAGATAATGGTCTTGAAGGAACGTTAAGTGTCCTTCCTATCTTACTTATAAGGAAAGACTGTGGAAATGAATATTCTGGAGCAACAGTGCCCAAGTACATACATGTGAAAAGAAACAGGATTAAATCATTCTCATTAAAATAACATTCATGACTTTCTGGTGATGAAGAATAAAAGGACTGGAGTCCTTCTGAAATTCATAAAACATGATAACCAGTCCCAACCCAGTGCCCCTCATTCCTGACTTGGTATCTCCCACCCCCAGACCCAGTCCTCATTTGGAGGATGCATACATAACCACTAGACCTGATATTTGATGTACCAGAACCAGCAGATAAGCTATGACAGTTTTATTGCTAGATGCCCTTTAAAGCAAATAAAATTCAAAAGGTGTGGTGGGTGGAGTTTCTAGGCAGCAAAGACATTCCATTTGGAGGGTAGTGAAGAAATTCCAGAGGCAGAAGCTATGGCTTCAAATGAAAGAAAGAAAAGAGGGTGTGTGGCTGGAGTAATTTAGAACCATTCACTTAGAGGTTTCATCTGCTACCAAAAAGCTAGAAACCAGCTGCATGATCAGTAGGTGCATCTACATGTACATTAATGTGCTGTTGTTATGGCACATTAAAATTTAGGACCTGTAATAACAGATACTAACACAATGCATAGTAACCAGCATTACTGTACAGTAGCATCAACATATGCCTTTTTAGTGACACTAATGCACAAGAGGCTAATTCTACTGTGCATTAGCCTGGCTTTTGCCATGCTGTGCTAATGCGCAGTAGAATTGATCTACTGAGTATTTAGCATCTCATGTAGATGCATCCAATATGTATACAGTTGTCTGAAATACAATCCATGTCATTCAGCATATTTTCTGCCTTTGTACTACCTAGGTTTGATTACATCATGGCTGCCTTGACAAAAAGCAGAGTTAGTTGCTTTTTATTTAAAAACTAGTATTTTCCCCCTGAGCTTCCAATACATCCCCATCTCCCTGAGGTATGTCTTTTAGTCTATAAATACCTCAGGGCCATTTTATAGTGTCACAAACAACATTGACTATATTGTCAGCACTTAATGCGTATTGCCATTTGTTAATGATGTAGGAAGAAGAAAGCTACATTTCCTTAACTAAATCTTTATGGCCTATTTTAAAACATGAATCAAGAAACTAATCATATCTATGAATAAGAAGACAAGTCTATGCAGTTGAAGGGCCACACTAAGGCGTCCCCTTTCTGCATAAACTACATCCCAAAAGGATGTAATACTCCAGACAAGAAGCTCATTGGCATGTGTCTAGTGCTGCTCTAAAGCAGTTGCATGTATTTTTGGATGTAGTGCACACAGAGCAGATAAATTGTGATACTGCTCTCTAACAATCCTTCAAAAGTATAGACTTGCTTTATAGACTAGGGACAGAAGTTACACACAAACTGGTATAAGTGATTGGAAACTGGTTCAAATCTGTAACACAACAGAAGTTCAACACACACAAACTGCTTTTAAATGGCCAAAACCAGTTTAAGATAAAGCTGGATGGATGTAGTATCAGGCTGAACTGATTTAGTTTAAATCAGTTTATTGAATTTCTGTCTCAGATCCCCTCCAGATTCAAGTTAACTCACAGTTCTCCAACTTACCAGGATGCTTTGCACCTCCCCTGCAAGCCCCTTACACAGAGTAGGCAAGCTAGCCTTGGCCCAAGCTGTCTGCTCCACCCAAGCAGGGAGCTATGCTCTAGCACCACTTGGTTTCTGGCCTGAACCATTGCAGTCATGTGGCTGTATTTCTAAAATCAAAAAAGAATGTCTGTTCATTTGCTTATAGGTTCAATCTACACATCTTCGACTAACCTGCATAGATTGAATTATTTCAGCCTCAGTATGCTTGACTATCTATACTTAGCCATAGAGACAAGCAAAAGGTCCATGGTGTAACAGAGTGAAATGCCAGCATAGACCATATACAATGCAATCATAAGGTTTCCATTTTGCAAGAGGCATCTCTCCCCTGTATTTGGAAGGTGAGACATGACTTTATATGGTACTGAGATAGCAAAGGCCTTAGATTATGTGGTTAACTTAAACTTTATGTGTCATCTGATTAGCATTAATGAAGTGAACGGGTCTACATTCATGCACTTAAAGCTAATTATATGTTTTCCGTTTTTAATTTCTGGAAGAGGTCAGGGGCTGGAGACAGACCACAAAGCAGAAATAGCTCAGTGTTTTGTGCTTGGAATGTAGGAAACCCAGGGTCAAGATGCTGCTTCATCTAATTAGTACTAGGAACTTGAATACCAGCCTCCCACATTGCAAAAAAGTTTATGGGACCTATGCACACAGAGAAAGAGACAGTTCCTGCCTCAGGGGGGGTCTTAGCAATCTCAATAAGAGAGGTTGAGAGGAGCTGAAGCCCCCACTAATGGCCTGAATTTCCTAAAGATGCTTTGAAACCTGAACCAATATTGGATCTAACTCAGGCCAGGGAAATCACTTAGTAAAAACAATTAAAACTCAGTGATTCTGGAAAATTTGAATCAAATCTCAAACTGAACTTTATTACAATTTCCAAGTTTCTGCTAGGTAAGTTAGAGAGTTTTGTCATTCTACAATTCCCACAATGTTTAATTATATCTTCCTTCAGGTTAGAGGAATTTACAACTTTTACAGAATGAAATCATTGCCATAAAGCACAGTTCAATGACACAACAAACAAAAACCTGTAACACTCCCAGGAAGCCACTCTCAGAATAAGACCCTCTTAAAACTTTTGGTTTTGAAAGTTCAGATTTAGCATCAAAAGGGAAAAGGAAAAAAGTATGAATCCTGAAACTGTCAAAAATTTCCTTAGTACACTTGTTGCACTTTATGAATACCATCCCTACCACCACTTGTGCTATATTACCCCACCATTAGTTGCTTTCAGTCCAGAATAACAGGCATTTTTCCAATCTTGTAACCACTCCACTTGTTGTATCATAGTGCATAATAAGCTTGTACATAAGTTTCATAAAGCATGCATATTATGTATGCATAGCAGGCACTTCCATGCACATCCTCTATTTTCCCATTTTATTGTTGTTTACCCACTGCAAACAAGTGCTCTGTTAAGGTCCAGGTCTTGAAAATGTAATCTATGCAATAATTTTACATGATACATGAAAAACTGAAGTGTATATGAAATTCATACTTGCTAGCACCAGACACCATAGCATACAGTATTCTGAAAAATAAAGCATCAGTATTATGCATATCTTTCTTACCTATAACAGAATGTATGGCACCCTTCATCCAGATCCAAGCATTTCCCAATATAGTTGGCTAACACAAAGATTTTCCCAATTCTAAAACACTTTGTTTCCCAAGCCTCTGTAATAAGGTCAATCTCTTGGAGGTATAAAAGCTTCTGGCAAGAGTACAGGACTCAGCAGCTTGTGTGTCTGAGATGCAGGAGCTCCTTGGAACTGACTTTGAATAGCTGCTTTATCATCCCTCCCCAGGCTGTGAAAAATCAAGTATTAAACCACTGGAGGAATTGTACAACACTGATATTTCCAAATTTCAGGACAGAAACTCAGAAACTTTAATGAAGTTCAGGTTTGATTCAGATGTTCCAATGTAATTAAATCTGGAATCCTCTCTCATTTTGTTCCCTAAATAGTTTTATTGGCCCACATCTCTTTTTGAATTTCCTTCTGCATGGCAAAGGCCAAAGTGCATTCTATTTATGAACAGCACACGTAGGATTTGCTGAAGAGGACAAAGAGCCAACCATTTGAGGGTGTTTTAATTTCTTTCATTTCTTTGCTTTGTGTCTTACTTTTCCACTTGCCAGTTCTTTTTGCAGAAGGTGAAATAGCCATCATTTGAAATGTGAGAACTCTATGGATGACTTGCAGTTTTACTTAATTAATTTATTAGGAGGCACAACAAATACATCTGCAGGTCTTTAGCATTTTATTAAATTAAAGGTCTATTATTTTCCTTAGAGAAAACTGACTAAGACAAAGAAACTTCACTCGTAGGCAGCATTCCTTTTAACATATTCTTAATTAAATTTCCAGAATTGCAATGTTGTTACACAGACAAGTAATACAACAAAGAATGAAAATAACTTCAGAAATTTCAAACAAACTGCCAGAGTATAATCCAAACAGCATCATTTACAAATTCAGAAGATATTTAAATCCAAGTCTGATTCCCTCTAAGCCTTTTAAAATTGATCCTGAGATCTTCTAAGGAACCCATGTGAGTCAATCTGGCAATCCTTTCATGCGCTTGTTAATACTGAAGGCCAATGAGCACTCCTGTTACTTTTCACTGCTTCAGCATTGCAAAGCAGCCCTGAAACTGGTTTAAGGCAATTCAAGCAGGTTTCTGACAACTTTACTTCTCTACATTGATTCAAAACAATAGATCATACCAAAGAATCTGGACTGGAAATATTACATATATATATATTGGAGCTTCTGATAGACACATACTATAAATTAAAACTCCATAAATGAAGTACTTGCCTTATTCTACTTTTCTCACTTATTCTCTTATACTCCTGTACTTGTATCCATCTTATGTTGTGCTTAGTTGGTAAGCACTTTAGGTTCAAGGCTATTTGGTGTTTGTACAGCCCCTAGCATAATTGGATCTTAATATTTGATGAGAGATCCCAAACAGTATGGTACTAAAAATAACAAAAGAGAGACTAGAACCTTAAATGTGCTGGGTCCCTACAACTGGCATTTGTCCCTCATTCCTCATTTGTCTCAGACTTGTGTGTGTGATGGGCTAGGTGGTGGTGATTTGGCCCAGGGGTTTTGAAAGGGTAAAAGATGATTGCAGGACTTGAGATTCCCTTTCGTCACCAAGCAGGTCCCAGAGACTCACCCTTCGTATCCCCTGATTGGCCCCTTGGGTCACCTGGAGGGAGATAAAAGGGGTAGCACGGACTCAGGAGAGACCAGCGAGGGACCACAAGGAAGGAGTTTCAAAAATCTGGCAAGAGCTGAGCCAGCAGGGTAGGAGCAGTTGCCCCAGAAGAGCCTGAAGGAGTGGGACCTGCAGGCAGCAGTTGGCCCCTCAGCAGCGTGGCATGTGGCCAGAAGGAGAGGCTCCCTGCTGGGCTCCAGGGTCGTATATGAGAGGCTGTGGCCAGCAGGAGAGGCTCCCCTGCTCCAGCAAGAAGCTGAGCAGTGACCCGAGAGATTCCCAGCTCTGCTTCCAGCTCCTCCAGCAAGAGGCTAGGAAGCTCAACGTGAGGCCGGGGCTCCTAGAAGGTAAAAACCTCTAGGAGCTTCAAGTAGCTGTGGCAGTGTGGTAGAGTTTCTGCCTACCATGTGGAAAATCCAATTTCAGATCCTAGACGGGATGAATTGGGGTGAGTGAAGTGACACAGAGAAGCTCTTGTTGCAGAGGAAAGGGGTCATTGTGTTTTCCCTTTTTCCCCTCTCCAGTTACCTAGGCCCTATATCTCTTGTTGTTTGACATTTTGTATTTTGTGCATTTTATATCTCACCAACTGGCATTGTTTGTTCTGTTGTTCATGTTTTATGTTTTGTTAAACCTGTCTTTTGGCAACTGGATGAATGTGTCTATGATTGTAAGTGCCTAACCTTTATCGAATCCTGCCCCCTCAAGGAGTTATAGTGTCCCCTATACCCCCTGGTTTATACATGTAATGTTCCCACTACTGTTTTTCTCATTAAAGGCATATGGTTAAGTCCCCATTGGTGATCTGGCTTTGATCTATAGAGGAAGAAGGGTCCCTACACCTCCCACAGCGCTTGTGCACCTGCTCTGATCCCTTCAGTTGGGGAGGGGATACATTTGGGAGTACCACCCGGGTTACATGTGTTAATATGCATATTCGCAAAAGGTTTGCACAAAGAAAGTGTGAGATCAGGTCCCAAGTGAATGCATGTGAGGCACTGGATTAATATACAAGACATTTTGGCATTTTGTGGGAACTACAAATTACATCATACAAATGATTCTGGGCATTACCATTTCATAGGTCCAGCTGCAGGAGAATTGTTTTGTAAAGCCTAAAAATAGGTAATCCACAGCATTTGGAGATGAACTGAGAAGACTGAGCTGAAGTAGAGATCAATAAAAAGAAAGTGGGAGGGAGTATGAAATGCCCAAATGGAAACTTGGAGTATGAAATGCCCAAATGGAAGCAATGCTGCTCATTGACTTGCAATGACAGTTCGGTTTCAAACTACTCCCTGTACCTTTGAAAATATCCTCCTTGCCTTCAATACCCTGCAGTGGATTTTACTGAAATACTGGGACACTGACTAATGTTCCTCTGCAGTAACAGCCGTAAGCTGTATCTATGGCTGAACTTTAAAAAAACAAAACAAAACCACAAAACAAAAAAACCTCTATAGTACTATCCTGTCAGAGGCTTTTCTGCACCGTAGAGATACCTTTTCATTCATTTTACCTTGTTATCATTTGTCTACAGTCTAATCCAGGAGCAGGCAATTATTTTGAGTGGAGGGCCACTTACTCAGTTTTGGCAGGCTGTGGAGGACTGCACCCCTTGACAGGTGTTCCACCCCCTGGTCACCATCTTGGGACCAATGTCCCAGGGCCAGCACCAGTGGAACCCAAAGCAGAGCACAGGCTGCCAAGGGTCTGTGGAGCCAGGCTGGGCTGCACCAGCAGGGAGAGGGGGAGCTGGCCCGGCTCCATAGAGCCCCTGCTGGCTAGGACCCTGCGCCTCTGCCACCCTGCTCTGGGCCCCACCAGCACTGGCCCCAGGGCACCAGTGAGAGCCCCATGCTCCCACTGGCTCCCTGCCCACTCACACGCAGTGCCCCCCAGCCCCATGGTACAGGCAGGGGGCAGCACACAGCCCTGACCTCCTGCTTGCCAGCAGGGAAGAAGCTGGTGCTGAGCATGGGGAAAAGCAGCCCCTCACCCACCCCATGGTCAGCACTCCCTGCTGAAGCCACTCACAGCCCACGCAGGGCTGTCTGGAGCAGGCATAGGCAGCCCCATGCAGGCTGTAAGTGACTGCATTGTGGGGCAGTGGCCACATGGTGAACAAGGGGCTGCTTTTCCCTGCACTCAGCACCAGCTTATAACCTGGTCCCGCTGCCAGCCTGGCCAGTGGGGCCAGGTTACAAGGTGGTGCTGAGCCTGAGGCAGAGGAGGGGGGGAAAAGCAGCCCCCTGCCTGCCCCATACCCAGTGCCCCATGCTGCAGCTGCTTACAGCCCATGTGGAGCTGCCTGTGCCTGCTCCAGACAGCCCCGCGTGGGCTGCGAGCAGCTGCAGCAGGGAGTGCCAGCCACAGGGCAAGTGAGGAGGCACTCCCCCCACAGCATTCCTTCCCTGCCTAGGATCCTCCCTGCCTTTCTCCCCCCACTTACCTGATGTTCTGGCGTGGGGCAGCCATGTGCTCCCAGGCCAGAAGCTCTGGCAGGGGCTTCCAGCTGGGGGGCAGGGCCAGGGAAGGCCCACTCTTGTTGGTGTCCACTGGGCTTCCCCTGGGTCCTGTCTTTTTTCCTGTTTAAAAAAAAAAGAGGGGCAGAGAAATATTAAAGTTTCTACATTTTTAGGGACCCTGCAGGCCGGATAAAATGGCCTCACAGGCCGAATCCAGCCTGCAGGCCATATTTTGCCCACCCCTGATCTAATCACTGGAAGGCTGATAGATCAGTTGGTAAGTTTCAGTTTTGAAATTGCATGGCTGGATGGACTTGGGATCCAGGAAAGAAAGCTATCATGAGTCACCATGTAAGTACTATGTATCTAAGAGAGTTTTTACATCAAAGATAAGCAGAAAAATACATTACATATCTTCTGCTTGACCATCTCTACTATTCACACATTACAGCATATCATCTGGAAGTCATAAAAGGGAACTCCTTCATCATACTTATAAATAAGTGAAACCTTCTGCCTCCTTTATCTTCTCCACTTAAATTCCCATATGTTAAAGCTCAAACAAAACACAATCATTCTAACAATGCTAACATAATGGCCAGAAAAAAATCAAGAACAGTTCTCTGTGGCTTAACATTCAAGTTAGATTGTGCTGTTTTCTGGAATGAGAGAAGCTAACAATTTTTTTTTAATCCGGTTGCCAGATTATTAAAAGTACCCTTAATTCTGGCCAATTAATATCAGGAAATCATGTAATTCTTGTAGGATTGTTCTATAAATCAATTTTTTTTTAAAACTTGGCCACTAAAGTTAGGCTCCTCCATCCATGTTTATACCAACAAATAGCAGCGAGCTAAATTTGAAAGAGCAGGGGCATTACAGTTCTTATTAACTCCAGGATTTTCAGAAAGACACCTGGGCTAGAACAGACATTACACATAAACCAGTTTAAGTGATCAGAAACTGGTTTAAACCTGTAACACAACAGATTTTCAATGCATATAAAGCAGTCTGAAAATGGCTGAAACCAGTTTGAGAAAAACCTGGTTGAATGTAGTATCACACTTCATGAATTTGGGTCAAACTGGTTTATGCAATGTCTATCCCAGACCCCTTCCTGATTTAACTTAAACCAGTGTCCCCCAGCACCCCACATGCTTTGCAGCCCTGGGTGGGGCTCTCTGCTCCCTAGCTGGTGCTCCTGCAGAGACTGCAGGTACAGCAGGGTCTGTCTGGATTCCCCGTGCCCCCTGCCATCTCCCACCACTCACTGATTAAGCAGGGATTCCCCTCCTCCCCTGTCCCAGAGCACAGATCATAACCAGCATAGGTATGCTAGCTAATGCTGAAAGGTGTCTATATAAAGTGGACAGAACAAAGGCAGACAGGACACTGTTCACTTAGGGCTTTTTGGAGCTAACCAACAGGTCAGCTGGTAATGTTCCTCTGTTTCTTCCTTGGAAAAAGTTGTTTAAGAAGACCTTGAACTAATAAAAGAGACTTTTGTTTTTTTGATGGGGTGCTAAATGCTGTGTTACTCCCTGAGCAACTCCCTGCTGTGTAACTAAATGCTGGGCAACTCCCCACTGACTCTCTCACTGGTCAGAAGAAGCAAGGCAGGGGGGACCCTCCCTAATCAGAGCTTCCCGCTGGGGCCTGGCCACACACCCCTCAACTCAGTGCTTTGGAACAGAAGGGGGCCTCTAGTGCCCCCTGGTTACTAGCCTGAGCTGCTGCAAGCATGTGCCTGCATTTCTTCAGTCCAGAGAGAATGTATGTGCAGTTACAAACCAGTTCACCCTAGCCAAGTTAGACTAACCTGTGAAGATTGAATCAATTCAGGCTCAGGCTTTTTGAAGGTGTCCCAAGCCCTAAAGTTCAATGGGATCTGACTTATTTCTGAAACATCTGCCTAGTTGCCTGAAGACAGGCACCTAACCAAAAGAGATACTCACCCAGGTGCTTAGCATTGCACACCTACATTTGAAGAAGTTAATCTTTGTGCCTCCATTAAAAAAAACAAACAAACTCAGACCTACCAAAGAAATCCTAAGACTGCTCCTATGAATACTGCAGTACTTACAATTTTCAATAATGTCTCAGTTACTATTTTCCACTTTTCACATGGCTAAAATAGTTCATATCTGTGGCATCTTTCACAGGCATCTGCTGCCCAGAAGAGTAAAAGAACAGAAAGTCATTGAGCTTTCACACCTCATTAAAGCTCATTTGGAGATAAAGGTAGAATGGTAGCCAAAACACAGAATCTTCAACAATCTGTGGTTTCATTTCACCAGCATGGGCTTGGAAGAATTCAAGTGTACAATGTTTGTACATGCAGCTGCAAACTGTAGAACACAAAATAACAAACTGCTGTGCCAAAAAGTAAGCCCCACAGAATAGAGTATACATAACTGTCATTTCCAGAGGTGAAACAGTTTTCACTTTATCTTTGTATGTGTATTGGTATACTTAGATCTGCTCATGCCACGCAAAGAATATTCTCAATTGCATACATCATCTATTAGTTTGAAAATGTTGGCTAAAAGGAGTTCAGTATACAAAACCTCCAGAAACTGCTGATTATTTTGACTTCCCATTTAGATTTACAACAAGACATTTCAAGAAACTCGGAGCACTGTGGGAACCTAAAGGTTTTAAGTGGAGGTATAAGAACAAGAACTACAACCTGGCTCTGCCTCTCTCTTGGTTTTGCTTTATAGAGTTGGTGTACATTCTTGGCGAGTACATAAATTGCTTACAGTGAACAGTCATTGAATGAGTGGTCACACAATAGGTTCTGGAACATCCAGATGCCATTAGATTCCTGAACTCTTGTCAGTCTGGCTTTCACCCTGGATGTAATATGGAGAGTGCACTTATGGCCTTGGTTAACAATGTTTATTTTGAGATAAGCACAGGAAACTGTAACCTGCTGATCTTACTAGACCTTTCAGGAGCTTTAGGGCCTTGTTACACAGTAATTTTGAGCAGCTCCTGGATCTCTTACCCCCTCAGCTGTCTGCACATTAACACCTTACAGTGGTTTTAAGCATTTGTTGTGAGGCTTAAAGTTTCGCCGCTCCAGGACACAATTATTTCTGATCTGTTACTACCTAGGTCCTGTTCCCTTAAGGTGTGGTCACTCCCCACAGATATACACCCAAATTGAAGTCCTCCAGTATCCCAAGAACTCACACCCCCACACATAGAACTGGGATAGAAGCCTGTCCTGGCTCACCAGCCCTGTAGTGGCAACTCACAGCTATAGCTCCTAGTCCTGCCTTTGTTCACTAGACCTCTAGCAGCAAGTCACAGATGTACAGGTGGGGGATAATCGGAGAAGGTTTCTAGACTTAGGGTATGACTGCTCCAAACTCCAAGCTAGCACAAAAAACAATCAACATTTGTTCAGTTCACAGAGTAAGGTGTAACAAGGCCCCTAGTTACAGTTGACTGTGAGATGCTGATAAAGTGTTATACTAACCTGTTGGGTATTCACAGGACTGCTTTTAATTGGTTCTCTTCTTTCCTAGAAAGCAGGTCCCAGTGGATAGGGATGGGCGTGTGCTCATCACCCCTTGGGACCTTTTCTGTGAAGTCTCCCAAGGCTCAATTGTTTTGCCCCTCAGGTTTAACAAATATCTGAGGCCGCTGGGCAACACCATGCAGAGATTTCCTGTGAAGTGTCATCAGTACGCTGAAGACGTGCAGCTCTGTCCCTCTTCTTCATCTGACCTGGGCCCCATAGTCTTGTTATGCTTCAGCCCAAGTCTGAATTCGTTGCCCAGCATGCATGAGCCAATATATGAATGCCAGTTGGAAGTTTGAAAGAAAAAAAGCTTTTATTGCTAGCAATAAAGGTGCAAGGTAGCAAGCACACTAAACA
>JAGPOW010003642.1:55430463-55446984 GCA_030014935.1 Caiman crocodilus | reverse complement strand
ACAACCTTCCAGTCTCGCTGTGTATTCTGTCTTGGGAGGATGGCTCGAGGCCATTTATTAGGCCTTCAAAGAAATGGCTCGGGGTTATTCACAACAGTCTCAGTCCTTTCCAGTGCCTGTATGCACTATGAAACTAATTCAACTGATTGTTTTGCCTGTATTCAGCTTCGGAGATGTTGAAAGGTAGCAGATAATTTGATTGAGGAGGTGGAGAATTGGGACATCTATCATTGTTGAGGTTCAGTCTCCCTTTGCCACACAGATTTTAGTTGAAGTTACTCCTGTATCCTCTGCACCTAAATCTTCAGGTGGCAGCAGTAACTAGGAGTGCCTTTCACCAACTGCATCTAATGAGAAGCCTGCAACCCTTTCTTTCTATTATTTTATAAGTTATTTTGTTCTCTTCTTGTAACCTGCCCTGAGCCTCTCTTGGGAAGTGCGGCATACAAATCTAATAAATCAATAAATAAAAATAATTTGGGCCCCTGTAAATTGGCGCAAAAGCCCCTATGGCTCACAAAAACATACAGGAATGTCTCCTAACTAAAAAGGAGGCATACACCCAATGGAAGGGAGGGGCCATCACCAGGGAGAATTATACCTTGGTTGCTCAGGGCTGTAGGGGGGCGCTCAGGAAGGCCAAGCCAGAGATGGAGCTGGGACCCAGATCAAGGACAACAAGAAGTCCTTTTTTAAATACATAGGGGGTAAAAAGAAGGTACCAGGTAACATGGGGCCTCTGCAGGACATGCTAGGAAATCTGGTCATCACACCAGACAGAAAAGCAAATCTATTTAACAATTTCTTTGCCTCCATTTTTCTGAGCAGGGATTGGGTCACCTCCCCAACACCAGGACTCCCGTAGGTCCCAGGGGAGGCACGGCACACTCAGGCCTAGGGTCACTTGAGGGACTCGACGTATTTAAATCTGCATGTCCTGATGATCTCCGCCCGAGTGCTGAGGGAATTAACAAAGGTCATAGCAGGACCCCTGGCACAGCTTTACGAGCACTCATGGTGCTCTGATGTGGTGCCAGAGAACTGGAAAAAGGCCAGTGTGGTTCATATTTTCAAAAAAGGGAGGAAGGAGGACCCAGGAAACTATAGGCCAGTCAGTCTTACCTCTGTCCTGGGTAAGCTTTGTGAGAGAGTTATCCTGGCACATGTCCATAAGGGGCCAGGAGGGGAGATTATACTTAGAGGCAACCAAGACAGATTCATTAGAGGCAGGTCCTGTCACACCAACCTGGTGGCCTTCTATGACCAGGTCACAAAATCCTTAGATGCAGGTGTAGCAGTGGATGTAGTCTTTCTGGACTTTAGGAAGGCCTTTGACACTGTCTCTCACCCCATTCTTATTAAAAAACTAGGGGACTGTGGCATCAACACCTACACAGTCGAATAGGTCACTAGTTGGCTGGAGGGCTGGACCCAGAGAGTGGTGGTAGATGGGTCATTTTTGACCTGGAGGGATGTGGGCAATGAGGTTCCGCAGGGTTCAGTCCTTGGGCCCGTACTGTTCAACATCTTCATCAGTGACTTGGACGAGAGAATAAAAAGCACCTTGTTCAAATTCGCAGACAACACTAAGATGTGGTTACAGGGGAAGGTGGATGAGAACAGGATGGGTTTCAACACAGACAAGTGCAAGGTGCTGCACCTGGGGAGGAAGAAGCAGCAGCATACCTACAGGCTGGGGAACTCACTTCTTGTCAGTGCAGAGGCAGAAAAGGCTCTTGGAGTCATTATTGATGCCAAAATGAACATGGGTCAACAGTGTGGAGACGCGATCAGGAAGGCCAACCGCACCTTGTCATGCATCCACAGATGCATCTTGAGCAGGTCCAAGGAGGTGATCCTCCCCCTCTATGCAACACTGGTTAGGCTGCAGTTGGAGTATTGCATCCAATTCTGGGTGCCGCACTTCAGGAGGGATGTAGAAAGCTTGGAGAGGGTCCAGAGAAGGGCCACCCACATGATCAGGAGGAGGCCCTACGAGGAAAGGTTACGGGACCTGAACCTGTTCAGCCTCCACAAGAGAAGGCTGAGGGAGGATCTAGTGGCTGTTCACACACTGATCAGGGTGGACCAGCAGGCATTGGGAGAGTCCCTGCTCCCCCAAGCACTACCAGGAGTGACAAGAAATAATGGTCACAAGCTGGCAGAGGGTAGATTTAGGCTAGATATCAGGGGGTGCTACTTCACTGTCAGGACAGCTAGGATCTGGAACCTATTTTCAAGAGAAGTGGTGCTGGCTCCTACCCTTGGGGGGTCTTTAAAAGAAGGCTAGACAAACACCTTGCCAGGGTCATTTGACCCCAGTACTCTTTCCTGCCACAGCAGGGGGTCAGACTTGATGATCTTCTCAGGTCCCTTCCGACCAACTATGAAACTATGACATTTAAATTGCTCCTGATAATTGCATTAGATCTTCTAACAAATATTTCAGGGGATGTAAAAAAATAGATTAACCATTTGATTGCAAAAAATTTCAGCATCATTTTACTCTTCACTCATTTTCTGTTGCAAATGCTTCTGCTTTGGACAATTTGGCCCATGGATTATTATCTGTCTAGGCACATAATAGCCAAGGTAGAAAAAATAAATACTTCTTACCTCTGCTACAGAATAAGAAAATACTTTACCAGTTATTGCAGAACTCTACTAGGAGTACAAGACTACCAATGGTATTCCTCTCAGGGTCATTGGTACACACAAACCTCTCTACCCCACCAAGGTCCTTGGCATCCCTAAGCCCCATGGAGAGGGACAGGTCAAAGAGGAGGTAACAGGCAAAAAGCAGTCCCAAAGACCTCAACAGTGCAGCAGGTGGATACAGAAGGAATACTTCTCAACAGCTGTGAAGGCAGATGAAGGCTGCAGTGAAAGAGTAACCCCAGTTGTCTTGAATCCCCTTACCACTGGGCACAAGTTTCTCCTCTGCCAAGATGCATGCTGTTGTTTTATGGGAGGAAGCTGTTGCTCATCAACAAGTCATGTACAGGCTTCTCCCACTGATGCAGCATCTACTATAATAACCAATACCCATAACTTCTACAAAGTCCTGTGGCAATAGATGAGTGGCAATGGGGACAGATAAAATGATCACCAAGAGTCTCTAGCCATGGATCCACATGCAGGTGACAGTTGTATGATGGTCACATCACCCTTGATATGGGACAGGAAGGTGATCCAGCAGCTGCAGTCACAACTGAGAAGTCCTTTCTAGAATCCCTTCTGCTCAAGCCACATGGGGAGGGGACTAGAAGAGATGCCCCAAACATAGGTTTCCCCACTTTACCTTACCCAACTGGATAGCCACTTCCAGGGGGACCACTCTAATTGTAGTTGAAGCACAAAAATGTTCTTTTGCATCTTGGAACGTACAAACCCTACTAGATTACACAGTGACAGACCTGAATGCTGGTCTATCACTGTTGTCAATAAGGTACCATTCATTTGAGTGCCCAAGAACAAGAGTCACAAGACTTGCCCAAGAATTCTTGTACAACATTGATACAACATTGATCTCTCTGTTCTCAGTGAGACTAGATCTGCAGATGAAGGGCAACTGAGGCAGGAGTGCAGGTGGCTATATGTTCTTCTGGAAAGGGAAGCTTGCAAAGACAGGTGAATACATAGCATTGGTTTCACCATTAAGAACCAGATTGTCTGCTGAAAGACAATTCCCTGTTGACATTAATAATTGCCTCATGACTCTCTGCCTCCAAATGACGAACAATTTGTTTGCTACAGTCATCATTGCATATGCCCCAACACTCAATGCTGAGGAAGAACAGGGAGAACAGTTTTATGTTGACCTTGATGAAAGCCTGAATACCATACTGAAATAGAACAAGATCATCCTCCTTGGAAACTTCAGTATGAGAGTTGGCTAGGAATTTAACACGTGGAGGGGCACCATTGGCTAGGAAGGAGTGGGCAAGGCCAATTCCAATGGCATCCTTTTACTCAGTAAATGTGCAGAGCACTACCTTGTCATTACAACACTATCTACAGGCAGTGAAACAGGTACAAAACAACATGGCAACACCCCTGCTCAAAACAATGGCACCTTCTCGACTACATCATCATAAATGCTTATGAGCTAAAAGACATCCATATCATGCATGTCATGAGAGGACCTGATGACTGCTGCACCAATCATCATTTAGTGATATCAGTCATGTTCATCAGGATTTCATTGAAACATTTTAAGCAACCCAAATCAGTCTGAAGATAGCACAACATCAAATGCTTTCTGACCCCTCGATGCCATGAAGCTCTCCAAACACGTCTCAGTAACAAACTTGCCAATCTTAAGATTGAAAATAATAACACTTGTGTTGAGAAAGATTGGCAAGCTCTAAAAGAGACCATCCATGAGGCTTGCATGGAATCAACTGGCTTTAATCACTCAATGCCATCAGGACTGATTTGATGAAAACAACTCTGAGATCAAAGCCATTAAAATCAATTGGAAGAGAAAAGCTTTCTGTGACTGGCAAAACCAACCATCTAGTCAGAAGTTGGGAACTTTGAGGGCTTCAAGCTGAAGCCCAAAGATTTGAGAAATGAAGAACAAATGGTGGAAAGAGAAGGCAAAAGAAATCCAACAATTTGTTTATAATCATGACCTGCAGAGCTTCTTCACTGCATGGATCAAGCTCTTGCAGACTCACCCTACTTAGATCTGAAGATGGAAGTACATGCCTCAGAGACAATGAGTCCATCAAAAACTGCTGGAAGGAGTGCTACCGAAAGCTCCTGAACCAAGAATCAACTATGACTGATGAAACTATCCATCCATCCTGCAGTATCCAGTAAGGGAAGTACTTGCCAGTCCACCAACCTCTAAAAAAGTCCACCAGGCAACAGACTTGTGTGAATAGGGAACTATTCAATTCAGATTCAGCAGATTCAGATGTCAGGGATCCAAATCATTTTTCCAATTTGATTCAGCTGAATCACTCCGGAAGATTCAGAGCCAATTTGGAGAGTCAACCATAGAGTTTAATGGGGAAATCAATTAAATATCTATAACTTTGTTGTCTTTTGGCTGATTTGGATGAAACTTGCAGGGATGGTAGCCTGTGCTGGAAGCATAACATGTACTGTGTTTCAAGGTGATAGATGCAGGGGTTCCTGGGAAACTGCACCTCAAAGTTTTGAAAGTAAAACTAATGATATAGGTGACGTTGTTTCATAGTTGGTAGGCTCAGAAGGGACCTGAGCAGATCACCAAGCATGACCCCCTGCTGTGACAGGAAAGAGTACTGGGGTCAAATGACCCTGGCAAGGTTTTCATCCAGCCTCTTCTTAAAGACCCCTAAGGGTAGGAACCAGCACCACTTCTCTTGGAAGTTGGTTCCAGATCCTAACCGCCCTGACAGTGGAGTAGTGCCTTCTGATATCTAGCCTAAATCTACCCTTTGCCAGCTTGTGACCATTATTTCCTGTCACTCCTGGCAGTGCTCAGGGGAACAGGGACTCTCCCAATGCCTGCTGGTCCACCCTTACCAATTTGTGAACGGCCACTAGATTCCCCCCTCAGCCTACTCTTGTGGAGGCTGAACAGGTTCAGGTCCCTTAGCCTCTCCGGGTAGGGCCTCGTAGGGTCTGTTCATATGGGTAGCCCTCCTCTGGACCCTCTCCATGCTTTCTACATCTCTCCTGAAGTGCGGCACCCAGAACTAGATGCAGTTCTCCAGCTGCAGCCTAACCAGCGTTGCATACAGGGGGAGGACCACGTCCTTGGACCTGCTCAAGATGCATCTGTGGATGCATGACAAGGTGCGGTTGGCCTTCCTGATCGCGTCCCCACACTGTTGACCCATGTTCATATTGGCCTCAGTAATGACTCCTAGATCCTTCTTTGCCTCTGCACTGCCAAGTTTCAAGGAGATAGGTGAAGTGGTTTCAGGGAAACTCTACCTCAAGCTGTGGACAAACCAAACTCGTGACAGGGGTTATACTGTGTGTGTTAAGGCACAGCAGGGTGAAAGCTGCAGGCTTGATAGCCCCTTCTGAGGCCATGAAGTCTACCAGCTTTCAGAGAGATAGGTGCAGGGGTTTCTGGGGCCCTGCACTTCTAGCTGCAGATAGGCAAAACTCATGTCATGGGTGCTTGTGCAACTGTGTCCATCTTGGGGTTATCCTCACTACCTACTGTGTATTGAGCTGATCCCTAAGTGACTCATGATTGATTGGTAACAGAAGCCAGGGAGGATAATGAGTTAATGAGCAAGGATTATCACCTAGGAAACCTCAGACTAAGAGTAGAAAGAATCAATATAGAGCTGGGAACTGCTTTTGCCCCAAGACAGAAACAGTCATTTGCACAAGCACCCATGTCACGAGGTTTGTCTGTCAGCAGGACCCCAGAATCCCCCTGCACCTATCTTCTTAACAGCTGGCAGGCTTTTTGGCCACAGCAGGGCCTAGCAGCCAAGCCTGCAGTAGTTTCCCCCACCCCTCACCCCTAGTGCCCCAAGACAGACAGTTGCACAAGCACCCATGACACAAGTTTTGCCTGTCAAAACATAGAGGTGCAGGGCCCCAGAACCCAGAAGCCTCTGCACCTATGTCCTTGAAACTTGGCACACTCTATGCTCTCATCACTTCAAGTTTCAGCCAAATCAGCCAAAACACAACAAAGTTACAGATATTTCATTGATTCCCCATTATTCTCAATGGCCAAATAGATTCAGAAAGTCTAAAGCTTAGATTGCATAGATTTTAGGGTCTGAAGGGACCTATTAGATCATTGAGTCCAACCCCCTCCCCTGGGCAGAAGGGAGTGCTGGGGTCAGATGACCCCAGTCAGGTGTTAATCCAATCTCCTCTTAAATACATCCAAGGAAGAGGACAGCACCACCTCCCTTGGAAGTGCATTCTGTATTTTGACAATCCTCACTGCAAAGAATTGTTTCCTGATGTCTAGTCTTAATTTGCTCTCCTTGAGTTTGGTTTGGTTTGGATTCATAAATTAGGCCTCCAAATCATCTGAATCATCTCTGAATCTGAATCGTGATCCAAAGTTTTGGATAGCCCTACTAGGTAATAAAACAGTTGAAGAACAACAAAGCTGCTAGCCCTGATGGCATACCAGCTGAGATCTTCAAAGTTGGTGGGGAAACTATGACCAACAAACTCCACACACTATGTCTTAAAATCTGGAACAATTAGGACATTTTTCCTGACCTAAGGAATGCCAATCTTGTCACCATTTGTAAATAGCGAGGTAAGTCTGACTGTGGAAGCTATCAAGTTATTGCCCTCCTCTCCATCTCTGGAAAAAGCACTCAAATCCTGCTGAACTAATAGTTCCTTCTTGCCGAGGAAATACTTGGAGTCTCAGTGTGGCTTCAGACCATTGAGAGGCACCATGGAAGTGATTTTTTGTGGCCTGGAAGATCCGGGAAAAATGCCAAGAACACCACCACAATATGGCCTTTATTGACTTGATCAAAACCTTCAGCTCTGTTAACCATGAAGTTCTATGAAAGATCTTATTGAAGTTTGGATGTGCAGGGAAATCTATAACCGTTTAAGACACCTTCATGACCAGATGCTGCCTCCATCCTAGACAGTGGGTCTACTACAGAGCCCTTTGTCATTCGAACTGGCACCAACCGGGCTATATGATCATGCCAATTCTTCTTTCCATATTTTTTGCTGTGATCAAAATGCTTATCTGTAATCACCTGCCATATGGCATTGAGTATGGAATGTACAGAAACCTTTTCACTCTCCTGTCCCCATGCCAAAACCAAAGGGCATCTGTACATGTGTTCCAGGGTAGAAGGAGCGATCATTTTAGTTAGAGTGACTCTAAGTGCCATTCTAATTAAAGCACCCACAGCATCACATGTATTCAGCATCCCGTACTCAAAAAATGGAAGCTCTAGTTAAAGCACCCCTGCTGCCATTTTGAATCATAGGGATGCTGAATACACATTACACAAAGGCTGTGGGAGCATGCCAATTAGCACGCTCCAGCAGAATCACGGCAGACCTGATTAACTGTGTTAATTAACATGTATCAATTAGTACACAAAGCAGAGGTTCGTCACATGTATATATGTCCAAAGTTACTTCAGCCTCAACTGTGGAACTTCAGCATGCCAATGATTGTGCTGTCATTGCACATACTGAGGAGAACCTACAAATAGTCCTTAGCTATTTCTCTCAAACATACCAGTGCCTGGGACTGACCCTTAAAATTGGAAAACCAAAAGATGCTTCACAGTTCTTTACTTGACCCATAGGAATGATCATCCTTGACCATGAGGAGGCACTGACAAGGAGCCACATAATATGAGCCATGATTTAGCCCTAGAAACACTGTGTCATCTCAAATATGTACTTGTAGTAGCAGCTATCCTTTGATATAACTGTTAGGGTAACAATTGTTGGGTTCTAACAACAACATCTACGTTTACTTGATATACCTAAAGCCAATAACTCTTGCACTGTACTTTATAGCACATCAGATAATATTGTAGGCATCATTGTCCCTTTAAGCTCTCAAGTAGGTCCATCCTCAAAAGTGCTGAATACATAGCAACTTCCACTGATGTTCTCAATCATTGTAAAAACTAGATCATTTAGGATTCCTCAAAACAGAGATAGGGAACTTTATATTAAACTTTTTATTTCTAATCTTAGCCCTAAGTGCTAAGAGAATCACAGACAAGCATTTCTGCTGATGCCTGTAGCTGACTTTCCACTACTGCAGTGGAATTTTGCTTTGCTGAGTTTCTCTGCATAATGAAATCCACCTGTCTCCTGTTCCTGGAAGCAATTTTTTGCAGGTTGGGTTTCCAGTCTCATGAAAGAGAGTTTCCCCTTTTCTTAGTTTTCCCTCAAAATATCCTTTCTAATCTTCTTAACTTTAGAAGATGTATGAAGGCCATGTACAAGCTGCAGCTAGTCCTTTGAAGAAAATCCCTCACAAACAAAAAAGTATTTCATCCTTTGACACCAAAGGACATGAGTGACTGGTGCCTCCTGTATCTTGGGGGGAGGCACCCACAGAAGCCACCAATGGTGGTGGCCCTGTCAGGGAAGACACCAACCCTACCGACAGCATCAGTGTCTGCCATTGTGGGGGCACCAGCCTCATCACAGGGGCACGTGGACCCCCATGCACCCCTTAACCGTTGCCCATGTCAACGGATTAAACAATCTGGCCATTAAGTTAGGACAATAGCTATTTTGATCTTTTCAGTTTATATGAGTGCAGAGTGGATCCAAGGGAACTGTGTCTTCATTTACAAGTAAGTATCTGATTTTACTGCTTATCTCAATAAATGGGATTTAAAGGGTGCATCTACATGTGCACATTTACTGCATAGTAACCAAAATTACTGCATAATACAGGAATGTATCTATATGTGCACGCCCATACTATGCAATAAATATGGTGATTTACGCTGACTTCAGCATAAATGTGATACCTGCATGACCCCCAATTAGTTACCACACAGTAATGCACATGTAGACATCTTATTGCACAGTAACATTGTGTGTCGACTTACTTGGGACTAACTTTAGTCCCAAGCCAGTCCAAATACAGTGCTAATGCACTTTAAATGCCTGCAAGTGAAGATGTTAGCTTATTCCTGCTTACTGCACAGTAATTTACTGCACAGTAAATTTAAGCCAGTGTAAATGCACATGTGGAGATGCCCAAAGAGAAGGAATTGCCTGAAGTGGAGAATAAACTCCGTGGGGTGACTTCTATGCTAGCTCTTACCGATAGTGATCCCAATATTGTCACCCTCAAGCACTCAAAATTCAGAAGCCAGGCCTCAAAAGAATTATAATATTGATATAAAATAATGAGAGTTTTAAACTAATAAATTTGAGATTCTCTTTATTTGCTTCCTCCTTTTGACCTTTCAGTACAAAACAGGGCGAAGGAGCCATGTCTTGACTCTCCAAAAAAAATGTGAGATTTGAATTTTTTTCCTGTTCTCTATTTGGATGGAACCAAGACTTTAAGTTGTTCTGCCTGAAAAGAGAGAGAAAAAGCCACCAGAGAAGGGTCCATAGAATCTTACCACTTGTCCACTAGTTAAGTAGTAAGATAGGAAACCCAGGATCTTTAGTTTTCTTGGTTTCTTTGATTTAAGCTGCCAAAATGATTTTGTTCTCCTGTGTTCCTCAGTATTGGCCCTTCTAAACAAAACTGTTTGCAGGTTAACAGTTCTGGCATTGACTCTTAACAACTCTAAAGTGTTTGCTGAAGGACTGTATACCTAGAGTCATTCTTTTCTCTTCTTGTTTACTTTTCTTTACAGCAGCCTATTAAGTAGTCCTTGCTCATGAGATAATCATCTGGTAATTATCCATTTTTTGAGTAATCATTAATTCAGCATGGCTTTGTGCAGTGTTATATAAATCTTAGAAATTAATGCCAATCTAAACTTGTGTCAAAACCAATTTTCAATGGAAATTTTTTCAGTTAAATTATTTTCTCCAAAACTACTTCCCAAGAAAATAAGGACTCTCTCCATTAGAAAAAAGTATATGCAAGAAAACAAAAAAGTATGTAGCGTAAGCTGAAGACTGAAAAATGTTGGCCAAGGACTGACTGAAACATATTGATTTGAAAATGTCAGCAGAGAACTTCATTAGAAGCCCTTCAGGGCTCGTCCAATATTAATTTGGCTTCATTGTGCATATCCATTATGAAAGTCTTTGATTACTTGTTTTTCTGCAGGATTCTGGCTTCATTCAGGTCACAGGATGGGCAGTGTTCCATGTATGATGTGCAAAAATATTTTATTATCCTAATTTTTCAATGTATTGACTAACAGGGAGCCATCTCGCGGCCAGTCCATATGTTGGCCTGCCCACCTATATAGAGCAGTCTGCCCACCTGACTCACTTGTCACACCTTTAATGTCTTTCTGAAGTAGTTGTTTATAAGGCATCAGGCTGTCCATTTTATAACCAATGCTAAGGGTGTAATACACAGCTTCATTCTGGCCCTATATCATGTCTCATGCTTCACAACTGGCAACATTATCTGGGGCTCCAGCCTCATAATGGGCCCCATTAAATTCCAGTCTGAACTGTTGGACCCTGACCTGGATCCCTCCTATTCAGGCAGCCTAACCTCTGTCATCATGCAGGACTGCAAACTCCCTAGAGTACTTTCCCTCTCAACAGTGGCTCCCTCTGGGATCTTTGGCCTCATAGGCCCTGGACTTACCTCTAGGCCAGTTGGAACTCCAGGCTCCTGCCTCTAGCCATCCCTTATAGTGGGTGTCCTTGCCCTTTGACTGCTCTGGTCCTGGCCCCAGCATTAACCAGTCAAGGGTTTCCTTGAGTAGCTAGCCCTCTTCCTCTCATACAGGTCCACCTCCTCAGGTCTCTCCAAAACACAGCTCACTCAAATCTCTAAGGCCAGCCTATGCCCAGTCCTTCAGTCCAGCCATGCAAACCCTACTTTACACAGCCTTCTCATTTGCACCTATTGCTTGCTCACCTGCCCTCTCACTGGGCCCACTACTCCACTTTGGCCTTATTTCCCTTGGGTCTCAAGCCTGATGACATGCCTGCCCTGCACCCCTTACCTGTCCCTTTTACAGGGTAACCCACCAGTCACGGGGCCAAGGCTATATGGCACCCCATACTCACCTTTCACTAGGGAGGCACTGGTGAGACATTTCCTGAACCACCCCACAACAGACAGCCCCACCACACCATCCAACCCTAGCAGGGTGTAGTTTTAGTTCACTCCTCAGGACCAGGAACCTCCTCTTTCCCATAGTTCCTACCTTTAACCTCCAGGTGCTCTAGAAGCAGCATCTCTGGTTGGACAATGTTATCCTTCTGGCTTCCTGCAGCAACTGCCTGCTCAGCTTTGAGGGCCTGGGTTTATACTGAGGCTGCTCAGCCCCGTCCTCCAGTCCAGGAGCCCTCTTGTGGTCATGTGAGCACCTCATTAGGCCACACTGCACCTGCCAACTGCTTCACAGCCTGCTTAAGCCTCTTAAAGTGGCAGGCCCCAAAGGTGCCCTGCCAAAAGACCAAGGCCTTATTTACTAGACACTATTATAATCCTGCTCTAAAAAGAAAATCATCAGTTTCATCCTGGGCACTTATCAATGTAGGGCACTTATTGTAGAAACTGAGCTCCCTAAATATTAACTCATCTTCAAAATACCGCTGTTGGGTAAGGGAATGCCATTGTCTACACTTAATACACGAGGAGCTAAATAATGCTAACCATGCTGGAAAATCACAGCCGCTGCTCCCCCACTGACAAATTTCTGAACGTCTGTGGACCCCAATGATCCAAATAACATGGCTTTACAGGCTGGATTTTGCTGGTGTGCAGTGTCACACTGCAGCTTGATCCAGCACACAGGATTATCTCAGCATACTGGAAACCACCCATGGACAAGCCTTGCATGTGGAACCTGGCCCACAGACCAGCCCTGTGACGCTCTTTCAGCCAATAGGCCAGATAGTTGAGTACCACTGCTCTATATGACCACATTACAGGCTTTGCTTAACTTAATGAGATAAGTCAATGGTAGTGCATCAGATGAAATGTTAAATGATCTATTTGCAAAACATTAGAATACCATACAGGAAAAGTAAGAATTTGCTCTTGCTTCCTGGAAATTTGCAACTTCAAAAAGTCCTGTTATTATCTTTGTTATTACCATCTTGTATGTGTTCTGTATATTCTGTATTATTTTTTCTCTTCTGTCTCCTCAAATGCCCTGAGATCTTATCCTTGACAAATTTAAGAAACCTTCAAATTATGTTGGAGTAGGAAAAAGTAATGGGAATGTAGAATACCATACTAATGACAAAGTTTGGCTTGTAGTTGAAAGCCACTAATGAGCACACTTATTGTGTAGCCTATTTATATTGTGAGCAGCCAGCTTTATAGACTGTAGTCTCAGCCCATTTGTAACCAGCATGTTCACAAGAGCATATTTTACCTTGTTTACAAAGGCATGATAAGGAACTGAACTTTGAAACAGTATATGATATGATTTGACCCAAGCAGTAGTCTAAGAAATTGGCAACTAATATATGTTTATATAGTTCAGAACAAAGTGTTAATGGAAATTGCATGCACATACTCATTAGGAATGGATGTACCTTTAACAATTCAGAAATTCAGATTACCTCACAGCATTCCCACAGAGTGACTTTTTGCTAAGATTTCTAATACTCTCCACTCAGTTTTTTTTCAGTGACCGGTTTTCATTCCTCAAATTGTGTAAGACTCATTACTCAGTGTTTGGAAATCTGGTAACCAGGTAGTCCAGTCATGATCTAAATCATCTTGGGTGCAGACAGAAGTGCAGCTCTTGGATTGAACCTGTGGCAATCCATAGAAAGCACCATGAGTTAAAACCCCTCCTCTCAACCCAACAGACATTAGCTGTTGGATCAGGAGGGTGGAAGATTAGCTCCAATTTGAAGCCGATCCAGTGAGAAAGGCTGCATCCCTACAGCATCTTCCCCTAGCTCCACCCCTGCATCCCCCTTGCAGCTTCACTGCTGTCTCTGGATGGAAGGGATAAGAAAGCAAAGGAAGAAGGTCCATTCCGGGGTTTTCCCAGCCATGCTAGAGGTGGGAAGGTGGATAAATTGGAGCCCCTCCCCATCCCTAGAGATGAGGGGTTTGAATCCACTACCCCCCCTCAACTCCAACGTGGCAGAGAAAACCCCAAAATGGGCCTCCCTCCCTGTCCTCTCCCCTTCCCATCCAAAGACAGCAGCCAAGATGGGCAGCAGCACAGTGCGTGAAGCAGACAGAAATTAATGAAGGTGCTCCACTTTTGACTGTCTTCATTTGAACCCTCACATAATGACAGATCATTTGTCATGTAATCAGAGCACTGCAGGCATGCTCTTCTGTTTGGGCACAGCCTCTTGGGGCTCCTGGGCCTGCTTCTCTCCTTTCTACCAGTTTAACATTGGTAAAATTCTATCAATTTGAGGGGAGTCACGTAACACATTAAGGCAAATAGGAATCAGTTATGGTTGTATTTCTCAGTACAGCTCTTTCAATAAAGCAACAAAAATAACTTCTCTCTTGACCCATGTACACGAGACACTGACTACTCAATAGCCCAAGACTACTTCACAGTAACATCACATGGCAGAAACTGTGACTCAATGCTACTGCCCAGTAGTCTCAGTCTACTACACAGTGTGACAAAAAAGCTGTTGTTTGGTGCTACTGCACAGTAACATGGGTTACTGTGCAATCATTTAGTACTTATTTACACAAGTATCCTTGTTACACTTGTTTATGCAAGAATTAAATGACTGCATAGTAATAACTGCACAGTCAGCGTCTCATGTAGATGTGGCTTAGTCATTTTCCAAATAGCTCAATCTTCCGATGTATGATGTAGGCCATTGAAGAGTGTTAATCAAATAGAAGAATAATTAAACACCCAGTAAAATAATATGAATTTAAAATGTATACATTTAATATTATTAATTTTATTAATGTTTATTAATTATTACATTTTGTTTTGATGTTCTCATTACCAAGTACAATGCTTTCAATAATGACAAACACATCAGGTATGCATAGGACCAAGGAAAAGATCAGTCTAAACAAAAGGACCAGTAAAAGGGACACATGGCTTTTATTCACAGCTTTGATATACATCTGTAAGTTTTGGGCAAATCACTCAGCTTTTTTGTACCTTAATTTCATCATCTCAAAATGGAGGAAACATTGAATCATAGGAAATTAGAGTTGGAAGGGACCTCAGGAGGTCATCTAGTCTAACTCTCTGCTCAAAGCAGAGCCATCCTTAACTAAATCATCCCAGCCAAAGCTTTGCCTAGGGTCTTAAAAACCTCCAAGGATGTAGATTCCACCACCTCTCTGGGTTAAACTGTTCCAATGTTTTACTACCTTCCTAGTGATAACATTTTTCCTAATATCTAACCTAAACTTCCTTTGCTGCAACTTGAGCACAATACTAACTTTTAGAAAGCCCTTCTTCCAACTCTTACCAGGAAAATATATTGCCTACTAGCCAAAGTACCTGGCTTTACATGTGTTGCAGTAATCAAATTTGAATGTTTTATAAATAAAATATTTTCACGCTATCTCATTTTCCTCTACTAATAAGCTGTGTGTATGTATTTAGTTTTGTACCCTATTTTACTTGTGTGATACAGCTTGACACCGTGAGCTTTTGGTCATACCAAAAACCTATAAAAGTTGAACATTTAAATGTATTAAACAACTGAATTGTGAGGTAGCATTGTTTATTTACTTTGTAAGACTTTAGCTGAGGATTTCATATCACATTTTTCTATCCCAGTTTATGACGGTATTTGACACTTTTTTATCAATGTAGTGCTTCAGGATGGACAGTGTTGCATGTTTTGCCATCTGGTGCCAAGATGAAAAGGTTTTTCCCATTGCCAACTCTGGAACAACCAACAAACAGTTGGCCATGAGAAAAGCATGGGCTTCGCAGGTTGAGGCCAACAACTTTGAGTAATTGTCCCTGTGCCTTGTTGATGTTCATGGCAAAACTGAGGTGAATCAGGAACTGGAGCTCTTTAAATTGAATTGTCAGGTCAGAGGGAATGATTGGAATGCATGGAATGAAGACATCCTGTCCTGCTGTATGGCCAGTCATGATGGTGGCTTCAATGACATGTGGCATTAGCTTCTTGACAACAAATCATGTTCCATTGCAGAGTGCTGGTGGGTCCAGAATCCTGAGAAGAATGATGGGTGCATCAATCTTGAACTCCAGATTGTGTGAAGGTACACTTGGTGGTTCGAGAGAGTTGAGAAATTCTATTGGATAGCTGATTACCTCATTGGTGTCTGGGATAGTGTCCACTGACTTGTATTTTTTGCACAGTGCCAGGCAACTGAGAAAGAAAGTCTTTGTTTATGGTATCGACCGCACAATTTTTGGTGCCAGGATGGCTCTTTGGCATAGCCACTTGTGGTCATGAAAGCAATGTGCAACTTTTGAAAAAACTGCTTCTTTCAGTTCTTGAAGTGTTTCAACTGTTTTCCCAATATTGCTCTTTGAGATGGTTCCATCCTGATTCTCAGATACCAAGGCCCCATTTCCCAGTTTGAGCAGGCTTTCAGCAGTCTCCAGCAGATGCATCACCTGTTAGATGCACTCACATGTTGGTCATGAGGCTGAGTTGCTGAATGTTTTTCCAAGTAGGCCTGCAGTTCATCAGCTTTGGCTTCATGTAGAATGACTGGCAGTGTCTGTCAAAAATCCCTAGCCAACACCAGAGTCACCCCTCCTCATTGCTGGGTTTGTTTGTCGCAGTTCAAAATGGTAGTCATCTTCATCCTCCCAGAAAATTGGTGAATACTGAAGTGCATCATATGATCAGTGGTTTAGGTTGTAGCCGTGTTGGTCTAAGGACATAGGCAGACCAGGTTCCTTGGGTGAATTTGATATCTTTTATTAGACCAACCCAAATGGTTGGAGAATAGTTATTAAGCAAGCTTTCGGGTTCAAAAACCCT
>JAGPOW010003642.1:55396841-55411289 GCA_030014935.1 Caiman crocodilus | reverse complement strand
GTTTCTTTGACATGATCCATCAACATAAAATACTAGATTTGGGTTTTGCAAGGGGGTGTCCTTTAGATCAGTGCAGGGCATTGTTAGGTGGGCAGTAACATCAATACAATCAGGGGGTTTCACCATCTAAAGGATTAGGCAACAGGGAGGCAGGGATTAAAACAGGGCATCTAGTTAAAATAATATTTCCAGCAGAAAGAAGCAAAATTTCATACTTAGTCAATCTAGCATTTGAAAGGTGTTGAGTTTTAGTTTTTAGTAAAAAGGCTGCTACAGCATGTGGGATAGCAACAGTAAGGGGAGAACCTGATACAAGAGTACAGGACAGTTCAACAGTAATAGCAGCTGCAGCTACAGCACAAAGACATGGAGGAAGTCCAGCTGCAACTGGGTAAAGAACAGAACTATAATAAGCAATGGGACAGTGCTTGTCTCCATGTGCTTGAGTGAGCACAGCAAGTGCGAATCCATCTTTTTCATGACAAAAAAGAATAACGGGTTTAGTATAATCAGGAAGGCCTAGGGCAGGAGCTTGCAACAGAGCTTGTTTAACAGAAGTAAAAGCAGCTTCGGCTTCTGAAGTCCAGGGCAAAGGCTCAGGGGTATTAACAAGAGTCAGGTTTTGCAGGGGCTTGACTATAGAGGCATAACTAAGTATCCACTGGCAGCAGTAGCCAGCCATGCCTAGGAAAGTACGCATTTGGGACACAGCAGTTGGTCTACGGATTTTAAGAATAGCTTCTATCCTGGAAGAAGAAAACAGTCCTTCTACAGCAGAAATATCATGACCCAAATAGTGGACATAAGGGAGACAAAGTTGTAGCTTTTCTTTAGATGCCTTATGGCCTTTTAGGGCAAGAGAGGTGAGAAGAGTTAAAGAATCAACTTTACAGGCTTTAAGGGAGGTAGATGCCAAGAGCAGATCATCAATGTACTGCACAAGCACAGAATTTTCTTTAAATATTATGTCATCCTTCTTCAGAATTTGAGGAAAAAGAGGAGATACAGTATAGCCTTGGAGCAATCAAGTTCAGGTACACTGAAGTCTCTGATAGGTAAATGCAAAGAGAAACTGGCTATCAGAGTGTATAGGGATACAGAAAAATGCAGAACACAAAAGTCAACAACAGTAAAATAACAGGCATTAGGAAGAATATAGGACAAGATAGCGGCTGGATTTAGTACAATAGGAAAAGTAGGTTAAACTGCAGAATTTACTGCATGAAGGTCTTGTACAAAACGCTAGGTTTCCAGGTTTCTTTACAGGAAGAATAGGTGTATTACAAGGACTTAGGACAATGATACCTTGCTTCAAAAGAGCTGTTATAACAGGACGTATCCCTTCTTCAGCTTCTGGGCGTAAAGCATATTGAGCAACTTTAGGTAATGGCTTAGCTGGGTTTAATCTAATTTTTACAGGCTGGGCAGTATGAATTTGCCTTACTTCATTAGCATGTCGGGACCAGAGAAATGGAGAAAGAGTTTTTATGATTTCCTCTTGTAACACAGAAAGATTAGGAGACTCAGGCTCAGGAGGTGAGCTAGCGAGGGTAGCAAGTACACCCATTTCATTAACACAGGGAACATCCAAATAAACACCATTAGGAGAATAAATAGTACAGCTGAGTTTACAAAGCAAATCTCTGCCTAACAAATTAACAGGAGAACACAGGACTGAGGAGAAAAGCATGTTGATCAGAAACAGGGCCGAGAGAAACACGTAAGGGTTGGGAAACAGAATGAGGAACTATCTGATTTGAAATTCCTACAGCATTTACAACAGCAAAGGAGAGGGGGGCTGTAGAAAATTCTTCAGCTCAGAGACTGCAGCAACTTGCGCCAGGATCTACTAAACATTTTGTAGGAGTACTACTTATTAAACAGGAAAAGAAGGGATCCTCTTAAGTGAGAGAAGCAGGGCTGTGATGATGTTATCATTCCTCAGGCTGTTAACAGGAGGCTTCTTGGTTCAGGACAGAAAATTGAGCGAGAGGAGGTAATGGCTGGTTAAATGTTATCCCTGGCTGGCCAGACTGGTGAGGACATTGAGCTTTTCAGTGTCCTTGTTGGCCACAGTAATAACAACTGTCAATTCTCCTCGTCCCATCCCACGACCATGTCCCCTGCCTCTGAATTGTCCTCGATAGAAACCTCAGCTTCTACCTCTGCCTAAAGTTTGTATTTGTAAAGACATTAGCTTAGTTTCCGTGGGTTCCTTTTTCTTTTCTTGGCAGGCTGTACAGTGATTAGCAATGGTGACTAATTTTGTAAGCGTCTTAGTTTGCCAACCTACAGCAATTATACGCAGCTGTTCCTGGACTTTAGAAGGAAGTCCTTGGACAAAAGCGGCAACTGCTTCTGGGGCAGTTTCAGCTGCATCTTCAATGCTAGAATGTCTTTTAATTAAAAGTTTTAAGTGATCCACGTAGTCTGCTGGGGATTCTCTTTTGTTTTGCTTACAGTTATATATTTTGGACCAGTCAATTTTCCTGGGGCAGACTTTAAGCACAGACTCAAGAAGGCATTCTCAGGCACCTACTAAGCGACCTCCCATTCCAGGGTCTTGAGGAGGCCAATTAGCCTGTGAGATGAGGTGGTTACACACTTCGGAGAGCAGAACCCTTCTCATTAATTGGTTTAAATCTGCCCGTGTTGGCTTATAACAATTGATTACAGTTTCCAATTCCTCTCTAAACTTCTGGGGTTCTTCCCTAATATTGAGGAATTGCTTAACAAGGTTTAGGAGATCTCCTGGGACTGGTATGGGGGTGGCACACTAAAAAAATCAATTATGTCTTACTTCGGATTCATTCTCAGTCAATTGTGGATAAAGTTGTATTGGTGCTAATAATGTTGTTGATGGGGGTTCCTCTTTTGGTGCATTTTTCTGTTTTAATTCTTTTATCTGAGATTTTAGTTTTTCTTGGGAGTCCTTAAGGCTCTGAACTTGAGATTCTTAATGTCTTTTGGAAGCTTCTGCATACTAATCAAAAAATGTGTCCCACTGAGTCTGTGATGTTTTACTGCCTCTTGACTCAAGGGCTCTGCAGAGATGAAGGATTTTACTTAAATCAAATGTTCCCTCCAAGGGAAACTGCAAGCTAGAATCATCTTTGGTATACCAATTCCATTTGCCTAGAAACTTACAACTCTTATGGCCATAATGCGTGTACATGTACAATGCTGGAGTCCCTTCTGGCAGAGCCGATATGTCTTTAGACCCTTCACTCCCCATGTCTTTAACCTTATTTCAAACAGGTCTTTCACACAGAAGAGGCTTATTTAGGATGTCCGGGCCGCTCAGTGCCTTGCCCCGCAGTTTTTCACCGCCCAGACAAAAGGCTTATGACCTGACACTGGCTCATTCATGAGAGTGGGGGAAGGGAAAATTCATCACACAACCCTGATATCCTTCAGTTTAAGAGTTTCCACCTTGCACCCTTGCTTTCAAAGAGCACACAGTCTGGCACCCTCAAGGTGGCTGCACAAGGTTTCCACTCCTAGCTTCAGAAAGACCTCATAGTTCTTTGCAGAACTTAATTCAATTTACACAGGGAAATACATTCACTGACAACAGCAACACAGTTTCTTTACTCTTTTCTTTAACCTTAATTCACAGTTCCTACTTACATAGTGGATCTGACAATTCTGGCAGCAAAAGGGTCGGATAGGGTAAGCCTCAAGCAGCGAACAGGAAGACACACAAGCAGTCTCTCACTGAAAAGCCTCAATAGAGATTTTTAAAGGTTTCTTACCTTAGTTTGGCTAGCCAGGGCATCAGTGAGGAGACGGTCTGTATCTCAACCGATCACTCCAGGAGTCTCTATCCAAGTCACGGCACCAAATTGTGGAAGAAATCAAACTTCACATTGTGGTTGTATTAGAATTGGCAGAGCCATCTAGGTTTATTTAAACCTATACAAGTGATCACAGGGAGAGTTCTCAAAGGAACTCTGACCTCTACAAGTTTACAAGCATATTTATACTTTTAGACAGAGAGAAAAGATGCAGGGTTCAGACAAAGCAACCTTGAGAGAAACAGAAAGATGTTGATCATTTGTTTGTCACACGTAAGCAGTTTACTTATTCAGGAAAGAAAACACTATGTTTTGGGAACAGTTATCAGCTTCTAGTTCAAAGGAGAGGAGGAGGTTAAAATCTGCACACAAAGCTTAATATATCAAGACAAAACAAGGCATGAAGGTTTTTTCTTATCTTAGAACTGGCCAAGACCCTCTCCTGCCTCATGCTCCTAGGGGTCGATTGGGTCCACCTGGAGGAGGTAGTCACTAAGATCCTAACAAAAAAAGGGAGGAAATGAAAGAAGGACTCAGAAGTGGCCTGCTTCGGAACCCCTGAGGAAGAAGAGTTTGAAGACCTCAACATGAAGCAGCTCATCAGAGATGGGTAGTTCTGAGAGGAGCAGAAACAGGAACCACTTTTGTAGAACATCTGGCAATTCCAGTTAGCCAAACATGAGGATGAGGTGAGGGACCCCTGGAAGGCAAGAAAGAGCCCTCAGTTTGAGGTAAGAAAGGGCATCCTGTACCAGATGGAGGATAAGGAAGATGGGAAGGAAAGACAGCAGATCCTGGTCCCCCAAAGGTATTGGGAGGACTTACTATGGGTAGCACATACACTTCCCATGGTGAGGCACCTGGGACAGAATAAGACAGAAGCCTGCCTAAAGCAACAAGTTTTCTGGCCCAGCCTCTATAAGATAGTGGAAAAGTATTGTGCAGAGTGCCCCAAGTGCCAGAAAACTAGGAGGATGAAGCCTACAAAAGTCTTGTTAATGCTCCTGTCCCTAGCGGGGTGGCCTTTTAACAGGATCACCCTAGACATTGCAGGGCCCTTCCCCTGCAGCTCGGTGGGGTATCAATTTGTCCTGGTTATCACTGATTACACCACTCGCTTCCCCGAGGCAGTACACCTTGAGTTGGTGATAGCCACAAGAATAGCTGGGGCCCTCATGGGTTGTACAGGTCAGGATCCCCTGAGAAATTCTCACCAATCAGAGTAAGAATTTCATGTCCAAGATCCTGAGGGGGATATGTAACACCTTAAAGATCAAGCAGCTCCAAACCTCCATCTACCACCCCCAGACGGATGGCCTGGTGGAGCGCTTTAACTGGACCCTGAAGGGGATGATCCGGGCCTGCAGGGAGACCAATGGGCATGGGACGCAATGATATCCACCTTGCTCTTCTCCATCATGGAGATCCTCCAGGCTCCACAGGGTACCCCCCCATTCAAGCTGATCTATGGCCATCACATACAGGGACTGCTGGATATAATATGTGAAGGATGGGAAACAGGGCGAGGGGACACAGCTCAGCCCAAAGCTGTGACTGACTTCCAAGAGAGACTGAAGCAGGCCCAAGGGATAGCACAGAAGAACCTGGAACATAGCCAAGAGAGACAGAAGCAACATTACAACACACAGGCCACCAAGAGAGAACTCCAGGTAGGATATTGGATCCTCGTGCTGCTACCCGATAATCCCCACAAGCTTCTATCCTGGTGGCAGGGACCTTTCCAGGTTACTTGGTGCACGGGGCCAGATAACTTACAAAGTCCTCCATACTGAGCCTAACCACAGGAAGCAGATTTACCATATCAATCTGTTACAAAGATGGCACCAACAGGAAGGCTGGATGATGAAGGAGCTAGGTGAGCTAGAAGGAGAAGAAATGAGGGTGCTCCAAGAAATGAAGGGGTCCCCTACTAAACCAGAGGTTAACAACCAGCTTAGCCCTAGACAGCAAGAGGACTTAAGGATCCTGATAACAGTTTGGGGATGTTATCAAGGAATTACCAGAAGCCCAGGGCATAGAACATTGTATCCAGACCCCACCAGGAGGTACTGTATGCAACCACTGGAGGAGGTTAGCTCAAAGTCTGTGGCCTACGGTCAGGCAGGAAGTCGACCAGATGAGGAGACTAGGAATCAAAGAGTTCAGGAGCACCTGGAGAAGCCCGATGGTAGTGGTTCCAAAGATGGATGGCATTATATGACCGTGCATTGACTACCATAAGGTGAATGAGATCACGATGTTCAACACTTTCCTGATGCCGCAAGTGGATGACATACTAGAGAAAGTTGGCCAAGCCCAATACATCTCTACCCTGGACTTGACCAAAGGCTATTGGCAGATCCTGATGGCTACAGTGGATAAAGAAAAGATGGTCTTTGTACACCCTGGGGCTTATTCCAATTCAAATGGCTGCTGCTTGGATTGTATGGGGCAGCCACCTCTTTCCAATGGCTGATGGAAAAATTGCTAGCCCCCCATCAGGAGTACACTGCCGCATATATCAATGGCATCATCATTTTCTCCTGAGATTGGGAAACCCATTGCCAACATCTGCAAAAAGTCCTAGAAGAGCTCTGACGGGCCAGACTAACAGCAAACCCCATAAATGTGCACTAGGTAAAAGGGAAATGCAATACCTAGGCTTTATGGTGGGACAAGGTAGTATAAAGCCTATGGCCAACAAAGTGGTGGTCATCTGACAACACTCCCATAGACACGAAAGCAATTGCAATCATTCCTTGGCTTCACCTACTACCAATGCTGCAGCCAGAATTTCTCAGAAAAAGTGGCACCCCTGACAGAACTGACCAAAGGTTGAAGAAACCTGATCCAGTGGAACACCCGCACCCTCCAAGTCTTCAAGCCAGTAAAAGAGCCCTTATGTCAACACTCAGTCCTGTACACCCAAGACTTTAAGAAAACCTTTCTGCAAACATGCGTCAGGCACAGCCAGGGGGCAATTCTCTTCCAGGAAGAAGGTAGGGAGGAAAGGCCTATAGCCTCCACCAGCAAAAAATTTGACACCGGTGGAGACACAATACTCCACGATCAAGCAGGAGTGCCTACCCATTCTACCCAATATGGGTAGGTAGGGGGTAGAATTTTTTTTGTTATTTCTTAATTGGGTGTGAGTTTCTACTAATTACAGACCATGCACCCTTATGCTGGCTATGGACAGCCAAACTGGATAATGCCAGATTATTGAGGTGGTCCCTTGCCTTACAACCCTTTTATTTTACAGTGAGACATTGGGCAGGAAACAAGAATGGGCATGTCAACTTCCTTTCCCATATGGAAGAAGGATAAGACACCCTTGACAGAGTGACAAGCAGAAGCTGGACAGAGCTGACAAGCTTGAAGATTTTCATTTGAGGGGGTTGTTTGAACTAAGGGGGGAGGTGTGTAACAGGGGTTTGGGCAGAAGCCCCATTACTAGGATAGCCTCAGGGATGGGAAACCATGCGGAGCACGTTACATAGGTAAAAGGCCTTTGCACATCTAGGGAAGATCAGAGTAATTAAACCCACCACCACCTACATAAGCCCAGCTGCTAGGAACCGTACTTCACCCTCAGGCACTGGAGGATGAGGAGATGATGGATGAGGAGAGGGAGGAAGAGGAGGAGGTATGAGACCCCAAAGAGAGCCAGGGACCACTGACAGGAATAGCCACAATCCACCAGTAAGGAGTGGGGTACCAATTCGAGGCCCATAGACGCCACGGACAACTAAGGGAGGATCCAGGGGACCCCACAGAGCCAAGCGGGAAGAGGAATGCTGAGACAGAGGACCCCAGGGTCTCTCCCCCTTAGAGAGAGACTTGCACAGCCATTCGCCCTACCAGGCAGCCAGGGTATGAGGTGGGTACGGAGGGATCACGACACAGATGCCTCTCCACCGGAGAGCTGATTGAGACAGCTGAGACGTGCCTCTGTCAATGAGATAACGGACAGTGAGAAAACTGTGCAAGCTGAAATTGACTAGAGCAGCCGGGAGACTCGCCAGCTTTGGTGTTAATTAGAACAGCCATACCACTCCCTCTGCTAATGAGGCAATTACCAGGGAGGAAACAACAATGTAACACTGTTACCAATAAAGTTAGCACTGGGACGTTAACCATCTGGGTGGTCTGTGGCGTGCTTTCACCCTCAGGGATAAACAGTGAACATCTTTTCCTTTCAATCAAAGTCATGGCAGGCAGGCTCTGAGGGGAAACCAGGAAGGACACAGCAACCCTCCTACATATAACAAACAATTCTTTAGCTAACTATTACTAATATTACACAGGCAAGCCTGCCACACAACTACAAAGCATAGGTCCCTATCCTGCCACAGGTAAAACAAGAGGGAGAATAGTGGCCAATGTCCTGCTGCTGCAAGGGTTGTTAAAATATGCTTGAGAGACTCAAGGAAAAGGGCCACACTCCCTACTACAGAGAAAGGCAAAAAAAAAAAAAACATAGTCTGGTTAATCTGACCCTGGGGTAAAATTCTTTCCTGATCTAAAATGTAGCTAATCGGTCTGACCCTGAATAGGGAGATAAGATCATCTACCCAGGAACCTCCTCATTTTAGTCCCAGCAGGAGCACTAGCACACCCCAATCAACATACCCAGCTTTGGCTGCAGCCAATACCCAATGGTTCTGAGGAAGGCAGAAAAAAACCCTGACACTTGTAGCAATAAGAAGCCAGAACTTTTTTTCCCCATCCCCAGGTTGCAACCAGGAAATTCCAGATGCATGAAAATACCTACTGTAATACCCAGAGGTATAGCTACTCCTAGATCACTGGTTTTCCAATTGTATTCTGTGGAATCCTAAGGCTCCGCAATAGGTCATCAGGGTTACCACAGAGAGATTGTAGGCAGTGCTGGAGCAGGCTTGGGGGCTGTGTTTTCATTGTTGGGTTGCGTTGCCTGGCTCCACATCAATCTTTAGGGTAGGGATTGGCGTTCGGGTCCCCTTCCTCAGCTTGTCCCCTTCTTTATCCAAATAATCTTTGTTAGCTCTCTGGTTGCAGTTTAACTTTTTTATGAAGACTAAGGGAAAGTAGCTGCTGAGTACCTCCTCCTTTGCATCTATTTCAAGAGTTCACTCTGGCTATCTATCAGTGTACCCACAGCTTCCTTGGTCATTCTTTTCCAACCAGCATATTCACAGAACCTTCTGTTAACCTCCTTCACTGGGTACACCTAACTTTTTTACCTTTGTCTTCCTGATTTTGTCCCTTTGAGTTCTTCCTATTTCCTGGTAGGCTTCCTTGCTGCATTGCCCATTTGCCATTGCCTGTAAGCTTTCCTTTTGCATTTGAGGCACTCTGGAAGCTTCTTGTGTAACCACATGGGTCTCTCAGCATTTGGGGGGGGGGTTGTGTTTCCATCATGTCAGAACAGTTTCTTATGCTTCCAAAACTGTGCCCTTTAGAAGCTTCCAGGCTTTCTGGGCACCTCTAACATTCAGTGTGTCTTCCCAGGGCACTATGCTTATCAACTGCTCAAGTCAGGTGAAATCCAGTATCTTAATTCTGACAAGTTCATGCTTTACCAGTGTCAGGATAATAAATATCATTGCATCATAATCAGTTCCTCCATAATTACCCATCACCTTCATGTCCTCCACCAGTTCTTCCCTATTGGTCAGTACAAGATCCAAAATAGATGATTCCCTAATTGTATCTTCAACTTTCTTGAACAGAAAGTTGTCCTCTACACAAGTTAAGATCCTGCTTGACATTTATGTTGACTTGTATGATTCTTCCAGGCAATATCTGGAAAACTGAAGTTTCCCATCTGTACCATAACTCATAACTTCCGGATAATTTCATCACCTCATTGAAGAGTGCCTCTTCCTCCTCTTCTTCCAACTTGGTGGTCTATAATAAAATCCCCACCGTTATTTTGGTGCTGTATCTGTCATCTTTTATCTTCCATTCTAATCTTCACAAACACCCTCTCAAACAAGTACCAGGTACAATATCTGAAAATATCAAAAACACCCTAGTTTGTCCCACGTAAAGCAGGAGGATTAGGGCATTGTTAGTGTCCTGCAAATGCACAAACAGAAAGTTGTTACACATGCTCAAGAGATCCAAGAATCAGGGCCATGGCCTCTGCTGCAAAGGGAGGCAAAAATCTCCACAGTCCAAGCCAATCTAAACTGTGAGGTAAATGATATCAAATGTGGATCTCAAATATGGTAGTTAGTTTCACCCGGAGCAGAGCAAGAAGACTTCTAGCCAAGAACCTCTAGTCTTTTTAAGTCCCAGCAGCAAAATTAAGAAAAAAACTGACATCTGACCCACAATTGAAAAAAACATTCTTTCCCAATCTCATGAGGCAACCAGTGGGTGCATCTACACGTGTCTCTACAGCACCATTACAGTCTTCTCCAATTTCCACCTTCTCTGGGCTGCAGAGCTTGTCTTATGATCCATTTGCCTATTTAGTTATCTCCTGGACCTCCAACTATTGCTCTTCACAGCACTCTAGGTATCACTACTTCTAGGATCATTCCAATACTTATACAACTTTTTCTTCAACACCTCCAATGATGGAGATTCCACAACTTCCCTAGGGTCTCTATTCCATTGCTTGTTTTAACAGTGAAGTTTTCCCTGATACCTAATCTAAACCAACTTGGCTGCAATTTCAAGCCATTACTACATGTCCTATCCTCTGCAGCAAAAGAGAACAGTTGTCATTCCTTTTCTTAATGGCATCCCTCAGATACTTGAAAATGCTATCATCTGCCCTTTAATTCACCTTTTCTGTAAACTGATAAATGTATGGGGTGGGTCAGGGGAAGGAGAAGATTAAGACCCCTCTTTTAGCCATCTGGAGCTTGAGCTGATCTCCAGGAGGAGATGCCAGCAAGAAAGCCAAGATTCTAGGTTGGACTAAATGAGACAGGTCTGGCAAATATTCACTTATGGGTGGCTCCTGAATTTGCATTTTCAGTCATCAGATGAAATTACCTTGGGACAAGGTAGAGATGGAAAAGAGATCAGTAACAGTTTCTGTGGAATTTCATGCAAAGTTGGAAAGGAGTGAGGTAGATCCTCTGAGGGACACAGTGAAGGATTAATTTAAAGCAGTACAAATATAACTAAGAGAGAAATTAGGTCATAGAACCCAGTTTGTAAAGCATGGGAACTTAGGTAAAACCAATTGAATTTGTGAAAGAAATAGCTAAGCATTAGGGGTGTGCAAAGCGGGCCATATTCAATTCCAATTTCCCTCAAATCAGGGACAGTGATTAGATTTGTTGATTCAGATCACTGTCCTGACTCAATTCAGCTGAATCTGAAGATTCAATGCTGATTCAGAGAATCAGTGATTAGGCCACAGACACAGCTTTAAATGTTTTTTCTACGTACCTCAAGGTAACAGGCACAGCTCATGAATGCTGTGATGCTGGGGCGAATGGAGCATCCTACAGGAGAGCAGGGGGGCCCCCGCACACTTGGTGGCAGACCTAGAAGTGGACCAGAAGTACTTCCGGTTCACTTCCGGGTCCACCACTGAGTGCATGGGGGACCTCTCCCCACACCCCTGCCCTTGGCTCGGCAATCAGCTGCAGGAAGCCTCTGGGTGTCCCCCCAGACCCAGGAGGCACCAGTCGCCAAACTGAGGGGTTGGGAGAGGGTCCCCCGCGTGCTACCTGGTGGACCCAGAATTGGACTGGAAGTACTTCTGGTCCACTTCTGGGTCTACTGCCAAGAGCACTGGGGACTCCTGCTTGCTCCCATGGGACACTCCATCTGCCACAGCATCTCAGCATTCACAGGCCACCTGGTGGTACCTTGAGGTGTGTAGAAAAAACATTTAAAGCTGTGTCTATGTCCAAATCATTGAATCTTTCTGAATCTCTTCAAATTGATTCAGAGGTTTCCAATTCGATTTGGAGAGATTGAAGGGTCCTCTGATTTGATTGAGATTCGGAGATCTGACCACCGAATCAGGCCAAATCAAATCAGTGATCGAAGCTTCGCACAGCCCTACTAAGCATATATACAGCTAGAATAGAGTAAAATCAATTACAATCAAAACTTAAAATCTTTCACTTCTTAAATATTGTCACCCATGACTTTCCTACAGAGGTGTAGCAGTACAGCTCTGCACCCAGGCAGCCACACCACGAGGGACAGCACACACTGCACACACAGCAGTGTAATTAGCTGGCACTGAGGCAGTGTCTTTTTTTGGATTCCCCCGCCACAAAGGGAGTACCCAGGGCAGCAGCCTGAATGCCCTCCCCTTATTTATGCTGCTGCTTTGTTATAATTAGAAAAACTAAGCAAAAACCTTTTTAAAAAGTTAATAAAAGTCATCTTTAATAGAATGTCAAAGGACCACCACAGTGTTTATCTGAAAAAGAATAAGAAATTGTATCTGTTATACTATCTGAAAAAAAGAGGAAAACATTATAAATTTAGCACATCAGAACACACTGCAGCCTTTGTGGAATAAAAAGGTAGTGTGATTTTTTTATAAAGCTATGATCTGTTAAGAAGTAGAAATAAACATTAAGTTTTGAGACTAGGTCAAAATATCTATTGGTTTTTACACTGATTATCTAATATCAACATTGATGTACCTAATTTGCCTGAAAGAATAAATATTCAGTATGTATATACTGATATACAGTGGCAAAGTTGTACGGAAAATTATGACACATCTGTTTCTCCTATGTTTTTCCTTAGGCAGTAATTTCATACTTCCTTACTTACAGTAGAAACAACATTCACCTCAAATATTAATAAAAACCACAATAAAAACTGATGCATAATACAATATAATGTGATCTGAGTATTGTAAAGTAAAATGTTCCGTAAACCATATGAAATACAGAAGCAAAATGCATGATACAAGTTAAAAAGGAATCCCCATATTCTATTCCTGGCTATATATATGCATGTCTGTACAATACATATATAAATTAATATTCTAAAACATCAATATCAAACACCTACAACTAGAAAATAATAATAATTGTTGAAGGCTCTCCTATATTCTCAAACTTTATAACATAAAAAAACATTAAAACAATGATATTACAAACCAGCATACAAAAATATCGTTAATCTTCTCAAAGAAGTTAAGACAAGTTTTGGATCCTAACAATTTTCCATGACAGCTAAATTATCTTATTTCACGCTCTTACCGTCTCATTGTTAAATTACTGGGGACATAATTCCTTAAAAGACATGAAGCCACAAACGTAAGTATAAATGTCACCCTTGTGGAGTGCTACAGAATTTAGTACAGATTACACTGATAGGCTTTTACTGAAAACACAAATTGATAGAACTGAATGAATAGCAAGCAACACCAATCCCTTTCTTTTTCTTTTGGCTCATCCTATACAAATTCTAAAGCAGGGATATAATTCGCCTTAAATCTATATTTCAACATATGCATAGAAAACTGCATTTTGGAATCTTGAGGGAGCATAAAAAAGAAATAGTCCTCTGCATAAAGATTTAATATCAATAGAAAACATAAAGACTATTATAAAGAATGATTCACCAACACAATGCACAAATTAAAGTATTATGTGGACAGACTTGACCTCACTTCATTGCCTAGAGCTTGAGAAGAAAACAGAAGCAACCCAGGCATCAGTGGCTTTGCTGACTTTAATCTTTAAGACTAGGTACAAACTTTACACTTAATGTGCTTTAAACACACAGGAAGTGCTTTACAGCCATAACAGAACAGATCTTCACGGCACATACAACTCTATAAAAATGGCAGATCCGGCCCTAAGGTAGCCCTGGATGGGTGTGTACTAACCTGAAGTGCTCTTTCTGTTAGAGCGCTTTATCGAACATCCATGACAGATCCCATTGAGGGCTAACTTACGGCGCAACCACTACCATCCTAGGTGGTGTTTCACAGGGCTGCTGTAGCCTCAGGCAGAGCTCATTTCCTCTAAGCAGCTCGGCTGACCCTGCCCCCTTGACTATCACTGACTTGGGTCAGTGATAGCCTCCAACCCCAGGTCCACATGCAGCCTGGCTGGGGGTGGAGGAGAAAATGGCGAGGTTCTGTCCCTGCAGCTTCACAGCCTAGTGGTGCACCACAGCCCAGGAGGTTTGGGAGGGTAGGGAAGATACTGTGGGGAAAGACGGTAAGAGCATGAAATAAGATAATTTAGCTGTCATGCAAAATTGTTAAGATCCAAAATTTGTCTTAACTTCTTTGAGAAGATTAATGATATTTCTGTATGCTGGTTTGTAATATCATTGTTTTAATGTTGTTTTATGTTATAAAGTTTGAAAATATAGGACAGCCTTCAACAATTATTATTATTTTCTAGTTGTAGGTGTTTGATATTGATGTTTTAGAATATTAATTTGTATATGTATTGTACAGACATGCATATATATAGCCAGAAATAGAATTCAGATTTAATCAGGTCCAGATGCTCTGGAGCATGTGCATAAGCACATTTGTAATGTAGACTGGGTTTCGAAACAGCGTATGACAAGTTTTGTTAAGAGCATGCAATATAGATTTTTTTAAGAAATCACCAGGTAAAAGGAAAAATCACACCCCAGAGATACAGATTTCATAAAAAGAGTACTTAGCTTGATGAGAACTGACAAATTTCACTAAGCACAGGTGTTC
>JAGPOW010003642.1:55383493-55395402 GCA_030014935.1 Caiman crocodilus | reverse complement strand
GAACACCTGTGCTTAGTGAAATTTGTCAGTTCTCATCAAGCTAAGTACTCTTTTTATGAAATCTGTATCTCTGGGGTGTGATTTTTCCTTTTACCTGGTAATTTCTTAAAAAAATCTATATTGCACGCTCTTAACAAAACTTGTCATACGTGTTTCGAAACCCAGTCTACATTACAAATGTGCTTATGCACATGCTCCAGAGCATCTGGACCTGATTAAATCTGATGGAAGTCAATGGAAGGAGTCACATTTATTTCACCGGTTTTGGAAAACACTTTTATTAAGAAAATTTTGAAAACTGCCTAACACGCCATTAGGAGCCTACATCCAATTTTCACAAGTGAAAGGTGCTGTGATTTAGGCTCCTAAGTTACTTTAGGCCCTTTTTGGAATTTTATCTTTTCACCTAATTTCTCTTTGTGGTGTTATGTGTATGCATGGCTGCAAAGCCTACAGCAGAAGGTAACCTAGCTGGAAACTCTGGAAGAACTTGAATTGGCCCTGCCTGCAAACTCTAGATGTATATACATTGTATAGTATGCACAGCTAATGACAAACATTCCACCATGATAAACTCTTATGCATACAAGCTTCTATATTATATACATACAGAATATGACTGTTTTGAACAAAAGGGGACTTGTTCTGCTTTTGGCTACACACATCTGATTTTCAGTGACTGAATGGATGAAAAACAGCAGCATTTGAATATGTTCAAAATACACAGTACTTTAGCTTTAACTTTAAGCAAAGGGAGATTTCTTCTTAGCTAGATTATATAATAGTGATGTTGTGGACTGAGCGCCAGTGTGTTTGTTCAGGAGGGTAGTAGAAGCATGAAAAAGTACTGAAGTTTCAAATAAGCAACAACAGAATCATCTCCCCCAGACAATGTACAATATGACTCAATCTTACAATAAATTTACAATAGTGCTCTTTGAGGACTTGATGCTATTCCAGTTGAAAGGTATGTCCAATCCAGGGATAAGAAACATTTTTGGGCAGAATGACAAAAACACCTGCAACTTCAACTTGTAAGTTGTTGGTATGCCAGAAGCAGGTGCTGGAGGAGCCAGAAGGGACCTGATCTTTGTTGTGGCAACACAGCCCTGGCTCCGTCCCCAAGACTAGTACCAAGCAAAATGCTTTTGTGTGACATGCTCTCACATACATGCCAGGGGTTGCCTACCCTGATCTAATCTCCTCTACTGACTTTAATGGGACTCCTATCCCAGGAAAAGAGATTTCCTGGACCAATAGAAAAATATTTATACTAAACAATTTTATACAGGTTCTGACATACAATAAGAGAATTAAAACAGCCCTCTATCACGCATTATACTCCCTCAACTCAGATTGAACCATGGTAAATATATTTTAGAAAATCTAAACATTTAGAGAACTATCCTGTGAACCTGATATGAAAAAAAGGCATTCACTGATTTAAAAATAATTTGGTTATGTTATTAATAGCAGCAAGGTGGGCTTGTCAAAGCAGTTTGGTTTGAACATTCATTCCAGACACCAAGCTATATTATGCATGTTCATTCTCACTTCAGTCTGGTTTAGTGTAGAAACAGAGATGATTCTTTTTAATAAGGGGCCTGTTGTACATAAAAATCCCTGTCTACATCCTGACTGTGACACTTTCCATGACATGATGCATCATGACTGATGTTTCTTAGTGTGGCTAACAGCCAAGAAATCTTCAGAAACATATGTTCATTTCTGAAAAACAAATGAAAGGGAGCACTAATAAAAGATGCACTGCAAAAAGAGTTGGCCTGAATGATCTGATCCTTCATTTCTGGAGGGCATTTGGGAAAGTAGCATCAGCAACAAAAAATATGGGGGTTAGGGTTGTGGCATGAAAGCAAAAGTTCATTATCAGTACATTTTACAATGGAAAACAAGCCTCTTTGTCGTAATAGCAACCACATGACAATTTTCCTCTTGATGGCTTTATATACAAAAGAAGCCAAAGTATGCATGCTCTATGTTCCTAAAACTTTGACTAAATTGAAGAAAACTGATATGAAGCCATGATCAGTTGTCACTCCCAGCTACAGAGGTACATCAGAGACTTTGACTCTGATACTCCTGCTCAGCTGGAAGCAGCAACAGATCCAGGCTCCCAGCCTTTGAGGTGCAGCTGGAGTCAAGGGCTCCACTGTACGCCAGTGGCTGGGAGCTCTAATTACCTAAGTAAAAGTAAGAGAATAAGACCCAAAATTTAAAGAGTATTATAAAAATTTGTTTTATATATGTACCCTTAGAACAAGTCTTTAAAATCCCTAGACTATATTTTGACTACAAGGAAACTCTTAGTATTAAACAAAAACCAAGGCAGAAATCCTTGTATCCCTTCACAGTGTTGCTGTGAATTAATTACCTGTTTAACCAAAAGTATAGATAAGCATGTAAACCATATGTTTAAGTGCAAGAGCAGAGCTTGGATGAAAATATACAATACTCCAAAAAAAAAAAAATCATACTGACTACCAAATAATTACACACATTCAAACCACAAAACATACAGCTATGTGAATGAAGGCTATGTGGTAGACTTAAAATTTCTGTCTCTGTTAGGTTCTATCACAGCTACAATTGCACTATATTTTTAATAAATGAAAATCTCAGCATTTTGGTTGCTTTAAAAAAAGAGAGAGACATAATAGCAAATATTAAATAATCATCTTCAGTAATGGATGATTGTCTTTCATGATTGGCTTATCTGTGGCCATCCGAAGATGGCTACCATGCCGGTCCTGGAATGACAAACTCTGTTGCAACTCAGGCATCTGTTTCCATGTGGGGTAAGTGTAGTATTCAAAAGCACCTTGCAGTGTAAAAAGTATGGAAAAGTCCTTAAACCTTTCAACAGCTTATTTTTAAACATATCCAGTTTGCAAAAAGTTACTTAATTTGTAATTATAAAAAAATATAAAAGTGTTCTGGACTACTCAGCTACTTATGAGTACACATTACCCCCTAGCTCTCAAAACCACTTTGCAGCCAGCTCCACTTATTGCTCCTATTATTCACTCAGGAACATGGACAATGGAGATTAGTGTTATGTTAAGTGCCTTTTGTTTGCAGAAATAGTCCACCATACTTTTGCTTACTAACAGCCTAACCGAGAAGTTGAGGAGTAGGTGGTTTTTCAGCACAGCTCTATAAAATAAACATAATTTTCTTTATTTTTAACATAAAACCATAACAGTAAGCAAATAAAAAAGCTAGGCTGAGAAGAGAGAAGGAACAGTTAGAAAATATAAACTTAGCCATAACTGTTTGCTCAATAAATCTTATTCTGCATTTCTTTAGAAAATAACTTCAATATGAAACTAACATTTAAAAAGGCACATTAATATTTTCCAGTAGAAATATTAAGAACATTTTCTGGCACAGCCAGGAGCTTAAAGTATGGGTCCAATCCTGCTCTTGCTGTACACAGCAGGAGTTTTGTCACTGACATCACTGGAAAAGGATTAGCCCCTTGGAATATAAAACTTTCTTTGGGTAATTTATGCAAAACTTAGAAGTGCAATATAAGTAGTATCCTCTTACACCACCCAGCTTTGCAGCAAGTTTACAAGGATTGTGAGCAATATGCAGAAAAGGAAAGTCCCTGAGTGCAGGAGCAATCCTTGAGCACCATCAGTGGATTTTTTTTCACAAAGATTGCAGTCACTTTCACAAAAGACACAAGATGACAATTTCTGCATCACTTCAGAATTATAGCTTCTCACTGCTCTTCTTCCTGTTCAGAAAAGTTAATAAGCATTAGCTTACGGTCATAATGAAAATTGTCCAACAAATATTTAGTCTGTATTTTCATACAAGCTTGATATATACTCTACACCTCGTCCTTAAACCAAGTAGGTGTGATGAACTGAACCTCTGACATATGACATGACTACTATCTGACAAATCCAATCCTCAGAAAGAAAACTATGTTCTTTATATAAATCCATCATCAGAACCTGGACAACGCTTAACAAAAAAACCCCAACACCTTACAAATGTATATGGCAAAAAGAGGAAGATCTTAAACATATTTAACGTCCAGGGGAAAATATCTTTAACTGGATACACTTAAGGTCAAATGCCAACCAGTACAAAGATAAATGTATTTTAGATGTTAAAATTAATCTTTGTCCCATTTTTGTGTTTTCTTTCTATAAGCATAGAAATATACTAACACTTACAAGAATCTGAATTCATAATGATAAAACTAGATCTAGTCAGGCACTTGTTTTTGGTTGAATTTGCCTAATTTGTTGAAACGGATATCCCATAGGAATGTAATTCCTTCCTGCTTGTCTGTTTATCCTATCTCCCTACACTCCACACAACTTGTCTGCTGAGCTATCTAGGAACCTTGGAGAGCTGTTCACATGATGCATCTGGGGCTTCCAGGCTCCCACTTCCTAAGAAGCTCACCTGGCATGCTGCCTCACAGCCAGGCAGCCTGGGAACTCAGGAAGTAGATTTTGGTTCAGAAACATCAAAGCATTCCCAATGTAAAAACATTCTGGTATCTTCAAAACAATCTCTACTGCAAATCGGTATAAAATATCCTAAATCATTTCATATTATCAAAAAATTCTAAAAGTTTGGATTTTCATCCCAACTTGGAATAAAAGCATGAAATTTCTTGTTGAACTGAAATTCAGTTTCCTAGACATCTATAAATAAAACATTCCTTGACGCAACCATGGAACAAGGACTCCTCAAAGCCCTGGTATAGAAGCAATGAATCAAGTTAGTGAAGGATCTGATCAGACTATTCCTAACTTATATTCACATACACCTATCTTCTGTAAGCAACTGTGGTGACAGAATATTTTAGAGCACATATGTCAAATTCTCTAAAACACATTCCCTTCTTAAAAAAAACTTTGGAAATATTTTTGAATATATATCTTTTTACATAACTGTTGAAAACATACTACTGACACCCTCTCGTCTACAGGACTCTTAAATTAAATATGAAACAGGTGAAACAGCTATTTAAAAGATGATCATTAAATAGGAACCACAATAGAACTCATGCCTCATTTTGGTCATTTTGAAAACATTCTGGGCCAGGTTCTCAGCTGGTATATATTGGCTTTAATGAAGTTACGACAATTTACAGCTGAGGAACCAACCCACTAAGACAAAAACAATGTAGAAGAGATAATGCCATTTTTCAGTATATAACTCTCAAGATGTTTTCAGGTTACTATCCAATAAACTTTCTGTGCCACTGAAAAAGTATTGAGTGACTTCTCAGTGCAATGTGGCTTTTTCTTTATTAAAAATATTTGTTGCTTAGTTTCAGAAATACAGTAATTCCCTTTTTTAGCTTGTGAATCACCATTATCTATTAAGAATGAATGACACTTACTTGGTTCATAGTAATCCACTATAATCACTGAGGCACCTTGAGTATTTGCTACTTTGAAGTCTCTCACAGCAGGAATATCCACACAAACCTGTGTTTCATTTAGCTAGGAAAATACAAGAAAAAGCTGTGAGAAATCTAGAAATAGTGAGGCCAAGGGCTGGGACGGAAATTAAATGAGCTGCTAGTGTATCACTTTAAATACCAGGATCTGGATTTATGTAGTTAACCTGATCTCAATGGAAATTTTAACAAATCACAAACCACTTAAAATTATGCATAAATAGGCAGACTATTTATGAAGTACTCATCCATCAAATGCTTATTAACATAAATAGACTTTACCTGTACAAACAACCTAATGGTTGACAAAAGTATGATCACATTTTGTGAGTACTGAATGTTAATACAGACTCCTTAGAGCAGTGGTGGGCAATTATTTTGGCTAGGGGGATGCCTAATAAATTATGGTGAGCTGCCGAGGGCCGCATGGGTAGCCCCAACCCTTGACAGGTGCCCTGTCCCCTGGTCACCATCTTGGGGAAGTCCCACCCCCTAAACCCGGGGTGGGGAAAAAGGGGGAGCATCTTTCAACCAGAAAAAAGACCAAATTATACACTAAAAGTCAAACACTTACTGTAACATATTTTAATTTTATTACAAAAATATTTTTGTCGGGAGTTGTGCTTGTGTCATGTATATAGAAGTGATTGCATAATAGTTCAGAAATAAAGTCTTACTCCTGTAAATTGTGTGTGGGGAAGTGTGTCGTTGGGAGTGGCAGTGAGTGCGGCAGGGGTTGTGAGAGGGTGTGGCTGTGTGTGTGTAGAGAGGCAAAGGGTATGTTGTGGGAAATATGTATGTGCAGGGGGGTTGTGGAGGCAGGGTGAGAGTGTGTGGGGTTTGTGGGGTGAGGGAGGGTGGGGGGGTGTAAGGATCCCCCACACACACACTCCTTCATGGTGCAAAGCCGCCACTGTCAGCAGCAGGTGGGCACTCATGACCTACACAGGTACTGCCGCACAGCAGTACATGACTCTGGCCAGAGCTGCATGTGGCAGCAAGGAACATAGCCAGGCTGGGTTGCCTCTATCGCATGGGGCTGCCTGTGGTGCATATGCAGCTCCTGGCACTTGCATGCCACTGTGGGGAATACCCGCACACTGGGGCTAGCTGCTTTCCCTGCTGTCATGGAAGCAGGAAGCAGGGCTCCCTGCCACTTCCAGTGGAGTCCTGGCAGCTGCATGTGGGAGTGGGGCAGGCAGCCAGTTCCAGTACGTGAGGCCTTACCCCGATGGTGTGCAAGTGCTGGGAGCTGCACATGTGCTGTGAGGAGCCCCACATGATAAAAGCAGGCCAGCCTGGCTGCACTCCTTGCCACCACATGCAGCTGTGGCTAGATCCACATGCTGCCGGGCAGCAGCACCTGCATGGGCCACAACCACGCCAGGGCCCCCCCCCACCTCCTACTACCACCACTGGCAGCAGGCACTGTGCACCATGGTGGGGAGTACATGTGTGCGGGTTTCCCACCCTCCCTCACACCCACATCCTGCCTACCTGAGCTCTACACACCACTACCCCGGCTAGGCATGGGCTGATTGCTCCCATCAGTCCCAGCCCCGTGCTCCCTGCCTCTGCCCATATGCAACTCCCCCCGACCCCAGTCCCTGCGACTTCCCCACCTGCAAGCGCTACATCAGGGAGACGAGAGGGAGCCACTGGAATCTAGGGAAGCTGAGCAGGTCCCCTGGCAACTGCAGCAGTGGCAGGAGTAGCCCTGCCCAGAAGCTTTGTGGCTGGGCCAGGGTCCTTTTGCGCATGAGGGTGAGAGTGAGGTGTGTGGGCTGGGCTGGGCAGGGTATAATTAATTGGTGGATGCCCATAGGCAGGATTAAATTACCTGGTGGGCCTTACCCGGCCTGCAGACAGTATTTTGCCTAGTCCTGCTTTAGAAGATGTAATTACAATTTGCATAAAAGGTACTGACTTGAAACTGAACAGCTACTGTGAATTTAATTTAATATGTGTCATTACAAATGCATTTTCTTGTTTTTCCAACTTACAGAATCTAAGTATAGGCTGACTTTCCCATTGTCCTTTTCTACCTTCTTAATTGGATCACGTAATGAAATAAAATCTGGTAATGCAGAGAAGCCACTAAGCATGCCAACTTCCATGAGGGCCATACCACTTTTGGGAGATGCACTGGACCCCAAATACCTTAAAATTAGACACAAGAAAATGTTAACAGATAACCAATATCGTTCCATTAAAATAAAATACACTATCTGTTAAAACTCCATATTATTATATAGAAGGCATAATATTTGGGAAATTAATAAAAAACACAGTCATGCCTTTCTAAAGTGTTATGTGTACCTGCTGGATTTCGTGCAGCCATTCTTGAGTGGCTCAGGATTTGTTGTTCTTATCCCACCTCTGATTTCCCTCAGGCACCTTCACTGATTGCAAGTTGCTTCCTCAGAGTGACTCCTAATATTTGCCCACCACATCTTATTTTATTCAGGACTGGGAGGCTCCCACGAAGTTGGGAGTTGCTGGGAAGTATCATCAGCAGATGTTCCTGCGGCTCCACCTCCCCTATAGCCCTTCCACGTGCCAGCTAGCTGGATTCAGTCCTGCGTTGGTCAACCTGGACACTTCGGACGCCGAGCCTAGTGGCGAGATCCTGATCTGGGCCTCAAGTATAAAGGCCTGAATGTGGCGTTCTGTCTACAAGCCACCTACCTGACAACAGTCCTTTGTTTTTGTACCATTGACATAGGCCTGGGTTATACCCATCAGTCTCATCCCTCACCTGGGTCCGTGTGCCTACTGGCCCCTAGGCAGCTTTATCAGCTTTCTGGGTCTCCAAGGACCCCTGGTTCCTCAGCCCCAGGAGTGAAGGGTGCAGCTGTCCTCCAGGCCATGGGGCAATCAAAATGAAGAAGAAGAAAAAAAGAATAGCTTAAAGTGTCAGGGAGTCATGCGTCCCTACTCATGCGTCCTGTGTATTACAGGAGTTGGTCCCTCGGCGTCCTTCCCGATCCAGGTGCCAATTGTTGCTCTGGCTATGAAGCAAACCTCTCTTCAGGACCCCATCCTGGTTCCCACCCTGAAGGTAGCTCTGGTCATGCCGGAGGAAGCACCCAGCTGCCTCCTGGCTGTTGCTCGCCAGCTTTTATCTGAGCCGGCCGGCATTCCTCAGTGATATCATCACCTTGCGCCGGCTCCAGCTGAGTAAACAGGAAGCTGGTGAACCACATGGGCAGTTTGCTCAGCTACGGTCAGCTCCCAGCCAGCGTTCCTGCCATGGCTAAGTTTTTCGCCATTACGGTTCTACCCTACGTGTTCCCCTGGGATTGTGGGGTTTCCCTGCTGCAGTTCTGGACCCAGAGAAGGGGTTTCAATCCTTTTTCTCTTGGTGCCCTGTTACACATCCCCCACCTTAAGTTGTCTTGGAGTGTGTGTGAGGTATACCTGAGGGTGCTACCTGTGGGAGTCTCATTCTTCTTAGGATCATCGGTCCCTGGAGGCTGAGTCTCACTTCCATACCTAGACAGGAAATCCGCCACTATGTTAGCTTTCTGCGGATGGTGTATTATCTGAAACTTAAAGATCTGTAGGGCAAGGGCCCATCTCATTGTCCTGGTGTTGCCCATCTTGGCCCAGCTCAGCAACTGGAAGGGGACATGGTCTGCGACCAGTTTAAACTCCTAACCCATGAGGTAGTAGGGGAAGTGGTCTACGGCTCAGCGGACTTCCAGACAGTCTCGCTCTATGGTGGTGAACTATGTTTCTGCCAGAAGGAGTTTACGACTGGCGTATGCCACCAGTCTTTCAATGCCCACATTATCTTGGGTTAATACGGCCCTGATCACTGACTGCAGCATCCACCTGTGAAATAAAAGGTTTATGAAAATCTAGAGCGTGTGTTAATATAAAGTTACATAGAGCCTCCTCAAGAAGGTTGAAATTACAGGTCATCTCAGTGGTTCAATTAATCGGTACAAACCATCTATCCTTTAACACTCCCATTAGCAGGGCCACCAATTCTGAAAAGTGGGGTACAAGGTGCCTGTAATAGTTGGTTAGTCATAGAAAGGACCAAAGTTGTCTGTAATTATGTGGCATCTGAAACTTCTTGATGGCCTCCACTTTGTCTGCTAAAGGTCTAATGATGCCACATCCAACCAAGAATCCTAGGTATTTCATCTCCTTTTTGGTGAGTGAACATTTTTGGGGGGTTGGCCATCATCCCTGCCTTTCTTAGCTCCATCAGTACGACTTGCAATGCCCACTTATGTTGGTCCCAGGCTCATGTCAAACGGATGATGTCACTGATGTAGGCTGCCGCATATTGAACATGGGGCACCAATAGTCAGTCTATGAAGTACTGGAAGGTGGCAACTGCTCCATGGAGCCCAAATGACATCCATACAAACTCATAGAGGCCCCAAGGAGTTCCAAACGTCGTTTTAGCACGATCCTGGTGGGCCACTGATATTTGTCAATACTCCTTTGATAGGTTAAGCATGGTGATGTAATGTGTTTCCAATGTGCTCCACTAGCTCGGCCACATGGGGCATCAGAAAGACATCAAAGACCACTATTTCCTTTAGCCTCCTATGTTCTATATGTAATCTTACAGTGCCATCAGGTTTTGGGATGGGAACCAAAGGGCTTCGCCACAGACTTCAGGAAGGCCATATTATCCCTTGGTCCAAAATACTCCCAAGTCTCCCTGCAGACTTCCTTGTGGAGGTGATGGGGCACGTGACGCCATCTCTTCCTCACCATGGCTCCTGTGGGTGTATGCATCATGTGCTGAGCACCCCAGACCCAGCCCAGCTCATCCTAGAAGATGTCTTTAAAGCCCCTCACTAAGACCATCTCAGCCTTTTGGAGTGGCGACAGCTCTGCACCAACTTAGACAGGGTCTTCCACCCAGACCTTGGGCACTCCCCAAGCACAATTCTGGGGCTCCAAATCCTCCACCCACCTCACTTTCAGTAAACATGGCCCATATCCTTTGGGTTCCTGCCATTCTTTAAGAAGTTTTACATGATAAATCTGTCTTTCCCATCTGTGTCCGGGTTGGTGGACTTCATAATCCATGGGTTCCACCCTGCAGATTATTTCAAAAGGCCCCTGCCATTGGGTAAGGAGTTTACTAGTGGAGGTTAGTAGCAAGACCAATACCTTTTGTCCCTCCCTGAACTCCCACATTTTGGCTCTTTGACACTGCTGCACTTCTTCAAGGATTTCATGGACTAGATTTCATGCCTTCTGTAAGCATCACCCGAATTCCTGGCAGTAGGTGTCTGTGATCCCCACCTCATCTCTCAGCTGTTCCCACTCATCCCTCAAGGCCTGGAGGGGTCACTGAGGGCTATGGCCCAACACCAGCTCAAAGGGAGACTATTTCAAGGAATGCTGTGATGAATCTTGAACTGCGAACAATAACAGGGGTAGGAGGAGGTCCCACTTGCATGGATCCTTCTGTATGCTACAGTGTAACGCTCATTTTAGCATGCTGTTTAGGGACTCTACAAGACCATTTGTCTGTGGGTGGTACATGGAAGAATTAGCTGTTTTATGCCCAACATCTGGTACACAGCCCATAGCACCCCGGACATGACCTCCCCTGGTCTGTTAGGAATTCCCAAGGAGATCCTATCTGTGATATCTTTTTTATTAGTTCTTCAGACATCTGCAGTGCTATCACTGTGTGGAGGGGAACAGCTATTGGGTACTACATAGCATAGCTGATGAACATCAGGATATATTGGTGTCCTGCAGTGCTCTTCAGGAGCAGGGCTGTGACATTCATGGTGATTCCAGAGAAGGGTGCATCCATGACAGGCAATGGCTGCAACAGGGCCCGCAATGGGCAGTCATCCCTCGTTTTCTGGCATGCAGAGCAGGACATGTACATGCGGGAAACTTCCTCTACCAGCCCAGGCCATTAGAACCATCAGGTCACTCAGGCTATCATCTTATTACATCCTAAATGCCTGCCCATAGGTGTGGCATGGGCCAGCTGCCAGACCAGCCGCTGGAATGGGGTGGGGATGACCAACTGAGCCCCTTCCTGCCCAACCTCCCAGCCCACCCTGACCCAGTACAGTAATCACTATTTTACCTTGTATCAGTGGGTTTCAGATGAAGGCCCCAACCAAGTGTCCTCCTGCACAGCTAATCTCTCATGTATCAGGCAGAGTTCCTCATCTTTTTCTTGGGTGCTCCGGAACTGCGCTCCACTTACTGCATCACACAGGTCAATCCCTTCCATGTTGTTAAGACTTTTCACCTTCTTCGAACTCCCCTATCCACCCTTGGCAACTCCTGTGGTGCCATTGCTCTGTCTCCATATACTGTCCCGGTCCAGGATGTCACATATGGAGGTCCAGTTTTCATAGATTCATAGATGTTAGGGTCGGAAGGGACCTCAATAGATCATTGAGTCCAACCCCCTGCATAGGCAGGAAAGAGTGCTGGGTCTAGATGACCC
>JAGPOW010003642.1:55373245-55383393 GCA_030014935.1 Caiman crocodilus | reverse complement strand
CTTGTTGAATTGCATTCTGTTGTTTTCTGCCCACTTGTCCAACCTGTCCAGGTCTGCTTGCAGCTGTTCCCTGCCCTCCGACGTGTCCACTTCTCCCCATAGCTTTGTGTCATCCGCAAACTTGGACAGAGTACACTTCACTCCCTCATTCAAGTCACTAATGAAGACATTGAAGAGTATCGATCCAAGGACCAAGCCCTGCAGGATGCCATTGCCCACACCCTTCCAGGCCGATACCGACCCATCCACTACGACTCTCTGGGTGCAACCCTCTAGCCAATTCGCCACCCACCAGACTGTGTAGTCATCCATGTCACAGCCTCTTAACTTGTTCACCTGTATGGGTGGGATACCGTATCAAAGGCCTTAGTATATGACATCCACCCCTACTCCTGTGTCCAGGCATTTCGTAACCTGGTCATAAAAAGAGACTAGATTAGTTAGGCATGATCTGCCTGCTACGAACCCGTGCTGGTTTCCCCTCAGCATAATTTGTCCTGCCGGGCTCTCGCATGTGTGAGCCTTGATCATTTTTTCAAAGACTTTGCCAAAGATGGAGGTGAGGCTGACCGGCCTATAGTTGCCCGGGTCTGGCTGAGACCCGGGCCTACAGTTGTGCCCGAGCGGCATCTCACATGCAAGTTGGGGCGGCTATTCTGATCTGATGCTTATCCTGGTGTTCCATAACCTGTAGGTAGACCCAACAACACTCCAACTACTTGGCTTCACCAACATCCTCATCGAGAAGAACTGACAAGTTGCTCACAAGGGGACTAGATCTCCTCAGGCCAAGGACTGGGTGCACCCGGAGTCCAAAACTGCTTGCATTGGACAGCCTTCCACCCATGCCATGACAACCAGGCAACTCCACATAGCATTCTTCCCTCTGACTGCATACCTGTAGTCCATCACTTCCATTGGCTGAGATTCCATCCTGTTGTCCCCAAAGCCCCGAAGTAGAACTATGGGTCTCTACCGTTCTACTGACCCAGGAGTCCTTAGAGAAATGGCTCGTCTTGCCACACCAAAAGCAAATAGTTTCTCTTGGCCTCGCCTTGCTGAGAGGCCAACTTTTGTCCCCCTCTCGTGAGCTGCTGCTTCCCAGCCTCAGGGTAGGCCACTCCTGGCTGCATTCCCCTTCTGAGATGGCAAAGGCCTTAGCCAGCCTCAATGCCTCCTTGCAAGTCTGTGGTGAATGCCACCAGACCCAATGCTGGATACCGTCCTCTAAGTCACCCAGGAACTGCTCTAGGAGAATCTGGTCTGCGAGAATATCCTGATCATACATGGAGGGCCTCACCCACTCCATTCATGAGATCTCTAAGGAGCTGTAACAGGATTTGTGGACATCATTCGTCACGGCTTTCCTTGGCCCAGGATAGCTGCCTGTAATATTGGGGGTAATCTCCAGGCTGTATAACATGGCTGTCGTGACTCACTCGTAGTTGTGAGCTTTGCCTCAGGGCATGGCCCTGTATGCAGCCTGTGCCTTACCCACGACTAGGGTCCCGAGTTGGCTTGCTCAGGATACTGTGTCCAGCCTGGCCTGTATCACACTGAGCTTGAATGCTTCAGTATAAACCTATGGGTCATCTTCCTGGGTCATCTGGGGCATTTTAAAAAAGGCAAGGTTATGTTGCAGCCAGTCCTGCTGTAAGACCACCTGATGCTGCTGAACAACAAGAATCTGAGTTAGTGCCTACAGGGTCTGCCCTAACAAATCTGGGTTTGTCATCATTGCCAGCTGCACTGAGATGGGGTCACTTCTGGCCAAGTCCTTTTCAGGGTTCCTGACCAATGCACCACTTTGTACCTGCTGGGCTTCATGCAGCCACAGGATCAGTTGTTCTTATTCCGTCTGATTTCCCCTCAGGCACTTTCACTGATCGTACATCACCTCCCCAGAGAGACCCTCGGTACTCGCTCACCATGTCTTCTTGTTTTATTCAGAAGTGGGCAGCTCCCACAAAGTTGCAGCAGTCCATCCCTTAGTGTTCATCCTGGTCTGGATGCCAATCGCCGCTCTGGCTGTGGAGCAGACCCCACTTCAGGACCCCATCCTGGGTTCCATCCTGAAGGTAGCTCTGGTCACACTGACAGGAGCACCCAGCTGCCTCCTGGCTATTGCTCGCCAGTGTTCCTTTTGCCACCAGCTTTTAGCTAAGCCAGCCTGCATTCCCCAGTAACATCATCACCTCGCACTGGCTCCAGCCGCTAAAACAGGCAGCTGGTGAATCCCACAGGTGGTGTACTCAGCTAGGGTCAGCCCCTGGCTGGTGTGCCTGCCGTGGATAAGTTTTTATCTATTACAGGGCTACCCTGAGTGTTCCCTTGGAACTGTAGGGTTTCCCCACCATGGTTCCAGCCCCAGAGAAGGGGCTTCCACCCTTTTTATCTTGTTACATTATGCTAATTGAAGATTGGAAAAAAAAAAAAAATCTCTCTCCGTTCCCCCTAACAATGTCAACCACACTAGCAAGGATTGGGCTTACCTCTGTGCAAATCACAATATCATTGCTATTGGTAATATACAGTAATCTTAACCCCAGGGAAGCCAATGGAAACGTTGCTAATATAATTAGGTGAAAACACTATAATTGGGTGAAAGTCATTCAGAAATTGAAATTATATGTTGCTAGAATTCTAAGACTATCTTGTGATATTTCCTTTCTTGTGTTTTTTGTTTAAAAGTATAAACTGTGCCCTAAGCTCAGGTTTGTCCCAGCCTAGATGATAACCACCCCATTGCCTAACCCCTTTGCAAGGAAGTAAGTACTGTAATATGTAGTTTTTGAAATTGGATTCCACTCAATTCATGATAGATATGGACAGGTCCCTCAAGTTCAAAAAAGGCTATGAAAAACTGTTATAGACTAGTCATTGCTTTTATATTTCTTAAACAAGGGTTCATCATTCATTTAAGGGGGTCTCTATTAGACTGCTTCCCCAAACTCCAATTTGAAAATTTACAAGCCATCTTACGCATCTCAGTTTGGAAAATGTAATAAATTGAATTCTGCCATTTTTCCTAAAAATGCCTATTATAGCCTCTTCTGCCAATGTCAGGCTCATATGCTGCAACAGAAAGCTTACTCTAGTGAGGGTCTAACTTAACCATGGTACACAATGGGACTATACTCAATATATTTACAGCTTTCTGTCTTGCATGAAACATTTACATGTCCTGCAAAGACTGTGTTTCTTTATATCAAATAGATGGCAAAGGCACAGGGGTAAGCCACCATTGTTACTCTGGAACAGAACATTTCTCCAGTCTGCATTTTGAATGCCTGACAGTAGTTGAAAGTAAACTATTTCTTTGTAGATTTGGATGGTTTAGAAAAGGGGAAGAGTTGCTTTTCAAAGCAAAGCTATTAAGTCTGGCAGTATGGTTGATTGAATGCAGATATCACTCTGAAAGAAATACAACACAACTGCTGACTGGTTGGCTTATGAAATTAGAAATAAATGAAACCATCTGCTGGCTGATGCACTCAGCCAAAGTAGCTGCTATTGAAAACAAGGAACTGAATTGGGCCCGGATAGAATTTTCTGTGTGTTATAATTACCAATAAGAAGACAGAAATATCCAAGCCCTCTAGAGAATCTAAGTGCCACCAAAAAACACAAATGGGTAACCTAAATCAAGCAAAACTCCAAGCTCCCACAACCCCCTACCAAAAAAAGAAAGACTGTTTCCTTTTTCATAGGACAGGATGACTGTCTAGGAGAATGATTAAAACATGTGAGAATTAGACTGAAGAATTAAAACATGTCTCTTAATTGGGCTTAGGTAACCTTGGGCTGTAATTCTGTGTTCTGAGTCCACTATTTCAGTGGTTTGAGATCTGTGTAGTCTCTTCTAGCCTAAAAAAATATTGCAGTGGAAAGCAAATGAATGCAGACACCAAACAAATGTAGCCAGTAGACTCAGAAGAGAGTACGTCAGACAGAACCAGTCAAATATGGTTACTCCTGTCCTGGGAATGGCAGAAATCCTATCAGAGCAGAGAGGAGTTTTTGTTCGTCCTGCTATACTACTGTTGCAGGTTTTGCAACACCGAATATCTCCAGATTTAGGTCAAACATCACAGGCTTAAAAGTCAATAGTATGAAGATAGCACATAGCAACCCAGTTAATTACCATTCATTCAAGACCAATTAATGGATAAAGAAAAGCTAGTTGAAGCAAGTAAAAATTTTTTTCTGGTTCAGAGTCCTGAGGTTAACAATTCTAAACTAACAATGTCTTGCCTTCATTTTTATATTGGGTTGAATGTGATTTTTCAATCTTTTTGTATGCATTTTTAAGATTCAGGCAGTTATCACATGTGACACATACCAAGTTTGTATAATGCAGAGCAAGCTCTGGTTCTGCTAAGGGCAGAAACCTATTTTACTTTGTGGACAACCAAAGTGTAGGCTGAGACTAAGTTACCCATCTAAAGTATAGGAGTGATTCTATTACCCACTATTGGAACATAGCTGCCACTATATTATAGTAATATGGAGGCAGCTGCATATCTCAAAGCATGCTACTTTTCCTCTAATGGTGGCATTTATGTGTCCAGAAGAAGTAACAGAATCACTTGTACATTTTAGTTAGGTTAACTCAGATTAAGGCTCTAGCTACTCTTTAGTCATCCACAATGAAGCACAATTCTTCCCCATCTGTGCTTCAGCAAAAGGCCATCACCATTCATGTGAGGTTTTGCAATTGATGGACTTCGATGTTAGTGGTTATGTATCTTTCTGAAGTAGCTATGGAAGTCCATCAAACTAAAAGAGGTGACAGTGCCTCTTAGCACCCCAGAGGAGGGGGAAGAGGTAGATTCCTTCTTGGGTGTATCCCTGGCTCTGAATCAAGGGAACTCTTCAGGGGAAAACAAATCCTGACATCCAGTCAAAAGATACTTCCTAAGCTACTGATGTAGATGAACCAAAAATGTATCCTTTATGTATATCTTAGATTTTTCCTTGGAGTGTCAAGAGCTCTTTAAATCCTAGCACAAATTTATCAAAAAGCCATTCTGTTTAAGGGCATGTTGCATCCTTGCCCACTACCTCTCTCACTAGATTTCTTACTAGAATTATATATATAAACAAAACTTTGGCTTTTAAGATCTTGTAAATCCTTCATGGCTCTTCCCCAACTGAAATCATAATCTCTTACATAGTGCCATTGCATTTGGCTGTATAACTATCACACAAACACTCCAAACTTGGCTCAAGGCCCATTGTGCTCAGCACTGTACAGTAAGACAGTCCTTGCTCCTGGGAGTTTACAATGTTAATAGACAACACTTAAGCATACTGGGAGAAGGAATTTAGCAGCAAGCAGGATGAACAATGATGGTTTGGCAAAGGTCATGTTTGGAGTGAAATGATTACAATGTCACAGGGCAAAGACTGAAATTTCAAGAGAGGAAATATGAAATAGGAATAGATCAGAACTTAAAAACAAAGATTGTTTTCATCCCAGTAACCTTGGTTGTAAAACATAAAAGGTGGAGAAAATGTAAATAAGTGATATATAAGCACAATACCCTTTGAATTATCCAGTTTTAACTATAACAGGATGCATCTAATAAGGAAACTGATAAAATATCTATCTTGAAATGCTTCCCTTAAATAGCATGTATATTCAATTTCATGCCAAACAGCAAAAGAAGCCAGCAAAGTAATTAAGAAAACAATTTAATTTTGTAACTCAATGACTAAAAATAAACTAATAGGATGTGGAGGCTTTATGTCACGTGTTCATTGATGGCCTCAATACAACAACTGTTACTATTTAATGGCTGTTCAGTGGTCTATGAGAAGTAAGTTAAGCAAGCTCAGTTCAGTTCCCGGTATGCACCTAGTCATAGCACAAGAAAAGCTCACATCTAGTACTCTTGGGTACTCAGCAGGCAAGGACTGAATAGACTGGAGACTCATCATCCCTTTCAACTCTAGAATGGTCCCAGAGCAGAGTTTACCAAGTTATTGGGAGTCACCTGATGGTGCACTCAGCAACAGTGTTAAACTGTTTATTGTCAAGTTATGCTGAGGGTTTGCAAGCAGATTTCCTTGTCTACTAGTTTCTGTACATGGGTTTTGCTCCCTGAAGAACATAAACACAGACTTTAAACTGGAGGTGGCCAACCTGTGGCACACATGCCACAAGTGACATGGGCAGCCTTTATGTGGCATGCAGTAGACCAGGGAGGGGACAGGCAGGACAGCTGCAGATAGAGCAGTAAGCAAAAGCAGAGCAATAGATTGGGCAGAGAGTACAAGGCAAGGGACAGAAAGTATAGCAGCAAATTGAGCAAAGTAGGGATTAAGGTGACACTCAGGGAGGGTGCAGGACTAATTTGGGGCATACCTGCCAAAAAGGTTGCCCCCTACCCCTCTTACAAAAAAGAAACCAAGCAAAACAAAATCCTACAATCCTACTATTCTGTCCTGGACATTGGGAGGGAAATCCTTTTTGCTCTGACACCAACATACACCAAGCAGTTCAATACACAATTTGTTTTCTCCACCTTACAAACTGCTCCCTCAAAGTTTGCTACTCATCTGCCCTCTCTTCTAGGGTTTTAAGCTCCCAGTGGGACACTTTATCATTATCCAAATGCCCCACAACTGAGATTCCTCAACAGGATTGACAAATCCCTCTTAAAGGAACAGACTGCTCTGTTACAGGATTCCTTTCCCTTCTTGAATGTCTCTGATGAAAAATCAGGTCTAGGTGTTACTACTGCCTACAAGTTGTACCCTCAAAAAACAAACCAACAACCACCTTGGTAGGGCAATTATTAGAGTAGGAACAGATTATTAAGGTAATGTTCTTCCCTATTGCACCAAAGAGAAAGATGCATGCAGTCAGAGATACTAAAATATTATTATATGATGGTATTTAACTTGCACCAAATGTTATAAAAGAATACCTGTCCAATATGCTGACAATACTTAAAATTATGCTAAACAAATATTTTTAAATCTATAATATATAAAATTACAAAAATATATAGATAACTGAATAAATGAAAATTTTAAATGTTACTTAAGCATTCTGAGCATTCCGAATTAATATTAATGTTTTACAGAAACTTTTTTCCACCACAAGGAATTCTTAATAATTGTTCCAAGTGAATTTTATTAATAAAGCTGACTGGAGGGTGACAATTTCATTTTTCTGGCAATTTTAGAAGTTCTGAAATTCCTTTTCTATTCTGCATTGGAATACATATGAAATTTTTCACATGATATTGTGTTGAAATGCCCATTTTTGGATCAAAATCTGAGAATCTCCATACAGAAAAGGTAGAAATGATTGAGCACCATGGTCACTCTATAGCCTTAGATACTGGCTTGGGATATGGAAAATGCACATTCAAGTCCCTTTTCAACGTCATTCAGAGGCTGGGAATAAACTGAACCAAGACTAGTTTTATCTAATGCCAGTGATCTAATCTCCCAGTTATACCATGCAAGAGTGTTTTCAGTGAGACTTTTATTGAAATCAATATGGTTCTGCAAAATATTTTAATTTCTGATAAAAAAAGCATTCTACAATAAAAATTAATTTTGTCAAAAATGTCATTGGCTTCACTTGGTAGTAGTAGTAATAATAATACTACCTACATCATATACAGCAACTTTCATCATTTGATCACAAAGTGTTTTATTCCCATTTTACAATCACCTAGCAGGCTAGTTGCATAACCAGGAACTGAATATGGGTATTCTAAGTACCAAGTCACTTTGCTTTGATCAAAAAACTGCACTAAAATGTAACTTACTGACTGTAGCTAGCAGAGCAACAGCTGTTACAAGTCACACTTCAATCAGATTTCAGTCATATTTCATATGACTGTCTCTATAGAACTCCAACCTTTCAAAACCACAATGACTAAGGTATTAGAACTAAAAATATGACATGACAAATGAAATTTATTTCTTGATAATTAATCTCTTCAGTTCTATTCAGATGAAGGTGATTTAATCATTTGCTACTGAGTTTAATAACTGATCCTCTGTATTATGTCATTCATTTATTTTATGTAAGCTTATTATGGGTCCATATTATGGGTAGCAATACATTCATACAACTATGTAACACTTAGCACCTCCTAAATATTACAGTGTAATATATGATACTGTACGGATCCAGAGAAGTAGTAGAGGAGTTACTTACCTTGTACATACATTTAGGGTCAAATGATTTATATCATTTTTCTGATCATTTACAACAACATCTAAGTCAAAGGCTTCTGGACTTTGGGCAGATCTGAACCTTCTATGAGTGACTGAATGCTTCACATTGTAAATTATGTTGAGCTGTAAGATACAAATATAAACATAGATGACTTCTGTGCAGCAAAAATGAATGAGTCAAATAAATTAGCTAGATTTCAAAGTGTTACACAAATTGCCAATTGCTACATTAGTTCAGTTCATGCTACAAAAGCAGGGACAGTAGTACACCATTTCTTCTCAGGATTCTGTTCCTTATCCCACTTCAGTGACAAAGGCCTGCAAAGTAAGTAAGGGCACATATAGCTATAACATAAAAGGTATGCAGGACCTTGCCACAGCTTTTATTTCAAACAGTGCCACTTTTCCAATCAGCTGCCTGAAGCAGCTGTAGAAGAGCTAATGTCTTCAGGGAGGTCTCAATAGTCAGAGGATGATCTGCTCATAGAATCATAGAAAGTTAGGGTTGGAAGGGACCTCAGCAGGTCTTCTAGTCCAAACCCTGATCAAAGCAGGACCATCCCCAACTAGACCATAACATCCAAAGCTTTGTCAAGCCAGGTCTTGAAAACCTCCAAGGATGAAGATTCCACCACCTCTCTGGGTAACCTGTTCCAGTGTTTCACTACCCTCCTAGTAAGGAAATTCTTCCTAATATCTAACCTAAACTTCTCTTTCTGCAACTTGACAGTTGCTCCTTGTTCTGTCATCTGCCACTACTGAGAACAGTCTAGCTCCATCCTCTTTCAAACCCTACTTCAAATAGTTGAAGGCTGCTATTAAGACCCCTCTCAGTCTCCTCTTCCGTAAACTAAATAAGCCCAGTTCCCTCAATCTTTCCTTGCAAATTATGTCCCCCAGCCCCTTCACCATTTTTGCTGCCCTCCACTGGACTCTCTCCAATTTCTCCACATTTCTTCTGTAGTGGGAGCCCCAAAACTGAACACAGTACTCCAGATGTGGACTCACTAGTGCTGAATAAAAGGGAATAATCACTTCCCTTGATTTACTGGCAACACACCTACCAATGCAGCCCAGGATACCATTAGCCTTCTTTGTAACAAAGGCACACTGCTGGCTCATATTCAGCTTATTGTCCACTGTAACCCCCATATCCTTTTCTGCAGAGCTGCTGCCCAGCAAGTCAACCCCCAAGCTTGTACTGGTGAATGGGATTGTTCCGCCCTAAGTGCAGGACTTTGTGCTTGTACTTGTTAAACCTCATGAGATTCTTTTTGGCCCAATCCTGCAATTGTCTAAGTCACTCTGAATCTTGGCCCTACCTAAGGTACTCCACCTGGGAAGGAGGAACCCTCAGCACACCTATAGGTTGGGGAGTGTCTTTCTCAGCAGCCTGGAGGCAGAGAGGAAACTTAGAGTCATAACTGACTCCAAGATGAACATGAGCCAGCAGTGTAATGAGGCCATCAATAAAGCCAATCACACTTTGTCAAGCATTAGCAGGTGCATGACTAATTGAACAAAGGAGGTTATGTTCCCCATCTATGCAGCACTGGTCAGGCCACAGTTGGAGTACTGTGTCCAGTTTTAGGTGCCACGCTTCAAGAGGGATGGGAAGAATCTCGAGAGGGTCCAGAGGAGGGCCACTCACATGATTAATGGCCTTCATGATAGACCCTATGGGGGAAGGTTAAGAGAGCTGAATCTTTTCAGCCTTCACAAGAGACAGCTGAGGGGAGATCTTGTGGCTGCCTATAAATTTATTAGCGGAGGTCAACGGGGAATAGGGGAAGTGCTGTTTACTAAGGCGCCTCAGGGAGTAACTAGGAATAATGGATGTAGATTAGTTGAGAGTGGATTTAGGTTAGATATTAGGAAGAAATGTTTCACAGTAAGGGTGGCCAGGATCTGGAATGGGCTTCCAAGAGAGGTGGTGCTATCAC
>JAGPOW010003642.1:55356796-55373145 GCA_030014935.1 Caiman crocodilus | reverse complement strand
TAAGGGTGGCCAGGATCTGGAATGGGCTTCCAAGAGAGGTGGTGCTATCACCTAGCTTGGAGGTCTTCAAGAGGAGGCTAGATAGTCACCTGGCTGGGGGTCATCTGACCTCGGTCCTCTTTCCTGCCAGGGCCAGGGGGTCAGACACGATGATCCATTGTGGTCCCTTCCAACTCCACAATCTATGAATCTGAATCTTCCCAAGTATCTACTGCTCCCCCCAGCATGGTGTCATCTGTAAACTGGCTGAGAGTGTACTCTATGCCATCTTCCAAATTGTTGATGAAGACATTGAACAAAACCGGCCCCAGGACTGACCCCTGGGGTACTCCACTTGATACTACCTGCCAACTAGACATCAAGCCACTGATTGCTCGTCTCTGAGCCTGATACTCCAACCAGTTTTCTATCTACTTTACAGTCCATTCATCAAGCCCATACTTCCTTAGCTTGCCTCAGAGAATGTTGTCGGAGAAATCAATGTACACCACATCCACTCATCTCCCTGCATCCACAGAGCCAGTCACCTCTTAACAGAAGGCAATCAGGTTAGTCAGATATGACTTGCCCCTGGTGAGTCCATGCTAACTGTTCCTAATCTCCTTTTTCTCCTCTAAGCACTTACAATTCCTTGAAGATCTGCTCCATGATTATTCCCGGGACTGAGGTGAGGCTGACTAGTCTGTAGATCCCTGGATCCTCCTTTTTCCCTTTCTTAAATGTGGGCACTATGTTTGCCCTTTTCTGGGATCATTTCATCTGATCATTTCACCTGCTCAGGAAAGTATAAATGGGAGCAGCCAGACCAAAGAGGGTGGAGTCAGGATTAAGCAATCATGGGCTAGCTATGTTGTGTGAACAGTCTTTACAAAATATTAATTCAACAAAGGAAATTAAATAGCCTGGGTGACCTAGAGCCCCAAACCAGCCAGGCACAAAGCAAACAGAAGATTCAGAGATACAGATACTGTTAGATGTCTTAGACTGATACACTTCTTGTGTGATGTTCACTCCTAATAGCAATATTTTATTGCTGAAACTTGATACAAGGTTATCAGAGCCAGAGACAAGAGAAAGAGTATATAATTGAACAACTAAGTGGAAAGAACACTAACAACAATGAAAAGCTCAACTTGAATATTTTCAAAGGGATAAAAACAAATGCAAGATGTCAATAAAGGATGCGCCGTTAAGTGCTAATAAATATTTGGCAGACTTACAATTATAACCAACACATATAAAAATGTTTATAGTCTTACATATATAAATAGCTTTTATATAAAAATAACTATTAATTTTTCCCTGATTTATTATTTAGCTACATCTCTCAGAAGTCAAAGAAAAAATTATTCTCATCTTACTAACGGAAATTAATCAGAGTTGTTTATCATTTGGGGAGTCAAGAAGATTATCCAGGAAATTGGACTTACATGTCATACAGCTATGTAGAACAGTTCCCGGAAGCAACAAGAAAAGTTATTGGCCCAAATTTAAAGGAGCTATGACACGTGGTGCAAGACACATGACAGTAAGTCAGTGCACACAGAGGTACCTTCAAGTTTCTACAAATTGACTGTCCTGCTCTCTCTTTAGTTTCTGCTCCCTTGATACGTAAGATACATTGCCTTATTTTCATTTGCAGATGTGTAACACAACATTCTACATAGCACCCTTGGTTTTACACTCTGTAGTTAAGTATAAAAGGAGTGTGAAAGCAGAGAGGTTAGGGCATCTTGCTGTAGTCCTAGAGATGCAAGTGTAAGCCTAGCTCTGGACTTGCGCTAAAGAATGTTCTCCGTTTATCCAACTGTAACAGGTATCTGGTCATCTTAGCTGGGGAGTCAAAGGCAACTAGACATAATGCTGCTATATCACTCTCTTACATGCCATTGACTATGGAAATGGATGTACCTTAACCCCATCAGTCAGGGGAATCCCGGACCATGACATAACAAAACAGCAGTGGTTCTGAAATAAAAAATATCCTAACCCACAGTCAGTGCTGAGGAGATGAAAAAAGTTAATGAATGACACAAAGAATAAAGCAAATCCAGTGGTCTGCAAATTAGAGGAGAGTTGAAAGCTTGGTAAAGTGGGAAACAACTCAGCAATTTGTCATCACGGGAATGATATTGTTTCAGCTCTTGCCAGAAAAAGCAAATGAACAAAAATATACCACCAACACAGAACATCTGAAGCAATATACTGAACAGGCCAATTAGCAAGTGCTTTGTTGGAACAAGTTGCTGCTAAGTCTAACTTAACTTTCCTCTTTTTTCAGAAATCAGGGGAAAATAAGGATAAAATCTGTTCTTTCAACACAAAGAGACTAACTAAAGTTGCCTTCACTGGCCGTGTTGGCTCAAAGATAGGAAGAATCAGAATGTTACTATGGTGTGTGGAAATCAGCATTAAATTAGCATTGCAACAAATATGTGTTTGGCTGACAGCATTAATTGAAAGTAATATTTTCCACAGATTTCCTCTCTCCAATTAATGTTTTCCTTCCTTCTAATCACTTATTCTCTGTTCAGTAAATGTGATGGGAAAAAGTACATCCAGGTCAATGCATGCTCAATTTCCATGCAACTACTCTTATTTACACCAACTGAGGATCTAGCCTTTAGATGTGCATTGAATTGGAGCTACATCAATTTATGACTGCTGAGTATCTGGTCCTTTGTCTACTGAACAAAATAGGGCCAGAATGCTAGATATCTTTAGGACATACCTTCCATCTGCCCATACTATGCCCATTCTTTTCAAGAAGAAAAAAACCCAACCTTTTAAATCAACCCTCCAGGATAAGAGAAGATTTTTCTGGCTAAACAAGGCAAAGTGACAATAATAACTGCTTCTGGAATTCTACAATCCAAAATAAATACCTTTTCATGATAGCCTGGAAGGTTGGGAATTAAAGCACTGGAACTCACAGCATAGCCCACAAAGACAGAAGTTGAAGAAGGTTAGTTTGGAGTTTCACCAAGAATTACAGTTTTTCCTAAGAATCTATCTTATTGAGAAAAGAGGGGGAGGGTTTCCAATGATGGGAAGATCTTTCAGGATAACAACAGGAAATAGCATTCTACATTCTGGTATTTAAATGAACTAAGTAAGGTTTAACATACTCCATCTGGCCGTAAAACCTGACCCCAAGAATAGCATATCTGGCTGCTGCATTCCCAAAGGGCCTAGGATAAAGAAACCCAGCTGAAGAAATGTGATTGCAATGTAATACGTTAATCAGAAAGGATCCAGATCCTGCTTATATCTAGGAGAGAGATATCTAATTTGAATAATATGAGAACTCCTTCTGGAACAGGAAAAATGCCAAGGAAAACAGAAGGAAACAGTTGTTCCCAGCTAAGAAAAGTTTTATTGGATGAAATTATTCCACTGCAAGAAGCACATTATTGGAAATCAAATTTCAGCATCTGTGCCTCTATGCTAAGAGGAAATAGAGCAAAAGAGTAATTTAGATGAAGCAGATAAACGGGGCATATTATTAGAGACCTTTGTATATTTGAACTACCAGAAACCAAATAGACTAGCCAGTATGGTAGTCTATTAACACTGTGCAACAGTTTACTTGGATTCATGTCTATATTTAAAACGAGCTTTGCTGACCCCTGACAGAAAGGCAGGTTGGAAATAATCATTCAATTTTGTGAAAGATTTTGAGGTTTTGATATCTGGTTACAGACTAAAAGAGCATACCCATTCAAGAACATCCAACAGTCATGACACTCACCTGATATGCAGAAGACCCAGGTCTGAATAAGAATAACAGGCCCTTGGTCTGAATCAGGCGGAAAAAGGATTTAAACATTAGTTTCTCATACTCCAGGTGAATGACGACAATGGAGCTATGAGCTATTCTGCAGTGGGGTTTTGGCCAGATATTCCATTCTGGATCTGAGTAACCTTCCCAAAAAAGGTTTTATTGAAACCAAAAGATTTCCATGAAAGGTTTCACTTTCAACAAACCAACATTTTTCAATACAAAACAAATCCATTGAAAAGTTTCTGATCAATCCTACTGAAGAATTTATCTTAATAACTTTGTACTATTTCTCTAATAAACAGGCAAGGGTGTCAAATTCATCTGGCCTCAGTAAAACAGACCAGGTGAGTGGGGAGGGACTGGTCCATGGGCCAACTGAAAAACATGGAGCCAGCTTTGTGGACCAGAGTGGCCCCGCAAACCCTCCCCCACTCCCACATGCTGGATCCAGCACCTACTCCAGCCAGTCTGGAACTGTGCCGCACACAGTTCCTGTTCTGCCCAGTCTGGGTTGCAAGCCACACACAATAGCTGCTGCACACAGCTCAGGTCCTGGACCAGCTAGAGTTGTTGCTGCATGCAGCATAGTTCCAGGACAGCCAAAGCAGGTGGTGAATCTAGTATGCAAGGGACCCACAGACCCTCCAGCCCAAATGCCAAATGCTGAGACTGCACTGTATATAGTGCCTGCTCCAAGATCCATGTTGCACAGTGTCTGCCCCAAACCAGCTGGAGCAGCTACCACATGCAGCTCACATTCCAGACCACAGTACATGCTGAATCCAGCATGCAGTGAGGGATTTTAGATTGGCCCCATGCTGATGCCACATGCAGTATAGGTCCCACAACAGGTGCTGCATATGTGCATATGTGGCGTGTCACAAGCCATGCACTTGAGGCCAGTCCTTCACATGCCATATATAGGCCCACTCAAGATCCAGGGCTAGCACCAAGGGGTTAAATAATATGGCTCCATGGGCTAGATCCACCGTGGGCTGCATCTTTGCCGTCCCTGAGTTAAGAAGTTTAATTTTATTGCAAAATCATCCCTCCTAAACTCCACTTTCATTTGATATGATGGATGAGCAAAGACTGCTCTGATGAGCCATTCATTTCTATTTTGGCCTTCAGTATCAAATGTAAATGTATCCTCTAGCATATTTGAAATTTGCTGAAAACAGAATCAGCATTTGTGGAGACGCATAAACAAGGCCAGTGATTTATGGTACTGTTGACTGAAAAATGTATATTCTTAATAGTCAGTTGTCCAAGTTTGTTTCTGAAAATGTTTTATCTAGCTCTATATTCATCATTGTGGGCTAAATAAAATTACTACAAGTTAATAGATAATTGGCTAAATAATTACAGGTGGGTGTGTATATGCATGTAAAATTAATGTAACAATAAACTCTGGACCTGTTTGAGCCAGAGTCAACTGCTCCCAGATGTAGCATTTACAAGTGCACCCAGGACAGCAGCACTTTGAGCTGGGGCAGATCAGCCCCAGGCTGGCAGGAGGGAATGGGGAAGCAGCCCTAGACTCCAGACGATGGTGTTGGACAACAGAGGAACTAGCTAGGGCATGAGGGTGCTGAGAGTGCAGAGCCATGTAGTTGATAGACAGCCTCTGCACTTTAGCACCCTTGTACCAAAGCCAGCCCATCACCATCTACATGTGCATTTCATCACATTTACTCCACTGTACTGTCCCCAACAGCATTATCCTATGACAGAGTTAATTATTAATTAATACTTATTAATACCACAGACTTATTAATACCACAGCATCTGTACACTGTGATGCTTTACTACAGAGATAATTAGGCTACTCTGTAATAAAGTGCATGTGTAGATGCGCCCAGTAAAACACAATTATACATGGATTGATGTCAGAATGACAGGATGTTGTGAGTGTGATTCCACAAAGGTCTGTACTGGGTCCAGTGCCATTTAACGTGTTTATTAATGATTTTGGCGAGGTCATTTTTGATCCTGGTGAGGTCTGAAGATGACATGAAACTGGGAAGGACTGCAAACACTTTGGAGAATACAAGTAGAATCTGGAAGGATCGTGATAGATTAGGAAGTTGGGCTAGGAACAACAGAGTGAAGTTCAGCACAGACAAATGTAAGATGCTACACCCAGGGAAAAATAATTAAAACTACAAATACAGAATAGGAGATGACTGGCTGAGTGGTAACCAAAGATCTAAGAGTATTAGTGAATCACAGATTAAACCTGAGTCAGGATGACTCATTCATAAAAAATAAAAATAAAAAACAAATGCAATTTGGGGTTGAATCAACAGGGGTACTAGGTGTAAGAGAAAGGAAGTGTCCTTACTCAGTGGTGGTTAGGGGTATGTACAAACATTATACTTCTACACTGCAGTTGCAGTTCCCCAGGTAGCAACCCTAGGTAGACAAAGATCAGTTTCTGGAGGACAAAAAATGGCTCGTCTGGTAAAACAAAACAAAACAGATTCCTCGGCCATACTTTGATAAGGGTATGAAGAAGTTAGAGAGAATCCAAAGGCAATCAGCAAAAACAGTGAAGAATTTGGAAGGCAAGCCGTACGAGGGGCGGTTGAGAAAAAGTAGGCATGTTATGGCTTGGAGCAAAGATGATTAGGGAGACACAATAGCAGTCTACAAATATTTGAAAGGCTGCCATAAAGAAGGAGAACAACTATTGTTCCTTGCTGCAGAGGTTGGGACATAAAGTAATGGCTGTAAATTTCATCATAGTAAATTTATATTAGATATCAGGGGAAATGTCCTTATTGTTATATCAGTACTGCAGTGGAACAGACTGCCAAGAAAGTTGTGAAATCTTCTTCACTGGGGGTTTTCAAAACGTGGCTGGATAAACTATGAGCAGGGATGCTTTAAAAATAGCTTTCCTGCATTTGTGCAGTGGTGGGCCAGGCTGACTGGGCCCAGAGAGTGGTAGTGGACAGGTCTTATTTGACCTGGAGGGATGTGGGCAGTGGGGTTCCACAGGGCGAGGTCATCAGGCCCGTACTGTTCAACATCGTCATCAGTGACTTGGACAAGAGGGTAAAAAGCACCCAGTTCAGATCTGCAGGTGACACTAAGATGTGGGGAGAAGTGGGCACACTAAAAGGGAGGAATAGGCTGCAATCGGACCTGAACAGGTTACAGGAGTGGGTGGATGAGAACAGGATGGGGTTCAACACTGACAAGTGCAAGGTCCTCCACCTGGGGAGGAAGAACCAGCAGCATACCTACAGGCTGGGGAACTCCCTTCTCATCAGTGCAGGGGCAAAAAGGGATCTTGGAGTCATTATTGATGCCAAAATGAACTACGGCTGACAGTGTGGGGTCAGGAAGGCCAACCATACCTTGTCATGCATCCACAGATGCATCTCGAGCAGGTCCAAGAAAGTGATCCTCCCCTCCATGTGACACTGGTCAGGCTGCAGTTGGAGTACTGTGTCCAGTTCTGGGCATCGCACCTCAGGAGGGATGTGGACAACATGGAGAGAGAGGGTCCAGAGGAGGGCCACCTGCATGATCAGGAGTCAGCAGGGCAGGCCCTACGAAGAGAGGCTACAGGACCTGAACCTGTTCAGCCTCCACAAGAGAAGGCTGACGGGGGGATCTAGTGGCCATTTACAAACTGGTCAGGGGGACCAGAAGGCATTGGGAGAGTCCCTGTTCCCCCAAGCACTACCAGGAGTGACAAAAAATAATGGTCACAAGCTGGCAGAGGGTAGATTCGGGCCAGATATCAGGAGGCGCAACTTCACTGTCAGGGCAACTAGGATCTGGAACCAACTTCCAAGAGAAGTGGTGCTGGCTCCTACCCTGGGGGTCTTTAAAAGGAGGCTGGATGAACATTTGACCCCAGCACTCTTTCCTGCCATGGCAGGGGGTCGGACTTGATGATCTGCTCAGGTCCCTTCTGACCATACCAACTATGAAACTATGACTCTTGATCTCCCTTCCACACATATGATCCTATGATTTTAAAATATAAACCATTTTTGTTGTTCTTACAGATATATAAGGATGCTGAAATTAAAGTCAAACAGCATGTAAGAAACTCAAGTTGAAATCTGATCTGACTTAAAATTAGCAGACCTGCAGGATCAATTAAGCTCAATTTTCCCAAGTGACACTCAAAAGAATATGAGCTGTTCCTAGTTTTGTAGTAAAAGAGATTATAATATCAATTACCATCTACTACTTATACTAGGAGCACACTGTAACTTATATAGATTTCTATATTCTTTCAAATAAAAAAGAATGAGTTTTATCCTTATGTTGCTACGGAAACAATCCCAGCACCAGAACAGCCTGGGGGCTGACTGGCTGATCAGCAGCTCTGCAGTAAAGGACATGGGGGTTACAGTGGACAATAAGTTGAATATGAGCCAGCAATATGAGCCCTTGTTGCCAAGAAGGCTAACGGCATCCTGGGCTGCATTGGCAGGTGTGTTGCCAGTAGGTCAAGGGAAGTGATTATTCCCTTCTATGCAGCACTAGTGAGTGCACATCTGGAGTACTGTGTCCACTTTTGGGCAGACCCACTACAGAAGGGATGTGGACAAATTATAGAGAGTTCAGAGGAGGGCAGCAAAAAAGGTGAGGGGTTGAGGCACATGACTTATGAGGAAAGACTGAGGGAACTGGTCTTCTTTAGTCTAGTGAAGAGAAGACTGAGGAGGGATTTAATAGCAGCCTTCAACTATGCTTTCCTAGTAGAAACTATGAGCATATAAGCATTCACTCAGTTTCTCCCAGGGGAAATACATCCCTTATGGGAGAAGTATCTTCCAGGTGTCAACTTGGAAGAACTCACTTGAGAAAAAAAATCTCTTGCAAAAGTGACTGTTTGTACACTCCCTTCCCACTCTGCACAGGAGGAGAATGATGCAACAGAGGGAAGCTGCCACCACTGCTCCCTGCCTCTTCTCCAAATTGAGATCTACCCAGCTTGGAGAAGGGGCTGAGGACTTTGCCCTGCTGCTCCCTTCATTCCACTTTTAGAGACTAGACACAGAATGTAGGATGCTACTCACTGCCCGCTCCCCAGACAATGATCTGGAGAAGGCATGGGGAGTCTTTCTCTGCCACTCTATCCCCCCAGGGACTGGAAGGAGTGGAGCAACCACTGCTTCCCATGCCCTCCCCAGACCAGGACTGCCCCAGTCTGATGAAAGGGTGGAGGATAGGGAAGTGGAGGGTGGCTTGTGAGCTCCCTCTCCTGGGAAGATTTTGACTGATGGAAATTTCTCAGAAATTTTCACTGTTAGACATGAACACCAGGTCATGGCCTATGCTATTTAAATACTTGGGACTTCACAGGTGAGAAAGGCACTCTAGAAAGCCTAAAAAAGTTTTACACTACAACAAAACAGAACACAGTGATGGCATAATATACAGTACACATTGACCTTGGTGATTGTGCATGGTGCATGTTTTCAAGCATTTTACCCATACAAGCTTTGTAATTAGTGCATTGCTTTGGGATTCAAACAAGGTGCCACATAGCTTCTTATTGAGCTAGTGTCTTAAGTTTCCTATTCAAATATTATTTTTTCAAAGATGTTTAAAAAGAGAGCTTCAAAAAGTACAAAACATTGCTGCCTACCTGAAAAATGGCAAATCCAGTACCTTCTGCTGACACTGTAACTACCATTGGTTGCATAGGTGCAATCTAAAAGATAGACAAGATAAATTAAACATGTTCCAAATATATTAACAGGACAGGATTGTTTCAAAGTGTTCCAACAGTACCTCTTTGGTCTGAAGAAGAAACCGGTTTTGAGTATCAACTGAAAATTCTGCCAGAGCTTCCAGATTTGGTCCAGTCACTGTTACACTAATTTCCAATGTACTGGTAGTAGTAAGAACTGCAAACGAACTCAAGGCTTGCAGGGCAACTACTGTGTCCTGTTAAGAGAAACAAATGCTTCTACAGTAAATATGAAAGCCTACAATCTAGACAGATGCCAATATCTTTTAAATTTTGGCTACACATACAAGCTGAATCACTTTAATTGCATTGGTTCTGCAATTTAGTTAAATCAGTATAACTTCTTAGTATGAACACACTAAACCTGATTTGTGAACATCCCCATAAGGAATCTGAATATATTTAAGAAATACGTTTCTAACCAATTACACTGGTTAAATGTTTATGTGGAAGGAAGACCTAAGATAGTTGGGCTTCTTAACCTTTAATATATGATTTCTACTGTTCACTTGTCTCTTTTGCTGGAATATTATTACAGTCACCTCCCAACATACAATAAGATATAAGTAATAGCTATATATGGCTGTATGCTGTGGGCCACAGCTCTACAGTTACATCATTCTGTCATAGTCACTGAGACTCCTATATGCCACAAGTATATATACAAAAGCTTCTGTGCATCTCTTCTATTTGTGCATCTCCTCCACCTTCCCTGACATCATAGTTCCATCAGAAAGATTTGTTCCCATCATAGTAAGGAGAAGGAACACATTGAAACAAACACAGTTTTATGGACCCTTTTGGACTTAACATTATATGGCTGCCTGTAATCACATAGTACCAGAAGTTGGTCTCTTCCAGTGCAATGTTCCTAATATTAGGACTTTCTTTTAACTGTATCTGGACTACAGTTTGAATTTTCTTTTTAGATGCCATGTAAGTCTGTTGATTGTGAAGCTGGGCTCACACTCTATACAATCTGTCAGTCAACAGGAAGGACAAGTTAAAAAAAGACAAGCTAAAAAGCCACAGTGGGCCTTAAATGTGCACTAGCCAGAAATAAATATAAGTATCAGGCATTCAACAGCTGATTCCACAGCTGTTCAGTCACAGAAACAAAAACTATAGCAGTGAGAACTGTAGATATGAAGAAAAATACATCAAAAATAATTTTCTAGTGATCTCATGGTCAGCTTTTTACAAGAGATCCAATCCCTTTTCTACATTTACTCTCAGAATTGTGTGCCATCACCTGATACACAAAATACAGAATTTCTGTGTACCTGCTCTTGCATATATACAAATTCTCCTATACTGCAAATGCATCACTGAAAAGGCAAAATAGCACACATAAGTTTAGAAGCAGTTTTCAGCTAGGAGGAGGAAGGGGTTTGCTACACGAGTTTCTCACTGTTTTTTCCTATGATTTTCTCAGTAGCAAGCCTAACCTGGGCCATTAAGAACACCTTGCTTTTATTAAGCACCTTCCATCTGATGGTCCTAATACTTTATTAGTTCACCTTCATAACAACACTGTAAGACAGGAAAATACAAAAAAAGAAAAACTTAAAAAAAATACACTACAACAGAGTACCATGATGCTATAATATGCATAATACAGCATAATGTGTAATAATTTAATAAAACAATTTATATCAATGACAGAACATAAACATGCACAAAAAATGCAGGTTTAAGATCACTTAATTTTCTCATTTTCAGTTCTTTTCAGTATTTTCTCCGTCTAAAATAACTGTATTGCTCCTCCTTTTCTGTTATTATTTTTAATTAATTTTTAAAATGATGGGTTTTTTACATTAAACAGATTAAGATCCCAATCCAGCAAACAATGTTGGCATATGCTTGATTAGAACAATATGTTATAGAATAATACATTTTTAATATTTGTTATAGAAAAATAACACTAGTGTTTGAAAGGTGAAGTGCATATTTGGAAAGTCTATCTGTACATAACAGAGCTTCCAGTAATGTTTATCTAACCTGAGTAGATGAATAACCTCCAAGGTGATTTCGTTGCTGACTTAACCATTTCATTATAGGAATCCCCTCTGCTAATCTATCTTGCTGAAAGTGAGACAGCAAAGCATAGGCTGCAAGTTCAATATCAACAGACCGCGGTTGCCATGAGTCAGAAAGTTCAGGAGCTGGTGTCATCCAGAATCGAATTTCTCCTGAAAAAAGATCATCACTAATGTGAGCTCCAAAGGCAGAAGTAACATAAGAAAAACTGCTGATTTATCTTTACCAAAGGGACCTAGGAAGGCACTTTAGACCATAGATAAAATTAAGCATGTGTTTAAGTATTTTGCTGGTTAATGATTGTCTTAAGAATGTGTTTAATATGCTCTATGGAGCTGGGGCTGAGGTCTGACACAAAAACCACTGGCCTCAATGTAATGACTCCAATTGATTTTGATGGACTTTGGATCATGTCTCTTATCCAGTCAGAGAATGACCCAATCCTAAAAACATATGTGAAACAGTTGCAGTGCTTATGGTGAAGCAAATGAGACTCTTGCATTATAAATACTGCATTTGGTCATCGGTATAATCAAAAGCAGACCCTAATAAAAGACGGTATTTTCACTGATGTGGTGAATAAAATTAATTAGAATCATAGCATCATAGAAAATTAGTCTTTCATTGTCTAACCTTATACTAACTACATAGTTGGTCCAATAAAGGATGTCAACCTAAGAAATCCTTGCCTTGCATAAATCTGAACTATCACAACTACAACAAAACTCTTACACTATCATTAACATGGAAGATATCAAAATCTACCACTGGCAATGGAAAATCTACAACCTAAAGAAAAAAGAAGCCAAATTATACAACAAGAGGACCTGACAACAAATGTCTTGCATTCAAAAGCTTGTTTAGCTTTACCACAATTACATAGTTGATTCAAGAAAAGATATCACTCCAAGAAAGATATCACTCTAAGAAATCTTTGGCTCTTACACGAGAATTAGAGGTACATGCATATCATTCATCAGGATCAAACTTACAGTAACTGAACCCTATCCAATAAAAATGTATTAACAAAGATTACTCAGTCGGATACTGAGCATTTGTAACCAAAAAACTATATTTATTTTTCACTTCTTCCCCCAAACATGCAGGAAAACGTAGACAAACATTCATGGACAGACTTGCATTTAATTTGAACTCTAAAGGAACATCTTGTGGAATTACAAGTGACAAAGAAAATTTAGTGAATCCTTTTATTTAAAGGCCTTTCCTTCATTTCTTCTTCCTGACGCTGATTTAAATTAATCACCCACACCATTTTGCTAAGCTTTTAAGCACTCCTTTGAGGTATGCTGTCTGAGCAATTGACCTGCTCTGACCTTGTTTAATCAGATTTGACTGGCATACACAACAGTGAGGGAAAGTGGCAAGCCAATGCTTTGCAATAATATTGTAATATCCCCATCAGTGAATATAGCAATTAAGCTTGGAAATCCAACTTCAGTACAAACAGTTCACTTAAATATAGTTTTCACTAATCTTTCCCTTTGGTGTTCTACTATTCTTATATAATAAAGGGCTTAGACTGTCTGTCTGCTTGTCTGTCTGTCCATAATGCTCTTGGAGCACTCTGATTGGCTAGTGAAACAACCAGCTGGAATATGGAGCACCGCCATGACAGTAGGGATGAGGGGGACAGAGCTAGCGGTCAAGGCCAGAGGTGCTAGAGGTGGCAGCAATGCGGGGTGCTGGCAGAGTGGGATGGAGAGGACAGCAAGGCAAGCTTCCCCACCCCTACCCCCACCCCTGGGAGACAGCAGCAGTGCAGGGTGGTGGGTGATGGCACTCTGTCCCCACCTGCCCCCCCTTTCATTCTTGATGGGCAATTTGCTAGTATACTATATAGGTTCTCAAAAGAACCTGTATATTATATAGGTTCTCAAAAGAACCTATATACAATATAGGTTCTCTGGACTTAGCCAAAAGTTGTTTTCTTTTGTTTTTCTATTTTGAGGAAAATCTATTCAAACTACAGTAATAAAACATCTTACAATACCTTGCTGTTCTGATTTCTGATTTAGTATGTTCAGGGCTGTCCTTGCTTTCATACTGTTTGCCAAAGACAATGCATATGTCACTAGGGTCAGAGTGTAGTTATCAGAAATTCCTTCTTCTAACTTAGCTTCCAGAAAGCTTGTAGCTTCTTTGATCACTACAGCAAACTGAGAATAAAGAATGTATTGAATCAAATTAGTTTAAATCTATCATAAATAAAAAAAACGTTACAAAAGAAACAACAGGGGCAACAGCAGCATTGACAGTTTATAAGAAAAAATGATAGAGGCATAGTATAAAGGAACAGTATAAATATATGATAATATTAATATATTGCGATTGTCATATAATAATATTATAAAATAAATATGTTATGTTTACAATATTTTATATTACCTGGAAATATTACTTTAAATAGTATTAGAATCATAATTACAATATTCCATTATAATTATAATATAACAGAATATTATAATGACATATTTTACCTCAGAATTAAAAAAAATATAGACATTTTCTGTCAAGAATCACACGCATACCAGAAGTAAAGGCTTCAATGCAATCAAGTACTTGAAGTATTTGAATAATTCTATTGAAGTTAATGGGACTGCTCACCATCCTTTAAGTTATATACATGCTTAAGTGCTTTATTAGGATCTCAGGTCTAAACCTGAAATCTCACACGATAGAATAACCAACTGTGTTAAGTTTTTGGAAGGGCTATCTATTATTAACGATAAAATTGAATGATCTCATTTTGTTAATTAGTCCTCAGTTCCTTAAAAACTTCAAAATGATCAAGGATTCTTGTGATAGCTCATGAAATGTTTTATTAGCTACATGCAATATTAATTAATTTTAATACCTCATCATTTTCATAGCCTAATAGGGTTGTCACAATATAAGCCGTAAGAGTTACTGGACTGTTACTGCCTCCTTGAAGTCCACTGTGTATCACTTTTCCAGGCTCCATGAATTCACCATTATGTTTCTGATGTTTGACAATCCAAGCAGCTGTTCTCGTCAGCACATAAGGATCAATATCTATGAATGGACGAGCTTGAATGAAGCATCTTAATACAAAAGCTGATAACCTTTGGGAAAGGGTTAGACAAATGCAAAACATTAATGATTTGCTATATTTCAACCCATTTACTATATGTACACAAATGTAAGTCAACCCTGAATTTAAGATGACCTCTCATAATTAGATTCTATACCTGGAAAATACATATTTTTAAATAATTTTCCAGGTACAGAATCTAATTATTAGAGGGTTGTCTTGAATTCATCCCCTCCCCCTGCCATATGAAGAAAAGCAATACCCACTCCTACCACTCTCCTCCTTGTCCTCTGTCCGCCCTTCTTTCCCTTACAGCCTTCCTGCCCCCCCACCAGCATCCCTCACCCCCAGCTCCCCACAGCCTCTGCCCCTCCTCTCCCACTCCCCACAATCTCTGCCCTTCCCCCACAACCACCACTCTCCAGTCTCTGTCTCTTCCCCTTCCCTGCCCTTACAGTCAGACATTGCCCAGGCTCTGTTCCTTCCCAGAGCACAGCAAGTGGAAGTGCAGCCCCTGCCAGCCATACAATGCTGTTGACTGGCCATTTAGGGAACAGAGTTTTCATGTATTGTGTCCTCAGCCTGAGCCAAGCTGCACCTGATAGTTAAGGGGGGAGGAAGGCAGCAGCAGGGAAGAAGCAAGGGGGTCAGAGGGCAAGCACAGGGGGTCTGTACTAGGTCTGACTCTGGTCCCAACCTGGGTTCAGGGCCAGAGTCAGAATCAGAGAAGCTACCCACCCACCTCCACTTTGCATGTAAATCTAAGACAAGGGGCTTTTTTCCCCCAGCTGAACGGAGGGAAACACTTTGTTTTAGATTTGAGTATTATTCAAAATGCAGTTGTGTCCAATATGTTAGACGATTTCCAGACGATTTTCAGAATAAAACAAACCCTGTCTTGAAGAGTAAACAGTCTAAAGTTAATCAGCAAGAAAATAAAGTGAACTTTTTTGTCCTTAAAAGTATGCTCTTTTTGAATATTTTGTCCGTAAAACTGTGCTTTTTAAAACATTACCATTTCAAAACTACATATGATTTATATGTCAAAACACACATTTATTTATTCATACGTAGCTCATAAATTAAATGCATCTGTATGCCTTTTGAAAGATTAGAGATTTAGTTTGTCAAGCTTTAGGTTGTCAAGACTACCCATAATGCATGAAGTAACAAAATGAGGGGTTTCATGTGTGGTCTTGGTTACACGTGAGCCCTTGCAGAGCAGAGAGCAAAAGGAGCAGCAGCTGAGGACAGACAGCGACAGCAGCAGCAAACTGGTGAGTGCAGCTGTGCCGGCAGCTGTAGGTGATCTGGAGGGGAGCCTCCCAGATTGCTTCTAGCTGACCCGGCTGGGAGCCGCACTCCCGAACCGCGCACGAACAGAGTGCGCAAACAGGAGCGCTCTGTAAGGGTGCGCCGGCGTTTGCGCCGGCGTTCGCGCAGACGGAGAGCAGGAGGAAGGGAAGAGTGAACAGAGACGACAGTGCGAGGACTACTTTCACTAGGAACATGGTGAGTACACGCAGTGCTACTGCTAGGGGCCCGGCCCCTCCCTCTCCCTCTTCCCTGGTGCAGCCCCCGCGGTGCACCTCGGAGGCTGCCACCCAGACCGGGCCCCTGGGGGGCCACCCCCTGTCCACCTCCCCCACCCTGGTTGGGGGTGCTGGCTGGGTGGGGCTCCCGGGGGTCGGTGTGATGCCTGGGGTGGCCCCTGGCTGCCCCTCTTG
>JAGPOW010003642.1:55291123-55344057 GCA_030014935.1 Caiman crocodilus | reverse complement strand
AGGGGGAGGATCATGCAATTTGTCATGCATCCACAGATGCATCACAAGCAGGTCCAAGAAGGTGATCCTCCCCCTCTATGCAACACTGGTCAGGCCACAGTTGGAGTGCTGCGTCCAGTTCTGGGCACCGCACTTGAAGGAAAGATGTGGCCAGCATCAAGAGGGTCCAGAGGAGGGTCACTCGCATGATCAGGAGGCAGCAGGGCAGGCCCTACAAGGAGAGGCTACAGGACCTGAACCTGTTCAGCCTCCACAAGAAAGGCTAAGAGGGGAACTGGTGGCCATCTATAAACTTGTCAAGGGGGACCAGCAGGCAATGGGAGCGTCCCTGTTCCCCCGAGCACTGCTGGGAGTAACAAGGAATAATGGCCATAAGCTGACTGAGAGTAGATTTAGGCTAGATATCAGGAGGCAGTACTTCAGTTAGGTTGGCTAGGAGCTGGAACAGACTTCCAAGGGAAGTGGTGCTTGTTCCTACCCTGGGGGTCTTCAAAAGAAGGCTAGACAATCACCTAGCCAGGGCTCTGTGACCCCAGCATCCTTTCCTGTCCATGGCAGGGTATTGGACTTGATGATCTGCTCAGGTCCCTTCTGACCCTACCAACTAGGAAACTATGATCCAAAACTCCAAGGGACTGAAACTGGTAATCAAAAAGAAGTGAACATGTTTGTCATTTTGCAAGAACAGTGACCTCACACTGCCTGGTCTCACTTCTTCTCTGATCTGTATATATATCAGTTGCCTTTCTCTATGCTAGTGATTTAGGGTGGATGATTGGTTGTAGGATGTTTGCCTAGTGCCTGGTGTTTGTGTTTCTGGGTTTTTTTCTCTCCTGTTTTCCCTTGTTGTGACATGTGTTTGCTTTCCTCTCTCTGGCTACAACCCCTTATTTATCTCTGTATTCTTTTCTTTTCTTCCCCTTTCTGGAGAGACTGAGTAACGGGGCTTGCTTTGGGCAGGGTTGTTTTAAGTAAGTGAGGGGTGGAGCTAGGCTAGGAAGCCTTATAAAAGGCAGCCCCCAGCAAACTGTGTGAGCAGTGAGCAGAGGGCAGCAAAGAGAGAGGGAGTTTGCCTAGGGAGTTCACTGAAGAAGGGAGCCAGAGAGCAGAAGACTCTGTGTGTGCGTGCATGCATGCATGTCCGCAAAGGCCCAGGTTTTGAAGTGTGGTGCACAGAGGTCTTTGTGGTGTGTTTTTCCCCCCCTTTCTACCCTCTCCCCCTGTTTTTTTTTCTCCTTACAGCATAAGTGTTCTCCAGAGAGCAGAGAGGCACAAATGGAGTCTAGGTCAGCTGCTGGGATGTTCCATGTTTGTACTCCACCCAGAATGTCAAGAGCACTTCATCTGCACCAGGTGTAAGATGGTGTCTGCCCTGGAGAAGAAGATTCAAAAGTTTGGAAGCAAAGGTATCCACACTGCAATGCAATGCAATACAATGCAATGCAATGCATCAGGAAGATTACTTGGATAAGAGTTATGAGGCTGGTATTGGAGAGGTCAGAGGGCAACAAGGAGAAACAGCAGCATGTGACTACTTGGAGAAGGAGGGATCCCGGAACTGAAGAGGAATGGACTGAAGTCAGCAACCACTTTTGAGCATTTGGTGGTGGAACTGCTGAGGAAAAGGCAGAGAAGAGGACATCTGCAGGCATGAGGAAGAGGCAGTACCAGCCTAGAGAGCAGGAAGTGCAAGGCCCCAAGGACAGGGGCTCTAAGGCCTTAGACTTAAGAAAAGAGTGGTAATGGTCAGTGACTCCCTTCTGCAGGGGACAGAAGCAGCAATTTGCCTTCCAGATTTGAGGGCCTGAGGGGTGTGCTGCCTACCTAGACCCTGAATTCAGGACATTACAGAGAGACTGACAAAATACATTCATCTTTTAGACCACTACCCCTTCCTGCTTGTCCATATAAGCACCAACAATACTGCCAATACACTAAGCAGGTCAGAGGTGACTATGAGGCTCTTGAGAGGAGACTTAAGAGCTTGAAGCACAAGTGGTGTTCTCATTGATCCTTTCCCGTGGAAGGCAAGGATCCAGGCATATCCCAAAAGTGAATGTGTGGCTGAGAGTGGTGCTAATGTGAAGGCTTTGGCTTCTTCAACAATGGGCAGATGTTCTCGGAAGAGCTATAGGGCTGCAACAAGTAGTGCAAAAGGGAAGTGAGTAGTTCAAAATGCAAAATATATCTGATGCAAGTAAAAAATGCAAGTACAGGAATTAACAAAATGAACTGGAAGCTGCAGTCTGTAACAGGAACTGTAATCTGGCATCACAGAGACCTGCTGGGACAGCCCTTACAACTACAATGTCAACACGGAGGGTTATACTCTGTTTCAGAAGGACAGAGTTGGGAGAAAAGTTGATGGTTTTTACTTATATATCAAAAACATATATACTTGTTCCCTAGTTTAGGAAGAACAAAACAGCAAAGCAGAATGCATTTGGGTGAAGATGACAGGTGTAAGATGCAGTACCAATATAGTGATGGGGATTTATTAAAGACCCTCAAATCAGAAAGAGGAAGTGGATGAAACACTCTTCAAGTAAGTGACAAATTTATCCAAAATGTATGGGATGATACTGATGGTAGACGTAATTTTCTGGACATCTGCTGGAAGAACAATGTAGCCAAACAAACTGTCAAGCTGGTTCCTAATTTGTATGGAGGACAACTTTGATCCAGAAGGTGGAGGATACAATTAGAGGATCAGTTATCTTGGATCTTGTCCTGACAAACAGGGAAGAACTGATGGAGGATGCAAAGATGATGGGTAACTTGGGATGCGTGATCACAATATGACAGAATTCCAGATCCTGAGACCGGGAAAGCATAAGGTCAGCAAAATTACAACACTAGATTTCAAACAATGAGGATTTCATCTGATTCAAAGAGTTAATAGGTATGGTCATGGGAAGACAGATTGGAGGATAAAGGCACCCAGAAGTTCTGGGAGTTTCTAAAGTGCACAGAATTGGAAGCCCAACAAGAAACTGTCTCCACACAATGAAAGCACAAGAACAATGGCAAGAGACTAACATGGCTGCACAAGGAGCTTCTAAAATGCCTTGAATGCAAAGGAAAACCAAGAAATAGCAAGAACCTGCAGGGACAAAAACAGGAAAGTAAAGATAAAGAACAAGATGCACATGGCAAAGGTGGTCAAGGACACTGAGGTTCTATAACTATGTTGGCCAGAAAAGAAGGACTAAGGAAGCCCACTGTTACAAGCCTAGGGAAGCTCCTAACAGAAGATAGAAACAAGGCTGAGCTACTCAATAACTTCTTTACCTGTTTTCACAAAAAAAATTAAGCTGCAGCTGGACACCTACAGATTAGCTAGATAAGGAAGAGGGCAAGCAGAAGGATGAGATAACAAGAGATGGTGTAACAGGGAGCCAGAGGGCTCCTGTTAGTTTAAGGGGAAGCTGGAGCAGGCTGATCTGGCTGCATGGGGGGCTGGCAGTTTGGAAGTAAACTACATACTAGGGAGCTGGCTGCCAGCAAACAAGCAGAATAGTAGCCACCCAGAAGCAACCCTGGGAGAAGGGATTCTCCTATGAAACAGCTATAGGCAGCCAAACAATGGCCAGCTGTGAGAAGGCAGGCAGCAAGGAAATGCTGCTTCCTAGGCAATGAGATTCCTAGCAGGGTAAAAAGGCATACCTGTGGCCAGATCCAGGAAGTCACTAGGGCCTAAACCTAGGGCCTGAGTCAGGTCATGAAGTCTGGCCCTGCAGGTGGGAAGGCTGCAGAGGAGTACCTGGCTGACAGATGAACTATCTGGAACTACCAGTAAGATTGAAGGGCTAAACATGAATACAACCCAGATGTGGGGGAAGCTTTGCAATACAGCCAGTGAGCCGGGGTTTATGTTTGGACCCAGTCCAGGGATAATTAAGGTCACAGCCTGTGAGCTTACACTTCTGTTGCAGTTTAGTCTGGTGGTTTCAGCAGGACCACTGGGGAGGTGGAGGTCCCTGCCATGCCCTGGGCAGGGGCAGAGACAGGGCAAGTAGGCTCAGGGCCCAGAGCAGAGTGGAAACAAGGCCAGGAGGTCCAGGGCCATAGGCAGGGCAAAAACAGATCCAACACAGTGCCCCTTTTTAAAAAAGGCAAGGAGGATCCAGGGAACTACAGACCAGTTAGCCCCACCTCAAATCCTGGGAAATGACCGGAGCATATCCTAAGGAAGACCATTTGCAAGTAAGAAGAAAAGCCTGGTCACAAGCAGGCAGCATAGCTTCATGCTGGACCTGCTGCTGTTCAATATGCTTAATAACGATTTAGATGCTGGCATAGAAAACTTCTTGAGAAAGTCTGCAGATGACAGAAAACTGGGAAACATTGTGATGCAAGTGTAATTTGGAAGGATCTTGACAGACTAGAAAGTTAGGCTAGAGCTAACAGGATTAAGTTCAACAAAGACAAATGGAAGGTGCTAAACCTTAGGAAGAATAATCAAAAACACAAATACAAAGTGGGTGACACTTGGCTGGATGGCAGCACTAAAGGATTCAAGAGTCTTGGTAGATCACAGACTTAATATGGGTCTGCAGTGTGATGCAGGCACACAAAAAGCCAATACAGTTTTGGGATGCATCAATAGAAGCAATAGGCCCAAGTTGTGGGAGGTGATAATGCCTCTCTACTTGGCACTGGTTAGGCCTTGCCTGGAGTATTGTATGAAGGTCTGGGCTACACACTTTTATAAAGGACATGGAGAAGTTAAAGGGTCCAGAGGCAACCAACAAAGATAAGGGGAGAGTGCACTTATATAGGGGACCTGATATATGTCTTCAAATACTTAAAGGGCTGCCATAAAGAAAAGTGAAAGCATCTTTTCTGTCTTGCTGAAGAGAGCAGGACATGGACCAATGGCTTGAAGTTGCAGCAAAGTAAGTTTAGATTGGATATCCAGAAAAAAATTCTTCACTGTTAGAACAGTGAGGCAGTTGAAGTCTGCCTAGGGAAGTTATGGACTCTCCATCATTGGAGGTGTTCAAGAAGCCACTGGTCAGTGATGATCTAAGAATAACTGTGCCTATTTTCTACCGTGTGTATTTCTCATGCTTCTGGGCTATGTCTTTTTGCTACGTGCGTCAGGGTGTGGGCTACAGGCAAAGCTAGGGATTTTGACTAGGGTATGCCAGTTCATGGAGTCATAGATGTTTGGGTCAGAAGGGACTTTAGCAGATCGAGTCCAACCCCTTGCCCTCGGCAGGAAAGAGTGCTGGGGTCAGATAACGCCAGCCAGGTGCATGTCTAGCCTCATCTTAAAGACTGCCAAGGTACGGGAGAGTGCTGCCTCTCTTGGAAGCCCGTTCCAGATTCTGGCAACCCTTACCGTAAAGAATTTCTTCCTGATATCTAACCTAAATCTGCTCTCTGTCAGTTTGTAGTCATTGTTCCTAGTTACTTCAAGGGGTGCCCTGGTAAACAGAGCATCTCCTATTCCTTGCTGTCCCCACCCCCACTGGTGAATTTGTAGGCAGCCACAAGATCTAATGCCACAAATTATCAGGGGTGTAGGTTGTAGCCATGCTGATCTAAAGACATAGGCAGACAAGGTTATTTGGATAAATCTGATATCAAGTTGATCAGATATCAGATTTACCCAAATAACCCCATCTACATACATTCTCAGGAAGACAGACACCCAGACAACTATCCAGAACGAGGCTGAAGTAGCATCGTTATTTATGGATAAAGGCAAAGGGGGATATAAGCAACTGCTTTTAAAGAGATTTTCCCATGGATTTCTGTTGGGATTTTATATAGAACTTTATTACCTCGGTAAGGAAAAAATGTCACGTGCAATCAGGTTGCAACTATCAGTGCTAATGGACAACTCCAAACTAAGGTGTGAGATCAGTGTAAATCAAAACTGTCTTATAATTTATTACCTCCACTGGAGCAGTCAGTATTCCAAGACCAAGGTTTTCAGACATTACAAAAGCACTGGCTACCCACGAAGTGATGGTATCAGGTACAGTTAATTCCATTGTGATGTCTTTGCTGGATCTAATAACAGGAAGACCACCAGAATTTTAAAAGCAAAAATTAATTTCTCAATTAATAAAAGTATGTATAATATGTCAGAAATATAGCTCAAACTCATAACAGGAAAGGTATTTTATCTGTTTTTCATTTCTTGTCTCTTTCAAAAATGTGTTAGGGCACAAATGTAATAATCAAAATGAATTATATATAATTCAGTTTAAAATAATGCCTTCTTCCATATCCTGTAAAAATACTCTTTACTTGCTGGCTGTTTTCCCAAACCTCCAGACACTGTTGTCTGGATGACTGCAATAAAAATACAGTGTATTGAAACTCAGATTGTGCTGCCGATTATGCAACTTATGATGGTTTGGGGGTTAAGACTTTGGATAAATGCACAGTAGAATGTGATTAACTTTCTGGGCCTACCACAGATTTATTGTGGTATAAGAGAAAAGTCACTCACTGCCTCCGTATCTGTTTCTGCAAAGGGACATTTATATAGATTATAACCCATTCATGCAGGGATACTCTCTTAAAATGCATTTGGATAATGCAAGTCTTGGTGGGCCTTCACAATCTTAGCTGTGGCCTCTAGATGGTACTGCAATATAACTAATAACACATTTTTATCCAGAACTCCTCTTTGGCATTCCATGCAAAACAGTCTAAAATGTAGCAGAAGAAAAGTACAAATATATGCCAAAGTCCACTTTAATATGTGTAAGTATAACTCAATTTTCTTCAAAGGTTTTACCTAGTGTTAGAGTCAATCCAAAGCCAAGTCTCTGGAAAATACATCCTTACATATGGATAACTGGAAGGAGGAGATCTTACTGGAAAATGTGCCTCTGTGTCAGAATCCATGAAGGTTAGTATGTCATCATCTACAAAATTAAAATGAGTGTCCAACACTAGAAAACACATCCCCCACCTTAAAGCAAAAAACCACATGGCAAAAAACAACCAAATTAGCATTGTTTGGTGGGTTCATAGTTATTTAGAATTTTGCAATATATTTGTTAACAGTATTACAAAATAGCATAACCTAATTCTAGGCTACTGCACTGTTATTTTTACTTCAAAAGCAAGTTTAAAGTCTCTATGATTTTTTTAGAAATAATCATAGTCACCATATGATTATATGGAATCCAGAGGGTGATAAGTCAGTGCCATTTAAAACTGATGCAAATTTCAAATACCTCCCAACCTAAGGCCCTTAATGGACTCTGAGATGCCACGATATCAGCAAGAGAAAAGAATTCAAAATAGTCCAAATCGTATTTCCAAAAGCACCCAAATCAGTTGGAAGCCTTAGTCCCAATTAAAGCTAATTGATTTAAGCCCCTTTGCAACTTGTATCACGTCTATCAATATGTCTCAAAACTCTGTAGGGTTTAATCTTTAAAGCCTTATTCATGAGAGTAGCCAATGTGGATGAAGTCTGTAGGACTTTTTACAAAGATTAGGGCTACTAGTGTGAGCAGGACTACACTCTTAAGATCTAATCTTGAGCCTCAGGTCTGGCATAAGTAGCCAATCAAAGTAAAAGAATCCTTCTGTGCAGGCTGCAAGAGGGATGGATGTAGAGTGGCCAAGGTCTGGAATGGGCTCCCAAGAGAGGTGGTGCTCTCCCCTACCCTGGGGGTCTTCAAGAGGAGGTTGGATATGTATCTAGCTGGGGTCATCTGAACCCAGCACTCTTTCCTGCTTAGGCAGGGGGTCGGACTCGATGATCTGTTGAGGTCCCTTCCGACCCTAACATTTATGAATCTATATATAACAGGGGTGGGCAAAATGGTGTATCCAGTCAGCGGCTGGACTCCATTTCCCAGCATGCCCTGCTCACATTGCTACAGCCAGTTTCCATGGAGACTCCAGCAGCAGCAGCACCATGACAGGGTGGGCCCAGGATTTCCATGGAGACCAGGCCCAGCAGCACTGGCAGCAGCTCCCGGGCAGGGGTTGGGATCTTGCAGTGGTCACAGCATGGTCTGGAGCCAGAGCAGAGCCACAATCTGCTGCCTGCAGGCTCCTGCCCAGGGGGTGCGGGCAGCAAATCATAGTTCTGCTCTGGCTCCAGACTATGTAGTCACCACCACAAGATCCTGGTCCCACTCCCTGTCCAGCTGTGTGCTCTGCCAGCACTGCTGGAGCCAGTCTCCATGGAAACCCTATCTCTGCACTGTCACGGCTCTGCGGCACCTGGGGTCTCCAAGGAAACCAGCTACAGTGACATGGGCAGGGCCTGCTGGGAAATGGAGTCCACCACGGTCCCGATCCAGCCCAAAGCCCAGACTTTGCCCAGCCCTGATGTAGAGCCACACTGTAGTGATTTCTTCTGTCTCTATAAAATATACTTTTGCACTCACACTTATGCATTAGATAGATGACAGGATGCCTTCTGCACTGAACTCACAAAGACAGACCTGACTTCAGTGCATTCTATGTGTAACTAAATCACAGTAATTCAAAGTGGAGACCTGCTATAACTATAAGAGAAGGGATAAATTTGGAAATCTATTTTAGAAATTTGTCTTCAAGCTCAAATCAGTCTTTTGGCACCTCCACCAATAATGACACGTTGCAGTTATTCAGCTACGTACTATAAAGATAAAAATAAATTCTGTAGGCTGAACTCACCTTAAATTCACAGGATTGAATATAACCCTATAGATTTTTAAAGAGTTATTTTGTATTTGCCCTGGTGTAACTAACCAGAACTTGCCCTCCTGTGCTTATCTTTAAACCTCCAAATGTTAAAGACTGCAGTGGTTTGGTTATGTCTGTGTATACAACTTACAGAGAAAAGGATCCTCATCTTCAGCAAGGTTTGCATCAGTTAATACCCAGAGGTTGCATTTCTAAAGAAAATATGTAAACGTATTTCAGTCCAGGGCACATGAAGTGCTTGTCTATTTTCTCTTTCTTATATTAAGAAAATGAAAGTCCATTTTAATAAATTTCCAACAGATGCTTAGCCAGAACTGTACATAACACAACATGTTTTCTAAATAAGAATCTTTTAAGCACAGTTAGATACTGGTTTGGGCACAATTTTTTATCTTTATGGGGAAAAAAACATCACGTACAAACTTCAATATCCATAGCAGACTGCCATGTTTTTCAAATGCTTTTGTTCTGAGATTTGTACATGATTAACATATTCAGTATTGCCCACTAAAATTCTATGACTATTTTAATTTTTAGAGTTTTATAAAATATTTCTTAATTCCCCCCAAGCTGATGCTCTCTTGATAAAGACAATATTAACTACAGAACAACAGACTGTCTCAAACTTTATTGGAGGTGTTGATTTTATTTTCTTTCAGGAGACAATCTACAAATAAATAAGAAAAACCCTCAGTCTCTAAATTTAACAGTTTTACCTGAAAGACACTGAAGGGACTTCTAACTGAGGCAAAGTATTGCTTTGTGTTGTACAAATATAATTCATGGAGCACCTAAGAAAACAAAAATGAAATCATCCAAACTATGAATAATCCAAACTGTTTCCAATTCTTTAGATTAAATAATTTGTAGAGTTATACCTTAGGCAAAACCTCTCTTCTCCAGATAAAGAGAAAAGGAAAATCAGAAACCATGTGTGAATGTAGCAAGGCAAAAATGTGTTAAAAACCAATGCAATAGGGTAGAATTTTTATGAGAGTCTGACTTTAAAGGTAATTAGGCCGCCAAGCTACTTAGACATTTTGGAAAATTTTACCCATCATCAATGGTTTCTTCTACTTATACACTTGGAGATGCTGAAGGTAAAAGGGATATGTGAAGAACTACAATTTATTCCCATTTTCAAAAAATAACAAACTTTAATATTATTATTTAATGTATTATTTAATTATTCGTTTTAAAGAACCCAAAGTTCAGGAAGAGCTTTTCCATCTTCCTTCTTTTCCTAAAAGAAAAAAGGGAGCTAAGTGAAAACTGAGCATTTCTTGGATGAAGTTCAAATGCCCTGGAAAAAGTTGAAAAGCTGAGTAGAATATTAATCCTCTAGCACAGCTAAGAAATGAAAACCTCATAGTACAGAATAAGCTTAATTACAAATAAGGGGTCTCATCTTACAAATACTGTACACAGAAGCAAAGACATTGACAGATTACTCATGAGTAAGAGATGATCACATATGTTAAGAATGTTCCATTTATTAGTATGTTAAACATGCTACTTATATTCAGAAGCATAACTGGGCAGTTTTGTGCTTAGTGACAATGGCATACAGAGCAGCGGTCACTGCTAGTTTATTAGTGGTGACCAGAAGAGTAGTGGTGGCTGCTATTTTTTTGCCTCCTCCCCTTAAGTCAGTGCCCATAGCTGACACTCCAGTTATCCCCGCTTAGTTACACTACTGTTTATATTACATAAAAACCTGTTCCATTTCCATAATCTTGTCTTATAGAAACACAGTATACACAAAGCTTTTTCTTCCTCATTTACTTACAGCATCTTCTGTAATGCCAGTCTTTTCTCCTAACAACTTTGCACTTTTGTCAACAACTGAAAGTCCAACTACAGATCTGGATTCAGTTGCACTGATTCTTAGGGAGACTTTCTCAGATGGACTGACCTTATCTTTACTCCAAGATACTGTGATCTGAAAAAAAGAAGGAAGAGATTGGTTTAAATTACACGGTACTATCTGGGATCAGCTAATGACTCTCTCTCAGTAGTTCCTTAGCTTAATTAGTAGTTGAGAATCTGGGTTTGCAGGAGTGTCCTGGGTCTATAGGAGGTAAAGACCATCATCTCTCAGAGGCACCCTAGGATGACTGCTACTTTGGCCAATACTAAGAATGGCACTGGGGATATACTGGAATTCTAGGACTCAGAACTAGAAAGATGAGGCGCTCCATTTGGATCTAAACTATCAGTTTCTCAAAATGGGAACAGTAAAAACCTTTCATGATCTCATCCCCCCTCCTCTGTAGAGATAGGTGTGTGTAACACATACTGGTCCGTAGGTTACACATCCAGCCTGCAGAATAGGGTCCTAACTGGCCCTTCCACAGCTATCCCGGAACTTCTCTAGTTATGAAGAAGTTCTACCATGTGTATACAGGTGGGAAAGGGCCTGGGGAAGTGTAAAACACAAGTCAATATACATTCAGGCTGTCTTCCTACATCAGGGGTGGGCAAAATGCAGCCCACCAAGCCATTCCATCTGGCCTGCCGGACTCCTAAAAAATTTAGAAAATTAGTATTTTCCTGCCCCTGGCTGCCTATCATGCGGCCCTTGATGGCTTGCCAAAACTTAGTAAGCAGCCCTCCACCCAAATAATTGCCCGCACCTATCCTACATGAAAAGAAGAGTCCCCTCATCTAGGCATTTCCAATGCATCCCATCCTGGCTGTGGTAGATGCCAGCTCAGACCTCCTGTTTTAGATTAATGCTTTTCTATTTTCTTCATCAGAGAACCATATTTTATTATAAATTCTTGTTGTAAAATTGAATGTAAAGAAAAAAAAATCAGGCAGATCTTCACTGCACTGAACTGTGTGAAAAGTATGAACCAGTAGCAAACATGACACTGGTAGCTAAAATAAATGTGATTAGTTCAAGTTGGTTTACTGTAAACATGACTGTTCTCCCTGCTGCAAGCCCTGAAACTTACAAAGCTCACAACAGGAGCAGTGTTGTGAGCCCGCACTTCACAAGGGCATTTTTCCCACAGCCCCCACTGTAAACCCTGCAGCTGACAAGGGATTGCAGTGCAGACAGCACAAGGAATACTGTCCCCAGTGTGAGCCCCATCAACTGTGGGGCTTACAGCTATAGAAGCTGAAGCACAGAGAGCCCAAGATCATGATCCCAGGCACTCTCTGCACCAGCAATAAGGCACAAAGAGAACTAATACATGATCCCACTATAGCACCTCTTGCTATGCGTAAGTGGTATGGCAGGATGTGTAATTGTGTGGATCATGCATTAGATCCAACTGCACCTTTACCTACACACTTAGAGGGGCCCTGAGTAAGAAACAAAGAAAAAGTAGAGGAGCACCAATATATCAGTCCGATATCAGATCAGCACCGACACAAAGAAAATTGACTGTATCAGAAATTGACCTGATGTGGCCCATAAATGCCCATGCATGCGTGCACATAGCTTCTGAGGAGCACAGCCCGGCAATGTAAAGAGCTGCACGCAGCCAGTAAGTCTGTTGTGGTTGAAGTGGGGGGAAGAGCCGTAAGGGGAGCAAATCAATGCCCCCTGCAATGAGGCAGGGAGTGGTGCAGGAGCTGGGGCAGGCACAGGACGGAGCCATGGTTTGTTCAAGGGGCATGGGGTGGGGGGTGGCTCTTGCCACTGTGCACACCCTAGGAGGACAAGGGGTGGGGGGTCAATGCCCCCAGATCTGTGTGGGATGGGGGGAGCTGCAGCAAAGGACTGGGGCCAGGACTGTGCCAGGCTCTTCCCGGCACACTGGGACCATGCTCAGGGCTGCGCTCCTGGCACATGGGGGCTGAGCTAGTTTGCACTTGGGGTGGACAGAGGTGGAGGCACTAGGAGTGGGGGCCACAGCAAAATTGGGGTGGTTACAGACCCCTCCCCCATAACTACCCTCCCAGCGCAGCTCTGCCTCAACCCCCACCCTCCCCCTGACATGCCAGGAAGAAACTGGTGCAACTCTGGCCCCAGCTCACCACTGCAGCCCAACTGCCCAGATCCAGGGACACTACCCCCATGCTGTCCTGGGGTGCACGCAGCGATGGAAGTCACCCCCAACCTTGCAAGCCACAGCTCCATTCTGTGCCCTGCCCCATCCCAGCTGAGCAGCACCTGCCCCACTCCCTCCCCACCACAGGGGCCTTGATCTGACCTTCACACACCCCTTCCCTCCCCGTCCAAGGCTTACCAGCCGCACACAGCTGTATTGGAAATCGTACCCGTGTTGGCCAATATGCCTCCTTAAAAGTTGACTATCAGTATCAGCCCCCAAAATCTCTACCAGTGCAGCCCTAGAAAAAAGTTATGCCAAATTCAAGCTTAATATCCTACCTTGTTTTCAAAAACAGGTTGAACAGGAATAGCCAGAACATCATTTACCACTTCTCCAGTCTCACTAGTATAGAAAACAACTATACATGCCAAAGGAGCCCAAGAATTTTCTGCTGTTAAAGTGAAGGTTGTTGTAACTTTTTTGCCAAAAGCCACAATTTGTTCCTTAGATACCACCTAAAGTGTAAAATAAAACATCCAAGTCATTTCCAGCGACTGTGTTACAATCACAAAGAAATGCAAGTAACCCAAGAATCAGTGAACAATGACCTTCAATAGAAAATATGTGAACCTGTTCCCTTTTAGAAAAAGCCTGAAGAGGTGGTTTCTATGTTGTATGAGGTATGGTATGGAAGAATTATGAATATATTTACATTCATAACTTGTCTACCCTTTTATTCCTGGAAATGTTGTGAACAAGTATAGGAATGGCACAAAAATAATATGATAATAATATCATGGGGACACAAAAACATGATAATATGGAACACACTTCCTAGATTCTGAAATATGTTCCCCTTCTCTCCCAAACAAGTACATCGAACAGTCCATTAATAAATTAATCAAGTTCTATTTAAAATCTACTTTAGTAGTTGGCCTCAATGATTCAGCTGGAAAGCTGCTCCAGAACCTCATTCCTCTGATCATAAAGAATCTTCTGCTGTTCACTCTAAAATTATTCACAGACAGGTTGTATCTATTTGTTCTTGTACCACATTGTTCTTCAGCTCAAAAAACTCTACTGTTCCCTCTGGTACTTATGCTTCACATGTATTTACAGGCAGAGAAAAATAAATTGAAATCTAATTGAAAAGGGAAATAATTTTTTTCAGACAGTTTAAAATTTGGAGGGGCTTTATCTGTTACAGCTTTTACAATTTTTTTTTCAAATTTTGAAACAACTGCTGAATTCTTTCACCTATTTTTTGATCAGCAATTTTAACACTAATTTAACTCAAGGAAGCTGCCTTTTAAAAGTTAGAGAAGCAAATCTGTTTTTATTAATAATTCAAAATCATTTTTCATTTAAAAGCTAAAAAAAAATCTCACCACATATACTTCAGCCTGCCAAATCCATCATTTCATAAAGACTACACCTGACATTTCTGTTATTCTTCAAGTAAAAAAAAAAATCAAATAACTACCATACACTTTCAACCTTTTTTTAAGTCGCTTTCAGGTCTTTTGATATATAGGGGTTGCAGCATAGGCAGGAGGTTAAGCACCCCTGCACTATGGTAAGCAAATTGTTAACAGTGTTCCAGCCTAACTTGCGTTGAGATTTTGAGAGGGGATCCAACCACTCTTGCCACTTTGCCTGAGGCTCATTGGTGAAAGCTAATTCTGTTGCCATGGTTCCACTTCATTGACAAATCAGCTACCCTGATATACTGCTTCCTTTAAAATGACGTCAAAACTGTCTTCAGTGCATGTTCCAGCAGAGCTCTGAGAGGCATTTGTGCCGGGACAGTCAGTGGTAGTTTCTCTGAACAAATGTGCTGTAAGGATTCTTTTCTTTTTACTTATTCCAAGAATTACACATCTCTGAAATACTCATCAACATTGCTTTACTCATCTGAGCTAATTGATCACATGTGAAAAAATAGTAACTTACCATATAATTGAACTCCTTTATTGGCTTGTTGCTTGCAATACTCAGCTCAAAAGGTGTTCCAGCCTAGAGAAAAAGCATAATGATATGGATAAGAATGCCCATGATGAATAATTTACAGAAATGTTTTATTGTCAAGTTCAATCTCATTTGAATAAATATTACCTTTACATCCTGTCTTGGGAGTTTTATCTGGAGGTAAGTCTTGCTGGGGGCATTAAATACATCATGAACAGCTATACTAGTTTCACTATCAAGAAAACTAGCCTGCAAGACAAGATAAAAAGTCTATAGGTAGAATTATAAAATCTAGTTAAAGCTCATTTATATGCCAGTATTACAACTGTGAGAAATAAAAATGTACTAAGAATAAATTCTACACAAACAATTTTCATCATAGTAATGATGACCAGATTATCAAAGCAAAAATAAGTGTATGTAATACGAGGTAGGGATAAATACACAGTGAAGACTGCTGTAGAAAAGTGCATTTGGAACTAGTTTGGCAGGTTCAAGAAAAAATTAAAAGGTACCTGTTTTCTCCTTCTGCAGCAGCTACACAGAGCTAGAATCATCTCAAAGAAGTTTATTAAGAATGGGAAGTGTCTTTTTTGAAAAACTGTACTGGGAGATTCCTATTTTCCTCGGCCCTTCTTAATGTGGTGGAAAAGTGACAGCATGAGATTGGATTTGCACTGCTTTGGTCTCTGAGCCAGAGAAATGCTGTCATTTTCTTCAGTCACAAGCCCTAACCAGGCACTTTACAAGGGGTCTCCTAGACCTGCACATAGCACCGTTTTCTCCAGAACTGAAAGGACTCAAAGGAAAGGCCCTTAATAAATGACATCTTGTTTTCAGGGATACATAGATACCGTTCACATAGCACTCAGGGGCATCTTTACATATGCTATGGAAGGGAGGGGAGTGCTTTAATTAGAGTAGCTCCCAAGAGTTGCTTTAATTAAAGTGCCCACAGCAACTTGTGGATTCAGTGTTCTGTGCTTCAAAATGGTGGCAAGGACACTTTAACTAAAGCTCATTCAATGAGCTTTAGTTAAACTGCCCCCACCGCCATTTTGAAGTGTGGGGACACTGAATACACATGACATGGAGGCTGCAGAGCGCGCTAATTAGCATACTCCAACAGACTCAATTAATCAAGTCCGCTCTGATGCACTAATTACAACACGTCAGAGCAGCATCCCATGATTCATACATCACTTAAAGGAATAAATTAATGAGGAGTTGAGTGGTTTTCAGATATTTTTAACACTGTCCATATCAATCACCACAGAAGCAGGATAAGCATGTTTGACAAGTCACATCATTCACATTTGTTTCATTTTGTTGGCTTACTGCACTAAGATATCACAAATCAAACAGTACCTTCATTTGTAGACTTCTTGCAGTAGCCAGAATTGGAATTTCAATCTGAACAATTCCCGTTTCTGGGACACTGTAACTTAGTGAATGAACTGATTCATTTCCCTGCTGTGCAACTTCATTTTCACTTAGAGAAAACAAAGATCGGTGAGAAACTGAGTCTGACTGTTCTGCAGTGATGGTGACATAATTTTGTCTTTCTTCAGCTGTTAAAGGACTGTTGTCAGAATGCATTACTTTCAGCTAAAAAAACAAAACAGAAAAAAAGGTCCATTGGGCAGCTCAGAATAAAACTTGGTGACTCAAAGTTCAACAACATATTCATTTTTATGACATTATTATATTTCTGAAACAAATCTCCTCCGACTTCTAATATATCAATATATTTCTAAACCATTTGCAACTTTATAAGTAGGCAAGCTAAATTCCAAACCTGACACTTCACATATTGGTTTTGACTGTTAAATGGTGACACGGAACAGGTATGCTGGGAAACCTGGCCCATTTCAACTTAAGGCACTACCAGTGTTTCAGTGATGATGCCTTGCAACATGTGAAGATTCAGCACGTGTCTTAAATCATTTACTTTTTCATGTCATTCCCACTTCACAGCAGAAATATGAGATAGTTCAATGCTGACATCATGTGTAAGATGAGCAAAGCTAATACAGTATATTCTGTTTAAGTGAATGACCCTGGCATTAAAAAAACAAACTATTCTTTACCTATTAACTATAGGAACAGCCTGTACTGAGCGTTCTGCTCCTCATTAAAGCTTGTTACTGTGTTTCTCAGAGTCCCTTATGTTTCTAATAACAGCCTTAAAATTGATAGCAGATCTGGAACCTGCCCTGAAGTTGACAGTTTTTATGTAGATAAAGGGCATGCCATTACATTACATAATAGACAAGAGTTCCTATTTATTTCAGCAGTGTATGCACTTAACCATATGCAGATAACCAGGGATCCTGGTTTTCTCTAATAAAAAAATACCCTAGTTTTGGATTAAAAAAATAACCAAAATCCACATTTTCCCATGATTAAAATAAAACACCATATATAGTGGTGTTTTAATATATAATTAAATAAATTTAAATTTAAATTTAAATAAATTTAAATAAATGAGGATTTGGAGGGGCGGATTCATTCAAAAATTGGAATTTATTTTTTTTTATCAGAAAAAAACCAGGATCCCTACAGATAACCAGTGTTCATTATAATGTAAGAAATAAGCAAAAACTGGGACCAGTCAAGATAACAGAAACTTGGTGGGATAATTCAACTGATGAGAATATTGACATAGACCAATATATAGCAGGTTTAGGGTGGTCAGGCAGGGGGAAAAAGGAGGAGATGTTACTCCGTATATTAAAGATATATATACTTATTCTGAGGTACACAATGAAGGAGAAGTGTCTGGGTTAAGGTAAAAAGGGAAAACTGCAAGGCTGAAGTCATGGCAGTTGTATATTGTAGACCACAACACTAGCATACAAATCAAAAGACTTGTGCTTGTAGAGTATATTAATTACAGTGATACCAGCTGAAAGATAACATAGTAATATGCATACTGTCTTGCAAGCTGTTGGATTTTCATAGGGACAGCTTTTTGTTACAGATGGTACAGAAATCAACTATGGAAGGAGGATCTTCTCAGTTTTCTCCTTACCAGTAGAAAAGAATCGGTACACTGTGAACAAAGCATGTCTAACCAACCCGATTTCCATCTATAACAAGGTGATAGCCCTTGTAGATGGGGCTGAGCAGTGCATCTGATACAGCAGAGTGCATTCAATACAGCTGATTCTATCTCACACAGCATTCTTAGAAGCAATATGAGGAAATATGGTGAAACATGATAACAGGCACCCTGGGGGGATGTAGAGAGTAGTCATCAACAGCTTAATGTCAAATTGAATGTGGGTATTAAGTAGGGTTCCCCAAAGTCTGTCTAGGAACCAATAATTAAATTAAAGAAAAACCAATCAGGTCTTGTGGACAACCTGGATACCTAAACTGGAGACTCTTTTTCGTTATAACCATTACAGCACACAGATTTGAATCAACCAAAGATAATTTACTTAAAAAAAAAAATAACTGAAGTAAAAATTTTTTAAAAATGTATTACAAACATTTTAAATCCCCTAACCTAACCTTTTAAGGAGAAGCACAGAAACAATTCTGACATCTTTGTTTTCACATGAATAAACCACAATTAAACAGGAGAACTTACAGTAGCTATAAAGTTCAGAGAAGGTTTTAAAACTTTGGGATAGTCAGAAAATTCAATGATGTAGTCACTCTGCTTTGGAAATACAGTGGTGCTTGAATTTTGGGAGATTCCTGTTGAAAAACCATGCGTAGAAGAAACTATTATTATTTATTAGAAAAAAATATTTTAAACAAGTTCTCTCTGATCCTCTTCATGCTCTAGGTAATCATATTTTTATGGTCATTCCAGCAGCCCAATTAATTTTGTTGCCACCATCCTGTTCACCAAGTGTTAGTATATAGGTATATAAGCATCCTTCCCCTTGGCAACAGATGCACAACACTGAACAGTGCTTCCATCGATCCATTCTACATCTTTGCCATTTACCCAAACAGGATGTCAGATGCACGCTCCTTAATTCCTCCAATGATTCAAAGGATATAGTTATGTAAGAAGATAACACCAATAAAAATACTTCACCTTCAACATATGATCCTGCTTCACTACTTTTTAAGCTCCGTAATAAACTCTTACATTATAGCTCAATATTTGGATTATACAGAGAGGCATCATGGCTAGGTACAGACGTTCAAAAAGCCTGAGGTGAAATTGATTTAAGTTGTGTGGTTTTATGTAATTAGCATAGTTTAGATCAGTAGCAAACAAAGCAGTACACAGGGCACATCTACACATCACCTTTTAGAGTACTAAAACACAATGCAGTATGGGCGTTTACTGCACTGTGCTCATGGCACATGGTTTAAATTTTGCCACTACATTATCATAGTGGCTCACTATAAACAGGGAGCATGCCACTATGGCGATGTAACTGGCAATCATGTGTGGACCCGCATGATAGCTATGTCACCATAGCGTGCCATACGGCAACACAGCACATCCCTACATCGCCATAGGACAACATGTATATACCCCCATACATTTGGCCTTTAGTTGTTGGGGGTGGAGGGAAGAGGAGAGGTGAATCTTAGGCCAGGTTCTGCTATTTTTTAACCAGTCTGTGTATGCTGAAATTCTGTTATGTTAAAGGTATAGACCAGTTTCCAATCACTTATACTGGTAAAAATGTAAATGTCTATACCTAGCCCTTATACTAAATAACATACCCGTCAATGATTCAGTAACTATAGCAGTAATCTCTATTGGCCCTCCGTACATGAAGTCACTTCCATACCACTGATTTTGAGTAGTAGTTAAATTTTGCATCTCCAGGTAGCTAAAAGTAAAGTTCACAGATCCATTTATCTGCAACAAGGAAAATAAGGTCTTAATTTGTTTCTTCATTCCTTTCCCCATTCAAAGCACCTAAAATCAGAACAGTTTTTTATTCATTATCAATTATTTCTGGTTAAAGTGTAAAGTTCAGTACAAATTTATAATTATGGAATATCAATACTAGAGAAATGTTTTTCGTAAGCATTCTTTTCAATAACAGTGTTACAATAAAATCTTAGCAATGTTTTATGATGGTGTTATTATGATTAACCATTATATTCACTGTGATAACATTCATTCATGATATTTCACTTAGAAATACAATAGTCTGATGCCTTGCATAAAAAGTTTACAATTGAAAGATCTGATTCCACAAAAGGCTATAGTTGATCCACCATGACTTGAAGCCTTAAAAAAATCAAGCCTGAATTTCTTTCTGGAAGGTATGCTCAAGATCAGGCTCAGAGTTGATGCATAAATTACTAGGTGAAATATTCTGGTTTGCATTATACAAAAGGTAAGGTAAATCATCACAACAGTCCCTTCTGGCCCTATTGATTTAAAATGTATAAATCTATCACACTAGGAACCCGTCAACCAAAAACTCACCTCTACTGTTTGTGTGATATTTCTCTGGTTTCTCCAATAGAGGACAGCAGAACAAATGACTGTTACAGTTCCTTTCACTGGTTTTCCATAAGTATACCTGGAATATGTCAAGCACACTTAGAGTAAGCATCATTATCCAATGGGTTTGGAGTTCTTAAGGATTCAAGACAAAAAAGTAAACCAAAATTTTATCCCCCTTAAATTACATAAACATCTAGAACACGCGCTTTGAAAAGAGGTGACTTTTTAAGCTGCAATTGATTTATTCTCAATAAGACCATGAGTTTGTAAATCATGGCAAGGAGGTGAACACAGAATTGGAAAATGCTGTCCTTTCCCCCCCTCAACCACATGGAAGACCTATTATAAAACAATGCTTATCTATGCCAAGTACCTGTATAATGTAAACAGATTAAGTAGATTAAACTACACTGGGAACATGTCTACATGTGCTCCCTCTTGGGAGCAGCCTAATACAGAGCAGTTCCTATCCTTGTCTGGCCTGCTGCAGGCTCCACAGAGGTGCTAGCCCAGGGATTGACAGGGAGCACAGGGGCTGATCCCAAAGTACACTGGGCCAGGAGAGCTCTGCCAGCTGCAGTGGCAGCTATCTCCTAGCCCCGTGTACATCAGGAGGAGTCCTACATACAAACTAGTCAGGCAAACTGAGGTATGCAACATTACTGTAACATGAACACATTTCACTCTAAAGTCTGTCATACTTCCACAGATTAGCAACAACAAAGTGGACCTGGGCAAAAAATTTTGCCAAAAATTAAATGTGCTAAAATTCACCTTCAGGAGTACCTAAACTATTCCCAAAACTGGTTGAGTTTGGTAACTAGTATGAGACAAGAGGATATGGAATATTGCATAAAAGTTGGAACGTTTTAGGTTGATGCTTTTAAAATAAAACATCTTGACTTTTCCTTTCAAAATAGTATTTGTTTCAAATTAACAAACTTTTATAAAAAATGATGACAAAGGATTGAATCAGGAAAAATTAATTAATTAATGTTCCTCCCTGATCAGTAATAGCTTCATTTTTTAAGAAATGCAATATAAAATATTTAAATTAAGATGCAGCTCAATAAGAATATTATTGAATATAAACTATTACATACCATCTTAGGTTAAAAAGCCTGTCGTTTTATAAAAGCAAATACTAAATGTCTTTAGTCATGTACCATCAACCACATGAAACACACACTGTGCTCAATAGCTAAACTGGCATTGGGAGGAAACAATGACTTGATATTTTTATGTTCACATTTTGATTTACAATATCTACTTTATGATTTATTAAGACACATACCAATTGTGAGAGAAACATGTATATTTATGATTGACTTACTTTGCAGTGACAGTACCCGCTAAATCAGTGCCTTTTGAAGAATATAATGATGTTTTTAGAGTAACTTCAAATTTTGGCAACACTAAAAAAAATTCAAATGGAACATTTAAATAATATTAAGAGGAAAGCATTAAATTCAAACTCAGGAGAGAAAGTATCACTGACAAATATTTCTGTATAATACAGAGTATATTTTTATGGCTTCCTAAAGATAAATCTTTTGAACTAAAACTGGTATGAATTAAAGGCTCAAACCTATGATTTAAATGGATTTCCAAAAGGGTGCAGAGGTCTGTCTGTGCAGACTGAGACCCAACATATCACTGCTTTTTTTCCTCAAGTCACACCAAGAAAGATGAAATCAGTAAACCTAGTGATTCCACATTGCTATCAGTGAATTTAAAAGACCATAGAGGTAATATAGTTTAATTCACTTGTGTTCAGTTCACAAAGGTGATCATTCAGAACTGAATGTTCCCTTGGAGCATATGAGCAGGCATATTTGGAGTTTCTGCCTTTCTCCACAGTGGAAAGTGGGAATCATCCATCCAGATGATCAGGAAACATCCCATACAATCCATGCCCATAGTAGCTACTGGTTATGAACAAGCAAACCCAAATCCTTCCTGTCTCCTGCAATAATTCTCAATATCACATATTTAAAAATAAACAAAATAAAATTTACAAAATGAGTTTCCTAAATAGCCTTCTATCTTCCAAATCTCATGCTGGCAATGGCCTGCTTCTGTTGTCTCTCATACCCATTTACACAAATACAACTCTTTAACTTCAAAGTAGTTTCTCTTAATTTATATAAAATAATCTTTTTGTGTAACCATGAATTACATAAAAGGGTCTTCTTCACTGAAGTCACTTTAAATCTACAAGGTATTATATGCACACTTTAAAAAAGATATCCATCACTGTAATAGCTGAGTCTCAATATCCTCTCAACATTTAACCTTCCTACCGCCACAAATAAAATTATTTTCTGCATCTAAAAACATACAGTCAACACTTACCATATTCTACCACAGTAAATCTTTGATGATAAGTTTGACCCTACAAAAAACAAATACAAGAAGATATGTAAATTGTGGTTAGATTATTTGGTTCAGTACATCTGCTCTAGGCCTAGTCGCACGTTCATTCAAGAAAACTGATTCAAGAGTTTGGGCAACCCATTAAGTTATATTTGTTGAAAATGTGTCACTTTAAATACTGAGATAACCAGCTACCAATATTGGATTATAATGCCTATGAAGACAAATATTATTTACTGAATTGCAGTTTCACCATGGCCAGGTACAGAAATTACACTTTTACTGGTATAAGTAAGTAAGTAACTATAAGTAATCAGAAACCGGTCTATACGCCATAACAGAACATAAGTTTGGCACACAAAACCAGTATATACCTATAACAGAAGAGAAGAATGGTGAACACAGACTGGCTTCAACACAGTGAAACACAATCGAAGATTTGTCCCTCACCAAAGGGCAAATGTATGTTCTGTTCACTACTGATCTAAACTATGCTGAAAATCAAGGAACTTAGATAGATTCCACCTCCATCTTCTGAATGTCTGTACCTAGCCCATGAGTCCATCAATTAAGGATCCAGTGTTCCGAGGTGCTACACACTGTAAATATAAACAGTAAAGAAATTATCCCAGCTTCAAAGAGCTTGTAATATAGGATAAGAATCAGACACAGCATTCCACAACTAGGCTTAAAAATTATTCAAAAATTAAAAAAAAATCTGATTTTTTTAGCCCTGTGTACACTGCACTGCTGCAGGGTTTTTGTTGAAGTTACATAAGTGTTGACCTTGGCTCTGACTCTTTTGCTGATTGGTTTAAAAGTTGGAGGTAAGAAATAAGTTCAATACAAAGTATAAAACTGATCAAGGCTTCTTCCTACATTTTTTCTAGTTTTTTAATTTCTTCAGCTACCGCCTTCCTTATTTTGTCTAATAAAAAGTAATCTTCTTGCACATTTAGCCACACAGTTATGATGATGCAGGTCTCTGTAAATCCCTCTAAGCTGTAACCTACTGCCACCAATACTTTTCTTTTAGCATTATCACTTTCCAGGATTGCTTCACACTGTGTAACTCACTGTGTTTTGACAGAAAACATACAAGCCAATCCACCTGGACCATACAATTTAAAACTAAATTCTATTCCATTATTCTCTGCCTATAAAGGACTGGAAGTGTTAGCAAAGAGTGATCTGGCTAAAGATGGCTTTAAGAAATTAGTGCCAACTGGTGCAGGTGGTACTAGCTCACCCAAAATCAGAAAGGTGGGAGCAATCAGGGAAGCAAGGAACTCTTCAGTGAGCTACAACACAAAAAGGAAGCTTACAGGAAATGGGAAGTTCAACAAACAACTGGGAAGCAGAATAAGAGTCTTGCTTGGGCATGCAAGGATGAACTCAGGAAGGTCAAACCAGAATTGAAGTTGCAGCTAGCAAAGGTAACAAGTAGAGTTTCTACAAGTATGTCACCAACAAGAGGAAGATCAGAGAAAGTGTGGGTCACTTACAGAATGGGGGAGGCAACCTACTGACAGATGTGGAAAAGGCTGAAGTACTCAATGTCTTTTTCACCTCAGTTTTCACAGGCAAGGTTAGCCCCCAGACTAATGTACCTGTCAGTACAGTTTGAGGAGGAGATGAGCAGACAACAGGAGCAATAAAACAGACTAGAAACTATTTAGAATAGATGGATGTGCACAAATCTATGGGGTTGGATGCAATGAAAACTCATGGTGATTGGGAGAGGTTCTGGATGATTCAAAAAGGATAAATAATGTGCCCATCTTTAAGAAACAGAAGAAGGAGGATCCAGGAAAATACAAACTAGTCAGCCTCAACTTAATCCCTAGAAAAATCACAGAGCAGGTCTTAAAGGAATCCATTTCTAAGCACTTGGAAAAGAAGGCAGGCATGGATACAACAAAGGCAGGTCACACCTGACCAAACTGATTGCCTTCTAGGATGAGACGACTGGGTCTGTGGATGTGGGGAGAGCAGTGGACATGATATACCTTGACATTAGCAAGGCTTTTGATATGGTCTCCGAAACCATTCTTGAAAACAAGCTAAAGAAGTACGGGTTGGATGAACGGACTATAAATTGAACAGAAAGCTGGCTGGATCATCAGGCTCAAAGGGTAGTAATAGATGGCTCAATTTCTAGTTGGCAGCTGGTGTCAAGTGGAGTGCTGGTGAGATAGAAGTTGGAACCCTGCAGAAATGCCAGAATCTATCTGTGAAAGAAAAAATATTATTGTGTTCTTTTGGGTGCACGAGTTGCTATTTAAAATTTACCATATAACATAGGTCAAAATTGAGCATTGAGAGGATTCAGAGGAGGGCCACCCGCACAATCAGGGGGCAGCAGGGCAGGTCCTACAAGGAGAGGCTAAAGGACCTGAACCTGTTCAGCTTCCACAAGAGAAGGCTGAGGGGGGATCTAGTGGTCTGTTACAAACTGGTCAAGGGGAACCAGCAAGTATTAGGTTCCCTGTTCCCCTGAGCACTGCCAGGAATGACTAGAAATAACGGTCACAAGCTGGCAGAGGGTAGATTCAGGCTAGACATCAGGAGGCACTACTTCACTGTCATGGCAGCTAGGATCTGGAACCAACTTCCAAGCGAAGTGGTACTGGCTCCTACCCTGGGCGTCTTTCAGATGAGGTTAGACAAATACCTCACTGGGGTCATTTGACCCCAGTACTTTTTCCTGCCATGGCAGGGGGTTGGACTTGATGATCTGCTTAGGTCCCTTCTGATCCTACCAACTATGAAACTCTGAAAATTGAAATAATATTGCTATTCTGAGTAGCTCAGAAACTGCTGTGCTGACTGCTAATAAATATTGTCTTAATAGAAGCCTTTCTAAGTCTCTACAGGCACAGAAACAACACTGTGCCTTTTGGTCAAAGAGAGATAATCTTGCATTGCTGCAAAACAATCTTGCATTGCTGAAAGCTGCAAAAGCCTTGCGCTGCTGCAAAAAAACATAAAGGAACTTTTCTGCACAAATGTTAAAAACACATAGGTTTCAGTGTTGCTGCATGCTCTATCCTTGTTGTCTATTGCAGGGGAAAGTTGGGGGGGGTGTTTCCTGATTATACTGGCATCTAGTGGGCAACATTTTTTAATTCCTGAACTTATACTGCATTGCAACTGACTGTAAGCAGACCCTATGTAGACTAAATTAATTCAAAGAAACATTTGGCGATTCTTTTGAATGAATCATATTTTGAAGAGTAGCATAAAATAAATATTTTCTTACATAAGCTATTGTATAACAGTTCCAATACTATGCCGGACTATGCACTAGAATCTCCTGGCATGGACTTGTAGAACATGGAGCCTCCTATTGATTTCAACAGTATATCACTCAAGTAAAGGGGTGTTCAAAGATACAGCACACAGGTCTCATCTAACCTACAGACTATCATCTGGCCAGTGGTGCTGCCTCTTGTTTTTGACTGAACCAGACTGGACTGAAACATACAACAGCCCCATCACCACACACTGCACACAGTGAACAGGACCAGTCCTGAGTGTGCACTGCATGCGATGTGCAAAGCCAAGTGTGGTCCCAGCTGCACACTGCATGAGACACCTGCACTGGACCAGCCCTGCATGTTGGATCCAGTCCATGAGGCCAGTCTATGGGCCTGATTTAGCCTGTGGACTGGGCCCGCACACCTCATCTGGTCCATGGAGTCCAATGAATTTGATACCCTTGCTCTAGTAAATCTTGAAGCAATACCAGTGCCCATCTATAACAACTGAAATGCAGCAAAATAAACTATTAAATATAATGTGAATAAGGAAAAAATATTTTACATAATGTGCATTCTGTTATCTCCCCAGAAGGCACAGTTGTATATACATGACCATCACAGATCCACCCCAAGACAAAGATACTTCTTGGGGTTCACCTTGTGGCATACATGAATATTCTCCCAAATTAGATTTTATCTCTAGTTGTAGCTAGTACAAAGCTGTGTTCTATCATATTGTTCTCCTATATGTATGTATCACAGCAGTGGTGCTCAACTTTTTTGCCTCACAGGCCAGACAGAAGGTGCCCAGTCCCTCCATGGGCCAGATTCAGCCAGTGGGCCTAACCTGGCCCTGATCCAGCCACACGGGTACGAAGTGTGACCTGGCTGTGACCCAACCACATGTGGGCATAGCCTAGCCCCAAACTGGTTGTATGACGGGCAGGTGGAAGGGACACTTGGTCTGGCCCTGATCTGGAAGCACAGGAGTTGGGAATTTGGTGGAGTGAGGTGGGCTGGCGGTATTAATTGCCACTGCTCCCCTAGTACCAAATTTCCTGATTTGTGGGGAACTTCATTGGCTGGGAGTTGCCAGGGCTCTATGAACCAGATATGAGGGTTGAGTACTGCTGTGTTATTGTATTTGACAGAAATGTAATTATGATGTATCTTCATATTACAGCCAAGGATGTGTCAGTAAACCAGTGATTAACTTAAGCAGCCCTCAACTGTTCACACTTAGAAGAGGTAATGGTCATGAATGTGACACCCGTCTCAAAGTTACCAGCAAAGGAAACACCCTAGGAAATAGTCAAGCACTTCTTCTCAGTAGACACCTCTCTCAGAGAGCAAACATTGATGAGGAGACCCACCACAGGATCCAATGTGCAAGTGCTTCCTTTTGGAAATTGCTTCAGCATGTTTTTATTCCTCAGGATCTCCACAAAAACACCAGGAGCCAGGTCTACAATGCAGTAGACAACCACAAACAGAACCCCTGGGGAAATGAGGCATGGCCTGCCTCCATGGGGAGAGGAGGTGTGGCTTGGCCCCAGGGGTGAAGGGGCATGGCCTGTCTCCAAACCAAACCCCTGGGGTAAGGAATATGGCCTGGCTGCAACTGGCAATGTGGGACTTGGGGTCTGGAAATTTGGCAGGGGGGTGGTGATTATTGTAATACTCACCACTCCTCTACTGCCAAATTTCTCACACCATAGGGAGCCCCACGGGCTAGATGTGATGGTTCCATGGGCCAGAGGTTGAGCATCCCTGGTCTAAGAAAAGCAAACTAAGCAAAGAATCTGACAGGAAGAAGCAGAAGGATCTGAAGGGTCAGAGGCAGGGTCTTCAGTCTAACCTAGTAAATCTGGCTAAGAACTGTAACTTTGAATTTGAGGTCTAGAGTAAGAACAGGTTAACCTTCTTCTGTTGTTTTCTTTTGTTTGTTTAGTGTTAGACCTCCATCTATCTCAACATATAGTTACTGACTCCTCATGCTTGTTCTTGTTTTCTCTAATAAATCTTTCCATTATCTTTTTATAACCCACTTAATGTCACAAATTCTTATGATCTCACAGTATTTTGACCATCCAGACTTGCCCCATTCCATAGAAAGAGAGATCCATCTTTTCTGAGCACATGACCAGGCAAGGGTGTGATCTTTCTAGAGGGCAAAATCCCCTTTGAGAAGGGCTGGTGAGGCCCAAGCGAGACAGGTAGGGTTGAGGGATCATAGGTCAAGAAGTTGGCCTCTGGCAGTGCACCTCAAATGGTTCTCAGTAGTCAGCAGCAGACAGCAGAGAAGGTTTAGAGACAGAAAGACAACACAAGGTTCAAAAGCAAACCATCACCATTTTCTGTGCACTGATGTGCATTTTACCACTTATACAACTGCATGTGACGCAGCACAGTGTGTGTCAGCTTCCATATGGAGCAGACTCAATTAATCAAGTCTGTTCCAATGCACCAGATATCCAGTGCATCCCTGCACAAAAATGTATGTGTATAAATGCTTACAGGGGTTGCCTGTATTTGGAAGAATGGAAGAAACAGAGGGGCACAAGGATATTTTACTAAAACTGATGTTGATGGAACAAATAGAATATTTAACCAAATTATTTTACGAAAAATGCTTAGCTATTTTTCCTAAGCAGTGAGATATATTAGACTATGCAAACAAGCTGCAATGGAAGTTGTGGATGTCTCAAGTTTTGTTTTAGTCTTCTATGTACATGGGGAACAAGACAGGAGCTAAAATATGTCAAAGGCTCTCCAAAAATATTCATTTGTGTCTAATATCCTGCGAAGGACTTCCTGATAGTCTGTAAGAAGACAGCCTACGTGCTTAAATGTGCCCCAAGCTATGAAAACCTTTTGGAACTCCTAAAGTAAACAGGTCAAAAGGATTCTGCCAGAGCTAGATTTTATGAGTCTGCATTCACAGGGATAAGTAAGATGGTCTAAAAAGTGATTCGCAACATTTTCAAACTCAAAGCACCTCTCCATAACTTCTGTGAATTCAGCAGCATGCCATTTCAAAAATGAATGTATTTAATACAGTGCTTAAGAGGGGCTAGGCAGTGGGGACAGACCAGCTGCCAAGCAGGGAAAGCTTAAGCCTGCCCTTATGTGCTTATCTCCTCACACTTCTCTTCCACAAGTGGATTAACACACAGGCCTGTGGGGCCCGGGCTCAGGGGCCTCTGCCAATCATGGCCCCTCCTGGGAGGCAGGTGCTGGAGCAGGGGCCTGCCATGCTCCCCAACTTGCAGGGGAAAGTCCTGTTAAGCAATGAAACTCCATCATGCGTTAAACGCATGAGAGCTGGTGGAAGGCAGCGGCTGGGAACATGTATGACCACTCCTTCGGGACGGCTAGGGTGGTGTGGCAATGAGGATCCCTACCACCCCTGCCACTTGCTGCCCAGCTGGCCTCTCCCTCTCCTGCCCCTGTGCCTGGAAGGTGCCTAGTACTACCCTTCCTCCCTCTCAAGTATCAGGTCACAGGACAAGCAGGTGGCTCAGGATGTACCCGGTGCGCACAGAGCCTCCCTAGCTATGCTGGAGCTAAAGCCATCTGCTCAGTAAAATCTCACAGAGCTCCCTCACAGTTAGCTTGGGTGGGGAACTGGGAATTCACACGCACTAGAGCCTGCCTGGTGGGTACATTCAGTTCATGGTGGATGCAGATAGTGTGTTGGCAAGGGGGAAGTGGGGGGGACGGTGCAGATCACACCAGATCCCCTCGTGGGTCAGCATGTCATGCTTTAGTCCTGCTGCCAAAGAGCGGTTTGGGGCACAGAGAAGTAAGAAGCGGCTTGATGCCTACCTGGCTGGGGTCATTTGAGCCCAGTTTTCTTCCTGCCCAGGCAGGGGGTCGGACTTGAAGATCTACAAGGTCCCTTCCAACCCTACTGCTATGATTCTATGAAATAAGGCTGCTGATAGAGAGAGGTCTGCAGCTCTCCCAGGTGATGGCAGCTCATGTGGGGACTTTTGAGCTTTCCAGAGGGTGGTTAGATATAGATCTGTCTGTCTGTCTAGAGAGATACATTATATATAGAAAGAAAGATTGTGTATAGGGAGGGTGTGTTTGTGTGTATATGTGTGTATCTATATAGATACCTACATAAAGAGAGATAGATGTGTGTGTACATATATAGAGAGAGAATTAAGGGAGAGAGACAGAGGGAGAGAGAAAGAGATTGTGTGTGGGTGCATGTATGTATCTATCAATATATCTATACATTTTGGTTAAATAATTATGTGCTGGTAGCATTAAAACACTGGTGTAATGGGTATACAAAAGAGAGAGATTTACAGTATATGAGTTTAGCACATGTTTAATGTTTCAGGAATGATTAAAAAATATTGAGATGTTTCGTGTAGGCCTACTGCTTTCTTTTATTTGCAAGAATCACTAATGGTATTCTCAGACTCAGACTCAAGGCTGCAGATATGGCCTGTATTTTTCTTATAGAAGTTTACCATAGTGTAGGTACAATGTAAAATGTGTATTTAAAAAAAATTAAACAAGAGTCTGCATGACCACTGAACTAAAACATCATTCCTTTCATGTTAGTATACATTTATGGCAATCCCATGCATCTGAGTCATTTTCCTAAGGCAATTGTTTTATTCAGTTCTGTGTGTGGAAAAATTGAGTAGTTATTGCATTGCATGTTGTGCTTTATTTATTAATGCACCATGTAAGCATTTAATGGGTCTAGTTATTAATGCTTTTTGCTACATTCATGTTTCTAATGGGGCATGGGAGACCTCCAATTTTCTGTTTGCTGAGGGCCCCAGTAAATCTTAATCTACCACTGCTCCCTTATCTCCTCATGTTTTCTGCAGCACCCTTTCTAAGGATCTCAGAGCACTCTTGTTGAGAATTTCTGGTCTGAAAGGAGGCTATGTCCCACTAACAGTCAATAGGACTATGAAAAGCATGTTTAGATTTCCCAAGTGCTTTTGAGGAGGGCCACACCTGAACCCACCTTGCCTCCCTTCACTCTTATTCATGCACCCCCAAAGTCACTCCAGTAGGTGTGCCCTGTATATCTGCTCTCAGGCAAGCCAAAAACACAGAGCTGGGGAGCACCTCTTAGAGAACATCCCTGTAGCACCTTCACTATCACATTCTACTTTTTGTGCTCATACCTTCAGGACAGGGCATTCACACAATTCCCACATTTAATAATTTGTATTATTTTCTGTAGTGTTCTGTTTTACCATCTGTTTTTCCTATTGCTAAGCTATCTGTTGTCACACTAAGCCCTTCAAACATTATGCTGTCTTCAAACTACATTTTTTAAATTCTGATTTAAGGGAATGCTGTGCTTTAAAACTTCTTTGTATCCTAGAAAATGTGTTGAGTTGCTGCAAATTAGATTATCAGTGCACATAATCAGTGAATCTTAATCAGTGAAGTTAATCTTTTGTGCTTTCCTACGTTCTCCTGGAACTCCCAATTTAGTCTAAGCCTTCTTTTTTTCATTACATTTTTAAATAATTTTTCCCACTTTTTGGTTTATTTTCTTCCTATTAAAGTGCAACTTATGAACTAAACAAAACATTTAGTGATGCAATACATTTTTATTATGCAAAGCAGTAAGCAAATCAATAATTTATTCATTCTTAATGATTCTTCCACTGATTTGTGTGAACTACCCAGCCTTTCGAAATTACAGTTGCAGTCTTTGATCCTGTGACCTTTTGGAAGTATAGCTGGCTACACACCTGGTAGACTTTTCATGTGCTTACCTGCCATTTATAAATCTAAATGTTTTACTTGAAAGCAGGTAGTTTTTGTTCTAGTCTTTCATAAGAGTCTTCTTTCACAAAGTAATCTTTAGAAAACTCAGTTTAAATAGCATTTGAGTCATAACATCAACTGTGAAAATTAAAAAACTCAAAGCTGAGCACAAATACTCACTTTAATTTTGAAGACCCTGAACTTCAGCTGGTTGTAAAACCACATATTATCAAAACCTTTCTCTAGCATTGCTGTAGCTCCTTTTTCCACCTGATGCTCTTGGTCCTGTAGAGAGCTCTGGACAGACACAGCCCCAATGATTCAAGGCTTCTTGTGCATGAAAGGGGAACTACCTGAAAGCAACCTTACTCCAGGATCAGGGACTGTACTTGTTTTTAATCAACTTAGTTCTTAATCAAAACTATAGTCAACATCAAGGTCTAGCAGGAAGAATAAACATTCCACACAGTTCAACAGGATGAATACTCACATTTTCTTGCACTTGAATAGACCAATCTCCAAGTGGGGGGCTTGATGATAACTGAAAGTTTTTGGAAATCACACCCAAATCTCCTTTCTCTGCCAACCACTGCTGAATCAAATTCCCTCGAGGGTCCTAAAATAAAGCCCATGTTGTATATGAGTGCTGCAACAGTGTGACTTAGCACAAAAATCAGATAACTATACTTTGCCATATGTTCAGACTTTAAACATTGATTCCAGCTTACTGCTAGATTCCCAGTACACTCACCCGGATGTATATGCTTAATAAAGCTCTGTAGGGTTTGAGATCAGGATAGACAGTCACGATCCGAAACTTCACTTCTTGCCCTGGTTTATAGAAAGATTTGTCGGTCTGGATGAAGACAGAAATACTCTTGGACTCAAATAACAATTTGGTCCTGTTAGAGAATATGTGACGGCCTTCAGCATGCCCTTCCACCAGTAACACATAATCTCCAGAAGCACTGTTCAAAGGCAGCTGAAAAGAAAACAGTAATTCAGTGTTACACCCTCATAAGCAGTACCTTGCAAACATGAAAAGAGAGATTGTTTCATAAACATTTGTCTTGTATTCTCAGACATTTTCCTAAACTTGTCAATTAGTTCACAAAGAATTAAATAAGATTTCAGTGCAAATGCAGTGCTACACCTTGGAATATACACAGCTCTATGAAAAATCCTCTTTTCAGATAATGTTGTACCACATATATCCAGCTAAGATTTTAAATCAGAGTCTTTGGAAAGTTTCCAACTGTTGGCTCACTGTAGCCAAAAATAATCTCATCACTTGCACCCTCAAAAACTTCTCTGTAGGCTGAGTCAGATATACAGCCAATTGGGTTACTTGTTTTTACAGAGGTATAGGTTGTAGCCGTGTTGGCCTAAGGACATAGGCAGCAAAAGGAGGGGCAAAAGGGGTTCAGCCCCCACAAATGCCAGGCAGCAGTAGGCATTGCATTAGGGAAGCCTGGCCACAGGGTCCTGCAGTGGGGAAGGGCAGGCACACTGAGCCACCCTGCACACTCACAGCCAGGATCGCAGGCAACCCAGCCGCAGGAAGGTAAATTTCTTTTAATCTGTCTTTCTTATTTCCATGGGCTTGCGGGAGGGCAGATCAAGAACCCCACAGTACAGGAGACAGTGGGGTAGGGGAAGGGCAAATCATTCACCCCTGACCCTGACCCACTCCTTACTGTACCATGGGATTGTCCCATGACCTGGCCTGGCCAGTGGTGGGCCATGGGACAATCAGAGCCCAGCAACTCCTACAGAGGTGTGGCGCCAAGGGGAGAAAGCATGTGGCACCCCTATCTTGGCACTGTGAATGGGGCCCCGGCCCAGCCAGGCTGTGGGACAATCAGAGCCTGGCACCTCCTCCAGAAAGGTGGTGCCAGGCAGCCAAGGGGAGGGCACGTGGCCCCAACCTTGGTATGGGCAAGAGCAGGTCACAACTGCGACCTAGGCTCAGCCTCTGTGCCTTGTTGCCACTGCTTTCAAAGCAGTGGGTGCTGCCGTGTGACTCACTGCCCAGCCTGCCAAGCAGTGGGACACATGGTGGCACCCGCTGCTTTCAAAATGGTGGTAGTGAGGTGCAGAGACACTGAGCAGAGGCTGAGCTCAGGACACACCTGTGACCTACCCTTGCACATGCAAAGATAAAGGGGCCACATGCCCCCCTCCCCTGCTTGGCTGCCCAGCGCCGCACCCCTGGAAGAGCCACTGGGCTCTTGTGGGGACAATGCAGGGCAGAGCAAGATGGTCACAGGGGTCCTGGGGGTTCCATCCACTCCGGCCCAGCGGTGCAGGTGAGACTGGCCCTGCTCCAGCCCCAGCTCTGGATCCCCCCCAGCCAGTACACAGCCAGGGCCAGGAGGCAGCCAGAGCCAGGATGGGGAGACAGCCAGGGCCAGGAGGCAGCTCGGGCTGGGGCCAGAGCAGCAGAGAAACAGCCAAAGCCAGCATGGCCAGCGCTAGTGCAGCTGGAAGGCAGCCATGACTGGTGCACCCAGAGCCAGGAGGCAGCCATGGCGGGGGCCATGTGTGCGTGCATGCACACTTGCATGCTCAGTCCTCCCTCCCCCCAAATATTCTTCCTCCGCCTATGCCTAAGGACATAGGCAGACAAGGTTCTTTGGGTAAAGCTGGTATCTTTTATTAAAGCAACTCAAATAGTTGGAAACAAATTTTTGCAAGCTTTCAGGCACAAACATCCTTCATCAGGCTGAGGAAGCACCTGCAGTTGCTCTGTGCTTTTCCTATATAGAATGAATAGTAAAGAAACTGGGCCTAGTATGCATGCAAGAAATTCAGTCAGTGACATTCTAAATAGTTATATATTTTGGCATTTGATTTTGGGTGTTTGTGCCCAAAAGGATGTTTATCCCTAAAAGCTTGCAAAGAATTTTTTCCAACTATTTGAGTTGCTCTAATAAAAGATATCAGACTTACCGAAAAAGCCTTGTTTTTATAGAGACACCTTCCTCGTTAGCAATCCTTGTTAAATGTCATGGACTGTGAATGAGGACCTGTCATGATACTTTTCTCTGTAATTTTTCCTCCCAAATATAGATTGCCAGCTACTAAGCATGCTAACTAGTTTGGGATTTTTGGACATTTGGGATCCTGGTTTTCTCTGATTAAAATCACAAATTCTCTGATTAAACCCCCAAAATTGATGATTAAAATAAAAGGCCACTAATATAAATATAGGTATCACTTGAACACAGTGTTTTATTGATATATTGATAGCTTTAAAGCAATTTGGAAGCCTACCAGTGTCTCAATCACTATAATAAAAGAAATTCTAAATACCTATACATTTCGCATTTGATTTTGTGTTTTTCATAATGGAAAATCAGACCTCCTGCTCAAACCACTCTATATATCCCAGGGAATTATGCACAGAAAAATTCAAAATTATGTAAAGAAAATTTCAAAATTATACAATATTAATATTATTTTACAAATGAAACTAAATATAACACTATTTGAACCTTCATTAGAAATATATGCAGGTACTCTGGTTGAGGGGTGGGGGTGGGATGGGTGCATGAGGTGGGATTTGTGAAGGTGTGGGGGGGTGGGGCAGGAGCGGGCAATTATTTTGGGCAGAGGGCTGCTTACTGAGTTTTGGCAAGCCATCGAACGCTGCATGACAGGCAGCCCAGGGCAGATTAATATTTTCTAAATTTTTTAGGGGCCCCACGGGCCAGCTAGAGTGGCCTGGAGGGCTGCACCTGGCCCCCAGGCCACATTTTGCCCTCACCTGGTGCGGAGGGTTTCCAAGCAGATTGTAAAGGGGTGTGAGGGGTGTGGGTATGGAAGTATGTGGAGTTTGTGGGTGGGTGTGGGTTTGACCAGCAGCCCTGGCAGTGGAGGGCCCCAGCAAGCACCACTTACCTCAAAGGCTCCAGGAAAGAAAGGGAGCCTGAACCAAGCCCTGGCTGACACAGTCTCAGGCCTACTCCTCCCCTCTTTCCCTCCCCATTGGGACAGGACCTAGGGTTTGCCACCCTATTTGCAAGAAGCTCTTGCAGGCTAGAACTCTACAAGCGTGCAGAAAGCTCTTTGTAAAAGTGTAAAATCGACAGGTAATTCCATTAAATGAAAAAACTGTTTTTTTCTGTTAAAAGGAAAAATCTGTGGGAGTCTTCCATTTTTTTGTGGGAAACAAAAAACCCAGATCCCTGATAATAAACCAACCTATTTCCAGAGTAGATTGGCCTGTTCTGCAGCCAGCAGACATGATCTTTCAGTATGCATGACTAGAAAGGGTTACAGATGAACCACACTGAATAGATAAAAAGTCTGACTAAAAGTATCTTTTCAGCAATTACCTACTACAGTTTCCTTAAAAGGCATTCCAGTATGCCTTATAAACATATTGTCTAATTTTTCCTGGAATAAACTTCCTGTAATGTAAATAGTACATTTCCTTAAACATATATATAGCTGGAACACAAAGAAAAATGCTCTCATTTTTTAACTTCAAATGCTTTAATTTTGATACTTTTCATAGTCCTCAGATTTTTCCAGATTTCAACTAATGATGAGTTTTCCTGGAAAGTTTGAAGAAAAGCCATGGTAAAATATGTGCATGCAGGTTATGCTTTTCTCATTATAAAGAAATACTGGCAGTCCTTTTTAACAGCACTAGTACTATGGACTTTACCATACAAAATGAGAATTTAATAGTGAGATTTCTAGGTCTGGGTGGTGCCTTTCAGTGAATATTGGGGTTGATCTGGCTATGTTACAGCAGTTTAAATGATCCGTACTTAAGTGTACACGCTATATTTCTTATAATACTTCTGAAAGTTAATCTTCAAGTACCAGACCCTACCTAACAAGCTGGCAAAGCTAAGGGAGAGATATGGCCACTATCACATCACAACTGAGCCTTTGGACCCCCAGCTGATGACAAAGCAGCCATGGTCAGCTGTATCAACCAGCTTTGACAGCTTTCAGCACAAATCTGGAACAGCCCTCAAACTCGTACCTCTTGCTCTATGGTGAAGATCTTACCCAAAATAATCACCTTCCATCAGCACATTCTGGGGAGAGACTCAGTAACATGGAAATCAAAACTCCTTCCCTTTCATAACATTGTATACAGAGCCAGTATAGAAATCCGTTCAGCAGTGCCAACTGGATATTGATGCTCTCTGCAGAGTCTTGTGTAGTACATAGGCAAGTTTCAGCCCAAATGAGGTAACAGGAGAGAATTAATGAACAGGGATGCCATGAATCATTCTAGCCCAAATTCTAGATCTTGCAGTTTCATCATTTCTCTAAATATAAAACTCAATTTAAGCCAAAAGGGAATTTTGTTTAAAAAAAGCTTAGGGAGTGGTAGAGCTCTTTAATTGTAAATGTGGAGAAAAGCCTCTGAAGCGAACTATAACAGTTTTAACGTGGAAGTTAAGAGCAGATCTTGAGTATGGTAACAAGAATTACATCTATTAATTCACCAGGTACAGCACTTCAAAAATATTCTATTGTGTTCATTGTGTTCTATTGTGTTCAGTAATTAAAACCCTCTCTTGCTTTTAGAAATTGTTTTAAGGTCATACAATGAGCAAACGTAAATTCCAGGGTGAGAAAAGAGTTATATAAAGAGTAAAAGGATAAATATGTATGTCTGTAAACAATATGTAGATGAAAACATCCACACAGAAATCAATGTGCATTTAGTTTCTTTGGCAAGTTTTCTATTTATAAAAAGTCAAAAATTAAAATAAACCCTGAAGGCATACAGAAAGAAGGAAAACAGGCACACTTTTTCATGTTTCATACAGCAAACATCTGTCACAGGAAAAACATCCTTGTTCAAAATTAGAATTTAACTAAAGTTTTAGACGTAAGAAACTGAACTAAATTTGTACTGTTTTTTCTTAAGCTGGAAGTTTCAGTAGGCCAAATGCCAAAAACATATGATTCACATCTGCTAGCTTCTTGTTTTAAATGCAAGCATCCTAGAAAATATTGACTAAGGACACAGACCCAGTTATAATTTTTCTTCGAAGAATTGTTTAAAGTGAATTAAACTTACATAGGTTTAATTACATGATTTCTAGACTAATGTTGGTGCCATGATATATTTGTGCAAGGTTGAATTTGTGAATATTATAATGTACCTAATATATAGCATTTCATAAAAATGCAGGCCAAAGGTCCAAGAAGTGTTCTGAGTAACAGATAAAAGGAATGAGGAACCTGTTCTATATTATCACCGCATTTCCCTACAATTTCCTCACAATTATTATATCAACAAACTTGCAAGGATTGGTTTGCTACCTGATGAAAAATCCACAAATGCAGTTTGCAGTTCCCAAATATTTTTTCATACATTGTTACTATTATTATTCATGGCAGCCCAAATAGGCTGCTTCATTAGTTTTGATTTCCTAAAAATGTTTAATTCTTCTACAAAACTCATTACATTTTTTCCTTCTTGTTACTTTCCTGGATGTTCTATTTTCTGATCTCCAAGCCAATCAAACTTGTAAAGTCAGTAACGTACATATAGGCATAACTACATTCCAATAAACTATACTGCTATATTTGTATTTCTCGGTTGACAAGGACCATAAGTTTGGTATGTATTTTGCAGAAGGTCAATGCTAAAATAATGGTATGCATTCAGTTAAACCCTTTCATCTAATAAACAACTACTCTAAAAAGGATATTTCATAATTAAAAAAAGAGTTAGGACATTCTTAAACAGCTTTCAGTAGGAGTTCTATTATGTGAATATTTTCTCTTAATTCAGTCTGCTTTCTTCTGCACGCTCTCCATCTAAATGCTACTTTTCCCTAGGCAGAGGATGGAAGCTATGAAGAGCAATTTTCCCTCATTCCCTCCAAAAAAAAAAAAAATGAATATCATCCTTGTCTTCACTTTCATATTCTTAAAATAAGAATAAACAAAGAACAGGTTATGAGAATACAAAATATACCTGTAAACCACATCAGTTACTGGCATGAGCTCTTGCATCAGCCCTGTAAGTCAGTGTTTCCATTGGAAAACATGACAGCTAAAATCAGTAATATGAAGTAACTGTTCACCTGTATTATGTTACCAGCCAATTATACAGAAAGCTACATGGATGACTACCACAGCTATGCTAATGAAAAAAACATTTTCTAGTTAAAGAATGTGTAAGATATACCTTGCCAGAGAGGGGTAAAAGACTGCATTGACTGAACTCTATAGTAGGGTAACCACCTTTTTAAAATGGAAAGGCAGGACACAACATGAGGCTCCCAAGGACAGGGCAGCAGAGTGGGGAGCCCCGAGCCCACAGTGGGCAGCCCACATCCATCCCACACACAAAGCTGGAGGGACACATGCTCCCACATACTTCCTCCCAGGAGTGCAAGCCCCCCCATGACCCACCCACACCCCTTGGATGAGCTGCCTTTGGCTCCGTTCTGCTCCCCAACCCAGCCCTGGGCCACACACACTGTCCTGGCTGGGCAGTACCCCAAGCCCATGCCCCACTCCCTCCCTCACTGTGGGGGCCTCAATCTACCCCTCTCACCTACCTATGCACCCTATTCCCCCATAGACTTACCTACAGGAGCTGCTTTCTATACTGCCTGGCTGTATTTCCAGTCATGTGCATGTTTGTGGGTGCATGTATGCACGTGGCAACCTCTGCATCATAACCCCGGCAGTCTCAAGCACACCCTTGCAGGCTGGAATGTTGCCAGCCTGCAAAGGAAAACCCACTGTTTTCTGTGGCAAATGGAAAACCCAGATCCCTGCAACAAAAGCTGTCCTGGAGTCATGCAGCCAGGGACCAGGACTTGAGGTTCCCATTCCAGGACTCTCCTGCCTCATTAGGATGCATGGTCACCCTACTCTATAGGTTCCTCAGTTGTACCTTCTCAAGCATACCAATCTACCAGTTCCTGGAGTTTCACAGATTTCACAGACATTAGAGCTGGAAGGGACCTCATATGATAATTGGGTCCAGCCCCCTGCCCAAGGGGCAGGAAGTCAGCTAGAGTCAAAGGATTCCAGCAAGATAAGCATGCAAATGTTTCTTAAAAGAGTCCAGAGTATGTGCTTGCACCACCTTGAGGCGGGGGGGAGTCTGTTCTAAGCCTTGGCAGCTCAAAAAGTAAAGACATTTTTCCTTATATTCAGCCTAAAATGGTCTTGCAGGAGATTGTGATGGTTGGACCTTGTCATTCTTTAGGGTGCTCTGGTGAACAGGCATTCCCCCAGGTCTTAATGCATGCCCCTTATACACTTACAGGCTGCCACCAAGTCACCCCTGAGCCTGTGCTTCACCAGGCTGAAGAGTCCCATAGCTCGCCTGTTCTCTTGCCCTCTGATCACAGGCGTGGCTCTCCTCTGGATTCTTTCAAGCTAGTCCACATCCTTCCTGAATTGTGAAGCCCAGAACTGGATGCAGTACTCCAGCTGCAACCTCACCAAAGCCAAGTACAGAGAGAGAATGACATCCTGGGTCTTGCTCTAGATGCATCAGTAGATGCAAGCCAGATCTTTGTTCTCTTTGCTAGCTGAAGTATCAAATTGGTGGCTCATGTACATCTTGTGGTCAATCATGGCCCCAAATCTCTTTTGGCTGTGGTGATAGGGAGTGTAGCATTGCCGAGCCTATAACGTGATGTGGGGTTTTTTTCCGAAGATGAAGCAGCCTTGCATTTCTCCATATGAACGCCATCAGATTTTCATCAGCCCAGCTTGCAAGCCTATCAAGGTCAACTTGGATCACCAGCCTATCCTCAAGTGTGGATACTCTTCCCCAAAGTTTGGAGTCATCAGTGAACTTAGCCAGTCCGCTTCTGACACTAGTGTCCAGATTGTTTATAAAGACATTAAAGAGTACAGGTCCAGGTATGGAGTGTTAGGGGACAACACTGGTCACTGAGTGCCATGTTGATTCAGTTCCATCAGCTACCACTCTCCGGGTCTGACCTCAGAGCCAGTTCCCCAGCCATTGGACTGTGGTGTAGTTAAGGCCACAGTTGCCCAGTTTTTCCATGAGGACATCATGGGCCACCAGGTCAAAGGCTTTTTTAAAGTCCAAATATATTATATCAGCCTCTTCCCTTTTGTCCAGGTGATACGTCACCTGGTCCTAGAAAGAAATGAGTTTGTCAGGGAAGACCTACCTGCAACAAACCCATGCTGGCTGTCTCTCAGAATGTTGCCTTCTATTAGCCTTTCAAGAATGGCTTCTTTGATATTTTTTCCCAGACCTTCCCAGGGACTGAGGTCAGACTGATTGGCCTGTAGTTCCTCCCCTTCTTGAAGACAGGCACCACACTGGCCCTCTTCCAATGTTCAGGTACTTGACCCAAGCACCATGAGTTCTCAAATATCCTTGCCAGTGGCTGCTCTATGGTGTCTGCCAGTTTCTTTAGCACTCTTGGGTGCAATCTATCCAGAACAGCTGATTTGTGGGGATCCAGCCTCTCAAGATGTTCCCTCATAAGATCCACACCAATGGCAGGCATATATTCAGCCTCACCCTGGTCATCCCATATCATGTTAGGCAGGATAGTCCTTCTGGGCTCATGAAAAACCGACGCACAGCAATCATTAAGCAGAATCGCTTTTTCCTGAGTGTCAGTAGTCAGCTGTACCACCTGGTTTAGCAGGGGTCCAATGTTGCCCTTGGTTTTCTTTCAACTCCCCACATATCTGAAAAAGGACTTTTTATTGTCCTTTATTCATGTAGCCAGTTGAAGTTCGGTTGCAACCTTGGCTTTCCTAGTTCACTCCCTACAGGTGCGGACCACTGAAGAATACTCCTCCTTAGTGGTATTTCCCATCTTCTAACCTTCATAAGCCTCTCTTTTCAAACGCAGGAGGTCCATGAGTTGAGCCAAGGTGGTTGTTGAGCCCTTTTACCGCCTTTCTTATGGGTTGGGATGAACTTCCCTTGTGCTTCTAGGGTCACTTCCTTAAGGAACAACTACTCATCATGAACTCCCTTCCCTGTCAAATCATAGCCTCTCAGGGCCTCAAGAACAAGCCTCCTGAGCTTGTGAAAGTCAGCTTTCCTAAAGTCAAGGACTACTGCATTGCTGACTAACTTGCCAGCTTTGAGACAGATAGCGAAAGTGATCATCTTGTGGTCACCGTCTCCCAGCTTCCCTTCAATTTTTAGATTGCTGATTGGAGCATCCCCTCTATCCAGTACCAGGTCCAGCAGCGTCTTACCTCTTGTCAGCCCATAAACATCTTGAAACAGGTGGAGTTCAGCCACGCATGTGAGGAAGCTTTGAGACCGATTGGATTTGGCCAAGTCCTCTTCTATTTCCTGCCCCAGAAAAGTCTCCCTCCACCACCTGCCTCTCAAGCCCCACCCTCCACCTTTACCTTTGCTCTGGACTGGCAGGCTCCATCCCTGCTGCAGCTGGAGGCATAAAGCATGGAGCCAGCACTGCTATTGCAGCTGAACGGAAAAGGATAGAGAGAGAAGTGGCATGGAGGGGGGAGACTGGGGGCAGAAGGGGAGGACACACAGAGGCAAACAGAGGTAGTGGGCTGGGGGAAGGCAGTAGGCAGCAGCTGTGACTCCAGCTCCAGCCCAGCCACCATAGCATCTGCCTGCCCCACCCCACTCCCTTGTGCTTGACTATAAGGCAAGGGGCCTTTCCCTCTGCCCCCATGCTAAATGGTAGGGAGAGAACCTCATCTTCTAATGGAGCAAATATGGCACACGCCATGCAGAGGATTTAACTTGGGAATATTCTGAGGAGCACTAAGGGCTGTCCAAATAGCAATTTATGTATTCAGTTCATTACATCTTTTTCTTTTCCTGAATTATCCATAAAAGGACTGCAATTTGTTTGAAGACTGAATATTTGTGCAGATATTGAACTTTGATGTGAATGCACAACTTTGAACTTTTCTGCTGTAATACTTCAGGTATTCAGTATTTGTCATTCACTTCCAACTACTTTGATCAGACAGATCACTTAAAACCAGAATTCAAAGATACTGAGTATCTGCAGTTTGATAGTTCCTGTGGATTCTCAAAACCTTAAAAAGGCCTTAGAAAACTAGAAAATTAGTTCTTTTGTAGGACAGCATAACTCCTAAAGCAGGCTACCAGCACTGACTCTCGTGATTATAAATTCAAAATTCTCTTTCCATACATTTTATGTAATGCTTGATTAATTTTGTGTTTGAATCTACATTCTTATTTTAAGTTTGTCTACATTAAACACGCAAATCCTAAAAAGGACTGTACATAAACATTGTTCACATTGTTGATTTAATATCTGGATTTTTTTGCATCACTTGGCTCTACTAAGAAGCATTCACAGTGTGTTGATGTGATAAACAAACTTTGACAAACTCTTCAGCTTCACAACAGCTGATGTGCTGGCAATAACTGCTGTCCCCATCTCAAACAGAGCCTCCAAAATAGAAAACTAAGCAGTGGCATGTGTCTGCATATATCTCCTTGAGGGCTTATAGGCTCGCCTTGTCCTAATACCTTGCCTCAGCTCTGGTCAACTCTCTTACTCCTGATTTCTGTGACTGGCTCCTGATCTCTAGTTTGTTCCTGAGTATGACTTAGGTTTTACACCTATCTTCCCAACTCTAGCCCCTGCATCTAACAGCTCTCAGCTTCCTGATTTTAAATTCTCCTTCTGCCTTGGCTTCTGGTTCTCTGGATTTTGTTCTGGCCCTCCCTCTCCCTGACTCTTAACCTGATTTTCTGACTCCCAGATGTTAACCTTCTGACATGTGACCCAGCTCTAACCACTGGGATGACAGCAAATCCTGGTCCCAGAGTTTATTCACCATTTTTGTCAGCAGCTACCAAATATCAGGTGCTCTGAGACAGTCTTATGCCAGCTGATATTGGACACTTCCTCCTTAAACTTTTAATTATTTGTTACAAACCTCAAAGCATTTGGACTAGAACAGTGCTGGTTTGATGGTCAGCAGCTAGTCTTTAAATTTGAAAATAACTAGCACCATGCACAAAATATGTCATGCCACCAACACAAGCCAATAAAGTACGTAATGAGAGACTACAGTATTTCAACAATCACCTTTTCTGTCAAGTATAATAGGAAAAGGAATACTTACTGCTGGAAGAACAAGTATCCCAAAGGAACCTATATTTAAAAAGGGAAAAGAAAAAGAAAAATTAAATTCTGAACTACCTCTTCAGCAATAACTAGCTAACAATTCATATACAGCCATGCATTGCTGAAGCTTCCTGCCACATTCTTACCAACATGAGTGGCCGGGGTGGATCCAAGGGGGCGACAAGCGTACTAGTATACTTGGACCCCCTTTTATTCTTGGTCCAACCAAAGTTTAAACCCAACTACCTTGCAGTGGCAGCATCATTTCAGGTCAGGCAGTGCTAACTGACTTCATGGCTCATTTTAATCTACCTGATCCCTTCTACAACCCTTTATTCCACAGGTGTTAACAATCCTCTCTTCTTTTTAATGGTATTGATGTCCCCTGAAGCTATCCTTTGTTCTGAAATTCTTTCTGTTATCTGTTCCTGGTAAATGAAACTCCTGTATCACAGCCTTTCAGATTGCTTTTACTTTCATCTTAAACTTAATAATACAGCCCTAGTTCCTTAGCACATTAGTAAAGCTTCTCATTTATTTTTTACTAGATAAAACTGTGTGTTATTTTATATGTGATGATGCACCTCACCATCTGCACCTCCCTTTTCAAAATTTTAGATCCATCTCTGTGAGTGGTATTCCAGGCTTGGTTGGAGATGTACCAAAACTTGGAAATTTGTGATAAAGCAGCTTCAGACACTTATAGTTCCTAGGATTAAACAAAGATGGCATCATATTCCATCTCTACTCCCTAGCATTACTCTAACACATCAGGAGATCTAATCCCATATTCTTTCTTCCAACTACTTACTCCTTTATTTAAATCTCGGTGCCCATGAAAGAACAGAACAGGAGTTGGTAAAAGCGAGGCACGGTGTGATCAAACATTGTGCAAACTGACTTGTAATAGTTCTGTGAATCCATTTCAGTGACTTTTTTAAATATGAGATTTGAAATGTAATGAAAACAATACTTCCTAAGACTTAAAATACAGATAATATCCAGTGAAGTCATTTTTTCAGAACAGCTATACCAAAGATACCAAATGCCTTCTTTAGCCTCCAAACCTAACCTCAACAGCAAATTCTTGCAGCAAAGCTATGAAGTCACTCCTTCCTAGTAATAGCTCTCTTTCCCTGTGCATAATATCTGTGCGAATTAATCTGAAGGCTCTTCAAGAAAGGGACTTGCTATTTTCACACTCTTTGACCAAAACAAACATTTTAAGCGAGGGGCAGGATTCTGTTTCCATTTTTGTGCCTAAATGGCAGTTTGCTAGCTATCTAAGTGGCATTTTTGGTACTTAAACATAGGTTGTAATTCTGCTACTTCTGCACTGTACACATATAAGAGTGTGCACATATGCTGAGCATGTGCAGTCACATACACACTGGTCAGGCATGTATGCAGCTAAGTACTTGAGCATAAGTCTGGAAAAAGGGAGAAAGAAGAGACCCCTTTTACCATTTAGTCCCAAGAATTGAGTGAATAGGGCACTTGCCAAGGAACTGGGAGATGCATGCTAAGTCTCACATTGTGGGTTTGACCCTGTGTTAATACAACATCCTTGTATACTGTTCTAACCACCATGCCAGAGGTAAAAAATTATCTAGTCCCTTTTCTAGCACTCCTTTTAAAACTATCTCGCTGCCCTTTGCATTGAATAGCCATTGGATAAGATGGATGGAGAGCAGTGCAGAAGAAACTTTTCATCCTATTGAGAACACAGGTTTAGCATTGACTCAGGCAGGGGTAGGCAAAATACAGCCCACAGGTTGGTTCCAGCCTGCCAGGTGATTTCATCCAGCTCATGGGAGCCCTCCAAAATCTAAAAGACAACTATCACCAGCCTTTGGCTGCCTCTCTGAAGGCCAGTGCCTCCGTGCAGGAGGGTCAGTGCCCGCTGCAGCAGCAGCTCTCAGTCTGATTGCTAAGCAACCAACACCCACCCCAGCCTGGCGTGGCCTGCCCCGGTCCCAACCCCAAGGTAGGGGATACTGGAGACAAGAAGCTTCTGCCTGGCAGAGGCTCTAGTCTGGCAGCCCTGTGGCTGTTTCCAGCCTCCCTCCCTGCAAGAGTGACAATTCAGGCAAGGGCCCCACTGGGCCAGGGGCCAGGGACTCCCACTGAGGGAAGAGGGGCCAGGGCTACAGGAACAGCGTGCTATGGGGCTGGCTCAGGCTGGCCCCACACGCTGCTGCCATGTGTAGCTGGAGATTCAGGAGGGAACGCGAGGAGCTGCGTGCTATGGAGCCAGGCTGAGCCAGCCCTGCACACTGCTACCACATGTGGCTCAGGCAACTCGCACACTCCAGGGACCCACCCACACCCCCCCCACCATACTCACACACCCTCCCACACACACACTCACACCCTCGTACACACCACCCACTCCCCTCACCCCACCATACTCATAGCCACACCCATACCCTCCCCTACACCCTACAAACGCACACACCCATGCATCCCACCCTCCACTATACCCACACCCCACACACATGCCCTCGCTCCCTAACCACACACCCCTCACATATAACCATCTACCCCCAATATACAAGAGTAACAGCCATTATGCAATCACCTCTATATACACTATGCAAGCACACTTAAACCAGGAAAAATATATATTTTGAAATAAAATTAAAGTATGTTATCATAGATTATTATGTTTTAGTATATAATTTGGGGCTTTTTCCAGTTCTAAGATGGCACCCCGCCCCAAAAGGAAGACTTCAATGGCAAGGGGATAGGCTTTCCATAGCAAAGGCCAGGGGCTAGGGGCAGGACCCTGGTCCCAAAATGGTAACCAGGGGGGCGCAGCACCTGTCAAGGAGTGGAGCCCTTTGTGCCCCTGGGGTGGGTGTTGGTTGCTCACCAAAACTCATTAAGCAGACCTCCAGCTGAAATAATTGCCCACTCCTGCCTTAGAAGGCAGCAGCCATCTTACTGGTAACCACACCCTTTCTCACTTTTTCTCTTCTTCCTGGCCCCTTCTCTTGCCTGATGAGGAAGTCAACTTCAAGAGAAATCTGGATGATGCTTTTATATGATGTGGTGGATAAAGCACTGTGCTACAAAGTCAAGAGATACAGGTTCAAACAGCCTCTGGGGACAGGGAGCTAGAATGCAGGTATTTACTTCCTGGGTAAGAGCCCTAACCACTCAGCTGTTGAGACTAAAACATGTGTGGGTCCACCCCCTCTGGCATCTAACACCCACTAGTCACAGGTTTATGTCCAGTCTCATTTTCAGGACTTACACACATTTGCTTAATCACATACATGCCTGAACACTGCATAGTCTATTGCGCATACTCAGCCTACATAGACTTAAGAGTCCACAGTGTTGGGGTAAAGAATCACAACCTGCACGAGTGCCAAAAATGTCACATACGTGGTTCTAAAGATGTCACAGGGGCCAAAAACAGTTTTATATCCATAACAGAACAGAAGTTCAGCACTCAAACTGGTTTAAAAATGGTGGAACCTGATCTAAGATTTGCCCCCCTCACTAAAGGACAAATGTGTGTTCTGTTTGCTACTGATCTAAACTATGCCGCTTACAGAAAACTGTGTCACTTATACCGATTCTACCTTAGGCTTTTTGAATGTTTGTACCTAGCCTTAAGCACACAAATGGAACAGAATTCCACCCCAAGTCTTCAGGAAAGTAACATATGCAGGCCTTCAGCTCAACATCTAACTCCTGCTTCAGACTATTAGCATTCTACTTACTATAGTCATAGCTAGATTATTCAAACATTAATTAAACAGCATGTCAAAATCTTCCAGCTAAATTCTTCTGATTCCTTAGCACAAATGTGCCCTTCACTTTTAAATGTAATATTTGCTCAAGTAGCATGAATGCCTGCATTTATTTCCTAATTTTGTATACTCCCCTACCCCCACATAATTTTTTCTCAGAAATATACACCTTGTTTGGTTAACCTTTTTAGCTGCAGACAGATGTAATTATATATTATTTTAAAAGGCAGGAGAAGGGGACTTACTACCCAGGAATGCATGTCAGCTGAGTCTATTTAAATGTTTCACAGGTCTACTCCTATAGCAGCGTTGTAAAGCTAAATCACTGTAACTTTCATTCAGATTAGCATGAATGAATAAATAAAAAAGCATGTTAGTTTAAAGTTACAGCATGTTAGTTTCCACTTCAAGTAGAATAAAGTAGACAAATGAAAAAGTTATAGCAGATCTGCTGTAAAGTGCTATAATTTTAAAGCCTGTTAAGCATTTGTTTATCTCAAGCTGAATAGCTCAGATCCTGCAATCCAATTTGCATTCTGTCTATCCTTTGCTGCACTTTCTATTACAGAAAACTTTTTTCTTCTTCTCATTCCACTAGAAAACTACATTCTGACATCATTCTAGCTTTTTTTTCCGTACAAATAAAGTATGCAGTTCTTATAAACAACATAAAAGAAGTTTCATACTTTGGACTGTATAACATGTATATAATACTGGCAAGAAATATTAGTATTCTCAACTGAACCTGCAACCTAGCCAAACACATATTTTCAAAGCAGTGTCAGGGATTCAGATCATTCAAAGTAATGGGGGCTCCTGATTTAGATACCCTGGATCCGTCGTTGTTGTCATCATCATCAAGATAATCATCAGTAACAACAAATGGTTCCAGAATCTCAATAGGTCTAGCAATTTGCTAACTCTACCGCCTCTGTCTTTCTCCTTAATTTCCTTCTACAGATTCACAGGTTCATAGACATTAGGGCTGAAAAGGACCTCGGGAGATCAAGTCCAGCCCCCTGCTGGACTCGAGCAGCAAAAAGTCAGCTCAGGTCAAAGGATCTCAGCAAGGTAAGAATCCAAAGGCTTCTTAAAGGAGTCCAGAGGAAGTGCTACATGGAGAGCATGTAGCCTCAGCCAGTTCCCTGGCGAATTCCTGGTCAAGCTCCTGTTGCTGGTTAGGGGGTCTGTAGTTGACTCCTACCATTGTGTCCCCCGTGCTATGTTCCGCATGTATTTTAACCCAGAGGGTCTCTAATCACCTTCCCTGGGCGAAAATGTCAGCTTGCAGGGATGTGTAGCTATTCTTGACATAGAGAGCTACACCTTCATCCCTTTTATATGCACAATCTCTCCTGTACAAGGCATAGCGATCTATACCTGTGACCCAGTCACAGCTGGAGTCCCACCAGGTCTCCATTATTCCTATGAGATCATAGTTATTCTTGTTTAGTAAGAGGACCAGTTCCTCCTGTTTGTTCCCCAAACTCCTGGCACAGGTGTACAGACACTTAAGCATCCCATTGGGAGCCCCAGGCTTCCTTACATTCCCAGGAGGACACTGTTCCAGGGCTTGGGTAGGAGTGGATTCCCTTGGGTGCCCTAACCTGTTTGTTTTGTAGTTATTGCCTGACAGGCTTGCTTTGGTGGCTGTCCACCCAGCAGGCTTAGTTTAAAGCCCAATCAAGCAGGTCAGCCACTGTGGCTGAGAAGAGCTTCCTCCCCAGAGAAGTGAGGTGGAGGCCATCTCTTCCCAGCAGACCACTGCCTCTCTCACCAATGAGCAGACTGTGATCATGGAAGCCAAAGGCTTCATGTTAACACCAGCACCACACTCTTTGGTTGACTACCTCAGTCCGCCTCCACCTCCTCAGTCCATGTCCCGTAACCAAGAAGGATCAAGGAAAAAATTACCTGTGTCCCCAACGCCCTAAGCCCCACTCACGAATTAATTGAGTCTGCTCCAAAGCACTGGATGTCCAGCACATCACAGCATGAAAAGGTATGTGTATAAATGCCTCTAGTCTCTAACTTGCACAAAGCAGTAGGTGGTATAAACCTAGTACATAGCTTCACTTCTCCAGGGACATCTCTGTTCTACCACAATCCTTTTACACTTCTGAAGTTCCCTGTCAGATGCCGTCTTTCCAGTTCTTCTCTAATTCTTCCATCAATCATAGTCCACGAGCCAAATGCTTTAAACCTACTGGCAGCATTTAACACTGACAAACTGCTGGGGCAAATCCATAGAGGAGCCCAGTGGTGCAGTTGTACCCCCTTCGGTCCCTGCTCCACCCAAACTTTAAAACCACCTGCCTGGAAAGGGCAGCAACATTTCTATTCAGGCAGGGCTGAGAATCAATTCATTTCATGGCTCATCATTATGTCCTCAATTTCTGATAATCTCTCTCCACTCCATAGTTGTTAACAATCCTCTGTCCTTTTTAATGGTCTTGATGTTTCACTATTTTATCCTTTCTTCTGCAATTTTGCTGTCTGCTAGCCATTCCTGGTAATGTCTCTCTTCTATTTCACAGCCATGCTCTAACTAAAAACCTTAACTCAGGTGTAGTAATATGAATTTAAATGTAGAAATGACTGACAGTGAAAACACTCAAGATTTTGTATTTATTTTTTTGTTTTGTCTGATCAAAAGATGTACATTTAACTATAATAACTACAAGGCTAATGACATCATATCTTTTGACTATTTCTTACCTAGTTTATTGTGGTTTTTTCAAATGGCTACAGCAGCTAGCCACTTAGAACACATTCCAATAATTATATTTGTTTTTGCTTTGATCTTAAACTGATTAATATAGCACTAGCCCCCTACTATATCAGTAAAACTCGTTTCTCTTTAACTGGAAAAAATGTGCTGTGTTAAATGTGATGTCCCAAACCATCTGTACCTTCTTTTCAAAGGTATTCATTTCTAAGCACTTGGAGGAAAAGGTGATTAGGAACAGTCAGCATGGATTTACCAAAGGCAAGTCACTCCTGACCAACCTGTTTGCCTTCTAAGATAAGATAACTGGCTCTGTGGATGCAGGGAGACCAATGGATGTGGTATACCACTATTTTAGCAACGCTTTTAATATGGTCTTTTACAGCATTCTTGCAGGCAAGCTAAGGAAGTACATGTTGGATGAATGGACTGTAAGGTAGATAGAAACACAGCTGAAGAATTACTAGTCAGAGGGTTGTAGCCAATAGCTCAATGCCTAGTTGGCAGCCAGTGTCAAGTAGAGTGCCCCATGGGTAGGTTCTGGGGCTGATTTTGTTCAATATCTTCATCAGTGACCTGGAAGATGGGATGGAGTGTTCCCTCAGCAAGTTGGCGGATGATATCAAGCTGTAGGGAGTACTGGATACCCTACAGGGTAGAGCTAGAATTCAGCAAGACCTTGACAAATTGGAGGACTGAACCAAAATAAATCTTACAAAGTTCAATAAGGACAAGTGCAAAGCCCTGCACTTAGGACAGAACAATCCCATGCACTGATACAGGCTGTGGACAGATTGTCCAAGCAGCAGGTTTACAGTAAAAGACCTGGAAGTTACAGTGGACATGACATAAGCTAAATATGAGCCAACAGTGTTCCCGAGTTATGAAGAAAGCTAATAGTATTCTGGGCTGCATTAGTAGGAGCATTGCCAGCAGATCAAGGGACGTGATTCTTCCTCTCTATTTAGCGCTGGTGAGGCTACATCTGGAGTACTGTATGCAGTTTTGCCCCCCACCACTACACAAAGGATGTTGACAAGCTGGAGAGAGTCCAATGGTGGGCAACAAAAATGGTTAGGGGGCTGCAGCACATGACTTCTGAGGAGAGGCTGAAGGAACTGAGTATAAACTCAGTTATTGTCTGTAGAAGAGAAGACTGAAGGTGGAGATTTAACAGCAGCCTTTAAGTACCTGAAGGATGGTTCCAAGGAGGATGGAGCTAGACTGTTCTCAAAGGTGGCAGATAACAGAACAAGGAGCAATAGTCTCAAGATGCAGCAAATGAAGTTTAGGTTTGACGTCTGGAAAATCTCTCTCACTAAGAGAGTAGTAAACCACTGAAACAGCTTACTTAGGCAAGGGAATCTAAATCCTTGGAGGTTTTTAAGACCCAGCTAGACAAAGCTTTGGCTGGGATGATCTAGTTGAAGCTGGTCCTGCTTTGAGCAGGGGATAGGACCAGATGGGCTCCTGAGGTCCCTTCCAACCCTAATGTTCTGTGATCCTATTATTCTAATTTTGTGAGCACACAAAGTCCTCAGACCTGAAGAAGTGCACTTTGTACCTAAAACTTTGACTTACATCTCTCCCCAGTATACTGTTGGTCCAATAAAAGCTATCACCAAAAAAATCCTTGTCTCTTGCATCATTTTGGAACACTGGATCTGTGTCCTTGCACCTATCCGCTCTGTCAGCTAACCTAATCACTTGGCTGACCACAAAGAAAGCTACTCTGGTTACATACAGCTACTCTGTGTCTTTCTTCTTGAACCATGTTGCAGCTCCCTGGGAGCAACCATGTCTAACACAGAGAAAGCAAGATTTGGCATCCATTTGCATTATCAGCAGAACAGTTCATTATTCCCCATAAAGGCAATGGGTTTGAGAACAATAGTATTGCAAAGGTATAATTGTGTAATTTATCTTGAAGAACTTTTATCACTGATGAATACTTATGAAAACAAAAATACTTGGTCACTCTTATGCATACATTCTTCCCTGCTAAAACATAAGTCCCAGTCTTGAAACCTTTACTCAAACAAATCTGCTATGGACTCCAAAGAAAATTTTCCCAGAAGAGTTTTCAAAACTTTGCCAAAATGACTGGCTTCTTTTTATTTGAAAAAATTTAAATATTATTTTCTTCCTGGACAAAAAAAAAAAAAAAAAATCAAATCAATTACTCTATATTTCAAAGCTAATAATTATTAAAAATAGATAGGAGTAAATACATGTTTTTGAATGAAAATAAATCTTCATGAAGTAAAACCAGCATAGTTTAGCCATTTTCGAATAGTCACAGGAAAAATCCCATCTTGCATATATAACCCCTTAATATTAAAACCAGGGTGCAGCCAAATGACTCATACCCACAAACCTCCCTGCACGTTCCAAGATCTAAGTCGGCCTCCTTAAATAGAGGATCTTACACAGCCGTGGGTACAATCTAGCCTTAAGCAACTCATAAATCTTCTCCATTGTGCTTTTGCTTCACTTAGAATCACAATGTTTTCCTTCCTAATCCCTCTCTATATACATTTCCTTTCAGCTAAAATGTAGCTTATGAAGTTATTCACCAAGAAACTCCACACACCAGCTGACCTCCTTAGCCACAGAGGCTTCTGGAGTCCCAGGCAACAAGCAAATAATAAATATTTTCCTTCACTCTGGCAACTGAAAATGGCAGCATTTAGCATTCTGAGGTATATCACCAGCAGACAATCTAAAATCTATCCAGTCTGGTTGCTATACCCAGCAATACCAGGGGTAACTAGGACCAATGGTCACAAGTTACTGGACAGCAGGTTTAGGTTGGACATTAGGAGGCACTACTTCACAGTTAGGGTGGCTAGGACGT
>JAGPOW010003642.1:55270697-55291023 GCA_030014935.1 Caiman crocodilus | reverse complement strand
ACCCTGGCACTCGTTTCCTGCCAATTGGCGGGGGGTCAGACTAGATGGCCTGCTCTAGGCCCCTTCTGACCCTAGGTACTATGATACTATGACTATGAATTCAGAAGCTGCCAATTCAGAACTTCAGGGAGTCCCAAATGTCCGATCTGTTGGGAATCTGAGCTCCACTCCTGATTTAATGACTCTTCCATTCCTGATACCAGTCAGACAGAGGTCTATATCTAGTGAACTCTATTAAGAAAAAAAGAACCCTGAAGGAAACTTAAAGGAAACCCTGACTGATAGAATCCTTGATAAAAGGAGCTATGGGATTTTAATGGTGACAGAAGCAGATTGTAGGACAACATATTTAACAATAAAGAAAATATTATCAAATAAACTGCTCTAATTGGCCTGGTTGAATTTTCTGTCTCAGTCCCTGGGTTCTGTGTATGTGAGAGACTGTTCAGGTGTGCACAATGCAGTGTCACAGAGATACTTGAGCTAGATCTGAGCTAGCTTGCTTGGATAATGGAAGCAGTTGTGCTGTGTTAGCATCATACTTCAGCACAGTAAATAGCTTGTGTGCAGTACTATGTTGCTCATGCAAGTCTTCTGTTTCTGGTACTTGAACCAGTTCAGAATAGCCTAGCTTGGGTATCTCTACATGTCCCTATGCTGTCTTACATTGTCCTACTCAACGCGAGATACAAATGCAGCATGGATGGATATATCCAGCCTAACTTCAATCTGGCTAACACAGGTAACAACCACAATGAAGATGTGGCAGTTTAGACTTTCATCTGCTGGGAACCCTGACTCCAGACTGAGGTTACTAGCATACTATCAGATATCCAGACCACTGTGGCTTTATTGCTATTGTTACCCATGTCAGCTGCATTTAAGCCTAGTTCAGTTATGCCGACATGTTACAATCACACATCCCAGCTTCAAGCAGATATACCTTCTGAGAGGTGCTGGAAATGTGACACAACACAGGATTCTGCAAGGTACATGGCAACTTTCAATTTAGTCCAACATAACACAAAGACAAATTTTAAAACGTGGCCAGTGCTTCTCCATTACATGCCAGCATACATCCATAATGGCAAGTGGCACATACATTAGATCAGAGCTGTCCAAATTCTACGCCTTCAGGGGCCATCCTACGCAGGATGCACCAAATGAGGCATGAGCTACTGGGCTGTGCACCACACAGATGCTCTCTCTACCCCCACTGCACTATGTGCCCACATAGGCATCCCCCTCCCCACTGCACAGGCACCCCACCACTGCATCAGGTATGTGCATTTCTCCCCCACCCCCCGCTTCAAGGCCTCAATCCCCCTCTTGTGTGCAGCCCTAGACCCATGCTACGTTCCCCATGCAGCGCACCACATTGCCCTGCCCTTCCCTTGGGAGTGCACACAGGAAGCTGCTGCCAGAGGAGCGAGGCGGACCCACAAGTTCCAGCTACTGTTGCAGCTGGAGCAACAGAGAGGAGCAGAAGGCTAGACAGGAGCCTAGGGACTGCAACTTAATTCCTGATGGGCCATATGTGGCCAGTAGGGTACCAGTTAGACAGGCCAGCACTAGAGCACTAGGCACTGGATCCAGCCACAGACTAGTTCATGTGTCACCCCGATCTAGGTCCCAATGTTTAGTGACAAGGGAGCAGTAGCAGAATTAATAACCACAGGGCTCCTAGAGCCACCGCTCCCCTGCTGCCAAATTCCCAGACCCATGGGTAGTCCTATGGACCAGCTAACTTGGCTCTGTATGCTGGAACTGGCATGTGGACTGTACTACAAGCATCACTGGTATATGCCATACAATGGAAGTTTGCTGGAGATGCATGTGATGGCTTTAGTACTGGTTTTAAAGGTTAATGCTCTATAGGCTTGTCTGGTTCTGGCCAGCTCTTTAGTTGGCATAAACTGGCATAGATCCATGGACTTCTACAGAGCTACACTGACTGAAAACATATCCTTTTTGTAACTTTAGAGTATAAGTAGTCCTGCAAGTACTTTCAGTACTAAAACTTTAAGTTCTTACTCAGTCAAACCTCTTACAGAAACTAATGAACATTTTGTCCAAGTAATCATTGAGAAAAAACTGGGATCCTCTTATTTAAGCAGAAGAGACCCCAAACTCATGAACACTGCTACACAAAACTGTTACATAAAACAGTGGATTCATTCCATCCAGAAAGAGCACACACCAACTGCAGATGCTTCCTCAGCCTGATGAAGGGTTTTTAAACCCAAAAGCTTGCTAAGAAAAATGTTTCAAACTATTTAAGTTGATCTAATAAAAAAAAAAAATCAGATTCACCTAAAGAACCTTGTCTACATAAAACAGTGTGCACTTCTATAGGCAGAAGGCCTGCTATGATATTGCCTTGAAACTTATGCAGTAACTTATATCAGTACAAAATCTGATTATAAATCAGACCCGCCCTCATCAGTAAGCAACACAAGTTCTTCTCTTCCGTGGAATCTCCCGCCCCCACAAGAGAAGAAGCTCTTCTGGGAACTCAGGAGAGCCACTGGTATGCCTTAGCAGAAGCTGGCATAGAACAGCAGGCTGGACCAAATGAAAACAAAAAGCTCCTTACTATCCCAGTGTGAATAACCTAAAACTTCTGCAGGGCAGAAGTGGGAGGTAAAGGTCTTGTGCATAACAGCAGAAGAAGGAGGAAGCTTTATAAGATCAAGATTGCTGAGTTTCTCTTAGACCTGATACTAATCCCTGGATACAAGAAGTCTCTTTCCAAGCACTTAAACCAGTTTTACATGTCTTGCAAAACCCAGAGGCAGATGTTACATATTTTTGAGTTTGAACTCTTGGTATTAGACCTAGTTGGAAATTTTCAACCAGAATGATTTTCCAACAGAAAACTGATTTACTTCAAAATCAAAATTCTACATGTTCCAATCTAATCAGCTGAACATTAAACTGCATTTTCCTAGTGTCACATGTAGCCAGTCTCATGGGAACTCTCATCTGCATGCCACACTATCTGCCAGGATGCAGACCAGGCTTTTTTCTGCTCGAGTGATCTGAAACTCACACAGCAAAATATGTCATGGAGAAATGCAGTTTGACCAATGAGCTTGGTCCTTTGGAGAAAACAGGAGCATTTAGCACACACTTCCTGTGAGGTAAAGTATCCTGAAAAAAAAATGCTATTTAATGTTGAACTAAATTGAAACAAAGTATTATCATCAAACTAAAGTACTGAAACAAAACATTTTGATTCAGGAATATAAAACTGACTTATTTCAATCAAAATGCAGAAACAAAATGTTTTATCTTTTCTGAATCTAAATATTAACAAATGTTAATCTGGGAGATATTTTTATGTTTCTATTTTTCATCCTTGTTTGGAATGTCAAGAAATGGTTCAAACATCAAAGTTTCCAAAAGGATGGAAATTATAATTTTTGCTCAATTTCAACTGGCCCCTTATTAATTAACTAGGCATAAATATACCAACTTGGAATCCTCCTGTAACAATTTGCACTCTCCTAAAAAAAGATATGATGGCCTGAATATATACTCTCTGACATGACACAACAGGCAAGAACTTCAGTCAGTATAAATCAGTGCATCACCCTGAAATCAATAACTATTTTACAGAAATGGAGGATTATTCTTATATTCTTATATTCATATTTGGTTGGAAGATGTTACTAATTAATTCACCTTTCTCTGCTAACTCAACTTATATGTTCTTTACACTGTGACGGGAAGGAAAGTTTAGGCTACTTCAAGTTAAAATCATTGAAATGACGTAATTTCTTTCTTTTGGCAGCTGCATTTGAATTTTCATGTTAATGAAAGTTTTATAAGAAAGTACAAGCAATGAAAACTCTTTTTCCCAAGAAGCTTGTTTCAAAACAACTTATTTGGTGGGAAACTGAGAAAATTTGTTCTACAAAGTTATTTTTCTATTTGCAGAAAACCTATATGAATACCATTCTTAACCACATTGAAAGAATTCTCATTGGCTACTGTGACACAGACATAGCACCTATAAAGATGTTATAGCAAGGACAAAAATATTTATAAAGAAAAAATGTGTTTGGACAGCAAAAGAAAACCTATACAATTATTTAAATGATATTAAGTGTATACAAACTTAATAGTATTGATGTGGCTTGTGCAAGTCTAACTCATGCTAAATTAAGGCCTGTCATGATAAGGAAATCCAACACAGAAGCATAGAATACTGATTCATGATAGATGGCTGTTACACTAATACAAACAGGGATTTAGCCTGTCCATAGCAGAGGTTTTGCTTTGGTTGGCAAATATCCAGTGGTAATTCAGCCCTTAAAAGAACATAAACAAGTACTTATTTAAATTTTCTGCTAGAGGGGATAAAAGAAGGCTTACTCTTATACTGTCTTGTTTTATTATTCAAAAGGCACCTAAATGCTATAGTGATGAGGGCCACATAATCACTTGAGATTACAGAGGACTCCTAACACAGTTCAACTAAGATTAAACAATTTCCTGCCCACAGGAGATAAGAACCTATCAAACATATCCTGCCACATCACAGATGAACCACAGGGGGAACTGAGGACAGAAGTTAGGAATCAGCTACTATACACCTTCATGTTCTCCATGTAAATGCTTAATTTACCCTGTCATGTACCTGAGTCAGCACCATGTCTAGATAAACCGTCTTTAACCCCCCCAGGGAGGGATGTCTAAACAATTTACAGAGCCAGTGATTGTAAGTCATACAAGCCAGCCACACAGCCAATTCTGGATGTTGGGCTATCAGTCTCAAAAAGGCAGCAAAGACACCTATTTACCTTTAGAGAAACAACCACCAACCTGGGATCCCGGTCGACAGGTGGATCCCGGGGCCTCTGGCTAGATCCTGGGCTGGGGGGGACAGCTAGGCACGCGCACATGCACACACCCACCACCCCCAGCCCCAGCAAGTCAATCTGTAGAGGAGGGAAGGGGCAGGGGCCAGATAGAGGTCCCTGCGGTAAGCAACTGACTGTGTGGCCCAGCCAGGAGCAGGGGAAGGTAAGCAGGGCCCCAGCCCAGCTGGGTAGTGGGAGGATTGGAGCCCAGGGGGGCTCCTTCAGGGGCACAAGGGGACTCCCTCCCCGTCTCTGCGGGGATTGGAGGCGGCAGAGGCGGGTGCTGCACCTCGAATCCTGGTGCAGCTGGCCACGTGTGGGCATGGCTCAGCTCAACAGTAGGGACTCGTGCAGCAGCAGCCCCAGCCCAGTCAGGTCTGGGAAGACCTGGTTGTCCAGGGGCGTGTAGAGGGCTCCTGTCACTGGGCCACGAGGGCACAGGTTGGGGGGGGCATGAGCCCTCAGGGCCTCTGCCAGGCTGCACCCAGTGCCACATCCCCCCCTGCCCCTCCCCACGCCCTGGACAACAGAGTCCCAGACCTGGCCAGGCCAGCACCCAACACCACATTCATTTGGGTGCTGGGCACGGCACAGAAGTAGGATCAGGCCGTAGCTCAGCTCCACAGTCCAGGGGCTCAAGGGGCGGGGTGGCAGGGCAGATCCTGGGGTGCATTTACTTCCAAAAAGTGATCTTCACCATAAAAAGGTTGGAGACCACTGCATATGGGGCTCTTAAGTTTTCTGATGACTACCTGCCCATTGAGGAAACTCCATAACCTCCAATACTACAGGATTTCTAAATAACAGGCTAAACACCAACTTGCTTTGTAAATTCTGATGAGTTATCACTCAACAGAAAGATCTATTAAAGACATTACATAAGAATACAAATGCACTTTATTTGCATACGCCAGTAGCCATAATTTACAAGGATCAAATAGGTCAGTTTCAGCAGCTCATTAAAAATGTCCGTGTCTGCAATTACACCAAGATTAGGAAGCAGAAGTAAATGCATAATGCAGCTCGTCCACTGTCTATTGCACATTTCCCCATAGGTTAATGCAGAGACCCAATGATGCAGCTAGCACATACAATGCAACTTCTGGCTGCCACAGCTCCATACAATCTTAACTGCAATTGCATGGTTGCAGCAACTGTCATTTCTTTCTGCCCCTCACACACCACAGTCGGTGCCTGGAGTGACTGCCCCAGTTGCCCCACCCTAGTTACACCACTAGGTGGGTACGGAGACAATGAAGCTGTTCACAAGGCCACTGGAAAGACCTATGAGTGAATCTGTTTAACCCAGAGCTCTTTACAAATGGTTGTGTCACACCGACAAAAATAGGGAACTACGGCTGCTCTGCCCTGTTGGTTGAAAGCACTTTTGCTCCACACTATCATAGCAACTACCATTCAAATATATCTTCTGAAACCATGAGTGAGTCACTTGGTATAGCAAACAAATATTAGTTGTACAGAAATGAATCAGTGACATGTTTATAACAAAAGAGATTTAGCCTATCAAGTATATTCCCTTACCGTGTTGTTGTTTAATAACACAACCATTAGGGTTTTCTACTGTTTCATATATTAATTTAGTCATATTATTAACCATGTAAAACACAGCTCCTAGCAAAAATAATTTTTCCAGTGTTTACATAGATGATCTCTGCACTTGTCTGAACTTGTTAATCATATCCACACTCTATCATACTTAGTAGATTTCAGTTTGTAAAACCAATTTTGTAAACCATTAATTCAGAGTTAACTCTTGTTTCTTTCACTGCAGAGGTGATATCTAATTAATACAAATTAATTTACAACTACACCTAAAAATTATGCATAATTTCAACTAGCTCCTCCAGTCCATAAATAGTTTTTCCGTATTTTGCCTTAAACAAAACTTACTGAGTCATATTTAAGCCTAAAAATAATTTTAATATCAATGTATCTGATTTATAACTTGTAATAACAATGTATTCTAAGCAAAAGTATTTTAAAGCCTACATCTGATTTTCCACATATATGCAATTTCACTTATTTCACATAATTTAGTTCAAATAACAGAACTTGTCTACCCTGCCAGGCTCCAGCCTACACTCCTACTGTAAAGCACCTAGCACTGCTATAGGCCTCCTAATGCTCACGCAGGCATTGTCCTATTGTGCAACTACAGAGCAACTAGCTCTGCAGTGAGTACTCATAGTCACTGCTTCCCTGAACCAGCTCTCCTGCAGCATCTCCCTCACAGTTTTCCCCCACCTGAGGCTTTCCCTGGGCTCTTTTCTCGATTAAAGTAATAGAGATCCCAGGGTCTGTTATAGCATCCAACAGATTATTTTTTTTAATTTCTGGAAGCATTTTCTTGGGGCTTTGGTTTTATAACACCCTATTTGGGTCCATCAAACTTGGTAGCCATGCCTTCTGTTAGCATCTTCTGGAATATTTTCCTCCAATTGTATTTGTAAGTAAATTTATTCCAGGCTAAAGGTGGTACTCTAAGGAGAATATTGCTGTGTTCCTTAGATTTAAAACTGTAGTTACATTTAGGGTTAAATCTATAGTTACTTCAAAATCACCCAAAATCTGACTGTGCTCTTTTTTAAGTGCTGGCACAGTGGCACTTGTTCATTCCCCATGCATCACAAAACTACTGCCCTAACTTGAATGGTTCAGATTTGCTTTGACTGGTACTCTGAGGAGCTCTCCTTGTAACATCTAGGCTAGCTGCCCAGCTTAACGGCTAGATTGTACGGTGATGATGTCTTGCTTTTTTTTGAAAAAAACAAGTCTGTCTACAACGCAGCAGTAAACCAATTTTACATGTGATCAATTACTGCTTGCCATAGGTGAGGAAAATCACTCTGCAACACAGACAACAAAAATAAATCTTAGTCCTTGAAATTTAACTTGCTTGTCTCTTGTTCTCATCATTTTTCACTTGTTCCCTCATGAAATGTCAATAGCACAACATATGTAGACAGGAAAATAAAATATGACTAATAAGCTAATGCAATGCTTCTATATTCATTCCCATACAGTCTGGAGGTATTTTCAATAGTGGAGTCACCCAGATCATTTCTAATAACAGGATATGTATGGTCATAGCTTCTCCAAAGACATTCTTTCTAGGTTCTTCTATTCTGCTGCAGGCAATGCAATCTCTTTTTCTTCCTGAACTTCACTGTTACTTTTGATCCTGCTTATTTGTACAAGGCAACCTACAACCTTAATGTGGATTATCAGGATTCACTTACAAATTGTAGGAGGGGTAACCTTTCCAAACTGTGCATTGGTGCCAAGATTGCCAAAAACAGTGTACTATACCAGGGACAGGCAAAGTCTAGCCCACAGGCTGGATTGGGCCTGTGGGAGATCCATTTCCCAGTAACTTCTGCCCATGTCACTGCAGCTGTTTTCATGGAAACACCAGGAGCGGTGGCATCAAAACAGCACAAGGCCAAGGTTTCCATAGAGACTGGCCTCCGCAGCACTGGCAGGGCATTCAGCTGGGCAGGGAGCTGCTCCGCACCTAAGATCTTGCAGCTGTGACAGCATGGTCCAGGCAGGAATGTGCAGGCAGTAGATGGTGGCTCTTCCTCAGCTGTGGACCTTACTGTCACCATTGCAAGATCCCAGCCCCAGAGCAGCTCCCCGCTCAGCCACGCACCCTGTCAGTGCTGCTGGGGCCAATTTGCATGGAAACCCTGACTCCACGCTGCATGGCGATGCTGCTGCTGCTAGGGCCTCCATGGAAACCAGCCACAGCGAAGCAGGTGGGAGCTGCTGGGACATGGAGTCCAGCCACCAGCCAGATCCACTATTTTGCCTACCCCTGGACTATATAGCTACTCTGACATGGCAATGACAGGCCACTGGTGGCCAACTTCAGGGCAAATCTTCACGTCTTGGCAGACCAGTTATTCAGAAGTTCACTCACCTTGGTAATATTTTGAATGGTCATACAAACATTGTCAAGAAGATAATGTACCACTTGAATAAATCTATCAGAGCTTTTGGCAAGTCAGTGAACTTAACATGGGGGTCAGTGTAGGAGCAAACACTCCCATACCACCTAATTAAAGCACATGAGAGCACATGCTTAACTTTACTGTGCTTCACTGAACAGGAATGCAATTATATATGTGTTTCAATTGAAGCATACAGGTAAGTACCTTGCTCAATGAGGGCCTGCATATTAAACTAGATTGATGAATATCTGAATTGATGAATATCCTGGTTGTAAGATACCCAACATGATCAATAACTTCAGCTGCCCTACCAATATCTGCCCTGCCAATGGGCTAGATACTACAGGCTACCAGCCTCTGGGGTATCACTGCACCACAAAAACGGAATGGATTAGAATGGTATTGTTATATTAATAAATAGACTTAACCCAAGATGTTAATACAGTCAAAAGAAGCAATACTTTCATGGTACTAAATCCAACAGTGACATAATTTAACATGAGGATGTTTTGCTGTTAAGAAGGTGGGTATAGAATTTTAGTCCACTGTACCTCTGAGTAACTATTCTCAATACAACATTCTCCTGATATATACTGAAGCGCGCCTACGCTGCAAACCTTGACACAAGTCCCTGTATTGCAGCTTTGTAAGTAAAGTTTTCTTTTTGCAACTATCACGCGTGCTGTGCCTAATTCCACTCCATTGGCAGCCCCATTCCAGCCAATTTCTCGGCCCCCACGGTCTGAACTACCAACAATGAATAATTTAAGTCTGAAATCAGGTTTCTAAGCACCAGAGCAGTGAAGTTCAGCAACCATCTTCCAGTAGAAGTGAGGACAAACACACCTACCTACTTTTAAAATGGATCTTGATTAATCAACATGATATGGTTGCATTTAATGAATAAGAACAGGATATCCTAGTCCTGTATTCCTGTGTTTTTATGTAGACTCTGGGGCTAAAAGGAACCACCTCAGCCGGGGTATCTCAATGATCCAGCTACTTCCAGCTGTCAGAATTGCATCTATGAGGCTCAGGCTGCTCTAATGTACATAAAGGATAGGACCAATGCACAGTAAATCCTGGAACCCAGGGGCCAGTCTTTGCAGGTCCAATTTTTGGCCAGCGTTAAAATAACTCATAAGGCTTTCTCATGTACTTTGTTTTGACAATCGCATGGTGTTCACAGCCAGCTCCTCCCCACACTGATCGCCCCCCACACACACACCTTCTTCCTCCTGCTTGATTATATAAACAATCAGCTGCATCTAGGTGCTTTATGAGCAGGTTTTCATAGATTTCATAGACATTAGGGGCTGGAAGGGACCTCATGAGATCATTTGAGTCCAGCCCCCTCTTCCCCCGCAAATACATTTTGTCTTGACCCTGAATCTTTCAATAAACTTCAGAGAACGCAGAGTCTCTCAGATAGTCTTATGATCTGGCCTAAGCCCTGGGATCCAAAGTACTTTCAGGAACTCAAACCCATTATATCACACTAACATTAATATTTGTTATTGTTACTCCCAATGTGCCCAGAATGAGTTATGACACCTATGTGCAAACCACTAAATATTCAGCAAACAGTTCCACCTTATGAACTAGTGTTTTCCTCCTTGCATTGACCAAATGTGTTAAAACAAGACCAGTCCACCAGCTAAAAATACAGGTATGTTTCAAGAGTGAGGCAGTTAGGAGGAAGGTAATAATGTGCACTGAAATCTCTTTTGGCTCATGCGACCAACTTACCTTTTTCAAAGACAAGCTCCCCACTCAGCAGGGAATCATTTCCTCTGAGCACTTCCCCTCTGACTGTGACTTGTAGTGGGCTGTCTTGCAGCAGAACAACCCCAACAGTTACATTTGCACCAGGCCTGATGTTACAGGGAGCTGCCACTAGAAATGTGGGGCTGGAAAACATAAAAGGCAGAGGAAAACCCTCAAATCTACTCCTCCCAGCCTTATATTTAGTCATACTGTTTTACAAAAGGAGAACAGTGTTGATGGCAAATTCTGTATTTCTGCTTTTCCATCAAGCTTATTGCATAACAGCACATAGCCTCCTCCGTGCACAGGAAGCTTAAACAAGTGCTGTTCTATGATTCCAATCATTTCACCTCTCACTAATAAGGAAGGGAAGCTACATTGAAGGTATTTTACTGCAAGGGAGGTGGCAGTGCCAGGGCACAGTTTTACTTGTCCTCTCTCACATCAGTCCATAGAAATCAAGTGCAGTTGAAAAATGCACACATTAAAGCTTGGATCTGTGAGTTATGCCAGTCGTGTAGACCCCAGCACCTCCGCCACCATCCACCAATGCCAGCAGCCGCCCCCAAGGTGAGCAGAGGACAACTCTTGCATAGAGAAACACTCAGGCTGAGAGTCGGGTTGGACATGGACCTGATTTTCCCCCCAGTCTAGTGGAAGCAGGAGGAGACCCCAAGCCAAACAACAGCAGCAAAAGCCCTGGGGGGGACCGAACAGCTGAGCCTACTCCCTGAAGTGGCTCCGAAGCTGGCAGGAAAGCAAAAGCCGCCCTGCCACTGTCCTAACACACTGGGACCCAGGTGCTGAGACCAGAGCAAAACAGAGGGGATTTGTAATCACGCCTGCTCCCTGGTATGGAAGTTCCTGAGCGAGTCCTGCTTGTAACTCACTGCCCAGGGGACAGGGCTGGGGCGAGCTGGGGGCAGGGGGTCTCCATCTATTGCTGCCAGGGGGCTCCTACCCAGCTTGCCCAGGATCCGAGGCCAAGGATGCAGCCCGCTGTCCCGCTCCCACGGAAAGCAGCGGCAGCCCCGCGCAGCCCGCCCCGGCCTCCCCCGCCCCGCGGGTCCCCGCGTACCCGGCTGCGGCGCCCCCGGAGAGCAGGCCCAGGGCAGGCAGGGCGGCGCGGAGCAGCGCGGCCAGGGCCGGGCGCAGCATGCTCCTCGGGCGGCGGCGGGCGATGCTCTAGTCCCGCGCCCGCTGCCCGCGTCCCCCCTGCGCGCGGCTGGGAGGAGCCGCCCGTCTCGCCCGCCCGCTCCAGCAGCCGCCGGTCCGAGCCGCTCCGCCCCGGCCGATGCGTGGTCCAGAGGGACAGACGTGGTCCTTGTCCTGGGCGTCGGGGCGGCAACCACGAGCGTCTCCCAGCGCTGCCTGCACCGAGACTGTCACACATACAGACCTAGAAATCAGCCCCGGATACACATTTAGACCTAGAAATACACACACACACACACATACACACACAGCTGAGTGTATACACACACCCACATAAATTTGTGTGAATACATACGCGTGTATACACATGCATGCATACACACTATACACGTGTGTTATGTGTACACACACGTATGTGCACACATGCACACATGGGCACATACTATACATACATGTATACACAAGTAGGCATGTATGCACACACATATACAACTATGCATATATACACATGCACATATACATACAGATATGCACATATACACACACACGTATGTATCCACACACCCCTATACGTACATATGCACACACACACATTTATAGATATATCAATTTATATCTCCAGCCACTGCTGCTCCACAATCCCCTTCTCTTCCATCTTCTGACAGAAACCTTCATTCACAGCTTGTACCGGACCTAAGGATGCAGGCAAAAAAAAAAAATCCAAAAACACCCCACTGGCACCTAGCATTAAATGTGCCACATATGTCAAACAGACGAGGAGCTTGCAATACATTTTCTAAAACTTCTTGTTTATTCCAAAAATGTTGGAAGGATGGTGGCTTGCCTCAGCACTCTAGGTCCAGCTGTCAGCCATGCTGGGTGTAGTATTCAAGCCGAGCCAAGAGTGGAGAAAAGCAGTCATGACAGCCTGCCCCTTCTGTAACTGACCAGAGGTAAACATGAGCCTTGGCAGTATTTAAAGCAGCCCAGTGGCTACTTCAGTTTGCAATAGGAACATCTACATGTGCTTCTTTTAAGCCATTTTTAAGGCACATTTAGGGCACAGATCTACACGTGCGCACCCTTAATGCAACTTAAAAATGGTGATTTAAGCCTGAATTTGATACCTGCATAAAACAGGCATCAAATTTAGGTGCAAATAGCTAAATCACATTAGTGCATGTGTAGATGCACTAATGCACATTAACATAGTGCATGTTAATGAGCATTAGCAGGTCTGCACATGTTAATGCAACTTAGCTATTCATGCCTAAGTTTAATGTGCCTTAACGTGCATTACTGTATCCACATGTAGCTGTGCACCTACATCGCCTTAATGTGCCTTAAGCAAAAGTGCGTTAAGTTTAGGCACGCACAAATACATGTGTAAACGTCCACTGATGGGTAATGTCACCCTGATCTGGTTGGCCTTATTCACTACTGTAATATAAGTGTTAAATAATAAAGGAATTATTAGGTCATCAGAGCCTCTTCGGAGCCCAAGAGGGCTCTGACCACAGCCCCTTCCTTGCACATACTTGGGATGAGGCTTCCTAAACCAAGTAGGGCATTACCCCAGTATTTCCATCTGCCTTGTTAAGGCAGCTTTATAACCCCTTTTCATGCCTCCACACTGGAGATGAAGATATGGTACTGTAGGTAAATGCAGTCGCTTTTATTCATGGGTTTGCATTATTACAGGTCTCATTTATTAGTAGCTAGGAATCAATTAAGACATCAATTCATCAGAAGACTTAAGTGCATGACTAATTTTAAGAAATCCCTTTAGGCTAGATTCTCACTAGTTCTCCCTCATTCAGACTTCCAAAGAACAGCCTGACCTTCAAAAGCATTCAGCACCCAATAGCTGCCATTACAACATGCCCAGATTTCTGGGAACACAGGCACTGCATGTGCTGAGCTCTTCTGAAAACCGGTCCTTAAAAACATAGCATCTCACAGGAGGCAGCAGCAACAAGCGCCATGCCTCTTCTGCATGCACACCCATACTCGTAATAACCATGGGAACCAGAACACCCCCCCCCCCCTGGGGTGTGCCCTCAACAGAGACAGGCTTCAAAGTGCACAGGGTAAAAATGACTCAGGGCATAAATAGAGAATAAGCATGTTCATTCTTGTTTGGCTTAACCACTAGCCTTCTCATGCTTATTAGGTGGGTGCTCCTGGTAGACTTAACTTCTGTTCTCAGTAAAAGTAATTTGCCATGCAACAGTATCCATTACAGGACTGTGTGTAACTGTCCATACACACCTTTATCCTGGTTGCTTATTTGTACCTTGCAGTGAGGCTTTGCCTGGATTAGGACTTAAAAACGTATTGTTAGATTGTGCATGTAAATTCATGCAGTGCTGCCTAATCAAGTCTCTCAAAACTCAAAGAAAGCAAGTTGTATTTTAGGTTATCCTAAATTAGTCAAATTAAAACCTAAAGGGAAGCCCAGGCTTTAACTCAGCCAGCTTAGTTTTTGCTAAAATTAAAGTTTCTCTGTGTGTCTCTCATGTCCCCAGTGTAAACTGGAGCAGCCTCATCTACTCTGCACAAAACAATCAGATTAAATGGTTTATGGTATTGTTATTAATCTGTCAAAAGATATGTACTTCCCTAAGCAAAATGTCATGGTTTTATTATAATGTACCTAGGTTCCAAGAGCATAGAAATACCCATCTGGAAGAGCATCAGCCCATAAGTAAGTTTTAAATGCTTGGCTCTTATCAACACCTGAGAGATTAATCATTAATTTAATTTGAATCAGAAAGGAAGTGCACAGCAAGTTACTGAGATCAGCCTCAGAGAAAAAATTGTCTTGAACCAGAACTCTACGCACAATAATTTAAAACGTAAAGCACACAGGATGAATGGATTTAATAATCCTTGGCTGTTCCGAGCCAACAAAATAGTTATATTAAGGATTCTATTTATGATATACAACAACATGTTGTTCCTTTCAAAGTATTGCCAGCAAGGAAAAAGCAGTAAAAAAAAAAAAAATCAATCTTCTATTTGCTTTCATCTTATAGAGCTGGACACAAACTGAGGAGGTAAAGATAGCCATGCTCCAACTGCTGCTTCTGCTTCTGCAGGGGCAGCTGGAACATTTGGGGCAAGGGCGTAAGCACTGACTCTGTGGGTGCTCTGGGGCTCAAGCACTCACCCGAAAAAAAATTAGCCAGTGCTCAGCCAGTCCAGTGGCAGCAACAGAAGGGAACTTCTGAGGTTGGGGGCTTACACTGCTCAGACAGCAGGAGAGCTATACGTGGCACAGGTTTTGGGAGCCCATATGACATGCAGTTACTACAACATGGGACCCCTGTGGTATGCAGCACAGGGCCCATGACTAAGGCAGCATGCAGCCCCCAGCCACTTTAAAGTTGGACAGCCCTGGTCTACTATACAATCCAAAGGTGCAAGTGCAGCTCAGGCAGACATACCTGAATCTAATAATAGTGAAGGCTGCAGAAGCATGATATTTCACTATCCTAGCTGCAGTTTTCCAGCTGCAAAAGCCACCCAAGACTGGGGTAAATTCTTTGACAAGGTAAATTCTTTGGCAAATAGTGCAAAGAGCCTGTGCTATTCAGCAGTTACTCTATTATTGGTGCCCAAATAAACCAGTTTAAAGCTATCTTAGGTCAAATACATGTGATCACATTTCTGGACTATAGCAATTGGATGCCAACCTTTCTGGCAGGTGTGCCACAAGTTAAGTCCCTTGTCTTTGCTGAGTATCACTCCTATCTCCCTCCACTGTCCTACTGGCTGCTCTGCTTTCTGCTCCTTCCCTGTGCTTCCTACTCCATCAGCTGCTCTGCTTTCTGCTCCCTGCTCTATATGTCATTGTGCTGCCCACCCTCTCCCTGATTCGCTGCACTGCACACACAGATGCTGACCATGACTTGTGACACTCATCCTACAAGTTGGCCACCTTGGATTACAGCATAGACACACAGTAAGAAGAACATGCATTTGAAGGAACACGGATTGTGAGCTACACAAGCAGGCAGGCAGTCCCATTGAAGTCAGTAGCACTTCTGGCCTTGTTAACATCAAAAATCATACTACCTAGCAATATTGTAATGAGGCAAAACTAGAATGGAAACAGATACAAAGAGCAGGTTTATTCAAAATGTATAAGACTGTGTAACAGGGAGCAACTGAAGCAGATATGTCCCCAGCTAGGTGAAGACAGCTGATTCTGAAATGGCTGCAAAGGAGTAGGCAGTTAGGGACCCATAGGTTGCAAGTGCCTACTGTGTGACTAACTGCCTAGCCCTGGGTAGGCAGCAGGGAAACTACTGCAGCTTGGCCAAAGGAACAGCACTATGCTGTTCTGGAGACTGAGAGGACATCCCTGCAGCCACCTGACCAGAAGGGGAGAATCCCAGGGGATAGGAGCCTGGGTTCCAGGGCAGAGGGAACAGTACAGTTTTAAAATCTGTGAGACGAGCCAATGCCATCAAGAAGCAGAAGCAGAAGCCGCAGGCCCAGTCAAATACTCTCAAGGACTAGAAGAGTGTGGAGAGGGCTTCTACAGTGGCGTGGTGACTCTGAGGAAACTTTGAGTCTTTTAGTTGGGAGTGGTTGCTTGCATTTATGTTGTGTTTAAGTTTGGTACCAAAGGACTGAATGGTGACTGTACAATAAGTAAGAAGGCCACACCAGATTTTAAGCCCTGCCAGGGGTGGGGTGCAAGACAGGGAGACAGAGGCAAGCCTGAGGCCAAGAGGGCCAGAGCCTAAGACACAAGAGGGCAATGAGAGGCTGAGACTGGAAGGCCAGGCCAGAGCAAGAGGGCCCAGACTACAAGTCTGCAGCCAGAGTAACCTGTAGGCTAAGGGTAGTAGGGCCAAAGCCTATACAGGAAAGTAAATGGGAACAGTTACACCTGTGAAGCCACACTCATGTCTCACTAGAACCACAGGTTGTGACCACTGGCCAGGAGTAGTGCCAGCTGGGCACCTGTAGATCTGCCTGTGGAGAGCCATGGAGCGTTGGTTAGTGGGCAGAGGGTGAAGAGATCACAAGATGTCATTTAGACACTAGTGAGAGCACTCTGGGACTCAGGGACAACCTGAGTTATACCAGTATATCATCAAGGTGTGGCAGAAGAGATCAAAAGGTGAGGTTACATAAAGCAGTGTTTCTCAACCCAGTCAGATCACAGGAAGCAGCTTGTGTAAGTTGCTAGTCTAGCCTGGAGTGGTAGTGGTGGGATAGTGCAGGTTCCTCCTTTCAGTATCTTTTCCCAGACAGTAGGGGACATGATGGGAGGGATGAAAGAGGAGCAGGTGCAGGAAGGAGAAAAGTCTGCTCATCACCACTGCTGTCCCCAGCCAAGCCTGGCACTATACACAGCTGATCCCCACAGCCATCCCTCTGCCCACCAGGTCCAATGAGGTATAAAGGCAGTTCTGGGTCTTCCCCACGTGCCCTAGTCAGCCACTGACAGTGGCAGTGGAGGAGAGAGTCCCCCTTTCTGCCCTATCACCCAGCATCCCCCACTGGCCCAGGGACTGTACCTGTGGCCTGAGGGGCAGTAAGCTACATCCCTCTTTGCTAAATCCTAGATCCACCTTGGCCTGGGTCCAGTGATGTTTAACATGTTTATCGACTATTTGGATGCCATATAAAAAGCTTCCTGGTGAAGTCTGCAGATGACACAAAACTGGAAGAACTTTTGTGACACAATGGAGGAGAGAAGTAGAATGCAAAAAGATCTTGATTGTTTGGAGATCTGTGCTAAAGACAACAGAAAGAAGTTTGGTGCATGCAGACAAGTTGCTACATCTAAAGAAGATTAACCAATGCACAAATACAGAATGGGAAATGGTTGGGTGCTAGCATTGTTGGGAAGGACTTAGGGGTGCAGGAGAAAAGGGAGTAATCACAGGCTCAACCTAAGTCAGTAACGTGATATAGTCACAAAATTAAAAACCAACATATGTACTGTATTGCATGTTGTATAAGTCAAGGTTTGAAGCCCAATTTTTAACTCTTAAAATTCAACCTCAACTTATACACTGGATCAATGTCCCCTGCAAGCAGGCTCAGCACTTGGCTGGCATGGCCCCATCCCCTGCAAGTGGGGCTGCCCGCAGGGGATGGGGCCAAGGATGGGACCAGGCTCAGTGCTCAGCTGCTGCGACCCAGGCAATGCCGCTCACAAGGGATGGGGCCGGCCTGGCCCCAGCCCCTGCAAGTAGCTCCAGACTTGGTGCTCAGCTGGCACAGCTCCAACTCCTGCGAGCAGCACTGCCTGAGCCTGAATAAAATGTAGGTCAACTTATATACCATGCCTATGAAAATCCTAACTTCACCTCAGAAAAATCAGGGTCAGCCAATACCCCATGTCAACCTATGCACTGTGAAATACAGTTAATTTGGGCTGTGTGAGATGCAAGGCACAGGGGCGCATCTGCAAATCGTTCTATGGCAGCACTGTTACTGCACCATGCTTAGTACTAGTTTGGAAGTACTAGTACTTTTGGAAATACTAAAGCCCAGCACAGTAACTGCCTGTACTGCATTGTGCATGCAAAACCCAGTTAGTTTTCACTGCTACTTCATCATAGTGGTACGCTAAAATGGGGAAGCGTGCCACTATGGTGAAGTAGGTGCCAGTTATGTGTAGACTCATGTGATCGCTACATCACCATAGAGTGCCATACAGCAATATGTAGACATGCCCAGTGATAGTACCACTCTACTCAGTGTTGGTTAGGCCTCAGGTAGAAGTCTGGGTTCCACATTTTAAAAAGGATATGAAAAACCTGGAGAAGGTCCAGAGGCGAGCATCAAAAATGATAAAGCAGTTGCAAGGCAAATTGTACAAGTAAATGTTGAAAGAACTCAGCATGTTTAGCTTGCAGAAAAAGCGATTAAGGTGGACCATTATAGCAGTTCTCAAACAATTGAAAGGCTGCCGTAAAGAAGCAGAACAACTGTTCTCCTTCCTTGCAAGACATGAAGTAAAGGCTTTAAAATTGGTGCAAAGCAGTTGTGGATTATAACTCATAAAAACGTCTTTAGTGTCAAAACATCAAGGGAGTGACATCCCAGGGAAGCAGGAACAGAACATAAAATTCTTCAGATCCCAATAATGCCAGACTGAGACTTGAGGCTGCTCTCAGCCCAATTCTGTGGACTGGGCAGGAGGCATCTATATCCCAGACCTCTGGACTGATAGTTTTAGCAAAGTTCATATATTCATGTATACATTATACAGCTAAGCTGAAAAGTAAATTCCCATCATGCTTGTATTTATGTTTAGTTGGTACCAAATTATAACACTTTATGGAACATTCCGTAAGTCCAGCAAATTTACGCAGTGGATGATGCTGGGAGGGATGGCTATGGGGAATTTTGGGGTAGTTATAGCCAACCCTGTAGCCACCCCTCCCAGTGCCGTCGCCCGTTCCAGTAGGAGCCCACACCACCACACCCTCCATCCAATAGGAGCCCAGCCCCACCCCTGCCGGGAAGCCTTCTATTGCCCCATGCACAATTTGGCAGGGGAGCACATGCATCTTGCCCCGATGCCAGGGGGCGCTATCTGCGGATCTGTTCCAAGGATTTCATAGACATTAGGGCTGGAAGGGACCCTGAAAGATCATCAAGTCCAGTCCCCTGCCCAAAGGGCAGGAAGTCAGCTGAGGTCTTAGAATCCCAGCAAGATAAGCATTCAATTTACTCTTGAAGGTGTTCAATGTAGGTGCTCGAACCACCTCCAATGGCAGGCTGTTCCAGACCTCAGGGGCTCAAACAGTAAAGAAATTCTTCCTTATGTCCAGCCTGAAACAGTCTTGCAGTAGTTTGTCACCATTTGACCTCATCATGCCTTGGGGTGCTCTGGTGAACAAATATTCCCCCAGAAACTGGTGGTCACTCTTGATAAACTTATAGGTGGCCATCAGATCACCCCGAGCCTGCGCTTTTCCAGGCTAAAGAGCCCCATAACTCTCAGTCTGTTGTCATAAGGTCTGTTTTCCTGACCTCTGATCATGAGTGTGGCTCTTCTCTTAGACTCTCTCAAGCTTCTCCACATCCTTTTTAAATTGTGGGGCCCAAAACTGGATGCAGTACTCCAGCTGCAGCCTCATCAAGGCCGAGTACATGGGGAGAATGACGTCCCGGGATTTTCTTGAGAAGCATCCATGCATGCAAGCCAGCATTTTGGTCGCTTTCCTAGCTGCAGCATCACATTGAAGACACGTTCATCTTGCGGAAAATGACGACCCCCAAGTCTCTTTCTTCTGCAGTGCTAGCCAATGTAGCACTGCCAAGCCTATAAGGATGCTGCAGGTTTTTCCTCCCAAGGTGGAGAACCTTGCATTTTTCAGTGTTAAACACCATCGAGTTCTCGTCTGCCCATTTGCTGAGCCTGTCCAGGTCAGCCTAGATCACCCTCCTGTCTTCAGGTGTGGATGCATTGCCCCAAAGTTTGGTGTTGTCGCACCTTCAGAGCCTTAATTCCGACAGGCTCCTAGGGCGAGAACGAACGCTCTCTAACTAATTTCTTTTTCCCGCACTAGGCTTTGATTTCCC
>JAGPOW010003642.1:55216742-55255064 GCA_030014935.1 Caiman crocodilus | reverse complement strand
GGTCATCTGACCCCGGTGCTCTTTCCTGCCAAGGCAGGGGGTCGGACTAGATGATCTGCCCAGGTCCCTTCCGACTCTAGATACTATGATACTATGATTCCCTAACCTTACTGTTAATTGTACCCATCTCGGGCTGCCTTCCTGGTTCTGACCGTCCAACTTACCTGGGATCCAAGGGTCTGTCTTCCTCAGTCCTCGCTCTCACAGGAGGAGTTCACTGATCTTGGACTCAGCCTTGTCCTCATAGGAAAGGCTCACTGTTCTTGGACTCGTCCTCATCCTCACAGGAGAAATCCACTGGTCTTGGACCCGGCCTTGTCCTCACAGGAAAAAGTCTGCTGATCTTGGACTTGTCCTCGTCCTCACAGGGAAGAATCCACTGGTCTTGGACTCGGACAGGACAATGACAGACCAGCCAAAACCCAAATATTCCCAGGCAAGCGTACCAGCGGTAGGCCTTATGCCCTTCTACCCTCTCGCCCTGGTGCCTGCTACCGGAACTTCCACTGTGTGGCGTTGCACCATTAGGCTGCTGCCGCCACAGTGATCCAGCTCCCCCTGAAGCAAAGGTCTTACCGGGAAAAGAGATTCTGGGGCGCACCTGACCTCTGCTCCGGAGGAACGGCCAGCTGGTCGTCAGCTAGTCCGGCCAATATGAATACCAGTTGGAAGTTTGAAAGAAAAAAACTTTTATTGCCAGCAATAAAGGTGCAAGGTAGCAAGCACACCCATCACTATTTCTAAGAGTCTTTTATACAGACATTTTCAAGAGTTAGTAAGCATACTGTTAAGTGATTGGTTACAGGTAGGTGATGCAAGAAATTCTCTACTGACCATGTCTCTAATACCTATGTTTTAACCATGTACTTCATTTCCACACATGTGTGTTTCATTAGCATCTTAACTCTTCGCCTAGGGGTGTATTTTTTAGCATTATCACTATCTTACAAATGTCAGGGAGGTGTTCTGGGACAGCTCATCAATCTTATATTGCAAATCCCATCTTGTCAAGTTCTCAAGTCTGTAGAGCATCACAGCCAGATAGACTTTGGGATAAGTGTTTGTTTTTGTCTTCTGTGGTGTAAGCAATCAAAAGTTGTAGCTCTTCCCTCTTTCATCAGTAGCCAACCTGCGAGTGTCCCTATAATCCAAGTAACACTACCTTCAGCAAAGACATTGTATTTTGAAAAAAAAAATAAGTGTCCTTAAGGCTAGGTACAGAGAGTCAAAAAGCTTGAAGTTGAATTGATTCAGTCTTTGCAGGTTAATCTAAAAAGTACAGATTAAATTGAAATAGAAGTGAACAGATGTTTACCTTTAATTCAGAAAACTCAGCCACAAGCCTGCAGTAGCTCAGGCCAGAAGCAGAGGAGGGGTGCTAGAGCAAGGTTCTCTGGCTGTGTATTTACTTCCTTTTCCTGCTGCCTCCAAGCTCTCTGGGATTTGCAGTCCGCAGTTATAGCAGCAAGACTCTGCAAAGTTACTCATTACTTCCTTTTCCTGCTTTCAGGTGCCTCTGGGATTTGTAGTTCACAGCTGCAGCCAGCAGTAAGCTTGAGCAGGGGAAGGGACATTTAACTCACTGCAGTTCACCCTTGCAGACTGGGCTGCATCCCCAGCCAGGCTTGCTGGACTGCTCTCCCATCCCTATCCCCAATCACAGTTGCAGCAGATAATCTGTATATCTAGATGACCACACAGGGAACACACCAGTTCCCTGCCATTCTTCTTTTAATGGTCCCACCACTGTGACAGTGGTGAGCCAATTGTGAAAAAATGTGTAAGAGGCCCTTATCTATCAAGCCTGTAAATTTATATGTCAGGCACCTTCAGCACTGAAGGCATGTAATTTTCCCAGTCATTATTGGCAATCCCTCACAGTCAAGAATGATTGTCTGCCATGAGTGCCTTATTTGTGGGTCCAAAGATGGATGATGAGGCTGATCTGGAATCAATGGACTTTTGGAATTTGAACATGTGTTTCTGTATGGGGTGGGTGGCTCCAGATTCTTGATTCAGTCCGCAACACGCTGTTTCTGCCGCTCATTCTTTTCATTTTCTGTTGTTGTTGTGAGGTTTCAAAGTACTGAGATCCCTGCAGCAAATTCTTTATTAGAGAAGGTCCTGGATGATAGTCTCCCATAAACTGATGCCAATGTTGCATTTTGTCAAGTTGGCCTTGAGAACCCCCTTGAAGAGCTTTCTCTGCCCTCCTCTTGAGCATATGCCTTAAATGGTACATGCTCCCAGTACTGGATATTACACTAGCTAATAAATTAATCGCATCTATCCTCACTTCTCTACTATATCTCATTCCTCAGAGATAACTGACTAGTTCTTTTGTTGTAGAGTCACAGGTTTGTGACTTTCTTCAAGTTGCCCTCCTCAGTCTGCCTTGCTAAAATCTGACCTCCAAAGATAAACTCTTTCCAAGGCTGTATTAAAGATAGATATTTAGTACTATGACTGTCAAAAGATAATAAAAAAAGACTTATGGATTTATGGACAATCTGCCTAAAAAGAGTTTTTAATAATGTTGTTATAAATCTCCATAACCTGAACAAAAGGTCATTGCCATGCTATGATTCAAATGTCGGGAATTAGTTTAGAATTGTTGATTATAAGAAGTTCTCTCTTGGCTTATGCTGGAAACAGTCCCTACTTCTGGACAACCATTTGAAGGTACTGTAGTTAAAATAGGAATAGTATTTTTTTTTATTAAAACAAAATAAATACTCATCTATCTAGAACAAATAATGGGACTTTGCAGAGTTATGAAATCACTGAATTAATGTGATGGGCTATGGGATTTATTGGAATATTTCTACCTTAACTGTGTTTAACAACTGTGTTTATGTTGTTAAGATGTTTTATGACTTGGGTTACCTACAATTCTAGCACACAGTGGAAAGAATTAGAGTTTCTGCCAGGTGCCAGCTTTGCCTACATGTGTGACAAGGTGGACCTGTAGCAGAGGGGGCGGGGCGGGGAAGGGGGCAATTATTTGGGCTTCAGGGCTGCTTAGGGAGTTTTGGTGAGCTGTTATTTGGGGGTGGGGACAGCAGGGTGTTGACCTGGTATGGCAGGGGGAGGGTGCTGACATTTGCTGATTGTCATATTGAATGAAATAGTTTGAATGTTTGTAATAGTTGCCCTTTAGACAGTTTCAGGAAGAAGACAAGATTTATCTTCTTATCTAGGCCATAAGGCCTACGTTTGGTCTACGTGTGGAAGGTCCTGACTTTGCTCAAAGTCTTAACTCTTGAATTTTATCTTTAGAGGCCTTTAACAAACCTAAAAATGACCCTTAAGCAAATATTCCAAATTCCGAGAGATCAAACCCTAGGGCCTTTTGACAAGATTGGGAAATAAAAAATCAATTCAGTGATATGGAAATTCCTCAAAGTAATTAAAATGGTCAACAAAAGAACTTGAATCAAGCAAAAGAATCTGTTAAGTAAGATCCGAGCCCAAATTTGGGAGTAATGAAAGGTTTGGGTAGGAGGGACCCAAGATAGCAACTCACTCAATAAAAACTGTAACCTACTGTCCCAATTTGGAGGTAATCTCACTTGCAGAACAATGAAGGAAGAATCGCAAGTATAGGCCAGATCAGACTGATCACCTGAACCACCCTCTCCATGAACACAAATCTCTTAGTTCATGCTGAAGCTACAGAGTGCCCAAAAGGGACTGAAGGAAGGGGACTTAGTCCTATCACTGCTGAGGCCAGCCCATTGAATCATATTGCTGAGGCAAGCCCATTGAACTGTACTACTGAGGCCAACCCATTAAATTGTACTACTGAGGAATTAAACCATATTCAGGTGTTTGTCTTCTTGGAATTCTAGGATTGTAAGTATATTATGAAAATAATAGTATTGATTCAAATTTAACTTTGAGTTGTAATTGTTTTAAGGAGCATTGTTTCTGATATATGTAATTATTGTGTTCTTAATGTTTGTGGTATTTCTTGAAGCTAAGCAGTGTTATAAGCATAGCAAAGAATTTTAAAATAAAATTGTGTTGTATGAATTAAGTGTGTAATCATTGTGAAATCATGCAAGTAGCTAAAAATTTCCCAGGCAGTGCATCAAAATGAATCAGGAAGTTGTATGGGATTTTCTCTATTCCATAACCCACTAGAGACACTGATGTGGTGAGGATATGGGGAGCAATTGATCCTATCTGGCCCTGACAGTGGGTGCCCTGCACCCACTGCCAGGAGTACTGAACAGGTGGATGGGTGGAAGGGGTCTCCATGGAGACTGGCCCAGGACCCCCACAGGCAGGGCACACTCAGTTAGATGGATGGGACTGCAAGCAGGTGGAAAGCGGCATCCAGGAACAGGACAGGCTAGGATTGTGGGGCAGTGACAGCATGGGCTGGGGCCTACAGCACTTCCCACGCACCTCCGCCCATGAAACCAGTGCTTGTTGCAGGGATGTGCAGGGAGCTGATGGCAGCTCTACCCTGGGCCCCAGACCCGTGCTGTCATTGCCCCACAATCCTGGCCCCAGCCCTAGCCCCAGCCAGGCCCTGCCCACCTGTCCTGCTCGCAGACACTGTTCCCTGCCCACCCGCAGCCCCATCCCATCCACCCGACTAAGCACGCCCTGCCCATCTGAGTCCTGAGCCAGGGTCCATGGAATCCCTGCCTTTCTGCTCTGCCCAGTGCCCCCAGCAGTGAATGCAAGGCAGACAGGCCAGGGTGCCTGGGCCAGGGGACCAGGTTCAGAGGTGGTGGTGACACTGGCAGTAGCACTACCAGGAAACTGAGTCCAACTGCTGCATTACCCCAGCCTTGCTGTGGCACCTGGGTGTGGCAGGACCAGCCACAGACACCACAACCTGGGCTGCCCACCCCTGTACATGGGCTGGATGGGGCCAAAGGACCCACCACAGGCTGGATAAAATTCCTTGGTGGGCTGGATCTGGGCTGCAGACTATATTCTGCCAACTCTTGACCTATAGTATCCCCAAAGTCCTAAAAAGTTTTGTTAACATATCAACAAAGGTGAAACGACCCACACTCAGGAGTTTAGTGGGGTGTGGGGAGGGAGATGAGCATAACAATGGAGCCCTAAAGATTGATCACTTCTGGGAAGGAAGTTTGGGGTCAGAGACCAGAGCATCTGGCCTGAAGTTTTGGGGAGCTGGAGAGACTTGAAAGGGAATAGCTGAGTATGCTTGGGGTCCTTAGGCTGTGCAGAATGGACTGGGGGCAGAGGAACAGCTTAATTCTTTGGAGGAATGTAGAGGATTTCTGGTTAGGTACCCCAATAAATGCCTTTACTAGAGAGACTGTCTGCTTTGCTGCTCAGAACTTTGGACTGCATTGTACTGTCTCTGGTCACTGGTTTTGGGGGATCCTCTCAAGCCAGAGAAGGCCACGGTAGTCCCAAACCAGCACCCCTCAGCGTGTACTCCATGACAATGAACTACATGGAATTCTTTGAAAGCACAGGATACTAGAAAAATAGCAACACTTTCACCTATTTTGTCTGACTGGAGGAAGTGGAATTTTCTCCCAAATTAGATGTTAAATGAAACAGTGCCATCTGCTGTTCTGTCAGTTTTATTATGCAGAGATATAAAACAGTGAGATGTAGTAAGAAAGTTTAAACATGAACAACGCTAATAAAATTTGTTTATATTACTAAAAAATAAAGGCAGAAAAAAGAAGAAAACAAAGCACCTGGAGACAGCAGTGCATCCTGGCCTAGTTGATGTGACAAAACAATTAGTAGAGTATACAATACAAAGGCAGTCATGCATATGGGCAGATCTGGGATTTAAAGAAAGTGGGTAAGGCTATGTGTCTGGAGCCCCCAGCCCTACCCCACAGAGGTGTCCTGCCAAGGCAGTATCTTTTGGGGCCTTTTTTGAGTCCCCAGAGCAGATATGACAGCCCAACCCTGCTGTAAGCACTCCCTCCCCTCCAGAGCTCAGCAGCACCTCCCTTCCCCTCCCACTCCCTCCTCACCCTGTCAGGCTATTATCCCTAACTGACCCAGAGTTGGGGAGAAGACCCAGAATCACTGCTGCCCTGCTCCAGCTGGGGGCTGTGGCGAGCCATGGGCAGGCTCCCCGGTCCAGCACCCAGTTCCTGGTCCCTGCACTTGATTAATCAAGTCTGCTTTGACATGCTGTAATTACAGAACATTGGAGCAGCCTCACTGCACATGTATAGGTGCCCCAAGTGATCAGAAACTAGTCTATACCCATAACAGAACAGAAATTCACCACACACAGTATGGTTTAAAAATGGTAGAATTTGATCTAAACGTTACGCTCAGTTTGACTTGTGGTTAGGAGTGAGATTAATTGATCAATGAGACCATCTCAGTCACAATTCAGAAGCTTTACTAGGATATGCAATACCAAAGACATATTGGTACTGATAAAGACAATGCTTCTGTAGCCTTGGATTCAGGAAGAACAGGTCAGCTGGACAAGCATCTCTGCTTCCCTAGTGACTCGTGCTGAGTTGGTTTCTTCTGCTGGGCTTTGGGAAAAGTCCAATTTGTTGCATGCCTGATATTTTATAGATGGTCGATTTGACATGCTAATAATTGAGCTCCAATTGGGTTTTTGTTTAAATTTGTTTCACTGGAACTTCTGGAACTGGATGAACCAGATTTAGCGGTTCTGGGAAGAGGGTCACCTTAGCTAAGGCTTTTTATATCCCTAGGACACCTGACTCTAATCTGTCAATCACCTGTCAATCTTTACTTCAATCAAGATCTTGTCAATCAATTTAAATCTATATGCCTGATAGCAGAAGAGAAGATTTTTTTAAATCTCCCATTGTGGCTTGCCTTTTGGCCTTGGTCAGTTACTCATTAACTGTGGCCTATGGCCTGACAAGGCTGCTTTGTTTTTCCCATCCTTAAGGTTGCCTTTGTATCTATAATAGTTTAAATATGTTAGCAAAAATACATTTATCATAGCAAAATAATAATTAATACATTTGGTCAACTTAGTTATTAATGTTTTAGGATACAATTTGTATCACAGAGTGTTCAGGATACAGGTCTTTGGCTTGCTGTTAAGTCATATTTCTGCAGCTTTGACTCGGGTTCCCTGAAAATGGCCAAAATGGTCCTGGCATCCACAATTCCTTGCAATTTGGTTATGCTTTGGATGGCATATGTTTGATCAAGTTATAGTGCTGTTTGTCTGTCACCCATAACATATACTGCACAGGCTTATGCATGGTCTGCATAAGACTTGTCCCCAACACCAAAGTGGGAATGTGTATTCTGTTTGCTACCAATCTAAACTACGTCACTTACAGAAAACTGCATAATTTAGATTAATTCTACCTTGGGCTTTTTGAACATCTGTACCTAGCCTCAAAGATAATATTAGCATCTTTTTACTAAGAGCTCATATACAGTTGTTTATCCACTACAGACCCTAGATTCTTTCTGGACTCACAGCTTTCCAAGAAAGAGCCTGCATTCCTTGTTCCTTCCTGTATAACATTGTATTTGGCTATATTCCAACATATTTGTTTGAAAGAGCCCAACTTTTTAAGTGATGTAGATCACTATGATGAGGAGCATATCTAAACACGGGATGGGTGCTGTGGCATGGTCACATCCTCCTGCAACTGTGTAGATCATATGCTAGCAGCCTGGGTCTCCTCAGGAGTCTGAGGTGTGGTTAGAGCCCTGGACTGATGTTTCATAGTTGGTAGGGTCGGAAGGGACCTGAGCAGATCATTAAGTCCAACCCCCTGCCATGGGCAGGAAAGAATGCTGGGGTCAAACAACCCCGGAAAGGTGTCTTTCTAGTCTCCTTTTGAAGACCCCCAGGGTATAAGCGAGTACCACTTCCCTTGGAAGTTGGTTCCAGATCCTAGCCGCCCTGACTGTGAAGTAGTGCCTCCTAATATCTAGTCTGATTAATCAAGTCTGCTGGAGCATAGTAATTACAGCACTCCAGCAGACTCCAGCATCATGTGCATCAGCATTCCCATGCTGAAAAATGGCAGCAGAGCCCTTTAACTAAAGCTTGTATGATGAGAAAATAGAGAGAAAAATCCATCTATCATACAGATCATAAACAACACGTGCCCCAGGAAGCCGGTGGGGCATGGCAGTGGTGGCAAGTGGGAGCTCCCACAGGTGCCACCAGCACTGTTGGCAGCAGCGGGGTGGAGGGTGGCAAGCACTGATCAGGGGGCAGCGACCAGTTACAGATGCCACCAGCAATATCTGCAGTGGCCAGCAGGGATTGCTGACCGCCCACGGACACTACTGGAAGTGTCGGCGGTGGGGGGAGGTGGTGAGTCAGTGCACTACCACACTCAGAGGGTGCACATGCACCTGTGTGCACCCCCTACACGTCGCCCCTGATATAGATGAATCCCTTTTAGATCTTCTTAGCAATGAAATGCATCCAGAAACAACTGGGTAACCTGCACAGAACACCGGTAAGTTCATTGTTGATAAGCAATTATCCTTGCTCAAGAATACATGCATACTGAGGCATCAGGCTGTTACTACTAACAGAGGCTGATAGCATTAATGATTTGGCAAGAGTGATCATTGGTGCTCTGAAAGTAATTAGACAGGAAGGCAGGAATTATCTGAAGAATTGGAACCAGGAAAAAAAAAACCAAAATATGCTTCTGGTTTGTTTCAAGCTGTTAGAAAGTGGTAATAAATATCACTGGAACAAAGTTGCATTTGTTCCACTGATGCTTCCAAATTCAGTGCGTTTCCCTCGTAGGTGATAATACAGGTGGCAACTTTTATTGGCTCATAGGAAAAAAAAGGGCAGAAGGTTCCAAAAGGATAAGCAAAAGGGTCATCAAACTGACTCAACAATGCTCCAGCCTCAGAAGAGGTGCAGCAGAACAGATACGGTCTCAACTGCTTCCTCTTACAATTTGCTGACTTTTATGGTCAGTCACAGGTTTCTGAGTAAGGGTTCTTTTTATTTTTGGTTTGGTTTTTTTTTTTGGTTTCTGGAAGGCAGTAATTTGTGCCTTCTGCTTTTCATTTCTTAATTTTATTAATTTGAAACTGCAAGTGTGCAACTTTGATATCCAAGCTGATTTGTTCCTTTAATGTTTTATGAAGTTCAGCAGCTTTTATAAACAGTCATGAAAAATGTTTTTGTCCATCACTGAAATTTAATGTTAAAAGTCACAGATTTCCCTCTTATGTTCACATAACTCCTGTGTTCATTTAAGTGTTTATCCAGAGCAGTAATTCTCAACCAGTGTGCCAGGAGATCCTTTTAATGGTCTTGCCCAAAATAAGCACTGTTAGATATGCAAACAGCTGTACATGATTCCCTTGATAAACTCAGAGATTTCAAACAGGAATCCATAGTGTCAAAAACTTCCTGACCTATTGTAGTTTTTCTGAGTTCTTTGCAACAGAAAAATTGCTCGAATAGATAAAACGAAAACTAACAGCTGCCATTTTCCAAGGTGTGCCCTTGAATCTCATGAGGAGTGCCTTGAGCCTAAAGAGCTGAGAACCACTGTGACAGAGTTTAATATTCTGAGATGCTGACAGTCCACCACTACAACTGGCCTAATATCATCTCAGGAATAAATCCGCCAAATCATTAGAATTGTTTATGCTACTGGTGCATTTTGGGCCTATGCAGAGCTATAACAAAAAATCCCACCAGAGCAGATAGGCTAGCTGGGGAATCAGGTTGCCTATACTTGTACAGCTTTTGATTGGGTAGGAAACACTAACTAAAAAAAACACCTAGGAAAATGGATTATGAACTGTTTGGCAGACTTGCTAGCTGCCTTGCTCCAGGCTGCTTGACACTGGTGACTCTTGGTGGTGCGACTGTGGTTCCAAACCGTATCACTGGCATTGGGGTACAGTGGTAAGTGGGAGATGTAAGTGCTAGGCAGCTTTCAAGATCAGGCCTGCAGAGCTGTTGCAAGAAGCAAAAGAAAAGCAAAACAAAGGAATTTCATTTAAAAAACCCCAAATAATCATTTATACTCAGTGACTTGACACCACATTCTGCCTACTCTATATCTATTTCCTGCACACAAGGTCCCACTGATTTCAGGGTGACTACTTGAACCATAAGGGCCTTGCTTTATTGTACAGATGGCAGAATCAGGTACTGAAAAAGACTTAGTATATTAGTATAGGTTTTGTATCAAGCAACTAAGAGCAGTTCACCTGCAGCTATTACATGACAGGTACAGATGAATGCCATTATTAGAAGAAGTTACAGCAAAGCACGTGGCTTTTTGCTATCAAAGGACCCAATCCTACACATCAATGTACTAATGCAAGGTCCCTGTACAACAGAGTTTCAAGTCCAGAGGCAACCCATGCAAGTATTTGGAGGATGACTGTGGACTATGGCTTACCGATCTGGCATCTTATTTTAAACAAATGTTTATAAAAAGCTACACACCTCTTGGGACTGCCAAAACTTGCTTTTATAACAAAAAAGTAGTTTAGAACATGGTAACATTTATAAATATGATCTTATTTTAATATATTACAAGATATGATTTATGTACTTGCTCCAAAGTCTCCAGTAACTTAAAACTCTCCTCCTATCTCAACTTCTTGTCTCATAGAACCTCTGCTGCCCTTTGGACAGCAATTTGTAGCCCTGCTACAAATCTCATCTTTGCCAATGAAACCCAAAAATTGGGATATTGAATAACTCTACTTATACCACAAACTGCAGGAATGACTGACTGAGATCCTGAAGCCTGCATTGTGAAGGAAATAACATTAGAATCTCAGAACCTGCTGCAAAGAGGTACTTGACACTAAAATCAAGGGATTAAATAAGGAATGGAGAAAAATCAGCCTTGTATGCTAAAGGTCTGAGATCTCCCTCAGGAAACATCACACCCTTTCCTCAGGCACTTCAATTCAATCTGCTTTAATGACTGATGGTCAAAGGAGGTTCTGTATCAGTCTGTCAGACTGCTTCTTCTGCTCTCATCCAGTTACCTCTCTACAGTCCTTCCTCCTCTCACCTCAGATTACCTTCAACATTTTCTTGATTCATCTAATGGACATTATTGCTCAGTTTGTGGTCACTGATAAGGTCCTAAAACACAGCTTCAACAGACAAACGCAACTGCCATGCAGTGACTGTGTTTAAGGACATGAGTTGATTTTAGAAATGTGATGCAACTGAACTCTGTCTTAAACGTGACATCAAGAACATTTATAGGGTGTCAACGGCTCTTGGTGTGCATCTTTCAAGTTCATTCCGTGGGAGAGAATAGTGGAATTATAAATAGTCACTTAAAAACAGTATTTCATTGATTCTAAAATGTGGTTCCCACCCCCACATTTAAGCAGGAAGCAGAGGCTTGTGGGGGATGTAGGGGGAAAGGTGGTAGGAGGGCAGGCACAACCTGCAGTGGTGAGAAGGGTAAATTAAAGATGACCCCCTGTCATGGCAAACCACTGGTGAGTGACCCTGGGTGCCATCTGGGTCTGTATTCTAGCGATGTGAAATGTTAAGTGATGAATCATCTAACCCATAAGTGCAGTAATAACTGGTTAAATTACTGGTTATCCCTTAACTTGAAGCCAGTGCAGTCTGACAGGGAAGAGGGGAAGGGAAGCCAAGTGGTACCCCAGTAGGAATCAGAATGCAGAAAGGCAGGAATAAGGGTGAGAGGGGCAAGGAGGACTAGTACCTAGGGGTGTACCAATAAAGATTTTCCTGGCCAATACCGATGGCTGATTATTAACCAGCCATCCAGTAGCCAATTTACAGGAATGCAGCTAGGCAGCATGGAGAGCAGCATCCTGCCAGTAATTCTGTGAGGGAGAAGGAGCATAGAAGAGGGAAGGGGGGTGGGGGAGGCAGATCAATGCTCCATGGTGAGGGAGGAAAAGAGCAGGGGCAGGTACTACCCAGCGAGGGTGGTAGATGAGACCCCAAGAGCAAGATGGAGCCATGAGTGGCTGGGCACAATGGGTGACTACCCACTGCTGCATGTACCCCCGTGGGAGGCAACTGGGGGGCATGTCCCCTTCAGATTTGTGCATGTCGTAGGGTGGTCATCGTAGAGGAGACCTTTGTGTCTTCTTGAAGAGAAAAATAGAAGACATAAAGGCATCAGGTTTCATATCAATAGAGAACAGAGTAGCAGAAAACCAGAATGTCCTCTATGATGGCCACCCTAGCATGTGGTGGAGGCAGGCTGCCCACTGCAAGCTTGGGGCCAGGGGCTGTGCCAGCCTTGTCCCAGCGAGGGGACTGGACTGGGACTGCACTCGGGGTGGGTCGGAGTAGAGCACGCAGCAGTGCTGGGAGGGGTGGAGGTAGACTACAACCATCCCAAAATTCCCCATAGTCACTCCTCGCAGTGTCACCGCCTCCTGGCCCACCTCCACCTGCCCCAAGCACAGCCCCAGCCCAGCCCCACCACTGGGAAGAGGCTGGTGCAGCCCCTGTCTTCAATCCCACGGTGGGCAGCCTGCCCTCACCCCACACACAAAACTGAGGAAACACATACCCCCCATGTGTCCTTTGGGGGTGTATGCAGTGGTGGGGAGCTGCCCCTCACACCCTCTTGCATGCCCAGATGAGCCATTCACAGATCCTCCTGTTCATATTCATTTCCTCAGCTGGGCAGCACCTGCCCCTGTCCCACTCCCTCCCAACCTTGGGAGCCTCAATTTGCACCCCCCACACACCTCTTCCTTCCCCCATTCCCTTTCCACCCAACAGACTTATCAGCAGGACGCTGCTCTCCAAGCTGCTAGGCTGCATTCCTGGCTGTGCGCATGCACATGGCATTTATTGGTGACATCAGCTACATTGGCCAAAAAAAGCTGATTGCGGATAATGTTAATTTTCCTTTTATCAGTGCCAATCCGATATGCCACCAATATATCAGTGCACCTCTACTAGTACCCATAGCTCAAGAAGAGAACAGAGGGCAGCCCAATGACTCTTCAATTAAGCATTTAGCTGCTCATTCACAGGTACTCCCTTCTTTCCAGTGCAGGCTTTACCTGGGCTGTGCTGTCTGGCTGAGCTTGCCTTCTTCCTCTCCTCCCCCATAACCCTATCAAAGGGCTCCCAGCAGCAGCTGTCAGATCTGCTGCCTTGTTGGTTAATCATTTAACTGATACAATTAGAGGACAGAAAACAAATATTTTTTTAAACAATATTTACATCCCTAGTGCATTCTCTACCTGCTTTTGCTTTCCCACCACACCTTAATGTTGAATAATTTGGGGAGGCTGCATCACCTAAAAAGAGCAGGGTAGAAACCTCAAAAACAGTTGTTACTGCCTTGCCTTTAACCATGGCTACTAGTTTGGTCCAGACTACTTCCAATAGGGTGGCCATTAGTTCTGTTTTATACCAGACCATTCTGTTTTTAAACCTTGTATCTCCTGTCCATTCCTGAATGAGAACCAGACTGCAAAAAAATCCTGTTTTTCAGTTCATTCATGGAAATTTATGCTAATCATTTGTCCTTGAGATTCTGTTGGCTGGGAGTAGAGGTAAGGCAGTGCAGAGCCAGGAGGAGCAGGATTCTGAGCCAGGGATGGATGGAGGTAGACAGTTTCAGGGGCTGGTCACTCTTCGCCTGCATAAGGAGCCATGGATGCAGTGCATGTGCAGGCACAGCGATGATCCCAGAACTTGCCCTTCCTTGTTTCACAGGGCATCATGCATTCATTAGCATGGGGTTCATGGTCCAAACAGCAGTCTTTTCATGGAAGCCCTGCCCCTTGCTGCTGATTGGCCAAGGGGCTCACTGGTCCCATCCCTCACTGCTGATTAGCTAAGGGGGCCAGTGGTCCTGCTCTTTACCAAGGGGATGTCCTTTATTCTGGGGATGCATTAGTAGCCACTCTAACTTCCAAGGCCCTCTGCTGTGCTGCATGCAAGATTTCTCTTGGTCCAGGTCACTAGTCCTACTTGTGACACTACTAGATCTTGAGCCCTGAACCTTCAGTCCCACAAGGAAATGAGTCTACCTCTGGGCTAGACCTGCAGGATCTCAGCTTCTGCTGCCCCAGCAGGTCCCAGTCCCTGAAGCCAGCACTCCCATCCCACTGTGGGTCAATTATAGCAGAGGCCCTTGTGTCAGCTGTGTGCTATGCAGTCTCCACACAGTCCCTTATAGCTACATTCATACCACTGGTGGTTAACAACAGGGAGGTCTTTTTTTCAGACTGCCCTAACCCCTGAGCCATCAAAGTCCCAATATAAACTTCAGCCCACCAGGCCCAAAATAAAAAGAAAAATTCAGGATGTTCACTGCTGCAGTAATCTCTTCATCTTCAAGGTCACTCCCTGTATATTCAGGGGCCAGCCAGCTTGCCAACTTCCAGGGTGGTTTATTTCATCCCTCCTAACTTCCCCGCCAGATCTCTTCCCCACTGTCAGCAGTCGAGGATCTGTTTTTACGGCCTTGGGCCCTCTCCCCTTTCTGGTCACCTGACCTCCTCTCTGTTCAGGCCCCCCATGTTGCTCCCCAAAAGAGAAGGTCCACAGCTTGCCGTCACCCCTTCTGGCTCTAAAAGTTCTTGCTTTAAAGCAACCTAGCCCTGCGGACCTGTCCTATGTCCTCCCTCCCAGTATCAGGGGTGAAACTCCCTGTTACGTTCCCCAATAATCAGATTTTTACCTGAAAAATTATAACAAATTTATAGTTTCTCCATGTATAGGAATTAATTTATTGGGAAGTCATCTTAAATTCTGGATCATCTTAGATTCAGGTAAATATATTACAGGGCCCAATCCAAGAGCCTTTATTCAGGTAAAATGGTCCCCTTCCTAGGGAGCAACAGTGAATAAATATAAAATTTAATGTGCAAATGGAACCTCCCAAACTGATCCTCTTTTATCTGTACAATAAAGACATTTTAGTTTTAAATTTTGCCTTCCCAGACATACATATATTAGTTTTAATGCATGTAGAGCTTGACTCTAATTTGCACTCAGGCCCATGAGCGTGAGAAAAAAGCCAATCATTTAAAATCTATGTATAAAACTGTGATAAGGATTCAGCTGATGAAACTCTTAACATCCAGCTGTATCTACTATGAGTCATAATTAAACAAAGATGCAAATAGATGGAATTCAGAGACCAAAGCACTAATCTGAAAAAAAAGCAAGACAAAACAGACTCCAAACAGATCCTTGAGGCAAACCATCAAGCCTCTCACTGCAGATGCACAGTCAAGGGTAGAGGTGAGACCAGCTAAGTGGTAGCTTTTTTCCCTAGCTGATGTTTCTGAAAGTATTTCTGGGACAGGAGGAGGTATAGGCTGACAAGTTACTTTTATTACTATACTAAATCAAATCAAAACCCATTCAAGAATTGGTTATCTTCAGAAACCCATTCTCAAGAATGGGTTAAGTAAACAAACAAAAACCAGGGAGGTATAATAAACTATATTTTTTGTGCAAGGTGTCCATGGTGGATACTGGAGAATTGTCATGGGTGACAGAGCAGAGGGAGGTGTAAAGAACGTTTCTCAACTGATGAGCAAGGCATCAGGTGCAACTATGAAACATCTTCCTTAGTGCAGTCAGACATTTTACCCTAAAACATATACATTCTGTGTGCCTGAAGGGAAGACCTAGAGCCTGACTTCAGACTGACAGCTGACTGCCTCTCACTAGATTTACTGAATCAGCCACGAATTTGGAATTGATTTGGCTTGGAACACAAACATTTTTCATTTATAAAAAATAGTCTATAAGGTGTATCTCTACCCTGCCTTCAGACTCACTCGTCACTCTCCCTTCTCCTGGAGGGCACCGAGCTCAGCAGGATGAAATGAGGTGCAACCAGCTTACACCAAAGCCTTGTTTAGGGACACTTACATAGCTTCTATACCCAGAGGGCAGCTCCTTAACCCTCCCGCTCCTGGCACTAACACGTCCCCTTCCAGCACCTGCTGCCGAGATCCTGCCGCCAGCGCGCATGTGCGCAAGCTCCCCGCAGGCGGGGCGGGACGGGGCGGGGCGGAGCGAGGCAGAGCGGGCTCTTCTCGACTCGGAGACGGAGCTCGCAGGCTGGTGCCAGTACCCAAGATGGCGGTTGCACCAATGCTTACCCGCGCTGAAGCTACTTCCGCCCGGCCGTGGGCAGTCGCGTGACCACCGCTGCCTCTGCCCGGTGGGGCTGAGCCGGGGCCGCGGAGCCCTGGCCGCTGCTCGGGTCCACTTCGCGGTGGCGACGAGTGGGTTCAGCCTGGGCGTCATGCGCACCCCGGGCACTGGCGGCGGTGACGACTACCTGGAGTCCGAGGAAGGCGCGGACCGCACTCCGCTGCTGAACGAGTCCCAGCCCGACGCGGGTGAGGAGGGGGCTGTGGGTCCGGCTCAGCGTTCCCCTCCCGCGGCTGCAGGGCCCCGTGCCGCCCGGGAGGGGAGCGGCGTTGCCATGGAGTTGAGGGGGAGGCGTTGCCATGAAGCACAGGGTGGTGCTGCCCTCTGGTCTTAGCCCCACCACATGATCGAGTTCAAGCCGGCTGCAAACCAGCTCTGCAGTTACGTGTCCAAGCACTAACTTGGGGGCTGCTTGGCTTTTAGGGCTGGACGACTGCCTTGCCCGTGCGGCCAGGCGACGTTGCGCTCTTGAGGGGTGGGTTGCGGGATGTCTGTGAGGGCAGGGCAGGGCCGGGCCGGTAGGCTCTGCGGCGCCGGGGTCTGTACGTGCGGCGCTGCGGGAGGCTCGTTGCTGTGCTTTTCCGCAGTCCAGGAAACCAGAGGAAACCAAAGAGCTGGTGTTTGTTGCCTGGAGGCTAACAAGGGGCTCCTGAGTCTGAAAAAGGTTGTGGACCGTTGCTTTGCATGCAGGCTGCTTAGGGAGCAAGTGCATGGACTTGGGGAGAAGCAGCTGTGATGGGGAATACTCTCTGTGCCTTTTCTGTGTCATTTGTTGGTAGGGCTAAAACAGGGGTGCTCAGCCTCTGGTCTGTAGCCCAAATGCAGCCTGCAGAGTTGTGGCATCTGGCCCACAGGGAACCCCCCTGGCTTGGAAAATTTGACAGTGGGGGAGCTGTGGAAGCTCCATGAGGTAGAATCCAACTTTGCCCAGGCTGTCTCCATGCAGTGGGATCAAGGCTGGGTATACTTCCTGCACATCTGGATCAGGCCAGGCTGCTCCCCATCCCTCCCTTACCCCACACATCTGGATCAGGGCTGGGATGCTCCAGCTTTGCACAGCTTCCAACTGGGGCCACTCCACCCTGCCCACCTCCCTGCATGTCCGGATTGAAGCTGGGCTGCTTCCCTACCTCCCATGCATCTGGATTGGGGCCAGGTTGCATTTTGTCCCTCCTCATTGCAGCAGATGGATTAGGGTTGGGCTGCCTCTGTACCATGTGCCAGATCAAGCCCACTTACCAGGTCTGGCATGCAGATGTACCTGGCACTGCCTATCTGGCCCATTGGACAAGAAGGTTAGGCACCACTGGTCTAAAGCAGGGTGGTCAACCTCCAGCCTGCTGTGCTCTAAATAAGTCCAGAAATTTGATGGTGGAGGGAGCAGTGGCCATTAATACAGCCAACCGCCCCCTTACCAATTTCTCAATGCCAAGCCAGGTCACACCTGCTTTCCCCTGCAGAGCCAGGCTGGGGCCAGATCACACTCTGCCCCCCCCCCCCTCCCCAGGAGCCTAAGCCATGCTCCCCTTTCCCTTGGGGACCAGATTGGGCCCAAGCCACACCCCCTTTCCTCCCCTCCCCCTGCATGGCAAGGTCAAGGTCCCTTCTACTTGGGCCAATAGGGCCAAGTAAAGCCCCCCCATTCCCTCCCCATGGGGCCAAATGGTGGCTGCTGCACCGGCCCCAAGGGCTGGATTGGAACCACCAGCCAGCCAACAGTTGGGCCAGGCACTGTCCACCTGGCTGGCCAGGGAAAAAGGCTGAACACCACTGGTCTGTAGTATTGTGTGCATTTGTCAGTGGAGACAAATGTGTAATCCTAGTTTGTCATCTTTCTGGCTTTGTGGAAAGAGCAAGCCTACAGAAAGAATGTAAAGGCAAATAAGTAGCTGTTACGGGGGCAAAGAGTGTGGAAGAAGAGGTGAGGGTTACATATAAGAGAAAAAGACAAGTATTGTTTTAGGACTAAGCAGGCTATTGTCAAGGAAAGCTTATGCATCTCTGAAAAAGTTAAGTCTTTAAGGTGGTGCCCTGCCCTGCCCTCTATTTTAGGAATTACTGATGATACTAAAAGGAATATAAGTCTTGACTACACGATTCCTGAACACAAATTGTAGCTAGAAAAATAAGATTTTAAGGCTATGGCTTATGTAGCAAAAAAGTCTATTTATGGACTGGATAACTTCAGTAATGACATATATTATGGATAATCACAAATATTTGCTAGAGGCAAAAGACTGAAATGGGTACAGTTTAAGCCATTCCTGCCTGTTGTCAGTTGGTAAGCATAATTTTTTAAGCTTGCACAATAGGTCATGCTCTACTTGGAGTAGTTTACCTCGCCCACAAGATTAAATAAAATAGGAGAGCAGCTTCCTTAAAATGCAGAACTTCTAGGATAGGCTTCACATGTAAAAATTAACAGTAACTGAAAGAGTAGAAACCATGTCTTTGAAAGCAGCCTTGGAAATAGAAACTGAGAGCTGTGTTCAAGGTAAGGAATTGAATCTCACATTTGGTTGCATTGGACCCTGAAATGGACCTTTTTTATACAAGTGACATGTTTCTTTATTAGTATGTGTGTCCTTTGCTGATGGGAACCATTTTAAAAAGTGAGATGAGTGAAGTATGTTTTTGGTAAGTCTCCACCTTTCTGTGCTTTGACTTGCTAATCAGAAGATTATGCAGAAATCAGTTTACTTCCAAAAAATATCTGGAGCAGTGGCATTTATTAATTTCCATTATTTAAATTTTACAGATTGTTGTAAAACGTATTCATTTTTCAGACACAATTTCCAAGTGAAGAGTCAGAAATGTTCCAATAACCTGCATTTCTAATGGGGTTTTAAATCGTATAGGTATGATATTTAAGTTACCACTACTGGGGATTGCTTTTTCTCAGTGAGTACAGATTCATTACAGTTATTAAGCAGATTTAATCATAATTGTACTTGTTCTTTGGAAATTTGTGATCTGTTGTCGTTAAGGATCCATTGCCTCCAGCACAACTAGTTGGAGCATAAAGTTGCTCCACAGGTTTTGTACAGTAACACTTCTGCTTTTAGTGGCACATTGTTTAAGGTATTTTTGTTCCAAAAAATAAATACCCAGTCAATCCTAGCTGTGCTGCTTGATCTCAGTTTAAAATGATATGTGACTCCTTGAAATACTATTAAAAACAAGATTTCTCTAGAAGAGGGACGTTTAGTTTTGGGAGGGGGAGGGAGAGGGAGGGAGGGAGGGAGTGAGTGTTGCATATGCTTGTATAGTATCTTGGAGTGATTGCCAGACTGGCCCTTTTTTTTTTTTTTTTTACACGACCTGCTTATAAAAAATTCCTTTAGCGGCAGCATTTCTTTAACAATGGAAACCTACTTCTTCAGCATTCATTTGCAAATTCAGCATAATTTTCATAGCTTTTGAATTGCCTTAAATGTCTGTCTTCAACTGTCAGGAAACTGTTCATCTCCTTTCACAGAGGAGCAGTATTTCCCTGTTACTAGTTTATTCAGACTTCTTTAACGTGTGTGATCTGTTCACCTGCATCCCCAGTGTCACGTGCTATGGAATATCTGGAGAGCCGTCTCCTTGTATCTCATCCACTTTAGAATTTGAGTCATTTGGTACCATAATTATGGCTTTTAAGCAAGTAGGTTTGATGTTCCTTTTTCCCGCTGTTACCGTTATGTCTCCATATGGTGTTTCAAAAATGTAGCCACCAATGGTTTGTTGGTTTGTTTGAGGTTTTTTTTGTTTTGTTTTAGGGTTCCTCCCTCCTCCCTCCACATGACAATTCTGGTCTACTGACCATGGTTATGGCAGGCATGTATACTTTTGCTTTTTAAAAGCCATTGAACCAATTGTCTTTCCACCTTATGGTAGTTTTTGTCTAGCCCACATTTCTCCAGTGTGTTTCTCCAGTGTAAAAGGTCACGTGGGTCTTGCTGAAGTCCAGATACATTCCCCTTATCACCCAAGGTAGTTACTTTGTCAAAGAAGCCCTTCAAGTTTGTTTGACACAATTTGTTCTTAGTAAATCCATGCTGGCTGCTTATGCTCAGCTTTTTCTTCTCCGGATGTTTGCATATAGACTTCCTTAAGGTATGCTTCAGTAGCTTCCTGGGCATTGAGATGAAGCTAATTGGTCTGTAGTTCTCTGGGTCCTCCTTTTTGCTTGTTTGAAAGAGGATACTGTTGGTCATTTTCCCATCTTCCACCTCACCCATCTCCTAAAACTTCATGAATTGCCAAGAGCCCTGACATCTCCTCTGCCAGTTCCTTCACTATCACTAGCTGGGTTTTTTTTCCCAGCTGTGAACAAAAAGTTGAATTTGCTCCAGGGGTCAGATCTGCTCCATTTATTGATGCATAAAAACGGTTCATATAGGAGTGTCAAACTTGCCTTGGGCCAGATTTGGACAATGGGAGCTCCTCCCGGGCCAGATCTGTGGAGCCAGCAGCAGCTGCAGTGAGTCCAAGTCCAGGGCTGGCAGTGGCAAAGGTTAGGGATCATACAGCAGGGGGATATGAGAGGGGAATCAAGCAGCATTGGGGCAAGCAAGTACTGTATCTGCACAGCCCTCACTCACCCTCCTGCCGCCAATAGCAGTGTCCATCTGGGTCCAGGGATCCTGAAATTTGCAGAATGTCATGTTCCACTGGCCATGCCCCCCAGCTTCTGGTAACCAGGTGACTCAGCTGGCCAGATGGAACAGTTCCACAGACCAGATCCGGCCAATGGGCCATGTGTTTGACACCCCTGGTTTATGCTGTTCTTCATTCATGACAGTCCTGTACTTTCCTGACTGGTATATTTATCATCAATAGAACTACAAACTTATGTTCCATCTACAAATTCCATACTGCTGATGACTTGCAAGCCAGAGCCCAAAGTGTCTTAAAGATATGAGGCTCAGTTTGATACAGTTAAAAATCTTGGGAACCCCACAATGTCTAGTATACAGCATGAATTTATGAATCATTTAAAATCACAAACATTTTCATATGCTATTTCATACTTTCCATGTGCCTTATGGAGTTTTAATTCTGAATAGTCATGTTTCAATGGCTTCAAGAGGTCTTTTGAAATTCTATTGCTGAATATTTTTTCTGAAAAACATGCACTATATTTCTCATTTGAGTTTGGCCCTTTCCATGAGGACTTGGAACACAACTCCTATTTATGAATGGTAGTTACTTTAAGTGAGAAAGTGACTAGATAAATTGTCGTCTTGACCTCAACCTCTACCTGGTAAATAAAATTGCTAAAACAGAAGCAGAGGAAGGAGATCAGAGTGGCCCTTGGGGAATGTACAGAGCTAATTTGTGGCATGCCTGTCAAAAAGATTGAGCTAAAATATACTTTTACAGAATAAAAAAAGTTAACTTTTTTTTTTCTGAAGCTGTACTGACTAAAAATACTTTAAAAAATAAAAGTTGCTAACTTTTTTTTAAAAATCTTATTTCAGTGCCTGCATGTTGCTCAGCTCGCTACAATTTAGCAATACTGGCCTTTTTTGGATTCTTCCTTCTCTATGCGTTACGTGTGAATCTAAGCGTTGCTCTGGTAGACATGGTAGAACCCAACACAAGTTTAACAAAAAATACAACTTCCAGTGTGTGTCCAGAACATTCCTCCACCCTAAATGTGCCTCGTAACACAACGGTAAGATTTCAAATGAATTTCTGTAAACTATGTGATGGTTTTAAACTCTTTCTAAAGGGATGCAGTGATTAGGATTAAAGTTTCACATTTAAACAGCTTGCTAGCATGGAACAGCTTCCTGTTTTATTAGCACATCTTTTCAGAACACAGGTTGATTTTCTTAAAGCTCTGGGATGTTCACCTAAATCAGCTATTCATCTGTAGTGTGCTAAGGGACAGGCTGTATTACATCCTTTCTATGCTTTATTTTGCAGGTTGGCTGACCTGACCTTGTAATTTTAATATGACTCACTCCTGGTTTTGTGCGTGTTAATTGAACTGTTCCTGTTCTGCCTTCGTCAGAGCGATTAAAAACAGCATTTTCACCAATTAAACTGTCTGTTTTTCACATAGTTTTGACTTGTGCGTAAATTTTATTTCAATTAAGGGAATATTTCATACATTTTTAGCTACTAGTCATCTTGTGATCTTTTTTCTCCTGATACCCGTCCTTCTTTTATTCATCCTCTTCTTCCCTTCCCATTAACCTTTGAAATTGCCTGCTCTAATGTGTTGTTAAAGAATTAACCTTTTTCCTTCAATTTTTTTTTCCTGCCTCAGTATTCATATTTCTGTTCTTTCCTTATGCCTGTAACACCCGTTTCCTAAGCTTGCTCATTTTATTTAGGTTCTCCCTATAAACTCTCACATTGCCTGAGAAATCATATAGTTGATTTAAAAAATAAATACTTCAAGGACTTATGAAGATTTTCTGATTGTTACTGTTTCTTATCATAATTTGCAAGCTGTTTCATTTTTCAGTAGCTTTCATACTGGACTCACTTGCTGCATCATGCCTGAATTAGGTTTTTCTTTACACAAATTTGGACGTTCTCATTGTGCTGAATTTCCTGCCATACATTTAGATGCTCATAAATAATTTAATGATGATCCCAGATTTCTCTCTCTCTCTCCAAAATCACTACTTCTGTGTTCATTTCAGTAGTTGTCAGTGGTTTTGTCATCTCTGAACTCTTTGGCCTGCCTCCATTGCTTTTATCATTCTGTTTTCTCATCTTCTCTTGTAAAAGTAAATCCTCCTTCTTGCTACTCTGTCTGTACAACCGCAGTATGTGTAGACATACCAGAAATAGGTTTCACTAGCCTCAGTACTGAGATCAGAGTGAGTGCAGCAGCAAGGAGTTTAGCTTATGCTTAGGTGCCTGAGATCCTGGGTGGATCTTATATCCCATGATGCACTGGCACAGGTTAGCTCTAGTATGTCTATGAAAGCTGTATTCAGACATTTGATTCTGGAATAGGATGAGGCAGTGAAAATTCATTGAGAACCTCAGAATACCAAGGTTTAATTGCATTATTTATGTAAAATAGAATAATTTGATGAAGTTGCTAGTTCATACATTTTTTCCCCTTCATTTAGGGAAAAAAATATTCTTGGGATTCAGATACTCAAGGATGGATCCTCGGTTCCTTTTTCTACGGCTACATCATTACTCAGATTCCAGGTGGATATCTTGCAAGCAAAATTGGAGGGAAGTTTTTGCTGGGGTTTGGTATCTTTGGTACCTCTCTGTTCACCTTGTTCACCCCCTTAGCAGCAGATTTGGGAGTTGGATACCTCATAGCAGTCAGAGCCTTGGAGGGGCTGGGAGAGGTAATCTCATTCTCTCTCTTTTTTTTTTTTTTTTTTCCTAAAATGTGGAACTATATTTAGGAAAGTATCAGTGTTACCCTCGATGGTAACTGTAGTCTGTGAGGTCATTGTCAGAGGTAATTTAAAAAAAAAAAAAAAAGACTTCTGCAGACTTCTATCAGGTTGGTTGGTCTCCAGGGCGGTATTAGCTGCTTAATTTAACTTATGGTTTTGGTGATCAACCTCAAGGTTGAGGGTTTGTTTGTTTTGCTTTTGGTTTGGCTTTATAATACTTAGGGTGAGGAATGGAACTCCTTACCTGAAAATGTCTTGTATTAACACTTAATCCAAATTAGAGTAGCATAGTACTAGGTGCTCTTCCCCTAGTTAGCAGAAACAGTCAAGACTTATTCAACTACGGAGTTGAAAATAAGCCAGAAAGCTAATTCTGTTTAATTGCCCATGTACTATGCACATTTGTGTCGAAAAGCTTTTTTTAAATTCATGCATTTCAAGCATTTTTTAAATTCATTCATGCAAATGATTTAATAGGTCGCCTTGCTGTTTTGTTACACGCAGGTTAGAAAAAAAATTTAGAATTGCTGTGGAATTTAATGGAATAAAATATTTGTTTTATAGGGAGTTACATTCCCCGCTATGCATGCCATGTGGTCATCTTGGGCTCCCCCACTGGAACGCAGCAAGCTCCTTAGTATTTCATATGCAGGTGAGAGACATGGAATTCCCACGCCAATAACTGGATTATAAATGTTTGATCCATTAGTATGGAGGATTGATTTAAATCAAAGGGATTTATATCACTCATTTTAATTGGGGTTCAAGTTGGGAAGCATGAAACCATTGATTTTAAATATTCTATTTGAAACTTATTTTTACTCTTTTTTTTTTTTTAAGAAAAAACATTTCTTAAAGAAAAATATTGTTTCTGTTGTCTTGTACTGAAATTATAAAACATGTTGATTTGCAATCAGATTCAGCCGTCAGGGTAAATTTGTCACAATTTTACTCATCAGAAGGAAGTACTATAAATACTTTTTTGAACTAATAGCTCAAAATATATTTTGATTATTTTCCATTTTTATTATGTTAGAAAATGGAGAATGATGCATGTTTTTTTCTGGTTTAGGTAAAGCTGTACTTGATCGGAGTTGGAATTTACTTTAAAAAATGCACAAAAATGCATAAGGAAATAATTATTTTTTAAAAAGTGCATTTAAAACTAACATGAGTAATTAGCCATAGTTAGTGAATGGAGGGATATGCGAAGATGGTTATTAATAATACTAGCATTTTAAAGATTCAGAAAGTAATGTACTGGGATTCTAAATAAGTTAGCTCCTGAATCTTATTGTAAATAATTAGAATCGGGAGCCTAACTTATCTGCATTTTTGGAGCCAAAATACCTTTTGAAAGTCTTGTCCATGTTCTTCAAATGGATCTCATCCTTTTTTACTGTATTTTATTCATGTCAAAGAAGAAAACATGCTCTCCTGTAGGGGTGCACCAATATATCGGTTGGCTATCTGATATAAGGAAAAATGACGTCATCGGCTTTGTTTGATCATTGTAGCCAATAAATACGGGCATGTGCTTGGAGCACCCTGGCAAGTGTAGTCTGGGGTAAGGTGCTGCGTAAGGAACATTCCCTCTGCTGGGTGGCTTTGCAAATGAGGCTTCTACCTGGGAGCCATGGGACCTCGGCTGCACAGGGTCCACCAGCGCTGAGATGGCAGTGTGCTCTGGGGCTTTAAATGCACCCGGCGCTGCTGTCCACACAAGGATCCACCCTGCCCACCCAGGACAGCAGCATGGGGTGCGTGGGAAGTAAGAATGCGGGTAGGAGCCATGGGCAAGGGGGAGACATTCATGAGAATAGAGTGGTCACCACCTTCCTCATCAGGAGCTGGAGCAAGGAGGAGGCTTGTTTTGCATTTATAACGTGCACACACAAACCAAAAAAAGTTGATTTATGTTGTTAAGTAGTTTGAAATACCTTGCACTATTACTAAGTTATAGGTTATTGGATCAGCTTCAGCCAATATGGTTGGTTAATCATTGGCTGTCAGTATCAGCCACGAAAATCTTTATTGGTGCGCTCCTAATTTCCTACTTTTTCATCTTCCAATAAAGTATTCTCTGAATCTTCTAGCTAAATTCAGCTAAAAGTAATAAAAGGGAAAGTAGTGAAAGAGAAACCATTATTATTGATTGGGAGGGTTGTTGGGTTTTGGGGGAGGTGTATAAATTTGTTTCAGAATTTTATTAATGTAATATATTGTATGACATCACAATATAACAAAAGCCTTATTATCCAGCACCCATGGGAAATGGGGGGTGCCAGATAACCAAATATACTGGTTACCTGAGAGGCCTGATCAGGTGTTTCGCCTGTTTGGGCCACCACCCCTCCTGCCGCATCAGTGTGCTGGGGAACAGGGTGGGGGGCCCCAGGCACACTGGGGACAGGCTGCTTTGCCCCCGGGCTGTGGGGGCTCAACGAAATCAGAAGTGCCACAGTGGGCGTTTGCAGTTTCATTTTTGCAGTGTCGACTGGCGTGCTGTTTAATAGAGCATGTCGGTTTGTAAGGTGCTAGATAACGTGGCTTTTGCTGTATTGAAATGTTAGGGTCAGCTCAAGGTTAGGGTAGCTTTTAGGGATTTTTTCATTTTGTTCAGGCTGTACTTTATACCCTTGTGACCAGCATAATAATGCAGAATAGTGTTTGTTGGGTTGATTATATACAAATGTTAACTGTGGTTTAACGCTTCACAAGCAAGGCTTTCCGGTGCTCTTGTGTAGTGCCCGATGACTGGAAAAAGGCCAATGTGGTGCCAATCTTCAAGAAAGAGAGGAAAGTGGATCCACCTAACTATAGGCCCATCAGCCTGACTTCTATCCCGGGGAAGGTCTTAGAAAAGTTTATTAAAGAGGCCATCCTTAATGGACTGTCTGATGCCAACATCCTAAAAGATAACCCGCAACAAACCTGTGCTGGCATGTCTTGCTTGACCAATCTCATTACCTTCTACAACCAGGTGACCTATCGCCTGGATAAGGGAGAAGAGATTGATGTCATATATCTTGACTTCAAAAAAGCCTTTTATCTGGTATCCCATGATCACCTCTTGGCAAAACTGGCTAACTGTGGCCTTGGGTCCACCATGATCCGCTGGCTGGGAAATTGGCTCTGTGGTCGGACCCAGAGGGTGGTAATTGATGGAAGTCAATCATCATGGTGCCCTATGACCAGTTTGGTCCCTCAAAGCTCTGTCCTTGGACTCGTATTGTTCAACATCCTCATTAATGATCAGGACATTGGAGTCAGAAGCGAACTTTCCAATATTGCCGATGATGCCAAACTTTGGGGCAAAGCATCCACACCAGAAGGCAGGAGGGTGATCCAGGCTGACCTAAATAGGCTCAGCAGACGGGTGGACTAGAACCTGATGGTGTTTAACACTGAAAAATGCAAAGTTCTCCACCTTGGGAGGAAAAACCTGCAGCATTCTTATAAGCTCAGTAGTGTTCCACTGGCTAGCACTATAGAAGAAAGAGACTTGGGGAGGGTCATCATTGACCACAAGATGAACATGAGCCTGCAATGTGATGCTGTGGCTAGTAAAGCGACCAAAACTCTGGCTTGCATCCATAGATGCTTCTCAAGCAAATCCCAGGACGTCATTCTCCCCTTGTACTCTGCCTTGGTGAGGCTGCAGCTGCAGTATTGCATCCAGTTTTGGGCTCCACAGTTCAAAAAGGATGTGGAGAAACTTGAGAGAGTCCAAGAGAAAAGCCACGCTCATGATCAGAGGTCAGGACAACAGGCTGAGAGCCATGGGGCTCTTTAGCCTGCAAGAGCACAGGCTCAGGAGTGATCTGACGGCCACCTACAAGTTTATGAAAAGTGACCACCAGTTTCTGGGGGACTGTTCGTTCACCAGAGTGCCCCAAGGGATGATGAGGTTGAATGGTTATCTATTACTGCAAGACCATTTCAGGCTGGACATAAAGAAGAATTTTTTTACTGTCCGAGTCCCTGATGTCTGGAATAGCCTGCCATTGGAAGTGTTTCAAGCACCTACATTGAACACCTTCAGGAGTAAATTGGATGCTTATCTTGCCGGGATCCTATGACCCCCCCAAGCTGACTTCCTTCCCTTCAGGCAGGGGGCTGGACTCAATGATATTCCAAGGTCCCTTCTAGCCCTAATGTCTATGAAATCTATGAAAAGTGATATAGTTGTGTATTTTTTTTTTTTCTTGACTCACCCCTTCAAACTACGTTTTTAGATCAGAAAGTGGACAGTAGTTCTTTCTTCCTTGGGGATTGTTATCTAGGTATATCTCTCATGTTATAGATACCATGTGTGTCAGATCTTTCCATTCCCTACCTACGTCCATTGAAGTCATAGGATTTTCCCATAAATAATTGGGAGCATCAATTGGCCCTGCAGTTGGGAGCTACTTAGTAGACAATAGAAATACGATACGTTTCCTTTGTTTGTTGTTTTGCTGCTTCTGTAGGGCTGACGGAAGTAAAGAACAATAAATGCTGAGCAAAAAGAGTCAATAGATGTTTCCCAAAAACTAAATCAGAAGCAGACGTACTGTCACCTTTTTTAGAATGCCACTATTTAATCTGCAGTTACCACTCCCATTTTTACACAGTGATCACTAATTTATTAATTAAATAATACACCAAAAATTCATGTTCGTTTCTTACCTACTTTCACTGGTATTTTGGGGTGCAATGGGTTTTTGCACCTTCGTTTATCAGTCTGTCAAAGCAACTGCATCTCATTTTATTTATTGTAGCTGAGGTGGCAGCTGGATAGTGCAGTAAAATTATTTGTATGCTTCTGTACAATGAAACAGTGCAGTTTTCTTAAAATCCTGCTTGTCATTCCAACCACTATGTGCTTTCCTCAGTTAATCAGTGTGCCATTTATATATATTGGCAAACTTTAAAAATTAACTGTCTTCCTTCTAGGTGCACAGCTCGGAACAGTTATCTCTCTTCCATTGTCTGGTTTAATATGCTACTACATGAATTGGGTTTATGTATTCTATATATTCGGTAAGTATTTGTGTTTTTTAATTTCAAATGTATTTATTTAGTGATATATCCGTTGTGCTTTTCAATAACATTTTTTGTCTGAAGATTGCAAGGAGTGTGTTTTTTGTGTCCTGCAACTAATGCTCTATGATATTTTTCAGTCCTGGAAATTTTGGGGGATTCTTTATGCTGCTCAGAAGAATAGTAATGCATCCGAAAATAGTGAGGAAAAGCAGCCACAGGAAATAGGAATCTTGTGCTTCAGATCTGCTAAACACTTTATATTTTTGGAATTCTGTTTTAAAATTCGAAGTGCTAGCCCTGTTGCTTTATTACTTAGCTAAATTGCTGCTTTTAATATGAGGTAAATTCCTGTGGGAGTCCATGTAAGTTATGTATTCAATGACCAAATTTGTCTGTCAGTTGTGCAAAAGACTGTTATTAATCACATTTTTCTCAACTCAGCCAGTATAAGGAAACATCAGACTTATTTTTTTTTTAGTGTGAAGTGTGACATTAAATTAATGACTTTAATCAGTGAAATAAGATTAATTACAAGAGTATCTGAAAAGTAACTTGAATATAGTCATTTATAGTAACAAATTTAATATTTTTCTGTGTAAATGCAGCTGTTTAAATGTCCTTCTAGGCCAGGCTGTTATCTGTATTCTTGTTCTAAATGTCCATACTGTCTTTACCTGCTCAGTTAAGGTATTATTTAGTATGCGTGTTTTGTTTTTTCCTCAATATAAGGTGCACTTGGTATATTATGGTTCTTCTTCTGGATATGGTTGGTTAGTGACACACCCCAAACTCACAGAAGAATCTCACACACTGAAAGGGAATATATTCTTTCCTCTCTTAAAGATCAGGTATGTAACTTTGTAGGGTTTTTTACATTTAAATAAAAAAGGAACTGCTGATGAAAAGGCCAAACAGATCACTGAAACCTAAATACGTGCTTAATTTGAAGAATGGCCATTTTATTTGTCAAAATGAAACAAGATATATGAAAATGCTGAACACAAATCAGTAAGAAACCATCATTATTCAAAATGAGTGAATGTATTCTTCAATAAGGTACATCTATTTACATTTTTTTAAAATACCTGCACAACTCTAATGCAGTATGACAAAGTACGTATCTTACTATAAGCAGGAGGATGGACTCGATGACCCCATGAGGTCCATTCCAGTCCTCTGATCCTACTGGAAATATTTATCTGCATGACACAGATTCTGGGGATTCTGATAAAGAATTGTTTTTCAGCCAACTTTCTGCCTAAACACTGGCAACTCGGGTAGTTCACAGAGAGCGAATAATAGGGGAAGTGCACTGCAAAAACTGATTATTTTGTGTGTCTTAAGTTTCCACAAAAGATACCACAGTTGTCAAGAATACTCTCCTTTTTTGAAACCTGCATTCAGGTAAATGAGTTCTCATTTTTTGCTTATCGTACCGAGATAGGAAATAGCAGAGCTTGGCCTTTTTTTCTTTCTTCCTTTTTTTTTTTTTTTTTAAAGGCTGTCCTTTAGTCTATTAGCTTATTATGTTAAATTACTTATCAGTGAGTTATATGGATTCAGATGTGCTAATTTCAGAACATGAATCTACCAGAACTGAGACATTAAAAGTATGATGCTATTAAGACAGACAGGCAAAACATGGCCTGTGGGCCAGATGCGGCATGCCAGGCACTGTCATTCAGCCCACGGCACCCTCCCCCCACAAACAAATTGCACCCTGCCCAGCCCTTCCACCCACGAGGGTGGGAGCAAGGCACTCATGTGTACACGCCCCCCCCAACATACTCTATTGTGTCTCTCTCCCACCCTCGTGAGTAGAAGGGCCCTGCCCAGCCAGCAGCAGCTTCCATTTGCTGCAGCTGCCCGCATGGGAACATGCTTGGCTTCCCTGGCTTCCAGTTTTGTGAGCAGCAAGTAGGGAAGCAGTGGGGGCGGGGCCCAGGTGGGGGCCATGGAGCTGCAGCAGGGTGGAAGCAAAGAGAGCAGCACAGAGCCCACACCCAGGGGGGTGAGTTGAACAGAGTGTAGGTAGGGGGTGTGGGGACTCCTCACACTCCTCCACAAGATGTGCAGCCCCTACTGCCAGCAGCAGGTTAGGGACTCAAGGTGCCCATGCCTGGTGCCAGCACTGGTTCCCAGCAGACTGCAGCTCTGGCCAGCGCTGCATGTAAGCAAGGAGCACAGCCTGCCCAGCAGCTCTGCTCCATGCCACATGCCTGCAGCTTCTACACACACAGCAGGAGAAGCCCTACACTGGTGCTGGCTGCCTTCCCTGCACCCTGCTGTGCAGGTCTGTGCACTGGGAGTAGAGGGAGCTCTGCTCCCTGCAGCGCCCAGCACAGACATTTCCCGGCACAAGTATGGGACCTACAGGTATGCACAATGTGCAGCCCCTGCACACAGCACTGGCCAGAGCTGTGCCCTGCTAGACAGGAACACCCTATCTTGCGCCCTACCCTGCCTGCTGTTGCTGTTGGCAGTGGGGCCTGCACACCATGTGTGGGGGGGTCCCATCACCCCCACCTTCCCTTACACCCTACCCCCATAACCCTCACCGACATATACATATATACCCCAACATACTCTATGGCCCCCACATACCACACCATAGACACACACGCACGCATACAAGCATAAGGCTTTATTTTTAATTATTATGTAATCGCCTCTATATATACAATGTAAACACAAATCATGATCAAAATATTTTTTGTAATAACATCAAAATACGTTATAGTCAGTGTTTGACTATAAAAAAACTATAAAAAAAAAAAACAACTGGGTTTTTTTTCTGGTTCTAAGATGGTAGCCCACCCCCTCCCAAAAAGAGTATTTGGGGAATGAGTGGAGGGAAGGACTTCTGGTAACGAAGGTCGGGAGCTAGGGGCTGGGACTTCCAGTCCCAATATAGTGACCGGGGGCAGAGCTACCCACGCAACCCCTAACAGCTCGCCAAAACTTGTTAAGTGGCCCTCCAGCCGAAATAATTTTGTGCCCCTGTCTTAAGATCACAAAGCAGAAAAGTTTCAGTACACATTTTGTTTCAGGAAGGAGTTTAATTCCTAATTGGCAGAGTTATGAAGAGGGAGTTGCAATGCCTGGATTGGGGCCTACCCCACCCCAATGCCTGGAATGGGGCTCAGCCCTACCCTGCTTCCCTCTTCCCGCACCCCTACTTCCATGGCCAGATTGGGGCTGGGTCCTTGCCCACTTCCCCATGGCTAGATCGGGGCTGATCCACACCCCTTCCCCCTGTGGGGCTAGGCGTCCAACCCCCCAACTTCATCGTGGCTGGATGGGACCCTGCTACAGACGTCCTGGATACTGGATTGGGACCACTGACTGGTCAGATTCATCCCATGAACTGACTGGGCACTACCCATCAGGCCCACCAGATAAAAAGTTTGAGTACCACTGGACTAGAGCAGAATTTTTTTCTTGTGCTATATATATTAGTGCATCTTCAGTGCAGTAGATTAAATAAGGATTCAATGCAGTAAAATAAACAGGGGTTTTGTCTATAGCTCTGTTAAAATAATTAAGATAAATAATTATTTTATAATTGGCTTCAGAAAGGTTTCAGTTATGCTCAGTTTTTTGAATGGAAAGGAATTAATTTTGATGTTAGAGAGAATGAGTAATATAATATCATATAATATACTTGTGACTTTCCATTTGACTTGCTTTTTTTCATTGTGTTTAATTGCTGATATTTGTAATTAATATATCTAATGATCAAGATCAAATCTGAAATATGCTTTTCAGAATCTAAAATGACCAGTGACCATAAATGCCTGTATGAGTTTTCCTGATTTGTTCTCCCACTCTTCCTTTCTATTCTTTAGCTTTCTACTCAGAAGTCTGTGCCATGGGAACCTATGCTGAAGTCCATTCCACTCTGGGCTATTGTTGTGGCACATTTTTCTTATAATTGGACTTTTTACACTCTTCTCACACTGTTACCTACATATATGAAGGAGATTCTGAGGTTTGATGTGCAGGAGGTGAGACGAAATTAAGATAATCCAAACCATTTCCTATACAGGTTCGGTTTTCTTCGGCGTTGTGCAGAGAAGCAAAGTAATTAAAATGGGCAACTCTGTCAGGAATCTTGGTCTTGCTTCTTGATTATCTCTGACTTGTCAAGTCAAATGAGCCTAGCAAGTGTCTATCCCCTGTGCATCCAGTTTGCCTTTGGTTCATTGTAGAACACCTATAAACCAACGGCTTTATGCTTTACTCCCCATGCCCCGCTTGTTTTTTCTTTACTTTCTTCCCCTCCTTGTTCCAAAAAGCTACTACCAATCAAAAAAGGGGATGGAGGAAAGAGGAAAAAAAGAAGAGCACAATGAAACAAGAAAGTAAGGAATTAGAACTCCTTATGTTTCAGTCCAGGCAGAGACAGGAAGTGAAAATCCATGTTCTGGAAGTGGTATGAATTTTAAAGGGACATCATAAAGCAAAATTCTAAAATAGTGTAGTGCTAGTTATCAGTTATGTTCCTGGAGGTATGCATCTTTGTTAACACTGTAATGTCTGCTCATAAGGTTGACATCAACTAACAAATCTTGTTTGAATTGTTAACTTACTATTGTTACAGGCACCACCTAAGATTACTGTAAGTGGAAGATTAAGTGGAAGGAAACATTTGCTTCTGAATGTTTATGCATTTCTTTTAGTGTGCTTATTTCCTTATAGATTCATAGATGTAGGGTCAGAAGGTACCCAAGTAGATCATCAAGTCTGACCCTCCCTGCCCTGGGCAGGAGTGAATACTGGGGTTAATGTGACCCCAGCTAGATACTTATTAAGCCTCCTCTTAAAGACCCCCAAGGTAGGAGCTAGCACCACTTTTCTTGGAAGTTGGTTCCAGATTCTAGCCACCCTGACTGTGAAGTACTGCCTTCTAATGTCCAACCTGAATCTACTCTCAAACAACTTATGGCTGTTATTCCTTGTTACTCCGGGAGGTGCTCAGGGGAACAGAGTCTCTCCCATTCCCCGCTGGTCCCCCTGGTAAGTTTATAGATGGCCACCAGGTCCCCTCTCAGCCTTCTCTTGTGAAGCCTGAACAGGTTCAGGTCCCGTAGTCTCCTTGTAAGGTCTGCCCTGCTGTCACTGGATTATGCGAGTGGCCCTCCTCCAGACCCTCTTGATGCTAGCCACATCCCTCCTAAAGTGCGCCACCCAAAACTGGCTGCAGTACTCCAACTGTGGCCTGACTAGTGTTGCATAGATGGGGAGGATCACCTCCTTGGCCCTGCTCATGATGTATCTGTGGATGCATGATAAGGTGCAGTTAGCTTTACTGACTACGTCCTCACATTGGCGGCCCATGTTCATTTTGGAATCAATAATGACTCCAAGATCCCTTTTTGTCACTGCTGATGAGAAGGTTCCCCAGCCTGTAGGTATGCTCCTGGTTCTCACTGCCCAAGTACAGTACCCTGCACTTGTCAGTATTGAATCCCATCCTATGTTCATTCGCCTACCCCTGTAACCTGTCCAGGTCCAGTTGTTTCCTGTCCCTCCCTTCTGGTGTGCCCATCTCACCCCAAATCTTGGTGTTGTCAGCAGATTTGAACAGGGTATTTTTGACCCCCTTGTCCAAATCGCTAATAAAGAAATTGAACAGTACAGGCCCAATGACCAAGCCCTGGAGGACTCCACTGCCCACATCCCTCCTGGTCAAATATGACCCATCCACCACCACTCTCTGGATCCAGCCCTTCAGCCAATTTGCAACCCATATGACTATAGTCATTAATGCCATAGTTGCCTAGCTTTTTAATGAGAATGGAGTGGGAGACAGTGTCAAAGGCCTTCCTGAAGTCCAGAAAGACTACATCCACTGTGACACCTGCATCCAATGATTTTTGTGACCTGATTATAGAAGGATCTTCTTTCTTTTCCCTCAAGTTCAGTGGTTAAATAGAGTTATATTCTTGTAGAATATATTGGACTAAAATACAAAAATATATTCAGGGAGCATCTGTCAAAATAAACTCAAGTTCACAAAAGCTTGTGCTTACATATGGCTAGAAAATGGTATTTAAAGGTTTGCTTTTTGGAATTGGCTTGTAGGTTAAGTAGATACTGAATTAAAACAATGGTCCAGAGCAATGGCAAGGGTTAATTGATTTCTAAAAGCGTGTTTGTGACAAAGTTTCCTTCAAAGCCTACTGTGTTTGACACAGGCTGAGAAATTGAAGACGTACTACACTGTTCTGTAACGGAGATAAGGGATTCGGCTGTATTGGCATCAGGTCACAGTGCCCAACTGCAGGGCCCTTGGATTTCTGGCTTTGGGGAACATACCAAATTAGGAAGCTTGGTAAACAACCAAGTTAGGATATGTGCATGTGATGGTTGGTGAAACAATGAAATATCCTGACAGGGTAGAATGTGGACAGTATGGTGACCACAGGGGAAACCATTCAATGATGCCCAGGAATTGAAGAGTCATTGGGAGTGCGGGGGTGGGGAGAGAGAATACAAAAGGAGGGATTTCAGAGCAGCAAAGGGTCCTCAAGAGGGGAACCCAAGGCCTCTATGGACAAAGGGCATACTACCAGCCCATTTCACCCACCCTTCTGGGGGGAGGGCAGGGGCAGCCTCGGCCTCCAGCCTCCCGACTGCTGACATGTGACATTTAAAAAGGGAACCTCAGGGTGAAACTTGCACGCTGGCCAGATGTACCTTCCCTCTAATGACAGCTCAAGGACTGGTAGATGCAGAATCTGTTTGCCTTGGCTGCATTAGTCTCATCTGCTATCACTGTATCAGTAACATTTGCCTGTTATCAAATGAAGAAGTCATGGTCAGTCTGAGGGTTTGGGGTCTTCCTGGAAGAAGGTATCTGGGTCATATATTTTGTTGGATTTATATATATATATATATATATATATATATATAATCTCTTAGTTAGCCTGTAAGGTATATATCTACCCTGCCATCTATATAAGGTGGGACTTCGCAGAATATTATATAACATTGAAATTATTTAGCCACAAAGAGTGTTTGATAGAGGAAATGTGTTTGTTTAAAGGTCATTGGTAAGATATGGAAAACATTATATGCACCATACAGCAAGATTGGTTGATGTTGAACAAATGGAAAAGAAAATCCAAATTATATGTTCTTTATTAAAGTAGCATCTAGAGATATGAAGTGTGATTTGTTATCATCTTTGGTTAGACAGGGATTTTTTTTAAGTTACAAATAAGCAATTTACCTTTTGAATCCAGATTCTCTCCTGGAACTTCAAAAGGTAGCACAAAAGGAAATGGGTATGGTTGCTTACCCATAGCCACATTGGCTGAGCTAGAACAAACTAGTTTCCAAGGCAAGTGCCCTAGCCAGCAAAACATGCTAGCTTCTCTAGTGTGTTAGAGAGTTTACCAACATCCCACCTAAAATAGTTTCCTTAGATAGGTGTAGGCATAGACCCAAAGAAAAAGTGCTCAGAGTTATATAAGGATTTGGAAAACATAACATAGTCCCCTTCCAGATTTGTGAATTTGGGGAGTCTGGATTTCCTGGTTGGACTCTAAAGTACTCTTCCTCAGGCAGAATAAACTGGCAGAGGTATCTGTCACCATAACCTTTAATTCTGCAGTTTTGAAAAAACACTGCTTGCTAATATTCAGAGCAATAGTGTTACACAGTTTATCTTTTCCATGTCCCTGGCCTTTAAAGAACCTAGTAACTTTTGAAGTATCAGGAGAACGACATTTGGAAAAAAAAATTTCTTGCATTAATTTTATGTTAGAAATTACATTAACATTTAAACTGCGGTGCTGTAACTGCTGTATAATCTGTCAGTCCAAAGCCTACATACAGTAAAGGGAATGTGTTTTTTTTAAATATAGGGTTAAGAGTGCATCTTTTATCACTTGATTTTTCTATTTTTCTATATTTTTATTACTTGAAAGCAGAAGACTAAATTAATGAGCAGCATTTTTTACTGTTGATTAGGAGAAAGGTCTTCCAAAGAGATTTGTGTTTGGTTCAAATATTCTAGTAAGCTCTAATTAAAAATTGAATGTTATACAGCATTCTCTTGTTCCCAGATTTTACATCTAGTAACCCACTGTACAAATATAAAATAAAATACATCTTTGCCATTAACAAAGCTAGGGCAATCCAGTGGATATTTAAATATCTGCTTTCAGTATAAGGTTAGGTCAAAAGCCTTTATAAATTACAATTTGGTTTTGGATAATTAACTATAAAGTTAAATGGAAAAGTAAGATGTTTGAGTTCACTAGTACTTCTGGCTTTCTACATCAAATAAGTTGCCTCAAATAACATAGTCCTCTTTGGTTTTAAAGTTGATGAAAGTTTTCCAGTTAATTTAAACTGAAAGCACTGTAAAATACTGACTGATAAGTTTATTTTAGGAACATTGAAAGTCAATACTGATCATATTCAGTACAATCTAATGCAGTACCTTGTCTGTAGTCACCTCTAACACCAGATGCTTCACTAGACAATTGTGAGGTGATGTGCTCTGCCCTAGTTTAAATTTTGTCTCTAAGGAGGTAGTTTGTCATTTCCAAAACTTTACTTAGCAGTAAAAGTTCTGACTTTATTTCAGCAATCCAGCTGATAATCCATTGTATTTAAAAACAATAAATACTTGTAGAATTTCCTGAAGAAAGCTTTGTCTATATACATATTGGAGAGGTTTCCTTCTTTTCTCTTTAAATAGTTGCGGGCTTATCTATGATAGTTATTTGAAAAAACATTGTTTAACCTGGTGGAGCTCCGGACCCTAGATCCAACCCTTAGGACCAAATAACTTGGTCAGCTTTGTAGTAGAGAGAGGATGATATTCATGCACTCATAAGCTTCGTAATTGTGACATCTGTTTTCGGGGAAAAATTCCTTGTAATGTCCTGCCTTTAATATCAAAGAGCTATTGCTTTTTGTCATAAAAGAATTGGTAGTCACATGGCTCATTTGACCTTTTTCAGTAAGATTCAGTTTTGGTTATCACCTAGGAATACAAATGCTTTTTCAAAATATTGGATTTTATTTCAGTGTTTTTAACTACTTTCATCTCATCTTTTTCTTCAGAATGGACTTTTATCTGCACTGCCTTATTTTGGCTGTTGGGTGTGCATAATCTTGTCTGGTCAGGTTGCTGATTACTTGCGGGAAAAACGGAACTTGTCCACCGTATGTGTTCGCAAAACATTTACCTTAATAGGTAGGTATAACTATATTACCTGACTGACTTTAGTTGCCTGTTCCCAAGAAAATATTTAATGATATTTTGTATATACTAAAATATAGCAAAAATATCTGGTAGTTAATGAATGGAAGGGAGAAATTCTGAAAAAATGCTAAAATCAAAGTTAGTGAATCTTCAAGTGAAAAATCCAGAAATAATTGTTCATTATTTAAAACATTTTCTGAAGGGCTGCTGTAAAGAAGAGGGAAAACACCTTTTTTCTCTAGAAAAGAAGAAACTGTCTAGGGAAGTTATGGAATTTCTATCCTTGCAACTTTTGAAAAAGAGGTTGCATGAGCTTTTGTTAGGCATGATAGCTGGAGTACTGTGTCCAGTTCTGGACACCACAGTTCAAGCAGGATGCAGACAACCTGGAGAGGGTCCAAAGAAGAGCCACTCGTCTGACTGGTTTTTTAATTACTCCCTGGGTGACAGCGACCATCGCCTGATAAAATTTTTCCGGCGCAGTGTAGATAGGGCCCACACTAGGACTAGGGTCCCAGACTTCAAAAGGGCCAATTTCAGAGAGCTCAGGAGGCTAGTTGAGGAGGAGCTGC
>JAGPOW010003642.1:55199218-55216642 GCA_030014935.1 Caiman crocodilus | reverse complement strand
GGCGCAGTGTAGATAGGGCCCACACTAGGACTAGGGTCCCAGACTTCAAAAGGGCCAATTTCAGAGAGCTCAGGAGGCTAGTTGAGGAGGAGCTGCGGGGCTGTAGGTTGGAGGACGTGGGCGTTCACAAAGGGTGGGCGCTCCTTAAGGAGACGATCCTCCAAGCCCAAGGAGCGACTGTTCCCACCCGATGCAAGATAGGCAAAGGTGCCCAGTGTATGCCTCCCTTTTGGCCCTCAGGCATTCTTGAATGCCTTTGCTGAGCCATGGGGGTTTCAGAGCACTCTTACCCCACTTCTTTCTTTTGATCCACCCTCAGTTCAGGGAAGCTAAACTAGCTAATCTCTTGAAGTTGCTGCCAGCCCCAAATGCATAACTTTCAGAAGTTATCACCATTTTGTGTAAAAGCTACATTTTGGATTATTTGTTCATGACACATCTCAAAGAACTCTATTCTTTATTTTATGCTTTATTTTAAAGGTAACAGGACAGCCTCCATTAATTTATCAGGCTGTTTTTTGATATAAGAGTTTACCAAAACTGATTCATGTTGAAATCTTTTATCCAGTTAAAGCTTGCCCTTCCATCTCTGACCACCATCGACTTCAGGAGGCTTATGCAGTGATAGACACTCCAGGTTCTCTTTGATCACGATGATGAAGTTGTAAAACCCCACTGTAATTTTAATACTATACTATTTTGTACACTAGGTGGCAGTAGAAGTGCTATAAATGGTACCTGTAAAAAAAAAAAAAAAATAAGTAACTTGCCCTAGAGAGGACATACGCTAACTTTTAATCATCATTTAAGTGATGATATGCTAAAGTTTTATAATAATTTTTTTTTTTTTATTTTATTTTATTTTTTTTTAAGGAATGATTGGACCCGCTGTATTTCTAGTAGCTGCTGGATTCATAGGCTGCGACTATACATCGGCTGTTGCATTCCTAACCATATCAACAACTCTAGGAGGCTTTTGTACATCTGGCTATAGCATCAACCACCTTGATATAGCACCATCGTAAGTACTGTTCAACCCATTTGTAATGCACACAATCTTGTACTGACTTTTATTTGTACTCATTGCGTGGCTTCTAGTAGCCTTAGTAACGGACCAATGCAACATTGGGCTATACTGATAGGTATAATGGCACACAAAGCTCCACGGAAAAACATTAAGGATGCAAATTCAAATGCTCAAAAATTAGGAAATGCCAGAATTAAGGTTACTTGTAAAACCTTAATTTGTCTTCCTTATCTGTATGCATTGTGATACAGTCTTTAAATATGAGAGAAATTTCTTTTTTTTTTCCTATAGGGCTCCTGCCTCATTCAGTGAATAGGATGGACTTTTTCTGGGAATTAATCTGGTATATGTAACTGAAGGAAGTTACCTGCAGTAAATGAGGCAGGTGACTGCAGGAACAGAAAGGATAGTCTCACAGTTAAAGTAGTTGAATGGCATCCTGGAGAACTGGATTCTGTCTGTTCCTCTGCAATTCTAGGCAAGACACTTGGAACCAGTTTTTTCATAGTTGGTTTAGTTGTGTTTTAGTGTCCAGGTTAGGAACCTGGAGTCCCATTTGAACTGGGAATCCACAGCTATAACTGAAGTTGATGGCAGTTGCACCTTGAATATGTAATATTCTGTGTAGTGCTAAGAACTCTTTAAAAAAACCAACCCCCCCCCCCCCCAAAGAAAAAAACAAGCCCCGTGCTTCAAATTGGGCACTCAGAATTAAGGGCTATTTTGGACTGACACTTCTGTCTCAGCTCTCCATCTGTAAAGGGAGAAGTGGATAATGCCATTTCTTCATCCCACCGGATGTTATGAAAAAAACTAATAATTGCGAAACATTTATGCTGCAGTGATTGGCATCATAGAATAGCCCAGAGCTGTCTTAAGAGGTTGGGGGTACTACATAAGGCATGGGTGCACACATTGAAGAACAAGGATAAAATAAAATATTGAATAGCTGTTCGATAGTTTCAGAAAGAAATATGAAATCACATAAAGACTGTGTCCTGAGGCATACGTGTAGGGGGATAAATCTGAAGCTGCATAAGGCAGTGTTAATTCCGTTCATTTCTGTTTGCATGCTTAATTTTGCAAGTGTAATGTTTGCATATTGTGTGTAGGTGTTGTTTTTTGGGGGTTTTTTTAACCAAGTCTTAAATTCCATTGTGGCAGTGTTGATTCCTTTCAGACTTTTCAGGCTTTGGATTAGATCATCTTGAGCTAACAGGGAATTGACAGCACTTGTAGGTTGTCATCCTCTATGTGGATCATCAGTAAAGCAGGATGAGACATTTTGCCAGAGGGTTTTACAGATATTTACTGGAAGCAAAATAGTGTCAAGATGAAAGAGTGTTGAGCTAAAAAATTGCATTTCATAGAATCATTGAACCATAGAAAATTAGGGTTGGGAGGGACCTCAGGAGGTCATCTAATCCAACCCCCTGCTCAAAGCAGGACCCGCCCCAACTAGATCATCCCAGCTAAGGCTTTGTCTAGCTGGGTCTTGAAAACCTTCACGGATGGAGCTTCTACCACCTGTCTGGGTAACCTGTTCCAGTGCTTTACTCCCCTCCTAGTGAGAGAAATGTTTCCTAATATCTAACCTAAACTTCCTTTGCTGCAACTTGAAACCATTGCTCCTTGTTCTGTCAGCTGTTGCCACCAAGAGTCTAGCTCTATCCTCTTTTGATGCCCCCTTCAGGTAGTTGAAGGCTGCTATTCAGTCCCCTTCTCTAAATAAGCCCAGTACCCTCAGCCTCTCCTTATAAGCAGGGATCCTGGTTTTCTCTGATTTAAAAATTGCAAATTCTCTGATTTAAAAACCCAAAATCCATGATAAAAATTAAAGGTCTCCCCCAGCCCCCCCAGCACTACTGGTGCCCTGCACTCCCCCTGCTGCCTCCTCATCCCTCCTGATGCCCCTCACTCCTGCACAACAGCCCCCCAGACCCATACACATAGACACGCAGGCACAGACCCAGACACCCACCCCAGCAGGTAAGTATATCTGGGAGGAAGAGGTGGGGTAGGGAGGGGGAAAGGGAAGGTGTTGGGGTTGCAAATCAAAAAGTGCTTTACTCAAGTGGGGGAGCATGCCCTTGTGCCCACTCCCAGGAGCAGGGCCAGGGGGTGAGGGCAGGGCTGCCACTCTGCAGGCTGCACATGCACTGGCTGGCCTGACAAGGGGTTCACACACAGGCTGCCACTGCAACTCTGCCACTGCACCCCATGCTACCATCCCACGGCCACCCTTATGGCTTTGTGGGCAAGCATGGCACGGGGCACAGGAGCAGCGTTACAGTGGCAGCTGCTGTGTGCTGGCCACTTGTGTGCCGCCTGGCCATGCGGGGGGAAAGGGGAGCTCGTATGCAGTGACTGCCGCTACACAGTCGCTTATGCCCTGCGACTGGCTGCACAGCTCCATTGTGGTGTGGGATGGTGGTGGCAGCTGCGTGCCGGCTGGTGGGGGGGCTTTGTGGGCAAGCGACGTGGGGCACGGTGTGGTGGTATCTGCCATGTGCAGGCCCCACACATGCTGCCCAGCCATCTGGCCAGGGGAGGGGGAAGTGGGGCTCACATGCAGCCAGCTGCACAACTCTGTGGCCACGGCTCAGCAGCAGCAGTGAGGAGTGGTTGCTGTGGGGGCTCACGCAGCAGCCATGAGTGCTGCTGCTTGCCTGTGGAGCCGTGCTGCACGTGAGCCCCCCATCAGTGGGTCTGACTGTACACAAGCACCAGCGGTGGTGTGAGGTGGTGGTGGCTGCCATGTGCGAAACACCCCCACTAGCTGGCCAGGCAGCACGCAGCCGCCGCCACCACAACCATCCCATGCTGCCACCACTGCTTGTTTAAGGAGCTTTGCCTGCAGACAGAGGGGCTCGCATGCAGCAGCGACAGCCACCACCACATTGCCACTGCCGCCCTGCGACCAACCTCACAGCTCTGCAGGCGTTGCTCCACAGTGGCTGCGGCAGTATGGAGGTATGCATGCAGCAGCTGGCACAGCTCCACAGGGAAGCAGCAGTGGTCACTGTGTGCAAGCCCCCCACAGCCACCATCTCACGCTGCTACTGCAGAGCCATGGCCATAGAGCCATGCAGCTGGCTGCATGCTAGCCCCACCCGTCCCTTCACCAGCTGACCAGGCGGCATGTGTGCAACCTGCACGTGGTGGGCACCAGCACACCGCGTCCCACATCACTTGTCCACAAACTGGCTTTGGGAAGGCTGGCTTTGGGAAGGCAGTGCAGAGCATGGTGGTGGTAGCCTCCATTTGCAAACCGCCCCCGTCAGGCCAGCCAGCACATATGTGGCCCACAGAGGGGCACCCCTGACCTTACCCCCCGGCTCTAGTCCTGGCTGCAGTGTGACATTTGGGGCTAGTGGAACCTCCTGCTTCCTCAACCCCCAGCCACCTTCCCCAGCTCTGCCCTACAAGCCACACTTATCTCCAGGCTCTAGGGGCAAAGAGTGAGTCTGAGACCAGCCTTGGCTGACCCAGGGTCTCAGGCCCTGCCCTTCCCCCTCTCTCTTCCCCTCCAGGCAGGGCTGGGGGTTTCCCACCCTTTCTGTAATCAGCTCATGCAGGCTAGAGCTGTGTCAGCCTGCAAGAGCTCTTTGCAAAAGCAGAGAATCTGCAGATTTCTCTGCTAAAAGGAGAAATCCGCATTTTTCTCTGATTTAAAAACACAGAATCCATGCCTTTTTCTGTTTTTCCATGGGAAACAGAAAACCCAGATCCCTGCTCATAAGTCATGTGTCCCAGCCCCTGAACCATTTTTGTTACCTTCCACTGGACTCACCAATTTGTCCACATCCTTTCTGTAGTGCAGGGCCCAAAACTGGACACAGTATTCCAGAATTGGCCTCACCAGTGGTGAATAGAGGGGAAGAATCACTTCCCTTGATCTGCTAGCAATGCTTCTGCCCAATATGTTGTTAGTTTTCTTCGTAACAAGGGCACACTATTAGCTAATATTCAGCCTATGGTCCACTGTAACTCCCAGGTCTTTTTCTGCAGAGCCACAGCTTAGCCAGTCTGTCCACAGCCTGTACTAGTGCATGGAGTTGTTCTGTCCTAAGTGCAGGACTTTGTACTTGTACTTACTGAATCACATGAGATTACTTTTGATCCAACCTTCCAATTTGTCAAGGTCTCTCTGAATCCTAGCATTACCGTCCAATGTATCCAGTATTCCCTCCATCTTGGTGTCATCTATGAACTTGCTGAGGGTGCACTCCACCCATCCTCCAGGTCATTGATGAAGATATTGAACAAAATCAGCCTCAGAACCTACCCAAGGAGCACTCTACTTGACCCCAGCTGCTAATTAGACATTGAGCCATTGATTATTACCCTCTGAGCTCAGTGCTCCAGCCAGTTTTCTATCCACCTTACAGTCCATTCATCTAGCCCATAATTCCTTAGTTTGCCTGTGAGGATGTTGTGAGAGACCATATCAAAAGCCTTGCTAAAATCAGGGTATATCACATCCACTGATCTCTCCACATCCACAGAGCCAGTTATCTAATCACAGATGGGAATCAGGTTGGTCAGGCATGACCTGCCCTTGGTGAATCCATGCTGACAGTTCCTAATCACCTTCTTCTCCTCCAAGTGCTTTGAGATGAATTTTTTGAGGATCTGCTCCATAATTTTTCCAGGGACTGAGGTGAGGCTGACTGGTCTGTAGTTCCCTGGATTTCCTTTTTCCTTCTCTTAAATATGAGCACTATGTTTGCCTTTTTCCAATCATCTAGGACCGCTCCTGATTGCAATGGGTTTTCAAAAATGATGGCCAGCAAGCAGTTCTGCAATCACATCAGCCAACTTCCTTGTCTCCCTCAGGTGCATCCCATCCTGCCTCATGGACATGTAGACGTCCAGCTTTTCTAAATAGTCCCTAACCTGTTATTTTGCTGCTGTTGCTGTCCTCCCCAGACTATGCTGCCTGGTGCAGTAGTCTGGGAGGTGACCTTACCTGTGAAGACTGAGGTGAAGAAGGCATGGAGTACATCAGCCTTTTCTTCACCCTCCTGTCAAAAGCTTGCCTCCCCCATTCAGTAAGGGACCCACACTTTCCCTGATCTTCCTCTTGCTACCAAAATACTTGTAGAAACCCTTCTTGTTACCCTTCACATCCCTTGCTAGCTGCAACTGCTCTTTGACCTTCCTGACTTCATCCCTGCGTGCCCAAGCATTCTTCCCTCCGTTATTTGTCCAAGTTCCCACTTCTTATAAACTTCCTTTTTGTGATTTAGTTTACTGAAGAGTTTGTTCTCTATTAAGCCAAGCTGGTCTTCTGCCATACTTGCTAGTCTTCCTGCACATTGGGATGGTTTGTCCCTGCAGTCTCAGCAACACTTCTTTTAAGTACAGCCATCTCTCTTGGACTCCTTTCCCCTTCAAACTGGCTTCCCAGGGAAGCCTGAGAGAGCCAGAGCATCTCTCAGCTGAGAGTCTTTTGTCCCAGGATCCTGCAAAAGCCTACTGTCCCACTCTCAATACTTGTGAAGTATGCAAGATAAAATGTATTGACTATTTTTTTCAGGAACAATTAAGGCTCATTCCAATGAATTGCTATCCAAGCTGCTTGTGTAAAGGGTTGTGCTACTCTTATTTTGGCTCTTATTGGCTCCAGGTTTTGACTAGGATCAGCTGGAACCACCTCAAATGCAAGTCTTTTTTAGACTCAGGTTCTAACAGCCTCTTTTTCTCCCTTCTCTTCAGCATGACCTCATTCCCTCCAATCTTCTCCATGTGGCTTTTTGTCAAGGCACATTTTTTTCTCACTTCTTTACAGTCACCCCTTCTAACTTTTCTCAGTTCAAGTAGTCTCCCTGGCAAGCACATCTCACTTCTCTGGTATTTCGAGCCTCAATGTCCCTGCCCAAGCAACTCCAGTGGTTCCCTTTCTCAGGTCCTCATCACATTTGTCTTTCTTGGCCCCACCTCAGTCTCTAGCCAGCCCCCATTTTTAATCTCTACTGGCTCCCAGTCTTAATCTCCTTTTGCTCTCCTTATCCAGGTTCCTTGCCTTCTCCAATCAGATCATTTTTCCAGTCCTCACCCCTGTCACACCATACACATACACACTGGATCTTCAAGATTTCTCCCCTTCTCTCATGGCTCCTTTATTCTGCCTGACTGATTTTTAGTCCCAGTCTTCCTTTGCCTGTGCTCTTAACCCATGCTGCTTGTCCCAATTTATGCTTCCCTGTGCTTCCTGCAGATGCCAATCTTGTCCCTTCTGCATTCAGCACTGGCTGGGCCCAGCAGACAGACAGGCGCCATGCTTTCAGTTCAGGGACCTAGAGCTAGAAAGACAGTTGTAGGGGAAATCTTTGTCATAAAATGGAGTATGCTGAATGTGACTTCAATGTAGGGGATTAGGAAATTTTCCTACTGAAATTTAAGTCTCTCTGTAGACCAGAGGTAGACAAATAAGCTGGATCCAGCCCTCCAAGGGATTTTATCTGCCCTGCAAAAGGTCCCTCAGCCCTATATCCAGGCACAGGGGGCAGCTCAAGTCACGACACATGCATCTGGTCTCACTGTCCCCAGGTGCACAGTGGGGCTGGGGTCATACAACAGCAGCTCCTTCCAGTTGCCACCAGTAGTGCCATGGTTGCTGCCAGCCCTAGCTCTGCTGCCCGAGCACTCTGGCCTGTCTGTTCTGTACCTGCAGCTGGCTTGCCAGATAGAGCAGGCAGGTGGGGTCTCCATGGAGACCGGCCAAGGACCCATACAAGCAGAGTGCACTAGGCTGGGTGGGTGGGATGGGTCTATGAGTGGTGTCCAGGAGCAGGATGGCCAGGGCTGGGATTTTGGGGCAGTGACAGCACAGGGCTGGGGCCCAGGACAGAGCCACAATTCACTGCCCACATATCCCTGTGATGAACACCAGTCTCATGAGCAGGGTGTGCTGGGAGTGGATCACAACTCTGGCCCTGTGGCGTCACCCCAAGATTATGGTCCTGGCTCTGTCCTTCCAGCTCCTGGGCCCTGCTTCCTGCTCACCTGTGGCTCCAACCCATCCACCTAGCTGAGCACACCCTCCCCACACAGGTCCTGGGCCAGTCTCTACAGAGACCCTAAGGCCAGGATCTTGAGGTGGTGACAGTGAAGAAATGGGCCCCAGAACAGAGCCACTCTAGGGAATTTTGAAGAGCTGTTGCTGGCCCTTCATCCCAAATAATTGCCCACCCCTGCTGTAGATCATAACACAGGCAACTATGGAACCATGGCAATTTTCAGGAGAAACCTTGGCAAAGTTGTAACTAGTATCAGTCTAGTAATTGTTCACTTGTATTCATTACAGTCACATTACCAAAAAGATGAGTGAGATATTAAAAAATCAATATGACAAAGCCATGTTTTTACAACTCATGCACTGAATGCATCATGCATCTTCTGTTTGTACTCCAGATATTGCCTCTTAGTTAATCTGTGAATTCTTTCTATTCCTTCATTCCCCACTACTGTGTCATAGAAGAACCTAGTCAACAGCTTCCTGGACCATCTGGCTCTGCAGACATGTTGTATTTAGTTTTATGTCTTGCTGGATTCTTCCCCATGGGCAGGGAGTGGTAGTGTGGTTATCTGTATCTAACTGTTTGTATTATCAAGGACACAACCCATATCAGAAACCACTGAAAGTGCAAGGTATTCAGCCAGGAAGGAGCTGTAGATACAACTGAAGGGGTTTCTGTAAGAGGGTTTTAGGTTCCAAAGATTAAATCTTTGTTCACTATTGAACTCAATGGATGTGTCTACACCGGTGATGCTCAACCTTTTGTTTGCACAGGCCAGATTGTGTCCCCTACCACCTCCGTTGGCTCTGAGCTGCAGGATTGGGGCCCACAACACCTCCAGTCAGCCCGTGTCCCCCAGATGGGGAGCCCTGGATACAGAGGTGGCCCAGGGCCCTATGAGTCTAGACATTTGGCATCAGAGGTGTGTCAATTGCCGCTATCACTCTCTCACTGCCAAATTTTTGGACCCCTGAGGACTTCTGCAAGCCAGATGACGTGTCTGGCTGGGGGGTTGAGCACTCCTGGTCTTTACTACTTTATCACCAGATAGGTCTGTGGTGTAATATACTGGACTGTTCCATGTGTGCTGCATCCTAACCCTGAAGTAACCATAGCCTTGCTTATATGTGTTGCTCTTGGGCTAACCCATTTTGCCTCCCAACAGGGATAATTAGCCCTCCTACAGCACAGCACTTGAGTTCTGTGGAAGGCCGTGCATGTGGGACAGAGTGGCATGTTTCAGCAAAGTGATGCAGTAAGAAGTTCTCCTTTCCCCTTTGTGGCTGCCCTCTAATTTAGTAGGGTTCTGTAGCCAAGCAACAGCTCACATGGCATTTGCTGCAGGGAACCCTAATTTCATGGTTTGAACAGGGAGCCTAACATTTCCATTTCTAGTTGCACTTCTGCCACTAGTCTGCAGCAGCAGTGTACTTTGAAACATGATTATAATTATGCCTTGCTGTCCACAAAGATATATGAACTGATTTATAGGTATGGGAAGAAGCTGAGACTCAAAAAAGGTTAAGCAAATTTCCCAGGGTTACACAGGAAGTCATTACCTAAGTAAGGCTGCTGGCTAGTATGGAAAGAGCAGCACAGTGGATCCAGGAACCAGATCCAGATGCCACAAAATGGAACTGCAAAAGTGGGTCTGGTATCTAGGAAAATGGTTCACTTCAGTCAAATCCACCCACCATTGTTCCCTTCTTATTTACATGGGCATAAACAGAGCATGTATTGTGAAAGGCAGAGTTGGTGGAACTTTATTCTGCAATAAAAAGTCCCACCCTCTTTAATGCCACTACTTTATTAGCAGTGGAACCTCTGTCATACCCTTCTACATGTGCTGACCCACCAGCACTTTTCTTCCCTGAACCACTCCAGTGGCTCCATCCCAGATAAATTGGTAGTCACTTAGTGAAGAAGTCTTTGGTGTGAATGGCCAGGTGAAGTTGTAGAAATTTTATTTTGAACTGTAAGTATATAAATCAGTCACATGTATCACGGTGTCACAAAGTGCATCTGAAAATACATGGGGATTATTCCATTCCAAGAAGTAATTTAGCTTGTGCGATTTATGAAGGACCATGACCCCAAGTGGAATGGCTCATGCAGCGAACAATTTCTTATACAGGTATGCTGGGATCCTCCTTGGAATCACAAACTCATTTGCCACCATCCCAGGAATGGTGGGGCCAGTGATTGCCAAACTCCTGACTCATCATGTAAGTTTACTTGCTGGTTGTTTTACCAATGAAATTCTGAATACTATCATACAGAGACTCTCCTTCCTTAGATCATGTTTTCTTTAAGGATTAAGACTTTATGTGTAGATGCCTGTCTTCCTCTTTGGTTATTAAAGTGACTATCACATTGATAGTAAAATCTGAAGTTGCATTGTGAACAGTTGCAAAGGTTCTAACAGTCAGTGCCTTGGGATTTGTCTTTCCCATGAAAATAATTTTTTTTTAAATGAAAAGTTATCTAACATCTGTGTGTTATCTAACTTTAAGATTTGTGTTAAAATCCTAGTACAGACAAAGCTGTTCTAGTATTAATGTGTGTTAGCAAGTCGAGATAAATATTGCTTTGGTTAGTTATGGAAGAACCATGGATTTCTAAATGAGATATTGACTCCTGAATTCAAAATTTGCCAATTTAACCAATAAGAAACAGCTTTCAATTGTATGTATTTACAATGTACAGGTCTTTTTGTATATATTTAGGGATTAGTATGCTAAAACACTTGTCTTAGATGGCCATCTAATCCTTCTAGATCCTACTACTATTTGGTCAGTGAAAAAATTACCTGATATTATAATTTTAGAACTCTATGTAGAATTATTTAAACCAGTAGTAACCTAATCTTCTGGCCCCACAGGCCAAATGAGTGGTATGGGGTCAGTCCAGGGGTGTGCTGACTGGCCTGATGCAACCCCACATGTCCAATATGGCCTGTGGAGTTCTTCACAGATCTGGAAATTTGGCAGCAGAGGAGCTACGAAACTGCTGCTATTAACATTGGCACTGCTCCCCCACCAAAATTTCCAGACATGATGAGACTTCATGAGCCAGATGACATGGCTTCATGGGCCAGAGGTTGAGCACTCCTGATTTTAAACCAGTGTTTTAGGATGGCGAGGTAGGCAGTGCATGTTTGGTACGATAGGTGAGGTGCCTGCCTTAGTAATCAATCACACCAATTGTTGCCTTGAAATAATACTGCAGTATTTAATGCTGTGAGGTCAGACAGACCAGTTTTGGCACAGCTTCACAAAAATCTCTTGTATACTTGCTCTGTTGTTTACATTATTCTGTTATCCTTCTCCTCTCTTTAGCAGTAAGATTGCAAAATTACCACTATTTTAAAATTTATTTTTAACCTTGAAACCTCTACAGTTATACACTATTTAACCACTTTTGGTTTTGTTAGTAGTTTTCAGCCTTAGCTGGCTTCGTGAGGGTTGTCAATATAAGAAACTTTGCCCTTGGTTTTACCAACATACCTTCATGGATGTTTTGTTATATTTTGATGATTTTTGGAGGTTGGAAGGACTTGGGGCTAAAGTCAGTGTGTGACTGAAACTGACTTAAAATTTACATCTGGAATACATGCATTATAAACAATAGTAAAACTAGTTGGCAAAAAGCATAGGAGAGATTTGTGCTCTTGGTCTGAAAGCTAAGTAATTCCTTTCCCTTAAGATGACATTCTCTAAGTATTTGGTTAGCCCCTATTTAGTTTTGACATAGTACATGAGGAGGATGTTTCTACTTGTTAAATGACAAGTTGGCTCAGCCTGCCATTATCACAGCACTATTGGAATGTCATTGCAAATCACATGCATTTAAAACACAGTAGATGTTTAATTGGACCTGTTATGTTTTTGTAATACTTTTGATATCAATATAAAACTGCACTTGTATAAATGTAATTAATTTTTAAAAGGAAGAATATGTCTGCCTATCACTTTAATTAGTTCATTCTAAAATATAGACCTGCAAACTGATTACTTCTCTTCTGGTTTTTTTTCCTTCTCTTGGCAGAATACTATGGGAGAATGGCAGAGTGTCTTCTATATTGCTGCTTCTATTAACTTATTTGGAGCAATTTTCTTTGCATTATTTGGCAGTGGAGAAGTGCAGGACTGGGCAGTCAGTGGATACCACATGCATAGGAACTGAAGGAGTCATTGAAATACCTAGGCTGAATTGCTTTGTATTAAAATCATGTGACCTGAAAAGTGCCTTTCACATTGATGCCTAAAAATCTACAAAAGTTCTTCAGTTTAATCATTTTATCTTTGTCCTTTTTGTACTGGAAGTCATTTGATATTATGTATGCTGTTTCTGTAACAAGAAACTACTTGGATGTGGTACTAGCCTCATGCTAGGAATTTACATAAGATATATATATGTTCCTAAAATTTTAAATCAATGTGTTAGGCAACATTTCTATCCAGTCTTTTTAGCTAATACTTTCTGAAGTAAAGTGCGTAGGGTGAGATATTTTATTATTGAAGTGGGGCTGGAGGGAGAGAAGTAATTGTGTATGATGCTGCGTGGAGGACTGGAATGCAAAGAATGGAATGCAGTAAGCAATGGTCTGGATTGACATGTTTCTACAATTTTAGCCTCCAGGAACTTCCCGTTTTTCTGTAGCCTTTTACCTCATTTTAATTTTATTTTTTATATTTTAATTACTATTGGAATCCAAAAAAATTAGAATTTTACATGCACAAAATTATAGTATGTAAATATGAGTTCAAGAATGTGGCTTCATGTTGGATACAGAGAAATCAGAGAGTGAAGTACATAGCAGGTAGCTCAAACAGTGAGAATAATGGTGAGGAACCCATCCCTTGCTCTCTTTAGTGGTGTAAAATTTTGACATACTATATGAGGCCAAAGCAAAGTAAAAGCAGTGGATTCTATGGCTTGACTTTTAAGGCACCTTAACAACGAACTGTAAGTAGAATATCTATGTAAGCAAGGTCATTAAAATGGTTTTCAATCCCAACTATTTTTTTGCTACTGTAATGCACAGTCTCAACAACAGAATTTTCAAAGTTTTTTCATTGCATTGGTTTGTACAAATCTGCTAGTGGAAACGAATTAAAATGAAGCAACAAAAACTAGGAAAAGCACTTCAGGGTTCTCTTCTTCAGTTAATTCAGTCTCACTCCTAGGATGAGAAACAATATGAAAAAAACTGCCACATCTTCATTTTTGGAAGCTGCCAAGGCTGCTGTAGTTCAAGTCAAAAGATGGTGCTATTAATCACCATCTTGTGTTGGAATTCAACAAAATGGGTGCTATTCACCCACTTAAACCAGTTCTGTGAAAATGAGTGTTAAAACAAAATAGGCAGTTGAAAATTAGGACCTCCAATTACAATGCTAGTAATTGTAGATCAAGGAAAAATTCCCCTGGAAATTCAAGATTGGAATAGAAGGGTGAAAGACATTTGGTTTAATTTTTCCACCTCATCTATATGAAAAGAAAACCAGGCACAACTAAATGGTGCTCTAGTGGATCCTACCTACCTTCATTTCTAGGAAATTACAGCTGCTTTTGGTCATTAGCATTAAGGACCATTTTTTTTGGCCTGCATTGAAGTATCATTTTTGTCTTACAACACAATGAAACTACTAAAGCTGTATCTGCTGTTTTTTCACAATAAATGGTGTCAGATTCATAAAGAAGTATGCAGCAGTTACTGAAAATGACCGCTTTCCCAAACTTAGAGAATCTTCTAATAGGAAAACAGAAAATATACTATGTGTGGTAAATTCATGGGAACTGCTGGTAGGCTCCTAAAATTTCAAATGCAGTCAGCCAGCTGAACTGTATGAATAGAAGGAATGGTTTCAGTTTGTCCAGGAGGCAATTTGGCTTGTGGCCCTTCTCATAAAAAATAGTGCCTGATAATGGAAAGGGTTATTTTGGCATAAGCACTGTTCTGAAGGTGTGAGATACGACTTCGTGCCCACTCTGGCAGAAGCAGAAATTCAACCAAGGCCTCCCACTTCCTGAGTGAATGTTCTAACTACACTTCTAACTGAAAGGAAGGCAGTAGCTGCACCTGCTCTTCCCTTCCCTTTGTTTTATGAACCATGTTTTATGTAGGTCTAACACTATATTTCCCTGAACCAATTAAATGCACCCAAAAGAGAAACAAGCTCTCTTTACTTAGCATTATAATTGAAAAGACCCTAAACATTTTACTCCTGGTGAAATCTGAACCATATTTTTTAATTCTTCAGTCTTCCAATTATTTTTGCAGCTCTACTCTTTATTATTCCAACCCTCCTCCCCCAAAAAAGGCATCCAATCAGAAGTTTTCTTATAAAAACTTTGAGCCATCATTATTTTACTTTATTGCTTGTTTTTCATCATTTTCCTCCTTAGTCTAGTAGAACTGGTTTGTTCATTTTGCCAGCTTCTCTCTTTTTCCTTAATATTAGTAATAGTATATAGTGTTTGCCTCTTAGTAATGAGTCATCATGCTACCAGCTTATCAAAAAGATGGTCCTTTTCAGGGCTGTTGTAACAGTCAACAATCTCAGTCTAGCTCCCATCCTCAGAAGTGGGGTTTTTGCTAATTCCTCCCCTTGTACTACTGTTGAAATGATTAGTTTCTCCCATGTCATTGATTGCAGTTGAGCTCTCTGTACTTATAGTATTGTGTAGGCAGGCAAATCTGCATGTTGTAAAGGGAGTCTGATTCGTAGTGACAACGTAACTCTCACTCCCTCCACCATGTGCACGCACTTTTCTTTGCATGCTTCTGTGTTGGAGAGTCCCATAATCTGGCACTCTACAAATGGTTCTAGTTGAAGATTAGCGAAGGGCTATGGAAAATTTTTGTCCTCTTCCTCAACCAGTGCCCTCTATTCCAAAATACTGTAGATGTTCTATGCCAATGATATCCAACAGAGGATTATAAAAACATATTACGTTCGATACAAGCCGCCTTTACCATGAGTCGAAAGGAAACTTTGGAACTGCTGGAAGAACAACATGATCCAAAATGTACATAAGGCAAGCAGGTTGACTAACCTAAATTGTGGACAGAAGCGTAGCTCATGGATCTAAGTTATGGCGCTTCATACAAAGTGTCCTCAGTTAGACTGATCCTACCCAACAAACATTCACTTTTGGTTAGGGAACTCCAATTTGGAGCTGATCCATGGGGTTTCCTAGCCTTGCTGAAATGGGGGATGGGTGGCTTAGAGTCCTCCCCCACCTTGAGGGGTGCCAGGAATGCTCAACCTACCCACTCCACCCTCCAGGGACAGCTGGGCAAGCCCCAGAACGAGCACCTTCTGCTCCCTCCCCATTCTGAAAGCAGCAGTGTTGGGCTGCATCAACTGACCAGCGCTCCCAGCACACACAGACAGAAGTTAATGAAGGCACTGCACTTTAGAGGGCTTTCATCTGAACCCTAATGCAATGAGGGTTCAGACTTTTATGGGATCAGGCCCTTTTAAAGTGCTCTGCAACCATGTACCTGTTTTGGGTCTTAGCTGTAAAGCATTTCCAGGGACCAGATAGGGAGAAAACTGTTACTACCATCTGTACCTCTAGTGTTAGCCTGTCTGCTGAGAATGCAGCAAGGAGAAGTGCCATTATATATAAATCTCTTTAACCCACCAGCAGCCGAACTAGCTCTTGAACCAAACCAAAGCTGTTAATCTGAATTAGTTTGGTAGTCGTCTTCATTTGCAAGTTCCAGGGGTAAGTGCTTTGTAGTCTTCTGCTTTGTACAGTGATAAAGAAGTTGGCTACTGAAATAAGTGTTTTTAATACCAAGGGGAAAAAAATCCAGGTTGGTTTTAAAACAACTAAACAACCAATTGCCAGAAATCCTTAACCTGCATGGACTAGAATGTTGCTACCAGAACAGGACTTGGGGAAACAGCTAACCATGTGATAGCTGTTGGACTTCAAGGGGGGGAATTTGCACCTTGCAAAGCATTTTCTCATAGTAGAATTCAATCATGCATAAGCATTAACACCCCTCTCCTAGTGAAAGGTGCTGAAAGATTTCTCTTGATGACTGGGAGCTAAAGGTCAGAAGCTTTGCAACCTACTCTGAAGATGGCAACTTGAGCAGCTATTTATTTTAGCTGCTACATCTATCTGAGTGTTTACTGGGAGCTTGTAATGGGGTGATGCCTGCAGGCTCTCCCTTGTTTTAGGCATTGTACAAACATAAGAGAGACTATGGGTCCAGGAGAGGGGCTGTTTATACTAATCAAGCAACTTGCCATGTTTTTTTTGTAAGACTTCTCCCACTTGAGGTCTGATTTAGCTTGATTATACCTTGTTTGTGTAATCTCTCACATAAGGCAGAATCTCAGCATGCAGTAAATCATACTACACAATCACCTATTTGAAACCGGCACAGAGAGATGCATTCATTAATGATTGACAACCTTAAACTGAAATATCACTGCTTTGCTAGTGTAATACTGCTATTAACACTATGTTTAATATACTCTGTATTATTAACTCCAAAAATGTCTTGATCTTTAAACAAGTGAGTTAACCAATTTCTGGTTCAGTAACATGCTACATTTAATATGGAAGTAAAACAATGGTAAGACAAACTACTATTTTTTTTAAACAGAATACCATAGGTCCCAGTAATTAATGTAAGTCTGATCTGTTGTTGTGTTAAAAAAAAAAAAATAGCATTTTGTGAATATCCAATGCCTAAAGCAGAAAGTTCAAAACAGAAGATAGCAGGCAGCAAATAAATGTTCATGTGTTATTAGCCTTGGAGCTGAAACTTTTTGCTTCAAACAGAACTCTATATAAAGTTCACCAAGAGCCTCTGTTCTGATATTAAACAGCATTGTTTTTTTATATATAAATATAGATTGTACACAATGAAAGGAACCAACCTCACCAGAGATCAAGGACTGTGAACGAGCACCTTCACTTTACTTTTTAGACAAATGTGATTATGGAATAAAATGTAATCTTCACCACCACAATGAAATGCATTCCACCTGAGTGAGTTTATTTATGAAGACAATTGTAAATGTTGTTTTATATAACCTTAGGCATGGAAGCAAAATTATAAAATTAGTTTTCTATTTTGTTTATAATTCTGACCTAATACAATCCTTAGTAACTTCCCAGAAGCACAAATGCAGTTTGAGAGGCGACCTTGTGGCTGCCTATAAGTTCATCACAGGAGCACAGAACGGAATTGATGAGGTTTTATTCACCAACGCACCCCTGGGGGTTACAAGAAAATGACCATAAGCTAGCAGAGAGCAGATTTAGACTAGACATTAGGAAGAACCTCTTCACAGTTCGAGTGGCCAAGGTCTGGAATGGGCTCCCAAGGGAGGTGGT
>JAGPOW010003642.1:55166626-55199118 GCA_030014935.1 Caiman crocodilus | reverse complement strand
AAAAAAAAAAAAAAAATCTCCAATTAAAAAAAACAACAAACAAAATCTGCATTTTTTTCCACAGCTTAAATGAAATGCCACTCATATAGCTATCCGTTTAAAAAAGTGTTTTATTGATATATTTACAATTTTAAAGCAAGCCTACCAGTGCCTCAGTCAGTACAATAAAATAAATTCTAAATACCTATACATTTTAGCATTCAATTTTTGGGTTTTCTGTCATGGAAAATCAAAGCTCCCCCTGCCTCCTTCCTCAACTAGGATGCAGGTTGGCGAGTGGCTTAAGAGTGAGGGGTACCTTGTGCCTCAACACCATATTCACATGGGGGAGCAGCCAGCCCCCGGCTAACTGCTTCCCCAGCTCCATGTGCCACTATACCTGGCTAGGATGGCTAGCCCAGGGGCTGCCTGCCAGCTAGCCCTACACAAGTGTACCCTGTTCCCCAGCTAGTCCCTCCTGCAGCACGTGGAGCCTAGTTGGAGCAGCCCTGGGCTGGCAAGCTGACCTAGACCAGCCTAGATTGCTGTGATAGGGTTCTATACAGTACACACAAATAAACTCCAGAGCAATTTGCTCTGCAGTTTATTGGTCTACATTAATTACAGATGTAGATGAACCCACTGTGCCCATCAAACCATGAGGGAATGCAAGGCTAAGAACCAATTTTGCATTAAGTGATAATCCAGCTGTTGCTCATTTTTTCCTTTATTGCTGTGCCACAGCTGTAAAAGGCAGTTGCCAGCCTAAAACAACATGAATTGCTGCTGTGGTGAAATAATGTTTTTTAAACTGGGTGTTTAAAAGGGAAATAATATGAAACATTTTGGAGTGGCTGAATAGCTGTGCAAATTCCAGACTTAATTCAGCCTGTGTTATTACCACTGAGAAGTGAATAGACCTAGTGGTACTTTTAAGCTTGAGCAAGAAGCTCTTCAGCCACTTTTGAGTGAAAAGAGATTGAGGAAGTAAAACAACTTACTTTTTTTTTGTTTAAACAAAATGTATTTCTTTTAAATAGCCCTAAAGCAGAAATGACTGGGAGTAAAATGCTGAAAATGAACACAGCAATTTCCAGTGAAATTTAGTTTTGATGTGACCAATTTATGACCCCTTTCAAATAAGTATGCTTTATATGCTCAGTGAAGTTTGCATAAAGAGGTGTCTGTGTAAAAGAAGGGTATGGGTGGGGTGGTTGACTGAAAATATACTCTAGAAAAAAATATTACACTGTCTAAAGGGACAATGTGGGGTTGTCAATGCTAAACTCACACTCTTGATGATTAATGAAGAATTCATTGTTTCCTAAAATCCAGCTTTCTGCCTGCTGATCTGTATGTCACCCTGTCACCATTATTGTGCCTAACATCAATTTTGCACTTAGGCCTTGGTTCTCCAATGGGCAGAGCCCCATGAACATCAAAATTAACAGAGCTCTGCAGAGGTGCAAGGGTGTCTGTGTGGAGGACTGAGAACATAGGCTTAAGACAGTCTCTTTTCTGTTCTATAAGCCTTTTGGAAATGGCCATGAAAATGTGTAATACTTAGTTCTGAATATTTTTTATTAATGTTGTTTTTGGCTTCCATTTCATGAAGTCTAGTGTCAGGGATGTGCATGTCTCAGTCTATCTCTACAAAATTTTGTATTAATGTTCCATTCATACCTATAATTCAGCTATATGTGCCTACCTAAAAATCAGAATCAGCTGTTTCTGCTTTAAAACTTTTATATAGAGAAAGTGAGCCTAAAACATGCCTAGTGGTTGTTTTCACGTACAGGAATAGACAGGGGATAGAATTGCTAAGTGTTTTTTGTTGTTTTGGTGGGGGAGGGGTTTGGGGAGGGAGGTTGTAAGCAAGCCATGGGAAGGACACAAATAGAGGACTAAAGAAATATCTGTAGAAAACAATAATATATAGACATAAAGGTGCACGGGGTTGGACATAACCATCAAAATATAGGAAAATAGGAAAATAAAGCTGAAAGGGATCTCAAGGTCTTTTAATCCATCCAGACCACTGACTAACCTAACATGCTCCCACAAATTTCCAGGGATGGAGATTCTACAACTTCTCTAGGTAGCCTATTCCAGTGGTTGACTACCCTCAATCATGAGAAGAGTTCTTCCTGATCTCCAGCCAAAATTGCCTCTGCTGCAGTTTGAGGCCATTGATCCTAGTCCTGTCCCCTGTGGCCACAAAGAATAGTCAGTCTCCAGCTTTTTAATAAATAGCCCTTCAGATGTCTAAAAGACCACTATCAGTGAGCACCTTCCTCTCCCCCAGTCCTCTTCTCCACATGAAATATCCCTGCTTCCTTGATTCTTTCCTCATAAATTGTGTTTCCCAGGTCTCTGATCGTTTTTCTCACTCCCCCCGGAATTCCTTCTAGTCTGTCCAGATTCTACTTGAAGTGCAGGACCCAAAACTGAACACCAGTGCCAGACAGTGCAGAGGAATTACTTCCCTTGATTTGCAAGTGACACTTCTATTAATACAACTCAGTAGGCTGCTGGCACTTTTTATTTTTATTTATTTTTGCAACAAGAGCATACTGTTGCCTCATATTCAGCTTCTGGTATTGCAGCCTAGCCAGCCATCCCCTGGTCTGCATTTGTGCATGCAAGGAGGCTTTGTACTTGTTCTTGTTGAAATTAATCTGCTTTTAAACCATTTATCCGGTTAATCCATGCCACATGGAAGACTATGATATAGCTCACAAAGTACTCTCAAACTGCTCAAATAAATGTCCATTAGCTCCCTTCATCACAGCATCAAAGTACTCCCAAAAAAGTAAGTGATATGTTCTCACAGAACCCTCTAATGCATGGGTGTCAGTGATCTGCCCTACTGACCAGATCTGGCCTGTGGAGTCATGTCATCTGGCCTGTGGGGCTGGAAATTTGGCAGGAGGGTAAGCGGCTGAAGTGTTAATTGCCATGGCTCTCGTAGCTAGTGCAATTAATGCTGTTACTGTTTGTCCCACTGCCAAATTTCTGGCCTCACAAGGCAGATCCATAGTGCAGGGCTGTATCTTCTGTCCCATAGGCCCACCCACATAGCCACGAATTTGATAGTAGGATGAGTGGTGGGAGCTCTGCAGTTAATACTGCCACCACTCACCCCACTGCCAAAATTTCTGGTCTCACAGGAAATCCTGCAGGTCAGATGGCACAGCCTTGTGCTCTGGAGCCAGCCCACAGCCTGGCTTTGTGCTGCTTGCTCATCATGAGTTTGACACCCCCCTACTCTAATACAACAATACAATATCAGAAAGTGAGGGTCTGAAAATTAGCGGGTGATCCTAAAAGATCTTCAGATGCAGACAGCAGTAGAGAGCCCCACTGAACAGTGCTTTGCTGAAACAGGCCCTGTGGCCTAGATTCACAAAAAAAAAAAAAAAAAAAGACCCAGGTGTGGTGAGGCTGAGTGCTGCCATTCTTAATTTTCTGGAATTCACAGTCTTGTGCTAGACACCTAGGTTCCCTCTATTTTTTTTTTTTGTTCGCAAAAACACATAGCCCTCTACCAACCTGTCTTCTGACCATTGTGGTTTACTTGACAGTTCAAAAACATACAATTAAACTACAGTATTCTCTTTCCCACTACAAAACTGCACTCCATGCCCACTTGCTTTAGGTACCTTGGAACAGGAACACTAAAGCACAGATAGCTGAGTAAGGAAATGCCTAAACTAGCCAATAAGAAATGCTGAGGAAAGGGATGGGTTTATCTTAAATGCCACTCTTCTCCAAGACCTAAGCAGTGTCTTCTGCTTGGGATTCTCAGCTCTGAACACAGTCTTGAAAGTAGGTGCCTATATCCCATCTGTGAAAGCACAAGAGGAAAGGGGGAGGGTCGTGCTGTGGACTGTTCATAGGGTTGGTGCATTGGGACTCCCACCTGTGAAAATGGTTCTGCCTTGCATAAAATGGCAAGGAGAGAGAAAGTAGCTCTATAACATGCTTCTTAGGGCTGTCACTGGAGAGGAGGAACACTGAAGTTCCCATCCATGACCTAGTATCTCTTAGGGTATAATATTCCAGGCGAGTGAACTTGCAGGTTTAGAGAACAATGGCCATTCTTGCTGTATCTCCCTCCATCCCAGTAAATCTTAATATAACATTGAGTCAGAGAGAAAGGGAGAAAGTACAAAATTAAGCACCACTTTCTAAAACTCATTGTTAGGACGCTCACCTGGGGAAAATAAATGGTTATTAGGCCAAGGACCCAATCCCTTCAAATAAGCATTTGTGTTAGCAACACTTGTTGTCAGGAAGAAGCAGAACAGTATCATGCAAGAAACTCATCCTTCCATGCCCCTCTAGAAAAGCACCTTGTTTTTATAAGATGCTGAGAGAGGCAAAAGTGACAAGAACAGAGCAAAACACTGTCATCTCAAATAAAGGCACAATTAACATCTGTATTTTTGCAGATGTTGCTACATCCTCTTTGTTCAACTGTCTCTTTAAAAGAGCTGTTTGTCCCTTCTTATTAGAAAAGAGCCTCACCATTAAAAATCAATATCCAGACTTTGTGTTTAATCTAGCTGAGAACAAACTAAACCACAAAGCCATGGGAGTTGTGATGTTCCCCACCCTCCTTAACAGGGTGCTAACTTCAAAGCCTGCTTTTGACCATTGAAATGCCAAGTGCATTAAGCAAGTGGTCAAAAGCACAAAAAGCAAGTTTGAATTGCTGAAATGTAATTATAAGGAACAGCTGGTTTCACTTCGGACTGAGAGCCCATTGCAAAAAAATAAACATGCCAAACAAAAATCAAAACTAGACCCAGCTGTCTGCTTCTCCTCAATGAGAGTTAAATGCAAACTATATCACTTTTATCTATGCTTCAAAGACAAAAATGTCTCAGAAAATATGCAACTTAAACATGCCATACAAGGGCAGATGTCAATTTCTACAGTGATTAGGGGAGAAAAAAAGCAAAAGATCTCCAGCTTTCATTTTTTGGCCTATTTTAATTCTTATGAATTTCAAAATGGAAGGCAGGGAGCCTGGTCCAGTTAATATGCAGCTCCTGTTGCTCAGGATATTGCAGTTTGGCTTCTGTCTTTTTAGCTGAGTCATGAAGTATAGCCATGCAGTTATAAATGTATTTGTTTCAATACACTAGGCAAGGAAGTTACTGTTTAGAGCTGCTATGTATGATGGAGAGAAAACACAAAGAAGGGGATTTAGAATGACTGACTACACTGCTGAGCTGGTGCATGCTTCTGGAACAATGGAGAGCAATAGCAGGCCTCCGTGCTATAGAAAAGATTGCAGCATAATCAACACCCTCCCCCTATCCTCTGGATGGCTACTCTGTAGGCTTTATGTTCCCACAGACTCATAAAGGACATAAAATGATATGTGATGATGATGCACTTAAGATATTCAGGTAGCCAAGATGCAGAATATTTATTTTAATTGCAAGGTCTGGCAAGACTCCAGATTTGAAGACTTTTAAACCAAAATCAAACAGTGAAAATTGATTGTATGTGTGTTCAGTTAGAATGAAATTGCCATTGTTGGTGTAGCCCACCAACAGCACTTGGGTTTTGTTTTCAGCACTACCTTGAAGAAAAGTTTTAGGTATTTTTTAAGCCTACTTCCAGCTCTTTCTGGACAGGCTCCTGTATTCCAACACACACAGCAAATGAGTGTCTCACATTGTAAATTAAATCCTCAATGCTGTGTTTTAAAAGCTAAATTAACTTCTCCTATCCCTGTCAAATGGGAGGAGGCCAGGTAAGACCTGGTAGAAACTTTTAGGGTTTTCCTTGCCAAGGATTTAACTGGATGCTAGTTTGCGCTCTGAGTGGTGAAAAGTAACCTGAGAGAGACTGTACTTTACTAGCCAGTAAATTTTTGCCCACCTTCTAACTAATAATATGATGGTAAAGCATGACTAACTCAGCTAGTCCTTTCCCTCCAAGTAACTCATAGCACATTACAAATATTCAGGTACCATCTTTGTTAGGGAGTTTCATATTATTGCCAAAGCTTGCCTCAGGAGTTTGGGGGAGACTGTTGTGATAGTCTCATACCCCCTCAAACACACACGCACCCAACAGAACTGTCTCAGCAGCTTCTGGTTCCATGAGCTTCAAATGCCTGGGTGACAAATGCTGGCTTGTTAGAAAGCAACAAGTTTAAAAGTTCTCTATTTGGTCTTCAAGGTATGATTGCGCAAATACTAAAGGGTCCCATGACCTGGGAGTTTATGCAATCCAAAAGCTAAATACTTGCTCTAATTAAAAGACACAAACTGGTACAGTCAGATAAATTCTAGATTTGGAAAAACAATCAACAGCTCTTGTCCAACAAAAACTACAGTAGTGGGTAACACCACTTGAACTACAGTGGTAAATAGTTTATGCTTTTTAAGGATGCATTAAAGAGAATGAACTAATTGAGGATGTTATGGGGTGGGATTGTATTACAGGTTCTTTATTTTCAAAGTGAGAAATTAGAAGCTAATTTCTAACCTAGTCTATGACTATTTAGCACTGGGGTAGGGAGGATCAACTATTTGAACTCCCCAGTGCAGCAGCCTTTTGAGAAAAGCATCTTTATGACAACACCTATAATCATTTCTTTTTAAAAAATCATGCAATTGTGGGTGGGCTTTTAACTGGATTTGTTAAGAAAAGTTTGAAGAGGTAAGGTTCTTCCACAGATTGTATGCATGCTAGGTTCAAACTGCATTATACTATCTAGAGATCAAAGGCAAGAAATATTGGAAGAAACTAGTTACAGGTGCAGTGGCCTGGATTTTTCTCAATTAACAAGAAAAAAAAAAGAACAGCTGCAAATCAGCATTGTGCTGACTATAGGCTCTATTCCCCAAAGTGTGGGACCACACTTACCATGGGTGAGTTATTTAGAGAGCTTACATAGGTTTCTGAATTTGCGATTTGAAAGAATAAGTTTCTCTTGTCTTAATCTTTTTCTTTTTTTCTCTCTCTCTCTTTCTTGTGATCAGCCCTGCTGTCAATTTAGTCCATTTAAAGCTGCTGAAGTGAGAAACTTCAGCCTACCGCACCTGCCTCAGGCTCTTTTTTTACACCCTCTCCTTTTGAGCCCACTCTTATTGGCAAGTGACTTTATTTATTACTTTTCTTTCCTGTTTGCTAGTAGAAAAGACTGGTTTCTAGAAAGTCTGAGGATTCTATAGTTTTTTTAGGAAGGAAAAAGCTTCCCTCCGTAATTCTTATCCTTTCGTACATTTGACTCGCATGACTGCAATTTCTGTCATATAGACTGCAAGTGAATAAAAAGTTACATACCCCACTAATGCTTCACTTGTAACTCCAGCTACAATAACATAGGGTCTTTTTCATGTCTTAGCCTCTGGGAATGCTGTGTTTGTTTTGAAGCCTCAAACATATGCTTGGATAGGATAAATGAGAAGAGTATGCTGTCCCTTCAACACCCTTTGAATCGGGATAGCAGGCTAGAGATCATCTTTGAAAACTGTGAGCTCTTTTGACTAGATACCTGCCTTGGTACACTAAGCATTAGTGGATTATCAATCATGATCTAATACTTGATCAACAAAGCTTAGTCTAATCCTGGAAATCAATTCCATGAGTGTCTGACTGGCAGCGGACACAGTTCAGTTCTGTTGAGAAAGGCAGGGTAGGGCAGTGTGCAGAGAGATTGCTATACTTCTGCATAGGGGAACAGTGCTCTAGAGGGCTACCAACTAAGGTAACATAGTAGCATTTTGATGCTTACCATGATGCTTTTGTTTTTATCAAGGTCTTGGTAGTCTAGTAGAGCCTTCTTAGCTAACGTGCCCCAATGCATAATTCAATTCAGTTACTTTCCTTTTTTTTTTTTGTTGAGAATTGAAGACAGGTGATCTACTGAGTAAGGCACTGAACTTGGACTAAGGAAACATTAATTAAGTTACAGTTTGTTATGATTAAGGTGCATCTATGACTCAGGTTTGCATCTGAAATAAGAGACTATATTTTATTAACACCTGCTAGGTACTTGGATACTGTTGGAGGGAAGGACTCAACTACTGCCTAAATAAGTAATAGTAGTCTTGATTTTACAAGGATGTAAAATATTGTACCCCACAACACCATTGATAGAACAGTGAAATTAAGTATCTGTTTTACAGTAATCTTGAGCAGCTGTTGTTTTAACTGACAGGGCTTAGAAACTCAGATCTCTTTCTATCAGTGCCATTTCATCTTAACCCCTTGGCATGCCTTCAGGGCAATCCTATTAAATAGAATTTAGGGTAATTCCATTCGGAATTAGCAGACTGTTGTCATTTACTGTATTAGTCTAAAACAGTTAAGATATCCTGTTAAATTATCTGTTCCTGTTTTAAATGGAGCATAGTGTATCTATTATGTATGTAGTAATTAGAGTCACAGCTAACTCAGGGCTTAAACACACAAAACACATGAATTTTCCAATTATGCACCGACTTTGGAGAAAGAGTCAAAGCAGAGGAATGAGATTTAGGCACTGTTCAGTTCTAATATCAATTCTGCTGCTCAGGCTTGCAAAGGGTGAGGTGCTTTGCAGCCTGCACAAAAGTGGCTCTTTAGACTGCTGGGGAAGATATCTTGGCAAACATTGATCCTCTGGATTGTGATGTATGTGGAAGAGGTCTATGCAACCATCAGACAAAGACCTCCAGTGCATACACCTAGGCAAGAGTATGGAGGAATGGAAGCTGCCCAAGACCTACCAACCTCCCTTTAGCCCATCACAATATATTCTAAAGGCCAGATTGAATCCAGACATTTGATGGTTATAGCTTTGCCAGAGGGATTACAGCTTCTGCTAATTGCTTAATACCTGAAGGAGGGTGTGTTTCCATCAGGATGATATCCCTTAATCTTTCTTCAACCAAGGAGTACCCACAGGGCATGGAGCTAGAGTATTTTATAGGAGCTACCCTGCTACAAGTATCCTCACCATGTGCAACCAAGCCCTCCAGTCAGATGTAGTTTAGGCATTATATGCATTTTACAGCAACTGTTTGGGGTTTTGAGGATTATGTTGTCGACTGGCCTTTGGTGCCTTGGCTGAAGTTCTAGATCATCTGGTAGGTCTAGCCCTTGGCCTCTTTGCCTCTGATTGCCCATAGTTAAAATGGGAATAAGAGTTGTCCATCTCACAGGATCCTAGAGTTTTGAAGAAGGGAACTTGTCCTCCATTAGACCTTTGTGCATAAAAATACATTGTGTGAAGTGAGGAAACTGAGGTGGAGAAGGGTAACTTGCCACGTGTCAGGCAAAAGTCTATGGTAGTCTGACATTAGCCCCAGATCCTCGAAAGAATGGTGCCATCATTCTTTCTAGCATCATGTCATAGACATATTCCAAACACCAGGGGCTGAAACAAGCAATTGCATATCAATTACTCTGACACTGCTAACCTGTTGCTTAACAGGTGAGGTGACTGAGGCAGCAGCCCCAGGTATCCCTTTTTAGGGGGCAAGGTACAAAACTACCTGCTCCTGCAACTAACAGGCAAGCACACAGCTGCCACTAGCAGCATGATTGTTTGTATTATCTTATGCAGGGCTGCTGCCCTGTTGCATCAGTAGTGCTAACTCTAGCACAGCTGCAGGGATGTTAGCAATGTGTAACATTATTTAAAATTTCCCAGAAATCAGCATTTCTGAATCTTTCCATGTATCATGTCTGGCATTTTCTCACTGTCTTTTAAAGAAGTCAGTGCTGTTGCCTGGAAACATTACATAAACTCCTTAAATATAGTGACTTTCAAGGTTTTCTTAGGTACTGCTGTTGGGCCAGCAGATCTATGTGTCTGAAGGATGCACTCCCTCTAATACAGTAAGAAGTAAGAGAACTGAAGGTAGGGGATAAGGTCTCAGTAGCTCTCCCTTATCAAGTGCACTGAAGAACTAAGACTACTCTGTATCCACATCAGCTTCATTGATAGGAAATCTGCTGTAAGTAATTGCACTGGGGGTATTTCATAGCTGTTGTTGATTGAAGTAATTCCATCAGGTGGTCTCCAGAGGTTAAAAAGAGAAGACTAATTAACTAATTAATGGTGGTCATCATGTCTCCAAATCTCTTTGAACAGAGAGAGGTAGTTAGCTGTTCTTCCATGTATTGTGCCATTTCTCCTATTTTCATCTGACAAGCAATAGTGGCTGAGCAGGGCAGACAGTGCTAGAATTTTAAATTATTTATCTTTTTTTCTAATTTTGCCAATAGTTATAATTGGCTTTATATACAGATAATAGAGCAACCTTTAAATACAAAAATTTAAGGAAGATTGGTAGTTGCCCTTTAGAGTTCACAATCTAAATTACTGCATACTCCTGAAATTGAGCACCTTGAAATAAACAGATTCCAAAAGATCTTATCTTGCAAACAGTAGTACTAATTGTGCAATGGGTGTGATGGGAATACTATAAATTCAGCTAAATCTCATCATTCTTGATGGAGGGCGTAGGAAACAAAGACACCCCAAAAAAATAGCATCATCATTCTTCAATGGCACAATTTACTTTTGCTGATTTTACTTTCTTTTCTGTCTTTTTCTTGGGCTTGTTGCAAATGACTGCATTGATGATAGTCCCTGAGGTGTAATCAAGTGACACTTGAGTGATGATTGTCATCTAACACCTCCTGCCACACTATTGTAAAAGGGATCTCCTGCAACTGCTCTGTTTGAATGTGGTGTTAATGGAATAGTTGGTGGTAGAGCAATTTGTTTTCACCCATTTCTGATGGCATAAATATGCAGTTTATAGCTAACTTGACAACTATTTTAGTCTGAAGTAGGATCATTTGTTTGGAAAGAATCTAAGGGGTCACATATCCTAACCCCTGCATGCTAAATTATTCCAGGTGAGTCTAGTGAAAAGGAACAAGATACCTGGGCATCTTGTTCCATTGTCCTGATGGTAAAGGCAAAGTTATTGTCTTTTCTGAGTTTTAATCTATATCTACTTTCCTGCAGATCACGCCCATTATTTTTGTTCTGCCTCCTATAGCAAGAAGAACAATTGCTCTAAATCTTCTATATTACAGTCTTTCAACTGTTTGAAAACTGCCATCATGTCACTCCTTAATCTCCTTTTCTACAACTAAATATACCTTGCTTTCTTAACCTTTCTACATACAGCCTTTCCTTTCAACCCCTTTATCGTTGTTACTTGCCTCTGTATTCTCTCCACTTTCTCTGCATCAAACCCAGTATTGTACACAATACTCCAGCTGAGGTCTAGCCATGGCAGAGAAAAGTGATACTTTCACCACCTATGTCTTTAATACAGCCCTTTTCCTAATGTAGCCCAAAAACATTTGTGGGGTTTTGTGTGTGTGGAACTATATCACTTTCTTGATTTGTTTTGACTCTGTAACCCACCATGACCTATAGATTCTTTTTGGCAGTGCTACATCCACACTGCGTTTATACATTTGGATATTCTTCCCCAGGTGCAACACATTAGCATTTCTCTTTATTGAGTTTCATATTGTTGTCTTTTAAACCAGTTGTCTAATTTAGCCAAACAAAGTCTACTTTTGAATTTTACTTCTATCCCTCAAAGTGTTTGCAGCTTCTCCCAGTTTTGTCATCTGCAAAACTGTCAGGAAATGCTCCCTGCTGTGAAGTCATTGATAAAAATTTTAAACACTGGGCCCAGTATATAGATCCACTCAAAACCTCCTGGCATTCTGACATTCATCCATATATATGTACAGTTACTCTGTGGCTGCTCAAACTATTTGATATCCCCCTAACAATAATTTTATCTAGCCTACATCTTTATAAGTTTGCTAATGAAGATGTCGTACAGGACTGGAAGCAAAAAAAAAAAACCTTTGGGGGCCAGATGATATGACTCTATGGGCCAGATGCGTCCTGAGGACCTGGGGTTGGTTTAGCTTGATCATGCTTTAACTTGATTCAGGCCAGAAGCCCAAACCAGCTCACATTTACAATTCCAGCCAGTAGAGGGTAGTAGCATATGAAGATGAACAGTATTAATCAGTTTGCCAGTTGCCACACTTTGAGCATGCTTTACTAATATTATGTGTCTGTATTCTCTGGTTTATGGTGTGTCCACATGTGTAAGTTCAGGTTTGTGTCCTCTGTATCAGTGTTCCTTTCTCCTCTTCTTTTCTGCTCGCCTCTTAGCACTCTTAAACCCTCTATTTTGTGCCATGGCATCAGAGTATGACAGTTCAACATGTCAGTCTTAACTTGTGTTCATGCTTCGATTGCACTTGGATGCCACAAGAGCTGATTCATACAAGGTCATTGTGTAAAAGGGCTAAAGTCTACTTTTTTTTTACAGTCTTTAATGCACATATTTAACCTCTGAAGTGCCATTCCTCTACAAACACCTTTCAAAAGCATAGCTGCTATTCTCTACAAGTATTAGAGCTGAATAGATCTGGAGCCACTTCAACATATACAACATGACATAATAGTACAACATGACATAATAGTTCAGAATATCTTTTCTTCCAGCCTCTGGGGCAGATGACTGTCTTCTATGAAAGATCATACTTGCTACGTTTAGCAAACGTTTATTTCTCAATTACAAATATAGGAATTGTCAGATTCCTGTCCATCTAAGCTGTCCATCTAATCCCATATCCACTTTTACAAGTGACCAGCACCAGATGTTCAGAGGAAAATGGAAGAAACAAATGACCTGACAATTATAAAATAAAACGCTCCTGTGTGGCTCTTGCTCTGTATCTTGGCGGAACCTATTTTATTCCTTCTTTTATAAAATATAGGCCTAAACTTTGCTGGAGGAACTGCAATTATTCTATTTGCATGTACATTTAGAAGATATGTGGGAGGGAATTTACTTTTCTTGATCAAGATAAAGTTAGGCTAGCGTGACATAGATGTATTACATATAATGCATTGTGCACACAGAGGGCAGAAGACAGCTTATACAGCAAGCTGCTCTATTAGCAACTTTTGTAGGATTGCATCTTAGTATACAGAGTATACATTCAGCTATGGTCAGGCTAATAATAAATCAATTAACCTGACTTCCTGCAATGTGCCAACCCATGGAATTCCATGGTAAAAGTATTCCTTGAGGTCAAAATATCATGGCTGAACTAAAACAAGACCTTTTAGAAAGCATCGGATAGAGTCTCCCTGTGTTAGTCCCTCAAGATTCAAGATTAGTATCATATTACTTAATCTTTTCGTCCATAAGGTACATAGACTGAGTACCTCAAGGAAGTCAGACAAGGTTCCTTGGGTGAATCTGATATCTTTTATTAGACCAACTTAAATAGTTGGGGGGAAAAAATTAAGCGTGCCTTAAAAACCCTTTGTCAGGCTGAGGAAATTCCAGCTGTTGGTGTGTACTCTTCCTGGATGGAATGAAAAGTAAAGAAGTCAGAGGCTGGGCTGGGCTGCATACAAGACAGGTAGTCAGTGAAAATGTAGACTTAGGAGTCAATGGGTGAGAGAGGCTGGTGGGGCGGGGGAGAGAAGGAGGATGAATAGTGGAGAGGTACCTTGGGAGTTGAATGTCAGGCAAGTTATAATGTGTCATAAATCCAATGCCTATATTTAGTCCATGATTTTTAGTATCCAGGAGGTTGATGAAGTGGAGTTCATAGGCTCGTCTCTGGGAAGTGTTGTGTAAGTTCCCTTTGAGGGTTAGAACTGAAAGATTGGAAGACTTCAAGGAAGTCACAATTTCCAGACCTTGAATTCTCCTAATTTTTCAGCATCCAATTAGACTCAAACCCCAATGAATAAGTCTAAAATATAAAGTTTGAATAAATATTATATAAAATAGATGTATCTATAGCTAAGAGTTATCTGTAAATGGCTTGACTTGGTAGCCATGGTGACCACAAGAGATGCATGTGGCAAGCAGGAAGGATGTGGAATTACAACAGAATCCCTTTAAACTGAATGATGCCCACATTACACAGTGCCTCGTGCTAGTCTGAATGAAGGGGTAGGGAATAGTCCTGCAGTTGAACATTTTGTTTTGCATCAGAATTCTTTACCAGACTCATCTGGAAGGAAAGGGTTAATCACTTTGTTTAAGTTAAAACAACAGCAATGAGAGGAAATACATTTAAACATATGTAGAAATGAATTTGAATGACAAATGCATGCTATAAAAACAATCAGTTAAATGGACCCCACATTTTTTTGTTCACAGTTACTGCACAGTCCTCTGTGTATACCTCAAATGAGCATATATTTATGTTCATCTCTTAGGATATTCCTGACATGTTCCTCTGTGGGCTTTTGGAGTATCTGTGTTTTGTGGTCTCTGCAGGGTTGACACAGAACAGTGTGGGCAAATTAGCTCTGTACCCCTCCAAATGCTACTCTGATCCTCTTTCCCTACTGGATCTGCTACTCTGCTTTCTGCTTACTGGCCTATTTTTTGCTATGTTGCCTGTCCCTTGATCGGCTTCATGCCATACACACAGGCTGCCCACTTGTGGTATCTGTGCCAAAAGCTGGCCACCTTTGCCTTATAACATGCCACAGTTAAATAATTTCCCAAAAGAAAGAAAACACTAACATCCACAAACCAAAAATGTTAAAGCAAAACCACAAAGCAGTTAAATGAATTATGTTGTCTCCATAATTAACAGTGGTTTCTCCTCAGTTAATACCCTTCCCTCCTTTCCACAAGGATATCTGAACACGCAACTCTGCCTACCTGGAGTCTCCTAAACATCAGTTGATTGAGAATACCCTGAGCAGAATATCTTTTCATCTTATTGACACTGATTATTTTTGGTAAATAGAGCAAACATTCCCTGAAGCGGGTCTGGAATACGTGTCCATCCCCTGAATGAGCTTGTAACCGCCAGCCCAGAATGGTTTTGTTTGTTTATTTGTTTGTCAATAACTATTTAAGGGAGGTACCTCCAACAAGAAGGATTGAGGATACTCTAAGACAGCAGATAGGACACTTCTGAAAAGGGAATTCTCAATTTGTTTTAGTCACTACTTCCTCTTGATAGGTGGGCTATGGAACAAAATTCAGCATCACTTGAGAGATTGGAGACCCTGGTTCAAATTCCTGCTGTGACTCAGTTATTGGGTAAAAAGGAGGTGAATTTCTCCTTTATAAGTTTTGTGAATGTAGACTTTCATTTCCTTTGCTCTTCCTACACAGGCCTTAAAATTATAGGTTTCATTTTGAGTTGATTTTTTTTCAGTACAAAACCGGATATTTAAATTCTTTGGTTTTAGTGAGAAGAACCAAAACATTTTAGATTTAGTTCAGTCCAAACCAAACTTGTTTGCCTTTCTTTTTTACATGGGGATCTATGTATGTAAAAGAGAGGGCAGACATCCAGCAATCCAAGGGCAGCAGCAGCACAGTCTGTGGTTATTACAGTGATTTGCAATTAGATGATGGGAGAATGGATAAGTAGGCTGTAGAAAACAGCTATCTTGGGATAAGCAGCAGACAAATAATACAAATGCCTATTAAATATATACCAACAACATTTTACCTCTGATTTTTCCCAAGTTAATTTTATACCAGAAGTCAGTAAGCTATACCTCTTGTAAAAGCTGGTTGCAACATTTTCTGTATCTAAAAAAAGACCAAATGTGGAAGAATCGCTATAAAGATAGTAATTGTTTCTATGATAATTACCTTGACAATTTCTTATTGGCTAACTAACAAGTATCTCATACAGGCCTTCAAAACATGGAGGTATTTTGTTGAACTATCCGAATGATGCCTAAATAATTCCACATGTGCCTACCTTTATTTCCAGAACAAGTGTCTTGCCCAATTTATTTTGACCCATTTAACTGATGAAAAAGTGTCATGGCATAGAATATCTGTAGAACCAAATGAACAGGATTTTACATTCCATGTAGCAGAGAGAGTGTAGGTTTTTAATGATAGAACAAAGAAGACATCCACATCCTCTGGACAAACTTTTTCTGAATACCTCCATGGGTAGCCAGGTGGTTAAAAAAGCAATCGTGTGGGAGATGATTTTAAATACCAAGAGAGTTGTCCTGGAATAATCTTTTCCTGGACTTTAGGACAAATATGATGCACAGGGTGGACCAGGATCATAGAGCTCTGCTAATGATAACCAGAATGAACTATACAGTCTACAAACGTTCTGCTGAAAGGGAAGCTGGATGTCTCATGGGACTGAAAAGAGAATTAAACTCTTTCATGTCAGTTGCTCTTTATTTCTTTGAAATAAATATCACCAAAGATACCTGTACATGTCCAAGGAGGCTGTTCCTATGCTCTGCAGTTATAGTGCATTGGAGCAAATTCAGTTAATCAAGGATACCCCATAAGACAGAATTAATAAAGTCTGCTGGAGTGGGCTAATTAGTATGCTCCAGCCAGCCTCTGCATCTCCTGTGTCCCTGCCCCTGTACTTCAAAATGGCAGGGGGCGCTTTAACTGAAGCTCATTCTGCAAACTTAGTTAAACTACTGCCATTTTGAAGTGCGGGGACACTGATATATGAGATGCTGTGGGCGTTTTTATTAGAACAGCTCTCCGAACTGCTCAAATTAAAGTGCCATCCCCGCCCCCGGAGCACATGTAAAAATGCCCCAAGAGGCTATTTGGTGACCACAAATGAATAAGTTAGGTGTTGTAGTTCATCCACTTCCTGATGCTGTTACATCATAGATCACAGCAGAGAGGCACACAGATGATGCGATATTAAAATACAGTTAATTTTTTTCCTTTTGTAAGAATACTGTTACCTACTGAAGTAGGTGCTTCTATGTTTAACATTTTGATATGGTAGTACCATGTATGGAACATCACCATAAGACTTATGTGTTTGTAATATGTCACATTTTTCTCAATGCTCTTAAAAATCAGTTTCTCCTTCAGTCCAGTGGTTTGTGTCCAAGTCTGAGCAACAGAGATATTTTAGTTTAAACAATGTCTTCCATGGATGCTGTCAATGGCCGAAATGATTTTTAACTTCCTCAGATTGTTACTTTCTATTTGCTCCACCTAGATGTTGAATTAAAAGAAGAAAATCATTCTTCAAGCTTATTTGGCCAAAGTAAAAAGGACTTCAGGCCTAACTTACTGGTGTTGAGGCTCTTGTCATTTGTGTGGACTTCAATGAGATTTACAAGAGCTCACCATTTTTTTTTAATTCTGGTTTTGCTTTTCCAAAAATGACTTCTCCCTCATGCTCCTGAGAAGGATAGCCCCATGCTGGTGAACACATACAGAGTTGTTTGAACTGTACATTCATTCTTCAGGTAACACATACACTGTATATGCATCAAAGCAAGATTATTTAAATGTATTTAAGAAAATGCTACGGAAAAATATTTTTTCAGGACTAAGTGAAGCATTTTACAAAAACATTTTGAGATGCGTCCATTGTGTATAGACTGTTGGTTCCTCGCCTGCAAATATAATTTCACATTATGTCCTTTAACTTGGCATAGGCTTAGAGTTTTTCACGTGCTAATTTGTATGTATCTACAATTTTGGCTGATTTTTATAACATCTGAGCACTTGCTTTTAAAATGCAATTTTATACTACTTTTGCTCAGATAAGAATCTTTACGCAAATCCAATCCACACTACCATAGAACTAAGCAGCTTCGTAAAGTGGCTTCTGTTACTTCATCACATTAAATAATTTTTCAAAGTAGGCTTTCTAATCTAATCTCTTCTAATCTTTGTGTTCCTATTAGCCTGTTAAAAAATTGTTCATTTGATAAACAGTGTTCATATGTATGTGCCCTCTCCAAAGATATGTGTCTTTAAAAAGGTGAAAAAGGAATTCCCGTATAATGTGTATGTTAACATAGACATTATTGGTATGTAATAGGAACTAATGCATTAAAATAAATCGAACCTGCAACATTATTCCATCTTTAATGCATGTTGAGTCACCTTGGTCTACACTAACCTTGTAACAATATGAGATATGTATAATATAAGATAGGGAAGTCTCTGGAAATAAAAGCAGAATGTATAAATACAGTTATCTACAGCTCCAAGCCTGTAAAAACTCTCCTTGTGTACATGAATGTTTCTATTAACGTCATTGGAATTAGTAGTAGTCTCTTAAGGGACACATACTCTGGGGTGTGGGAGCGGGGTATTTTAATTAGAGTAGCTCTTGAGAGCTCCTGAGAGCCTCTCTCATTAAAATGCCCGCAGTGTCTCGTATTAAGTGTCCTACATTTCAAAATGGCGGCAGGGGTACTTTCACTAAAGTTTGTAGACAAGCTTTAGTGAAAGCACCCCATTGCCATTTTGACATGTGGGGATGCTGAATGCACAAGATACTGCGGCACACTAGAGTGTTCTGGTTTGAATGCTCCAGCAGATGCAATTAATTGGGTCTGCTCCGATGTGGTCTAATTGGAATACGTCGGCACATGTGTTAGGCAAGTATTTTAGCATCTGTAGGTTCAGGTCTTACTATAATACCATTTTACATGCACCAGGGAATGACATTTGCCAGATTTATCAGGGCTTCTTAGAGGCCGACATAACCCGTGAACTCACCTTTATTTTCTAACATGTCTCTGATTATATAGGGTACTTGCAGGTGTTTAAAAACAAAAAAGGCACTCTACTTCAAACTTGGTGCATTTCTGCCCTAAGCCCCATGCATGCCCAGAATAGGAAGCGCTTTATTTCAACCCAGCTCACCTGACATCTGTAAAAATTGGGTGCTTCACTGCAGTTGTTCTCAACCTTTTTCATACCAGGACCAGTTGGCTTGTCCCAACCCACACCCACCTGGCCGTACTGCCCAACCTACAGTGCCGCCTTGCTGCAGTCTTGGTGCCAGGCCACCTTCCCTACTGCTGGCAGGCAGCTGCCCCCTCCTCCACCCCCCATCCCTTCCACACATGCACAACCTCCCCTCCCCCCACCCCAACAGTTACCAAGCCCTGGCTATCCAACCCCCATTCCCCGTACACTTACCTCCATCTGGCTGCTGGGGCTGCTTCTATGATCCTGCCTGGCTGTGTGCTGCCCATTCCCCAAGCAACCCCTTACAGGCTGGAACGTTGTCATCCAGCAAGGGGAAACCTGCACTTTTTCTGGCACTTGCTTGTGACCCTTTGAAATATTCTTGAGACCCACTTTTGAGCCATGACTCATAGATTGAGAAACACTGCTTTAGTGGGGCCTTTTAGGCAACTCTATCTAATAGCTAATTGAATCAGCTTTAGCAAAAAGCCCTGTTGAGGTGCCCAAACTACAGGTACTGCAGAGCTGGGTTGAAGTAATGCACTGCTTCTTTTGGTAAAGCATGTTTTGTCTGTTTTGTTTTGTTTTGTTTTGTTTTGTTTTTAACATCTGCAAGCATCCACAATGTCTTTAAATAGTGGGATGTATATACAATCTATTTATAATCTTTAGAAAATGTCATTCATGCATTTCAGAAGCAAAGCTACAAGCCGCTGGGGAGAAAGACCTTTGTCTGGTAACATTTTGTCCTCTAGGTTTTAAGTTTGGTCAAATACATGGCCAAAACATATTGATTGTGTTGCTTTAAATGACTATGGTTTGATATAATAGGAAATGAAAACACTTATGCAAAATGTCCAAAATTCTACAAGATTCTAGCACACACATATCTCAGAAAATATCCCTATGTTCTCATATTTCATGCAGTTACTTACATATGTTCTTTGTACTTACCTGCATAATATGAGCATATTAATGTAGAACTAAAAGTTTTTTGTGCAAAATCTTACTGTTGCTGAGATCAGGCTGGAAGTCATGAAGACCTCAAAAACCAAAATCTTTTTTCTTTGAGCATCTAATTCTAGTTCTTGATTATTTTCACTGGCTATTGGCCAAATAATCTTTAAGAGGAAGGATGTGGTTGAAGATACTGGACACGGACTCGCCAGACTTCCTGTGTGATTGTCAGCAATATGCTTGCTTTGTGTATGATGAGATAATAAATAATATTTTATCCTCACACAAAATCTCTAATGTTTATCATAGCAGATGTGGGGCATATAAGTGTTAACATAGATTTTACGAGAATATTGAATGGAAGGCCAAAGGTTTTGTTGGAATTTCTTATGCAACATATCCTTTGCTCTCCCCATTTTCTCCTTTCTGAGAGGGTTGCATGTGCTTAGGCTTTGTATATTGAAGAATCATGCACCCTTGAAATTCTATGCTGCGTCTCCATGTTTTAGCTAAATGAAACAAGATGAAGTTCCTTGCTTCCTCCACCTTGTCCAAGTTCATATTTTGATGTTCCAAAATAAAAGCTGATTATTTGATTGGTGCTCTTTGTGGGGGCTGAGAAACACTGGCGGAATGGGGCCGCTGATGGAGTGTGGAATTAGAGAACTAGACACACGGGTTGTTGGAAGTCAAAAAACTTTACTTACAGTCCTTAGGCTGTAGGCACGTTCCTTGAAGTTACAAACTTAAAGAGGAACTCAGGCACACACAAGCCAGTTTGGGCAGGCTTAGCCCAAGCCTCTTATTTGGTCAGCGGGCCAATTGCTGACCAACAGGTGTGCATAATTTAACATAAGCCAATCGCAAGCATGCACTCACTGGTGCAGCTGTAAGGTTTTGGCGGGCTCTGACCATGCACCAAAACTTTTCCCGCACTACAGGGGTAACTCCCTGCTCCCGTGCTCACAATATGCTCAACACGAGCTGTGCCAAGGCATCTCTTAACCGTTATGTGCAGACATGCCCCCTTGCCAAAGACACAGCGGTTTGCAGCACATTCGGACCGGTTACATCACACTCACACTGTTGTACAGGTTTACATTGTAAATGAGCAAAAACGAGCGGACAACGAAGCAAGTTTGTTCTCCAGCGATCTAACCAAACAATATCCTAACAAAACACAACTACACATCAGTACATTTGTGATGAACAGTTCGATCATCAAAACTTCATTGAGCGTCATCGCGTCCCGGTTCTAAGAGGTTCTTCCTCTCTCAAAATGCTCTCTCTGGTCTGGTCTGCACGCCCCTCCTAGCAGACCCACAGAGATAATTCGCTCTTCTCAAAAATCTTTTTCCTTCTCTGATCCGGTCTGCACACGTTCCGGCGGACCTACAGAGAAAGAAATTCTCAGGGAAAAATTAATTAGCTTACTGACAGAAAAATTAATCATTATCACAGGATGATTTATTGTCTGGTTCATCTTGGCATTGAAACCCCCTCTCATAGGCCAGGTTCCATTGACCCTCATCACCTAGCACTCTCAACTGCTGCTTGGTGAGCCTGGAGTACCGCATCAGGAACCTAAACATTTCTCATTTCTCTGGTGTCCTCTGCGTCGGTTGAAATCGTCGCAGGGTTGACTCGTGTGCTCGATGTGCTCTGGGTCGCTGAATTCTCTTTGACCCGGCTTTACCAAAGCTTGCAGTCGCGGTAACTGCCTCAAGAAATCACTTGCAGGCTGTCCGGCTAAGGGATTCAACAAAATTCAGAAAATAACCGTAGCTCTTCCTCCGTATACTTCGACACAGGCATCGATACTTGCCAGCGTAACTGGAACAGCTCCCGGATCTTGCAGGTAACAGTGAGGCCACAGTTCCTGCTGCTGGGCTGGTGACAGCCCCAGCATGTGCCGTCTTGGGTTCCACATGCAAAAGGAAACTCTGATGATTGCCTGTAAGATCTGCTCCACGCTGACTCTCGATGGTCCTCCTTCATGCCATCATAGGCTCTCTGGCTGGCTTGGCCTGCAACAAGTGCTGGAAGCAAGATTGGCCAGTAAAAATTGTACCTGACCGTGCTGACATCAGCAGCATGTCCTCTGCTCCACAAGGCTCATCTAACTAAAGAGCTTGCCTCATTCTGATCCACAAAATCGGATCCGAACTCCATAACCAGGCGTCCAGTCCACATAGCCAGCATCTCTGCTGTTCTTATTCTAGACCTTCTACAGAAGGCCTGAATCTCAGTCCAGGTCCGAACATGATAGGTGCTGGCAGTAGTGCAGGCCGCACTCATCACCTGACCCTCCGTCGCCACAGGGTACGTGGCTGCTCGAGCTGTCGCTGCATCTGGTGAGAGACTCAGTTGCAGGATGCTTTTCATTGGTTCCTGGTTACAGCCCAAGGATAAGCCCGTTGGCTCCTGGTTACGGCCCAGGGGTAAGCCCATGGGAATGCCTCGGGATGGAGTCACTACTTCCGCCCCAATGCTCTGGGGTGGAGTCGCCAATTCCGCCCCGCCATTAGCTCCACCTTTTTCTTTTTTCCAACCGTGGTGGTATTTCTGGGGTGGAGTCGCTACTTCCGCCCCGCTGTGGGGAACTCTGCCTCCTTCTCGACCCTTCCGTGGCGGCCCCCTTCCGTCTCGCTGCCATCTTGTGATGACGGGGGATTCTGGCTCTCCACAGCTGCAACCCGCTTAACTGCGTGTACAGCGCACAGTCAGGCTTCCAACTTAGTCCTTTCCTGAATAAGGGTTGTGACCGTGCTGAACATTACTCGCAGCATTCTCCCCTTCTCTAACACTGTGCCAGTCCCTTCAGATACAAAGTGGCTTTTCTCCGCTTCTCCGTGAAGCTCCAAAAGCTCCGGCTGCCCTGACTCCGGCAACAGTGTGTCTACATCTATCAGCGCTGGTCCTTTGCTCTCCCACACACAGTGCATACAGCGAGCGAACTCCCGACTGAGAGCCGCATCTTCCTCGCTCAGCTTCTGCTCAGCTAAGGACTCGCTGCCCCCTTGCTCCCGGAGTTTAAACCGAAGCCGCTCGCTCCCCATTACACATCTGAAGGCTCTCGGGTGGAGGCTCACTTCCCTCTCTTTCGGAGGGCCCCCTTCTCCCTCGAGCAAAAGGCAACCGCTCACAACTCTTCCACCTGTTCCACCCGCTTGATGTGCACTTCCAATTCCGTGGTGTCTAGCACATGGCGTTTTCCACTGCGCCAGGGACAGCCTTCAACTAATTCCAGCTCCATCGCATCTTCCTGGCATACTGATAATCCTGTTCGTGACACCATGTGGGGGCCAAGAAACACTGGCGGAATGGGGCCGCTGATGGAGTGTGGAATTAGAGAGCTAGACACGCGGGTTGTTGGAAGTCAAAAAACTTTACTTACAGTCCTTAGGCTGTAGGCACGTTCCTTGAAGTTACAAACTTAAAGAGGAACTCAGGCACACACAAGCGGGCCAATTGCCAACCAATACGTATGCATAATTTAACGTAAGCCAATCGCAAGCATGCACTCGCTGGTGCAGCTGTAAGGTTTTGGCGGGCTCTGACCGTGCACTGAAACTTTTCCCGCGCTACAGGGGTAACTCTCTGCTCCTGTGCTCACAATGTGCTCAACACAAGCTGTGCCGAGGCATCTCTTAACCGTTATGCACAGACACTCTTGAGAACAGATTGTATGTTTGTTCATTGACAGAGTCAAATCACACACAAGCCAGCATTAATAACTCATAGTTATGGGAACTGAAGTGCCTTGATTCCTTCAGCTGAAGCATCCCACTTGTCTGGCAAGTAACCAGTAAGTATTCCTATTAATACCTAATGCATTTATGCCAGTTAAGTAATTTACTGCACAGTAAATTACTGTGCAATAGTGGAAATAGGCTGGCATCTACATGTGCAGACATTAAGGTGCACTAACGCTATGTGTGGACTGACTTGGGACTAAAGTTAGACCCAAGTCAGTCCACACACACACACAGTGTTACTGTGCAGTAAGGTGTCAACACATGCGTTACTGCACAGGACTGAATAGGGTGTAAATTTGATACCTGCATGATGCAGGTATCAAATTTATGCTCAAGTTGTCATAAGTCACCATATTTATTGCACAATATTGGTGTACACGTGGAGATGCATGTTCATACTGCACAGTAATTTCAGTTACTGTGCAGTAAATGTGCATGTGTAGATGCACTCAGTGTGTCACAATCTCTGGTTTCCTTGGCCACAAGCAATTCTTGAGTTGACCTATATGTTGCATCCTGTAGCAAGTGTTCTAAAGGGAAATGGTCCTTTCCCTCTTAAGGACAAACACCCGTCTCAAAAAAGGCATGATGAGCATTCCTGCTGACAAAAGTAAGATGTTTCAACTGCAAGGAAAGATATAATTATATATCTTAAAATTCTATTGCAAGGAAAAAAGGTTTCACACATGAATCCAGATCACAATTTTTTTTACAGTTGTTTAAAAACAACATATAGTATTAATGGGAACTTTTTTTAATCAACCATAATACAGATTTTAATTGGCATGTTTAGAGGGAGTTGAGTCACTCCTGTAAGATGAATTGGAAGGCATTCCCATGCAATTTTTAAAAGCAATTTTTGAAATGTCTTGAATAATAATGAAGTTTCTAGATCTCTCTTAAATTAAATATTAGAAATGCTGTTTGGCTTTCTTAACGGAGAGTATCCTTTTAACTAAGATCTGAACCTCTGGCTCCCTTAAGGGTAAAGAGTGTTATCTTTTGATTGAAAAAAACACAGGGTGTAATTTCAAGGACATTGTCCAGCTTTTCCTTTCTCCTTCCCTCACCAATACTGTCATCTATTTCTTCCTCTGTGGTTGATATTTAAATATAAATATGCTGGGGAGGGGGAAGAACAGTTTTTACATATTCATTGTGCTTCTTTGTATATATTTTTAGGGGAAATTAAAATTACCAACCATTTACTTTTTGTCTTTCTTCAGCTCATAAATTATATTACCGGAGTTAATTTTATCTGAAACTATCTTGCAGGTTTTTATTATATTTTGTTTCCTTTATTTTTGTCTCAGCTTAGTTTTACAAGCTATATTAGTTTCAAAATATTTGTATTCATTAACTTTTGTGAAAAATATGTGTTTTTTTTCAAAATTAAAACAACAATCATTTGGACATGTTAGCCTGACATCATCTCTTTTACAAATGTATCTGATGCATTTAACTGGGAGTCTGGCAAATCCACTGAACATTATATGACTTTGCTTAGAAATTTCATGAATTTTCCTTATGTGTTAATATTGAAAGGTCACAACACTAGACTGTAACTTGCAGTTGGCTTGATATTTGGCCTGTCCCAGCTAGAGAAGGCTGGAGTGCAAACAGCTATTAAACTTCTGATGGTTCCCTTCAAAGCAGGAAAGGATTCCACAATTAATGGCTGCAATCCAGAAAGTGCATAAGCACATGAGCAGTCTCGTTGATTTTGTGAAGGAACTTCCAACACAGGGGTTTAAAGTCACCTAAGGGCTGTTATGGGGGAGGCCACTGATGGAAGAATTATTGAAAGTGAGTTAGACAAGTTTCTTTAAACAGTTCTTGTCATTCCATATGCTGTGCTAGCTTTGCTACTGATTTTTTTTGTCTTGTGCTTTCTCAGCTCTTCCCCTGTCTTACAATAGAAATTGAGGAAACTATAACCAGGAGCTGCTGGTAGCTTAGATTCACTAGAGTGCTGGACATCCACCTCACTGTTGACAGTACTGGGAAATAATAATTTGTCAGCGTTATTGTAGAGTGGCTCTCTACTCAGCACTGGCTTAGGCCTCATCTGGAGTACAGTGTGCAGTTCTAGGCTCCACATTTTAAAAAGCACACGGAGAAGTTAGAGAGGGTTCAGAGGTGGGCAACAAAGATGATGAGCTAGGCATGTTTAGTGTATGGAAAAGGAGTTTAAGAGGGGATGTGATAGCACTCTTCAAAGACTTGAAGGATTGCCATAAAGAAGAGAAAAACCACCTTTTCTCTCGCTGCAGAGAGGAGGGTGCGGACCAATGGCTTTAAGTTGCAGGAAAGTAAATTTATATTGGATATCTGGAAAAATTTCTTCAATGTGAGATTAGTGAGGCAGTGGAATAGACTGCCTAGGGAAGCTGTGGACTCTCCATCACCTGGATACCATCTTGGTGTTCAAGAAGTAGTTTGACTGCCACTGGATAATCTAGGTGTAGCTATGCCTATTTTTTACCATGAATATTTCTTATGATTCTGGGCTTTGCTGGTTGATCCTGGCCCCCCTTTTTCTGCTGTGTCAGGGTTTAAGCCCCCCCACCCCGAGGCGTTGGGTGTTAGCTACAGCTAAGGCTGGGGACTTCAGCTGGGGTGGGCTAGGAGCATGCTAGAGGGCAGTGGCGACACATAGGAGGTGCATGGCTGTGCACGTGTCTCCTGAAAGCACTGGTGCACCCCCTGCGTGACAGCTGAAATTATGTCTGTGTGATAAAAGTTCTTGATAAAGGCCCTATGAAGATTAAACTAAGTGTTTTTATTTGTTTATATATTAAGCTATATGTTGTTGCTAAAAGCCTAATTAAAGTTTAAGATGTAGTGAGGCCTTGTATAAAGTAAGGTCTAGTAAATTTAGCCTTGGAGTAGTAAGGCCCTGTGGCATAGTTAAAATCACCTTATCAAAGAAATGCAAGGCTTGTACAGCTAATTGTTCAGTCTAAGGGCAGTTGAAGTAAAAGGAATCTGAGTGGTTGTACATTATCAGTATCATTCAGAAGCTTTAAATTAGCTGGAATATATGCCCCTCAAATGTCAATGTTTACCTTGGACAAAAAAACTTTTGAGTATAACGCCACAAAAGGCTACCCTCAACCCTGACCCAACTATATCTAACACCTGAACCTGCCATGAGTAAAGTAGGGGAACCACAGCAGCCAATGTCCTGCTTCTATAAATATTGTCATTATATGCTCTAGAGATCCATGCCACCTGTTAGAGAGGAAGGCAAACCCCCCACAGTCCATACCAGTTTGACCATAGGAGACAAGGAGGGGCATATATTGTGAGCTCAAATTCTTGTAAGTTTGATTTCCTCCACTTCAGTATTCTGTTCCAATTAATGAAACGCTCCTCTTAATTCAAGTTGGAGCTTTCAGTTCTACTGATAAAGATTAAATGCCAGTTTAAGGAGGAGGGACAGAAGACCATTTTAACAAATGCCTTGGACTCTTTGGCTGTCTTGTCTTGACTTGACTTTAAAGGTGGGTGCATTGAATGCGGGAAAAATCGAAAGTTGATTTACTAGTATTGTTAGAAGAAAAATCCATTATGCTAAAATTGACAGTTTTTCTGCATCTCTAGAAGGTTGCTTTTTTTTTTTTTAAGGCTTCTAAAATAATGAACGTATTTCTTGAAATCTTGCATGTCTTGCAAGTGAAGATAGGCTGCTTGGTGTATTGAATTCATGGACTGAATCCCTTTTTCTGGCTTCAACAAGTGAGGAGCCTTGTGTCCATATTAAGGGATGTGATTGGTTTGAGAGCATTCACCAGGGTTTTATTTAGCTTAGCTCCCTGTGTTGGATGAGAATGTGGCAGGATCCCCGTTTGTGCAAGTTTTGCCTTCTCAGTAAAACAAGTACATCTGGAGGTGCTGCACAATAAACCCATATTGGATAAGAAAAACTGCCCCATCCTCTACTTTTGGTGGATGGCAAGGAAATTGTAGTAATATCCTGTCAACAAGAGTTGCTGCTTATTTTGGTATCTGTCCAGCTGAAGGGGTGCCAACCGTCTCTGTCCCTCAAGGCCTCTTCCTTGCTCCTTCTCTTAAAGAATTCAACCTTTTTTCCCCCCGTCAAAACGCTTAGTCTTGTTTCGGACAGGAAATCAGGTTTTTTCCCCTTTCCATAACATTCAGGTAAGGAACTTGGTAACTCATAAGAGTGGACGTTGTGGCTCCTGGGGAGAGGGGTGAAATAAGCCTGCTTTTATGCACCTCTCCACCCTCCCACAAAAACCAAAAACCAAATGACAGTTCTCTGATTAGAGAGGAGTGGAGATATCTTCCCTTCAAAAGCGCAGGTCAACCCACTCAGAGCAACTGGCAGGACAATAGGAGACATGGGAAAAGTCTGCAGTGGAGAAGTGGAAGCAAAATGGGCTGGAAAGCCTGGACAATCAGGATATTCCTGTTACACCCTTTGCTTTTGTGCTGATATCCCATATGCCTCTTCAAGTGATCAAGAGACACTGTCTTTTGTGTTTTTTATGATACATAATGAATGAATAAAAGAGATTCCTTAGAAGTAAAACCTTGAGTTGAGCTTTTAATACCATTTATATTTGTTTGTTTGAAAAATAGGTGATCCTTTTAATCTCTCCTCTCTCCCATTCTACACACCAAATGATAGTAAAGCAATGCCAATACATTCTCTGCTGTGGGTGCCTTTCCCAAACATTTACATAGAAACAGATGCCACCTACAAACTGAGATACTAAACAAATGCTTTAGGTGTAATTTCCAATGTTTTTATTAATATTTTGTAACTAGTTCCTGACACACTTCCCTGTAAGGTTACTGGTAGGCTTTCTGTCATGAAGCATCACTGTACAGTGTGTAAAGATTCTGTGTACTATATTCAAGGACTAGTGGGACTGACCTGAGTCATAACTGTGGGGAAACTTTTTAAAGGAAGAAAAGATTATTGTGCCCAGGGCCTACTTGAGCCTACATTTTCATAACTTGAGGCTTTATTCAAGTCTATACCAGATAGTCTCAGTCTTTCAGAAGTCCATACCGTATAGTCATATTGCCTAGTATCTAGAAAGTGCACTGAAAGTTTCTGTTGATGTAACTACATAGTCCATGCCCTCTCACAGGTGGTTATACAAGGTTGGAGTTATACAGGTATGTTCTTCAGTGCACATTTTCCAGCATTTGACATTAATTTTCAGACCATTGTACTACTGTGGGTGAAGTCTACAGTTTGTTTGTTTTCACATTGCCAGAAGTGTATCAGAGCCAAACGAGAAAATGCTAAGGAGGCATGAGCCATGTTAGAGTGGGCTGCTTTCCTGTTTCTCTTCTTAGGCTCCTGATACACATTACTTACATTAAGCCACTGGCTAGTGCCTCGCACAATAATTTTAGATTGGCCACATGTGCAAAGTAAAACCTGCCACCAGTGCAAAGTAATTATCACAGAATTGGTTAATTGTGCAATAAATCTAGATCAGCCACACATGCAAAGTAAAGATAAGCCATTAAAAATGACTGTCTGGCTAGAAGAGGCAGCCAGCTACAAGCTTAGTGCTTCAAAATGTGTAACAACACTAAAGCTGGTGTTTGAGTGTGGCAGGACCCTCACTGTCTACAAAAATATGCTACTCCTTGAACTTCCTGGACCTTAAGTGAAGGAGGCTGCACGCGAGAGGAACAGGGGAAAACGCTGGCTGTGCCCTGGTCACTCAGTCAGCACCTGCTCTTTGCCACTGTGCAACACAGATCTGTTTGTTACACGTGGGGAACAAAAGCCTAGGCCCACCAACAACTATAAGCCCCCCTTTAAAAGGAAGGCCACTGACAACTCCACACGATTGGTTTGGAGAAAGACAAAAAAAAAGGAAACAGAAAAGGATGTGAGGTCACAAGTTCAAAACAAGGGATCAGAAGGGAACACCAAGCATAGCAGACTTGCCAGTGCCTGCTGCATGAACTGGGGTGCCTGTGGACAACACAGGCCAGTGAAACTGTGCCAGAGGATATGAGTGAAGACCACGCCACACTCACGTGAGTTTCCCAGGCCAGAGCCTGGCCTCATACCTCCTCTGCTGTTAGGCATGTTGCCATCTTGGCCAGGGCCAAGAGGAGGTTGACCAATAAGTCCTGGGACGTGGTAAGGCTGCAGATGGGGAGTGTGCACATGGAAAGGTGCAGCCCCAACCTCCACAGGACATTCTGGGGGAAGAGGGAGTTGCAGCCTGGCGTGCTGGGGTGGGTGCACACCATCCACTCCCAGAACAGCCATGAAGCATGTCTCCATCCCTGGAGATGTTCACCAGTTGCCTGGACAGGCACCAGCGTGGGATGGTCTGCTCTGGCCTAGATGGTCCCCTGAGGCCCCTTCCAGCCCGGCCTTCCTACCATCTGCTGCCCGCCCCCAAAACCAGGCACGAACTGATGTATCTCTGAGCGAAGGAACCGGTTTGGCTGCAAGTGAAGCACGCAAGGACTCAAGTCTGAGCCAAAACAGGACATCTGCTCAGGGAGTCGGCTCTCGCTTCCTCTCCCGAGGCGGCGGCAGGGAAACGAGGGTGCCTCAGTCACCTCCGACGTAGCCACCGGTGAGAGCAGGAGAGAGGAGACAGGCCGCCTCAGCGCGAAGACTGGGCTGCTCCCCGGGCTCCGAAGCGCGGCCCCGGGCGCCCCCTTGGGGACGCAGCAGGGGGGAGGGGGGATGGGCCGCGTGGCGGGGCCCCACCCGCACAGGTGCTCTTCCGGCTGGGGGAGGGGCGCCCCGGAGCCCGCCCTCGGGCAGGGGCAGTCGTCAAAGTCCGCGCAGGGAGCGCCGACGTACAGCGCCGGGATACGCAGCTGTTGACGTGAAGGAGGCGGCCCCTCCCCGTCGGAGTTGGGCGGTCCTCCCTTCCGGCCCGGAGGAGGTGGAGAGGGGGAGCGAACGGAACGCTGGGAGTCGTGACGTGTCCGTGGGACCCGCCCCGCCAGCCTATATAAGGTCGGGCGCACACACTGTCGGTCTTTTTCGCCACGGGTTTGCAGCCGACTTGGAGGTAAGCCGCGGTCGGGCGGGCTAGGCCCGGGGCGGGTGGGGTGGCAGGGGCGGGTGGGGCGCTGTGGGGAGGGGTAGGGCGCCGGTGGGGCTAGGGGCCGCGGTGTCGGGGGGTGGCGCGGGGGGCGTCACAAAATGGCGTCGGGTTCCTCGTGCTGGGGTGGGGGCGTACCACGTGGCCGCCACTCCCCCCCCACCTTTTCGCGGGGTCTCAATTTTTCTCGGCGTGGGGAGCGGATTGGGAGCGGGGCGGGGGGCGCGGGCCGGGGAAGATGGCGGCTCTTCCTGCCTGCCGGCAGTGTCACAAAATGGAGGGCGCGCGCGCGGCCCGGCCGGGCGGGACGAACCGCACAAAGGAGCGGGGCGGCCCCGCCTTCCCGCGCCGCCCTGGCGCCGGGCCGCGGCCCCTCCGGCTGGCGCGGGGGCGCTGTGGCTTGGCCGGGCCGCCGCAGCCGCGCGGGTGGGTGGGTGGAGCCGCGGTCTTGCGTCATCCGCTGCCCTCGTGGCCGCTGCCGCCCGGGCTCTGGGGTGACTCGAGCCTCCTGGCTCGCAGGTGCTGATTCTTCTGGGAGAAGGGAAAGCCTCACTCGCCAGCCACCACCATGGGCAAGGAGAAGACCCACATCAACATAGTCGTCATCGGTCATGTCGACTCGGGCAAGTCCACCACCACCGGGCACCTTATCTACAAGTGCGGTGGCATCGACAAGCGCACCATCGAGAAGTTTGAGAAGGAGGCTGCCGAGGTGCGTTTGCCAGGGAGGGGTGGTATGAGTGGGTGTTTGCTGGAGTGGGGAGGGGTCCCTTCATGTGCTTAGCAGAAAGCATTGTCTTGTTACCTCTGCAGCACTTTTTATAAGTTGAGCAACTGCTTGTCCATAGGAGCCCAGGATCTTGTCCCAGGAGGATTCAAACTCCTGTTTTTGGCCTCAGTGAACACTTCGATGTTCTCTGCCCCCAAAATGCAGTTGCTTGTTAGTGTTGAAAAAGGCGGTCGGTGTCTTCTGGAGCCATAGGCTCCTAGGGAAGTCGAGCTGGGAGGGACCCCCAGAGGTTGTCCGGTGCATTGCTGTGTGCTTTCAAGATACTAATACAATAAGAAGGTTGCAGCAGAGCAGTTTTGGGGAAGCCTCCCCTCCTGTGCTCCCCTGCTATAAATGGGGAATCAAGAGGAGCATGACTTCGCCCAGCTTGTGTAGCTGGGAATTGTTCAGGCAGGCTGTATCAAATAGTTGGTGGGTAACTGCTGTACTCAAATATACTTTTTTTTTTTAAAGTGACTTATGGGGTCTGTCTTTAAAACTGAGTAATATTGGAGGATATTGCATTTGTTCCAAATTTATCATGCAATATCTTTTTTTTTTTTTTTTTCCTATTTGGACTATGCCACCTATCAGTAGGTGATGGCAGTATGCTATCTATGTAAATTCCAAAGGATAAATGTGTACAGGCTAGCTGTGGGAGGGATTACAACGGTATGAAAACAAGCTTCCAAAGGACACTTGATCTGATGGACTTTGTGGAGCCAAGCTAACTTTAAAGATGTTAGTTGTAGTTAATGAGTTGTCCAGGGCTAAAATGACATCTGGTTAAATAACAGAAGACAGATGGAATCTCTCACTAGTTGTGCCAAGTGTGTCTAGGCCGAAGTTGTGCTGGCAGCAGAAATCTAGTGTAGTAGAAGCCATCTGCCACTGTAGACTTCTTCTTTTTTCCTGTTCCTTGGCTATCCTACAAATTGGGTTCCTTTTTAAAACTGCCACCTACAAAGTATAATGTAAGTACATCAATGACTTTTGTTTAATCTCCTAGATGGGCAAAGGTTCCTTCAAGTATGCCTGGGTTTTGGACAAACTGAAGGCTGAGCGTGAGCGTGGTATCACAATTGATATTTCCTTGTGGAAATTTGAAACCAGCAAATACTATGTCACCATCATAGATGCTCCTGGACACAGAGATTTCATCAAGAACATGATCACTGGCACTTCCCAAGTATGTTAAATGAGAGAATTCTAGTGCGCTTAAGTTTTTTTTTTT
>JAGPOW010003642.1:55156137-55166526 GCA_030014935.1 Caiman crocodilus | reverse complement strand
TTTTTTTTTTTATTTAAATGCATATAAAGAACAAAAAACTAATACTTCCTCCTTTTCAAAGGCTGATTGTGCTGTCCTGATTGTTGCTGCTGGTGTTGGTGAGTTTGAAGCTGGTATCTCCAAGAACGGGCAGACCCGTGAGCATGCGCTTCTGGCATATACACTGGGTGTCAAACAGCTCATTGTTGGTGTTAACAAGATGGATTCCACTGAGCCACCTTATAGCCAAAAGAGATATGAGGAAATTGTCAAAGAAGTCAGTACTTACATTAAGAAAATTGGCTACAACCCAGACACAGTGGCTTTTGTGCCAATTTCTGGCTGGAACGGAGACAACATGTTGGAGCCCAGTGCTAATGTAAGTTGTTAGTTTGTTTATGGGGGGGTGCTTCCTTTCTTTAAAGGGGACTATTGTGATATATTCTTCATCCTTTAGATGAATCTATGCACCTCAATTGTATTAGACTTAGTTTTTAAATTGATAATTAAGTTACTTGGATGTGTGTTAGGATATTAGAAGCGGATTTTTTTTAGGAAACAGGACAAATTTTAATGGTTGTATCTTATTTTGACACAGATGCCCTGGTTTAAAGGCTGGAAAGTCACCCGTAAGGATGGCAATGCCAGTGGCACTACCCTGCTTGAAGCTTTGGATTGCATTCTGCCACCAACTCGTCCAACTGACAAGCCCCTGCGTCTGCCTCTTCAAGATGTGTACAAAATTGGCGGTAAGTTGTTTTTGTGTGTGCGGGAGGGGAATAGGTTGTGCCTTCCCCTTTTATCTAATTTGTTGGTGGCATTCCATTCCATATGTTTAAGAAAAAATTGGTAATAATTTCCCTTTTTAGTGAGAGAATGTAATAAGCCAGTGTGAAGTAATCCTAGTCTGTTTGTGTAAAGAACTACTTACTCCTGATTCTTTTTAAATTGATTTTTAAAGCTAGTTTTCTGTTGTGCTTGTTTAGGTATTGGTACAGTCCCAGTCGGTCGTGTGGAAACTGGTATTCTTAAGCCAGGCATGGTGGTCACATTTGCCCCTGTCAATGTTACAACTGAAGTAAAATCTGTTGAAATGCACCACGAAGCTTTGAGTGAAGCTCTTCCTGGTGATAACGTTGGCTTCAATGTTAAGAATGTGTCTGTAAAAGATGTCCGCCGTGGTAATGTTGCTGGTGATAGCAAGAACGACCCCCCAATGGAAGCTGCTGGTTTCACTGCACAGGTAAATAATCTTACTCAGTTTGCTTTGTGCTCATGTGTCTAGTAGACTTGAACATGTATGCACTCCCAAGTCTTTTGTAAATACTAAAGCATACATACAGACCAATTTATATTATAGAATGAGTACTCTTTCTAAAGGTGTCTTTCCAGCTTGATTTATGGGGTAAATTGCACTCTGTCTTGCAGGTCATTATTCTGAACCACCCTGGCCAAATTAGTGCTGGTTATGCCCCTGTGCTGGATTGTCACACCGCTCACATTGCTTGCAAGTTTGCTGAGCTGAAGGAAAAGATTGATCGCCGTTCTGGTAAGAAGCTGGAAGATGGTCCCAAATTTCTGAAATCTGGAGATGCTGCCATTGTTGATATGATTCCAGGCAAACCCATGTGTGTTGAGAGCTTCTCTGACTATCCTCCTCTAGGTAAGTCATTTTATAAAGAATATTGGGGGAGGGGAGAACTAAGTCTTATACCAGTAAATATCCATCATTTAACTTTTGAGACTTGCTAGAAAATGGTACTGAGTTTTGCCATTAGTAGTGGTCAAACTTCAGTGTGCATATTTACTGAAATTAATTTGAACAGTTCCTCAGTGTTGTACCTGTCTGCTTGTTTGAAAGGTCATAATACATTGATTTTTGTTTCTAGGTCGTTTTGCTGTGCGTGACATGAGACAGACTGTTGCTGTTGGTGTCATTAAGGCAGTTGACAAGAAGGCTGCTGGAGCTGGCAAGGTCACAAAGTCAGCCCAGAAGGCCCAGAAGGCTAAATGAAAATTCTGTACATCAGCTGCCACTTCAGTCTTAATCAGTGGTGGAAGAAGGGTCTCAGAACTGCTTGTCTCAATTGGCCATTTAAGTTTAATAGTAAAAGACTGGTTAATGATTACAATGCATCGTAAAAGCTTCCGAAGGAAAGGAATGTTTGTGGACCATTTGTTTCGTGGCAGTTTAAGTTATTAGTTTTTAAATCAGTAAATTTTTTTAAATGGAAAAACTTGACCAAAAATCTGTCACAATTTGAGACCATTAAACAAAGTTTCATTCTAAGTCTGTGTGAGTGTTGGATTGATCTTGACACTTTATAAGAGAACTAATCTGAGGTGAAAGGTAATGAGTTTTGCTGTACTTACAGATGAACTGTAAAAGATGTTCAAAATTCTGCTGAATGTCCTCCATCAGTGAAATGACTGTGACCTGAATATTTTCCAACCAGTCTCTCTCTTTTTTTTTTTTTTTTTTTTTTTCCTGAACCTGCAAAGTCCATCACCCTTTCAGCACAGCACATTTGCTGAAGCTGCTGGAAAATGCTATAGCACTGAATTCTGTAGTGGGTTCAGTAAACCCTAGGGAATAGCTGTAAAGAAAGTAACAAATGGCACTATTTTAGAGGTTAAACTGGTTTCTGTGCCAAATGTACATTTTGGATTACCATAGTCATCCTGAACACGTAAGGTATCTAGTTTGGTTTGCAGTTCATCTATAACTTAAGATGGTGTAGAAAAATAACAAGCATACACTTAGTTATGTCACTTGCAGTAATTTTAGCATTTGTTACATGACCAGCACAGTGCTGGAAACCATAAAATTTTGCCAAAGTAAAGCTGCATATAGGGTTAGAGGTTTAGAGTGATTTAGAATGGACTAATTTGGAATCAATTGTCAATACTCCTTTTTAAGATGCCCTCATGATGCTAATTTTTAAATTAACAAAATTTGGAAAACAGGCTCAGAAGGAAAGTCATTTCAGTCTTTTCAATTTAGCCTCACTTAAACTTTTTTTAAATCTCTTGGAGAATGGTAGCTTTGAGTTTTGTGTACACAATTTGAAGGATTTGTAAAGTATTCTGAAACTGGAATATAAGTCCTGGATATTGTTAGAATAGACTGGTGACTTCAGAGCATAAAAGGCATTCTAAAATAGTTTTTATTTTAACTGTTACAACACCACTTCACATTTTAAAAATGAATAACTGGCTGGCAGACACTTATTCAGCAAGCATTTAAGTTTTCTGAGGAACTCCTCTTGAACTTGGTTGTGTGGTATGGTGGTGTTTTGTGTTTTTTTTTGGGGGGGAGGGGGTTAATTTTTTTTTTATTAGATGTTAGGAATAAATGGATAATTTTTGAAGTGAGATCAAATTCACAACTGACACCAAACCTGAAATTTAAGATGGCCTGAGTTTTTTTTTTTTGGCTTGAGTTGGGGTATAGAAATTTTGGTATTGTCAAAACACTTATTGGTTATAAAAATGTAGTGTGACGCACTTCTTCATTTCCCTTCCTTTCCCCCCCCCCCCCCAAACAAAAAAACCCAAACAAACAACACTACAGCATTTGGTACTTGCTAGTAGCAGGTTATTTCCTACAGCAAATTAGGGAGAACCAATGCAGCTAAAGCTCTCCTGTGCCCAAGTAGATAAAGAATAGCATAATGGATAACCATTTAAATGTTAGCAGATTACATTTCTACAAAGATAGCTAGTAGAAAGGTTGCAAAAAACTTTCTAACTTACTGTACTCAATAGTGGGGAATCTAGTATTCATAAGTAATTTCTACAGAGTTCATAAGCATGTCCATTCACTTTTTTTTTTTTTTTTTTTCTATCCTTCCTGAAATGACTAGGAAGCCAAACAGTTGTATTTGAGGCTTATTGGTACTCACCTTGGGCAACTATTTTAATTTTGTCAATAAATTAAGAAATAATAAGTTGCATGTTTGGCAGGGGGAGGATTCATTTAATCCAGGATTTAAAAAAGAAAAAAAGTAACTAATTCTCTGACATACACTATGGCTTGGGTTTCTAGGTCATCGTGCCAGTCTAGGACAATTTTGACAGTGACACCAATTTCAGGTGGCCCATGGTGGGGGGGGGGGGGACCCATAAACTTTTGAGGTCTTGTAACAGTTAAGTTCATACTAAATTTGGCAAAAAAAAAAATACACTTATGCAATATTTTCCTTGATTGTTTATACTTGGTCATTAAAGAACATCCATCCTGGTCTTCGAGCAGAAACGCTGAAATATTTATTTGGGTTTTAAGGTGCAGATTCAAGTGTCATCAGTTACCTTTTTGCATGCTCAAAATTGCTGTTTCCCTGGAGTTGACTGTCTTCCTCAGTTTACATCACTTTGAGACAGCTTCTAAATTTTGGGGACAAACCATATTTGCTGTAGGGCAGTAATGAAATCTACTCACAGGATGGAATTCGGGCAAATTGGAACTGCTCCAGCACAGTAAGGTGTGTTTTTATAACATTTAGCTTTCAGCCCATCTACTAGTCTTGGACAGCTGTAGTTGGTGATGAAAGAATGAAGTGGCTGGAAGGAGGCTAGCTTTGAAGCAGGTTAAAAAGCCTGAAAATGAGCAAATACTAGTGCGGAAGTGCTACTATAGTATGAGGATTATGAAGACTTCTGGGAGCTTAGCTGTCAGACTACAGTCAAGGGATGTGTGATCTGAGGTGCTTAAGTCTGAAAAGAAATCTCAAATTTTGTGTGTGTTGTCTTAAAGATTTGAAAATAACTGCCTATGTCACTAAATATTGCCTTTTGATATTAAAATCATTTTTGACCTCTTAAATTCTTTACTTTTGACAGTGAAAATAGGTCAATCTTGCTTTCCAGCTTTTATGCACTAATACAATGCTGTTGGGATTCCTTTTTAATCTTTGAACGTACAGAAAATTCTTTTTCTATTAGATTTTTTGTAAGCAAAATTCTGAGAAATTACGTTTAAATAAAATTTCATAGTTGAGAACATCATCTGCCTTCTGACTGCTTATTTCCCAAGACAGATGACATGACTGAGAGGTAGTTAGCAGTGTTGCACTTCATGGCAATCAAGATATTGCTAGTGCTAATATCTTCCATATCCAAAAGATCCTGTTATGTTTTGAGGGGATATTTTTATTATTCTGCACTTTGAAAACAAACCACTGAAGTGTTTTTCAGTTGCGTGCGTGCGCGCGCGCTCTCTCTCTCTCTCTCTCTCTCTCTCACATTATAACCTGAGTGTGTGTGTGTGTGTCATAAATCCAATGCCTATATTTAGTCCATGATTTTTAGTCTCCAGGAGGTTGATGAACTGGAGTTCATAGGCTCGTCTCTCGGAAGTGTTTTGTAAGTTCCCTTTGAGGATCAGGACTGAGAGATTGGAGAGAGAGTGGTTTTCTTGTGAGAAATGTCTGCCCCCCCCTGTAATTGGGTGTTTCTGGCTTTGGTAGATTTCCAGCATGCATTCATTCTGGTGCACAGTTGTTGTCTGGTCTCTCCTACATACCTTCCATCAGGACATTTGGTGCATTGGATGAGGTATATTACATTTCTGGAGGTGCAGCTGTAAGATCTGGGAATGCTGATGGCTCTGTTGTGGGGTACATTTCTGGAGGTGCAGCTGTAAGATCTGGGAATGCTGATGGCTCTGTTGTGGGGTGTAGTAATAGTGGGGGTGGTGGAGATGTGTTGGCAGGTTTTATACTTATCATGGTACAGTACAGTCTGGACTCTTTTGGGGTGTTCTGGACCTGAGGACGTTTGGTTTTGGTCTAATAAAAGATACCAGATTCACCCAAAGAACCTTGTCTGCCTATGTCCTTAGGCCAACATGGCTACAACCTATACCCCTAAAACCGAGGGATAACATTTCTCAGATCTCACTGCATTTTTAAATTTAATATGTGCCAGGGCCCAAAGAGACCACTTGGATTATTGAGTCAGGTCTGTTTATTACAGGCCCTATAATCCCTTTTACAGATATAGTAAAAGGGATTATAAAAATTGTAAAAATGGTTAGGTATTTAAATAGATTTTCTTTCTTTGATGTTAGCTCACCACAAAGTATTCGTAGAGAACAAACATATCCTTTCATAACCTATGTTTTGCTAATCCAAAACAAGCCAACTTCTAGTTTTCTCTTGTATGATAAGTTGTCCCTCCCTTGTCATCTCTTCCCTGCACCTGTTCTAATATAAGTTCATCTTCCAAAATTTTCACACTGTGATGCAAATGAGGTCTTGCCAGTGCTTTGTACAATGGCATTAATATTTTTTTGTCTTTACTGGGAAAAGGAGCTGATGCACCCAAGGATTGAATTAACTTTTTTTCAGTCTCATCAGAATGATAGAAATTTTTTTATTTTTTTTTTTTTTTTTTTTTTTTTTTTTTTTTTTTTTGTTTTTTTTTTTTTTTTTTTTTTTTTTTTTTTATTTTTGTTATTTTTTTTTTTTTTTTTTTTTTTTTTTTTTTTTTTTTTTTTTTTTTTTACTAAACATGAATATGTCTAAGTTTAATCCTTGAACTCAGCTGAAAACCTCCAGCCTAATACTTTTTCTTTCAAGACTACACATTGTCATCTTACCCACATTACAATGCTTGTGGCTAATCATTTCCCATGTCACTATATCAGATATCTTCCCAAAATCTGGACAGGAGTTCTACTGACTTTATCTTGTCTACAAAATCTGTCTTGTTAAAAAAGAGAGAGAGAGAGAAAGTGTGAGCAAGCAGGTTAGTCTGGTACAGTCTAACAATGAAAATGCGGTGTTCTGTCTTATGCCATTTTCCACTTACTGTCTTAACTTCTGTTATTATTTCGTGCAAAAAAGTGTTGTGAAACTTCACATGATATTGCAGTTAGATTAATATACCTGTGGGCTCTGGAACAATTATTACCTTACTCTTAAATATAAATACTACGTTTACTAATTATATGATATCATTCCCACCATGACAGATTTAGTAAAATCCTTGCTTCTAGACTTGTGTTAGTTTTTTCAGCATTTTAGGGTGGAATTCTGGCTCTGATTTTGAGCTCCTTGAGTTTGGCTTCCACTTTGGTTGCAGTAAATAGCTATTTTCATACACTCATTAACCCCCATGCCTTTGTGCCCCTGCAAAGTCAACATAAATAAATGCTTCTGGATGTGTCTACATGCGTGATTAATGTGCATGTATAAACTCCAGAGCAATATGCTCTGGTTTTTGTTCCTGGGCACATCATTTGAATGAGAGCCTGGGAGCAAAAAACTCTGGAGCATAATGATGTGGAGTTTATTTGTGTGCAGCATGTAGTGAGCCTGGTGAGAGTAGTCCAGGGCTGCTCTTACTGAGGTCCATGTGCTGTGGAGAGGCTGGCTGAAATAAAGGTGCTTCAGCATGGGGACTGCTTGCTGGCTAGCTCTGCACTGAAGCACTCTGTGCCACAGGGCTGGCAAGTTTATTAGTTTTGTGCGCCCTAATAGGTGCGCATGTTTAGACACCAAGATGTTTACTGTGCAGTTAATTAGCCAACTGTGTAGTCAGTGTTTCATATCGATGTGCCTGCAGAAACTAAGGTTATTGTTTTATACTCAGAAAATGAATGAAAGCTAAGAACTGGCATTTTTCAAGGCCCTAAATCTAAAAAGGTTGGGAACCATTGGTTTAGACAAACACTTGTCTGGGATTGTTTAGATGGTGATGCAGCCTGAAAAAGATTTTTTTGTTCTGTTTTAATATTCTTTGCAAAGTATAGCTAGCTTGACTTTTGGCTGTTCTTACTTCAGCTCTATATCATTTGATCTCTCAGTCTTAGCTTTCTTTGGTAATCAGCTGCTTTTTTTTAAAATATATTTTTTGTACATGCTCATGCTCTGCTTATTTCCAGGGGGCTGATCCATGGAGATGCACTGGTGCACATGTACCTCCTTTTATCCCTGGTCCACCCAAAGTTTAAAATCAGCTGCCTGGCAGGGGCATCAGCATTTCTAGTCATGTGGTGCTGAGGGAGTCACTTGGCTTCATGGCTCATTATAATCTACCTGATCCCTTGTAAACTCATAATTTCAGGTGTTAACAACCCTCTCTTCTTTTTAATGGTCCTGACCTTCCACCAAACAAGCTATCCTTTGTTTTGCAATTCTGCAGTCTTTTAGCTGCTCCTAGTAACAAAGCTCCGATTTTACAGGCCTGCAGATTGTTTTAAACTCATTCCAATGAAATTATTTATGCTTCAATCTTAAACTTAATAATACATCCCTGGTCCCTTAGCATATTACTAAAACTTCTAGTTTATTTTTAACTGGAGAATAACGTGCTATTTTATATGTGATGATGCAGTTTGCCATCTGCAACCACCTTTTCAAAATTCTAAATCTCGCTTATTTCTAATATTCTTCTGAAGGTGGTTATTTATGCAGATAGATCTCAAGGCCCTGCCTGCAAGGTTTGTTTTTTTTTCTTGCTTGGGACATGCTCCTAATAATATAAGCTCCTTTGACTTGAATAAAATCTAAGATTCCTCCACATGCAAGTCCCAAAATCGTCAGTCCAGTTGACTTCACTAACTAGTTCCCTTAATTTTTAATCTTTTCTTTTTTCTCCTTTAGCACCTAGAAAAGCATGACAAATGAGGTAGATAACTCCATGCTTTCACTATACAGGGGGCAAAAGAGCCAAAGAAAAGACTACTATATTGATATGTGATACCAGTTGGATGTATTCCAAAACCAGTAATCATAGGACCCCCAAAATATTTTCTGAATTACCTTCTCACAAACACTCCTGACCTTGGGCACCCCTACATTAAAAACTAAAGCAGAGATTTGTTACTCAATATCCCTGATTTTCTGTTCTTTCATTTAAAAAAAATATTTATACAAAATCTTTTGATTGTCTCTATGACCTGGAAACTTTACAATTGAAAGACTACTTTATTAGAAAGTTTCTCAGTGGGTAAAATCCTTAGAAGATTGTGTTTATAAAACTTTACAAGAATTCATAAATATCAAGAAATTAAAAAAAAAACAACTGACATGTTTTTGACAGGTGAGTGTTCTCTTTAGGAAAGTATATTACAAATGCTGAGTAAGAACTTGAACATACTGGGCTTGATGATATAGTAATGCAGTTTTTAGTGCCACCCAGTGGTAGTCACAAGCCTCTGTAAAACAGAAACTTGATTGCAGCCAGTAGAGCGATGGATACAACCTGGCAGCCAGAATGCATTCCCTTAGCTGTGTGATACAACCTGAAATGATGAGAAACTTGGAAACACTGGCTTTCACTCAGAGCAGGTTAACTCACAAAAGCATGTGGCTGGGACAAAAGGAGATTCCTCAGTCTTTTATAACAAGCAAACAAAAAGTTTTCACTTTCACACATGAAATCAATATGCAAAACTGATGGAACAGCACTTTTAGGACAGATAAGACTTCAAGTTGAAGAAAGAAATCAGAAACAAGGGAAAACATACTGACAGACCAAAATTGACTTAGGCACCTGAATATTCACACAGTCTATTTGGTGCAAAAATCCAGAAATAACATTCTGAAAACTGATTTGTTGTCATCTACTGTGGAAGCACCTACATGCCATATGCACTTTAATTCCTGGCTTAGAGTTCCCCACATGGCCATCATTGTACTGCTGCACTTGCCCAGACCTGTATCACATTGCACAGTCTGCCCCACTTGGCACCTACTTCATGCCTAACACTGAAAGAGAGCCAGAAACTGGACATTCCTCCACCTAATTTCCCTGGGGCTTGAGCTGGTAGACGTTCTCAGAGCCTTCCTAATGTAAGCTGGCAGGATCAGGCTCCTCACAGTGGCTGGCAGCTGCTTTCTTCTAATGTGTGGACAGGCAAACTACAGACAGCAAGCCAGATCCCCCAGCAAAGAGATTTTATTTAGCCTGCCAAGCACACCAAAAATGACATTTTGTCAGGGAGGTTCCCATTTCACTGTTACTACATTTTGCAAGAAAATGCACCATCTACTGGTAAAATATTTAACAACTGCCTCTGCACAGAGCTGTGTTACTTTGTCCCACTTTGTGAAAAGCTGCTGACCCCTATACTAAAGCACTAGAAATGCTGCTGATGCACTACACCCTCTTTACATAATGGTCTGTAATCGGTAGGCAGACAAGTTTCCTTAGGTGAATTTGATACCTTTTATTAGAGCAATCCAAATGGTTCGTCTCTGGGAAGTGTTGTGTAAGTTTCCCTTGAGCATCAGGACTGAGAGATTGGAGAGAGAGTGGCCCTTCTGTGAGAAATGTGCCCCCACCGGTAATTGAGTGTTTCTATCTTTGATGGATTTCCAGTGTGCATTCATTCTGGTGCACAGTTGTTGTCTGGTCTCTCCTACATATCTTCCATCAGGGCATTTGGTGCATTGGATGAGG
>JAGPOW010003642.1:55127291-55152242 GCA_030014935.1 Caiman crocodilus | reverse complement strand
TGCAAACTTACAAGCTAATATTAACTAATATTATCTATTTAGGCAGAATACCAAATGCCTCCAAGAAGCACACTTCATTGCTTATTAAACCCTCTGGTTTAGCTGTCATAGTAGTGATTGGTAGTGTACTGGGCAATGCCTAGCCTGTGGCCTACTGGTAAGGGCAGTCAGGTTTTAAGTGTGAGAAACATTTAAAACCGCTCTGGATAAGGGGATCAGAGGGTGCAGAATAGTCGGTCTTCTAATTCCTGGGCAAGTATCTAACTCCTTGGGTAAAAGAAGGACTACAGTTTGAGGTGTACATGTCAGTTGGGCCTGGCTCTGGTGCGAGACACACAGGTACAAGCCTGTTGTGCACCCCATGAGCACAGGACCCCACTAGAACCTCCGACAGACCCCGACCCTGACCCCAGCGTGGAGCCAGGAGGTAAGTGGGGCCCATGGTGGGTGGGCACTAGTCAGTGGTGGGCGGCAGGTAAGCGGAACCAAGGAGGGTCATGCCCTGCCCCCCCGGCCCCCACTTAACCCAACCCCCCAGGGAGCCACGTGATCAGCGCTGTGCAAACAGGTTTGCTCTGGGCCCACCTGGTGCATGAGTTAGCACAGGAGTTTGTGTGGAAGGGTATGTAAAAGGGCACGAGGCTCTGGGCAGTGAGCCTGCAAGCTCAGGGACTCAGCAATACTCCTCAGTAGTAGCTTAGACTACACCATAAAATGGTGGGGACATGCTGCACCTCAAAATGTCCTGCCTCCCTCCCTGCTGGAGTGCCCTCACTCATACCACTGAGGCCTCCATCCAGATGGAGTCCATGGTTCCAGCCTCCAACCAGACAGAGCCTATGGCTCCAGGCTATGGGGGCTCATAGCCTCTGGGCTTGGCACGACTGCCAGCATCTGGGAATGCGAGCAAGGGCACTCCCATTTGTTGGGTATGTTCCTTGGTGGGCTTTCCAGAGTGCCAGGTGAGGGAGCTCCACACAGAGGTGAACAGGCTTCGCACCATCAGGGCCCACAAGTAGGCCCTACACCTGGAGAACAGAGGGAAGAGCTCAGAAGCCCATCAACAGGATGAAGGACAGTGATGAGACTGGCCTGGAATACCATCCTGGAGCTGCCTGCAAGATGGTTGTCTTCAGCCCCAAGTGGTACGCCAGGATTACTTCTCCCTTGGAACTGCAAAACAGGTATGCACTTCTCTTAGCGTTAGTAGAGTCAACAGCTCTATCACCAGTCCTGGAATAAAGAAGGCAACCAGCTCCTCCAAAGAAGAGACACAAGGTAGTCATGGTGTGTGACTGCCTTCAGAGGGGGACTAAAGGAGCAATCTGCTGCCCTGACACATAAGGTCAGCTGCCTCCCAGGAGCCCACAACCAGGATGGGGCTGAAAGCATCCCCAAACTTGTCTGGCCCTCTGACCACAACCCCATGCTCCTTATCCATGTGGGCATGAATGACATGTCATAAGAGACTACAGGATTCTGGGGGCTGAACTCAAGGGGTCGGGAGTGCAAATGGTTTTCTCCTCAATCCTCCTGGTTGTGGGTCATGGGTAGAGGAGGGATAGTTGCATCGAAGAAGTAAACAGAAGATTCCAGTGACAGTGGTACCATGAAGGTTTTGGCTTCTTCAACCATGGCATGCACCTCAGGGATTGTGGCCTGTTGGGAAGGGATGGCATCCACCTCATGCCAAAGGGGAAGAAGTTTTTCTCAGCTAGAATGGTGGACTTCTTTAACCTCTTTAAACTGAGATTGCCATGGGATGGGCTATCTACTACTAATACACACCTGAGAAATGGCAACCTTAAAACCAGCATCCCAGCGTGCAATAGGAAGCTTTCTCTGACACTAACCAATGGACAGGTCATTCCACAGCCCACAAGGAAGCCCATGGCCTCCATTGGCAAGCCTAGTTGCTTGTACACTAATGCCAACATGGGAAACAAGCAAGAGGAACTGGACCTCCTAGCCAACAAGCAATATGATTTCATAGGGATCATGGAGACCTGGTGGGATTCCACCTATGACCAGCAACCAGAATAGGGGATACACCCTGTATAGGAGGGATCATGTTGGAAAGAAGGGCAGAAGAGTTGCTCTCTATGTAAAGGAACATTACACCTCAGAAGCAATAAAGAAGGGTGACTTGAGACCCTCTGGGTCAAGATATAGAATGTGGGGAAGGGATTTGACTTTAGGAGTCTATTCCAGACCTCTGAACCAAGAGGAATAGTTCAACCAAGAAATCTCTAGAGAAGTGGCAGAGGCTGCATGCTCTCAGAGAATGGTCATCATGGGTAACTTCAACTACCCAGACATTTCTTGGGATGAACACTCAACTGGATCAGATCACTCACAAACCTTCTTCACCAGTGTTGAGGATCTCTATCTAACTCGGGAAGTCTATGAGCTGACCAGGGACAAGGCGCTCCGAGACTTGGTTCTGGCCAAAGGGGACAATCTGGTGAGCAACCTGAGGTTTGAAGGGAACTAGAGATGACCACAAGATGATCATCTTCTCCAACCACTGTAAGTCAGGAAAAATCAGCTAGTAGGGTAGTAATCCCTGATTTTAGGAAAGCTGATTTCCATAAACTCAGGAGATTGGTGGATGAGGCCTTGCAGGACCATAGTTCGATGAGGAAGGGAATACAATAAGAGTAGTTGTTCCTCCAGGAAGCCATTCTAAAAGCCCAAAGGAAGTCCATTCCCTTCCGCAAAGAAAGCAGTAAAAGTGCTGGGAGAGATCCCATTGGCTCAACAAGAAAGTCATGGATGTCCTGAAATTAAAACAAGAAGCCTACAAGGGGTGCAAGTCAGGAAGAACAACCAAAGAGGAGTATTCAGCAACAGTCCACACCTGTAGGGAACACATAAGGACACCTAAGACACCAAAGGCACAAACCAAGCACAAACTGGCAACTGGAATCAAGGACAACAAAAAGTCCTTCTTTAGATATGTAGGAAGTTAAAAAAAGAACAAGGGAACAAAACCAAACCCTTGAATGATTATTTCACATCTGTATGACAGTCCTAGGGTATTAGTCTGCTTGACATGCTACTGGATTACCATGGTGGGGGTGACCAACCTCCTCCACAGTTGGCATAGATCTTGTGGGGGAACATCTACAAAGGCTAAATATCTACAAGTCAGCAGGACTGGATGAACACCCAAGAGTGCTAAAAAAACTGACCAATGTCATTGCGCAACTGATGGCAGAGTTATCTGAAGATTTGTGGCACCTAGGAGAGGTCCCAGAAGATTGGAAAAAGGCCAATGTGGTACCCATCTTTAAAAAAGGGAGAAGGGAGGACCCAGGAAATTACAGGCCAATTAGTTTGACCTCAATCCCAGGTAAAATCCTGGAGAAAATAATCATAGACTCTATTACACACAGGCTAATTGATGGCAGTATTCTGAAGGACAGTCAACATGGCTTTGTAACCAGCAGGTCAGCCCAGACCAACCTCATTTCCTTCTACAATCAGGTAACTCACCACCTGGATAGGGAAAATGAAGTTGATGTCATAGACTTCAAAAAGGCCTTTGACCTGGTCTCCCATGATGTTCTCATGGTCAAATTGGGAGAATGTGGCCTTGACTACTTTACGGTCTGCTGGCTAGGCAATTGTTTAATTTAGATCCAATTGTGCCTTATTGCTGGTATAGAGGAAGTCTATCCTGGCTTCCCCCTGCATCAGCAAGAAGCAGGCTTTCATGGCTGGGAGCCTCCTTTGCTTCATAGCCAGGACAGAGAGTCCCATACCTGACATCTGATAAAATGGATTCATGGAGAGACATGCCTGGACTTGGCATTCAGCAGCAAAGTTTCAAAAGCAGAGGAGAGAAACCTTTTTATCCCATTAAGGCTTCAAGAACCAAAATATGATAGCTAGCCTGGGGATATCTAGTAAGTTTTGAGAATACTAAGAGTGCTGGAAGGGAAACACTGATCAAATTTTAGGTCAAGGGCTAATAGGTATATTTAATAGATTTCTTAGATATTAGGGCTGGAAGGGACCTCAGGAGATGACAGAGTCCAGCCCCCTGCCCAAGGGCAGGAAGTCAGCTAGGAAAAGTCAACTATATTATCTCAGGAATGGACTTTTAAAATTTTAACTTAGTTCCTGCAAAACCAATTTCAACTGCTTTGTCTTTTCTGCTGGTAGAATGTGCTCAGATTTGCAAGTGACAAGTACAATACAAGTACCTAGATTTTTACTAAGGAAATATATTGTGCTCAGCACCTCAACTAATGAAGACAAGATTGTTACTACAAGAAACTGCTTCAATCAAAGCCAATGCTCTCTGCAGACATGGAGAAGAGTTCAGGGTCTCTACTGTTTGTGCTTAAGTATTGAGTGGATCCCTTCCTGAAAGTCTTTGGTGAAGAAAAGTGTGCTCATACAGTAATTTGGAATCAGCAAACTGCAGTTGCCTATAAGACTAACTAGGTCCTGCCAGCTGAAATCTGACCAGTACTTTGACTAGCGCATCTCCAGGGCTAGTCAGACTTGAGACTAACTGTTGGGACTTCTCGTGTCTAAAAACAACAGTACTCTTTAATTGAGACATACTATGACAGAATACAGTATGCTATAAAACAGACTTCCTGATTACAAGATCCCTTGTTCCACTTAATTCCTCCTAGTGCCATCTGCCAGTCTGTCCTGAGGCAGGTGGCTCTACGTGTGTCTTCTTAAGACTTTGCTCAGCCTTGTAACTAGCAATCCCTTCTACACCTCCTACTAACTCAAAAGCCTGGTCTGCTCAATCCTTTCCCTCTAAGTCTTTCCCTTGATGAGTCCTTTCTTAATGGCTTACATCAACAGTAATCCTAGAGCTGATGTGACCTTAAATTGGAAAAATCCAATGCATGTTTTTAGCCTTCACTCTGGAACAAAGCCTTTTATTTCAGGAACCAATAGATGTAGAATCTATTTTTAGCCTGTTAAGTATCCATGATAACATTTTCTCCAGGACAACCAAGGCTAATTTGAGTTAATTACTATTCAGGCTGCATGTGTAAATGATGTTTCTATGCATGTTTTGATGCGAGTCAAAGACCAGGACAACCAGATCCAGGATAAAATTCATGTCTGTTTTGAGATGGCAACTTCATACAAGCATAGGATCATAGGAAAGGTCATCTAGGGATCTCATACGATCATCTAGCCCAGTCCCCTGTTCAAGGCAGGATCATCCCCGACTAAACCATCCCAGCCAAGCATTTATCTATTCTACTCTTGAAAACTTCAAGTTTTCCACAACCTCCCTAGGTAGCCTGTTTCAATGCTTGACCACCCTCATAAATTCCTCCAATCTGCAACACTAGTAGGCATTACCTTATCTAGATCAGTGTGGGGATTTATATGTCTTTAGGTGCATCATTCTTTAAGTTACTTCTTTCTTTCTCTCTCTTCCCAAGGGTACTGACAAGGGGAGTGTTTTATAGATAGGGAAGTGAGATTCAAGGCAAAGCCTCTTATAAAGGTCAGACAGGAAGTCTGTGGCAAAACAAAGAATTGAATCTGTATTTCCCGAGCATACTAATTCATCCCTCCCACTGCTAGCAAGTATATTTCCATCAAGAGTCTTATTACTGCATATTACTGTAGTAGCATTGACAGCTTAATGGATATCAGGACATATCGTGTTAAGTGCTGTACCTACAGTGAGAAACCGTTCTTGCTGGGAGGAACTTACATATATACAGACAAGAATATATATTATATGAACAGTAGTAGACTCTGGATGCCTACAAACCGGAGGCAAGATTCTTTGCTGGAGAAAGTGACAACATTTTTGTTCACACTGGCTCTTTTTTAATGTTCTTAAGAAAAATTAGAAGTAAGTTTGAAGGAGTGTCATGCTCAGTCTCTTTCTGATGAACAAGGATAGCCATTACTTCAAGTTAATATCAGACTAAAAATAACTGTAATGCAGAATAGCATACGGATGAAAAAGTGACTGAAGTTTTAAAAGAGAAACAGGAGCTTCTCAGTGCTACCCAGGTTGTACATCTCATCTTTTACTGTAAAAGCTGAGAGTAACCATTTTCTTCCTGTGGCCTGATCAAAAGCATGGGAGACAGGAAAAAGTCAAATCTAACTATTCCACTGCTTTTACACTATAAAAAAACACCACTTAAAGCTTCTTTTTTAATACTTATTCTCTCTAGTCAGTTTTAAGTGCTGTTAATCTGTTTGAACATGATATTTCTTGAACTCTGAGTAATTTGTGCGTTTTGGGGGGAGTGGGGAGATGATGACTACTGGGAAATCCTAGAGTCCAGCTCAGTCCAGTCTACTCTGTATTTACAGTTCCATGAGAGAATATAAATCTACCCCAAACTGTTTTTGGTTGGAGATTCCTCAGAATACTAGAAGATGATTCCTTCTCTCTCAAAATACAAGCAGTTAAACACAAAGTTACGCTGTCTACATTCAGCTTCTCCCCCATGCTTTCCTGTAGGTCTATTAATTCTGCATTATGCTCTACAAACATTTAACTGCCAACTACCTGATGTGTGCATTAGGGCATTTAAAAAAACAACTGCCATAATTCCATGAAAAAATTATAAATATATTCTACGTTAGCAGGAATCAGTTTATGATAGGCACATGAACTACATCAGTTTTCAAACATGAAACGTTCACCTTTGCCACTGCTTTTGGCATAATTTAATTCAGTCTTATGAAAAGACTAATGATTTTATTAGATTTCCCTAAAGCCGCACCACAGAAAAACGGTCTGCTCCAAGTTGGGGGCGGGGGGAAGAGGAGGAAGCTTTAGGAATTTTTTTTGTTGCTTCTCCTAAATGCCGGTCCTGAAAACACAATCTAGATGCAGAACAGAGCTGGACAATCTTCTAATACCTTCCTATAAGGTATTAACAAGTCAAATCAGTTGCTCAAAGAAGCCTACACAACCTTTTGTTAACACAGGGTTTGTACAAATGCAGCCAACAGAGTTCACATACAATTTTGAGGGTTCAGAAGACATAGAATACAGGTACACCTCAACTGAATTTGCATTGACCTGCCAGACTAGCATAGATATGCAGCTTTATTTCACTGAAGTATCCATGATAACATTGATGTATCCATGAAGTGAGGAAGTCTGAGTGATCATCATGTGTCACCTTGCGGAGTCATTTTTTGGAGGACTAATAAAGTAAAGCATTATAATATACCAAATATTACTGCCCTTCCTTATTCTGGGACAACCACTTCCCCATTCTGTTTATGAAACACAGTGAAACAGTTTCAGGAAAATACATAAATAAAAGTAAAAGCAACCTTAACCCGCCAATTTTTGATCTAAAAGTTAATTCTGTCTCACAATCACACTGAAAACAGCTCTTCTAATTCAACTGCCTTTTAAAAAGTTACACATTTGCCTATGGGCTCAATGGGTTCTCTGTCCCCCTTATCATCTTTCCATGAAAATACTTTCTAAGAAATTATTAGAGCACAAGTATTTCCATGGCCAGCTGGAAACAAAACACCCTTGGGTAATACAACATGAAATTAACAGCAACACTGGGCACTATCGAGGTGGTTATCAACAGTTACTGGGCTCTTGGCACGCTAGGATTCATCTTGCACTTCTCTCTACTGTGGAGAGAGAATCCCTATTCATGCCTTTTTCCTTCCCTCAAGATTTTTCAGGCTCTCAATCAGACTGATGCTGTCTCCCACATAGCTGTATACTAAGATTCCAGGTAAGTTTTTTTTTACCGAAATTTGGAAAGAAAACTATTTGAGGTCCTGATCACTATGCAAAAGGCATACAGGTCTGTTGGCTTTATACCTACTAGAACACAGAGGTGGCTAGTTACAGATGCAAAAAACCCCTGCCCTTGTACGGTCTGAAGACTCCACACATGTCCACTGCAATACAGTCATTCTCCATCACCTACTCAGAAAGCCTGCTCAGATTTTGAGCTCTGGAATTCACTCTTCCCAAGGACATCAGTATTTCCCTCTGGTAAGGATCTGCCAGTTCTAAATGGCACCTTTATGCCCCCTGTCCTTTGCCGATTAGTCTTCACATATCTCAGCAGATTAAGGATGGCAGCAGGTGTAATTCCAGGAATGCGGCTGACTGCTCCAATCTATACATGGAAACAGCAACAAAAATCAAGTTGAGATTGCCTCCAAGTCCAATATTATGATTAGAGACCTACTGAAAGTGTGCCTCTACTATTTTAGGCTGGCTCCCTGAAAAACTAAACAAGCCAACCAAAAAGTTTACTTAAAATAAAATGCTGACTCCCTCTGGGGGGCCCAATAGTCCTTGTGGCCCTAGCTTCACAGCCCACTAGGGGAAGGCATGGAGGCAAGGAAGCTGAGGGAACAGCAAGTTAACTGCTGCCCTCACCCCTTGTTACTGATTGGCAGCAAGGGGCAGGGACACATGGGCAGCCCTTGCAGCCAATCATTGTCAAGGGATGGAGGCCACTGTGGCCCCTTGGCCAAAGGGGTGGAGGGGCCTGCTGTGCTCAGCCTGTGGAAATTACTGCCAACCCCAGGATCTGCGCTTGAAATTGGCCGGCCACTGGCTCGACTTTGGTTGGACCCCTAACTATGAAGCTCCTTAATTCAGCTGGTGATAGTCAAACCTACTATGGAGAAACAAGAACTCATTGCCAAAGTGAGTAATCCTCCCTCCTGCCCCAGTTTTCAAATGCCAGAATAAAGTGGTGCTTTATGGCCATTACTGCCATACCCCCTTCCTCTGGCCCAGTGCCTTACTGTCTGGGGACGGTTTGAGTCCAGTTTCTCTCGCATCTCCTGGGACAGTGATGCATTAATGGTGAAGTAATCCAGGTTCTCTGGCAATCGGAGAGCTTCATCTCGGCGCACTTCCTCCATTTCCTGCTGCTGATTGGATGTACACAACTTGTAAACAACTGCATTGGCAGCAAAGAAGGTAAATGAGGATGGGAGAACAAAAACAATAATAATACATAGCAGGTACGAAATACATGGCGCTTTAAAAGAGCTACTGACAACGGAAGCAAAATTCTAGGTAGAAATGTCAAGAATGTCTATGGAGTTAGGCATCTTGCTTCCACAGACTAGGGAGCCTCACCACTATTAAGATGAGGGTCAACCATCTTTTCAGGCTGCGGGCCAGACTGACCCTGTTTGGGTGAAAGATGGGTTCTAGCACCTGCCCGCTATGTGCTGGCCCAACTTCTGACACCACTGCTTTTCCCAGGAGCTGCAAAATACTGCTGATACTTTTCTTTTCAGAGATGGCAGAGGGTAAACATTTGGCATTTTCCTCAGTGGCAGTCATTTTCACTTGCCAGTACATGGAAGAATGCCAGCTGTGGACACTTCCCTGTGCTGCTGAAGGGAAAAGCAGTGGTGGTAGGTGTTTTTTCTGTTCAGCTGCTGGGAGAAGGGATGGCAATGGTTATTGGGTCCCAGTAACCGCCCATCTACTTCTGACCTAAAATGGGTCAATCCAGTTACTGATGCCCCTCGTCTAGAGGCTTGATCAGCTGGCTTGACAGGGCCAACCCAGCCCATTGGCCATAGGTTGCCAATCCCTGTTTTAGGGGCTTTGGAAAAAACCCAAATATCACAAATCTCAATTTTCAATAGGAGACTTGATCTTCTCTTAACCAAAGCAGAGCAGGAGAACTCTGGGGCAGCTGAAATACACTGCTGGAGCAATGAGGGGGGAAAAGGCCAAGAAAAATTAACACAGACTCAATTTTCCTGCCCACCAAGAGAGGAGGAGAACAGTGTTTTCTCCAAGGTAGGACTCGGATCCATTTATGGGAGAATAGGATGCCCTACTGACAGTGGCCCTTCCACACCGCAAAATCCAGAGATGGCTGGGGTTTCAGCATCATGCTCATTCCCCCCCTGAACACATGGATGATGTTTGGTCCTCTCTACCTTCTATTTTAAGTCTTTCTGCCAATTCTCTCCATTCAGCAAGCTTTCCCAGGGATTCTGGGAAAATCCTTGCCAATAACTCCATGTTGACTTCTGGATACTGAAGGATGTCGAAGGCCCTGTGAAAACAAGACTAAGTGGCTACTGTAACAGGACTAGTGCATTGGACAAGAATGGTAAGCAGCCATTCCCAAAACCACTAGATGGAGCTCGGCAAAATCCTAGTTCAGGGATGACCCAGTTGCCACCACTTGAGGAGAGGAGAGCAGCTTAGCTGATAGCCTGTGCAGGGGCACCAAGGACTGATCAAGCAGCAGAGAACAAAAAACCCTCTCCAGCCAGAGGGTCTCTGCAGATCAGGGCAAGCAGCACAGGAAGAGCTGCTCTGGACACCTAAAGTCATGTCTCTTCTCCAGCCACAGACATATAACACATTTGTGAACAAGGAGATATAAACTGTAAACACCAATGTAACTTATCTAAAACCAGTGAAGAAATAACCCCAACAAAGTCAGGGTACAACATCTGTCCTGCTACTGGCAAAAAGGCTATTACCTGCTCCCTGCCCCCTAGTGGGTACCTGGGTGTGTTTTAGCCCTCCCTCTATGCTGGGGTTGCACAAATCCAGGAAAAGGAATAGGGGGGAGCAGGTTATAGAGAAGTAGGGACAGAGGGCCCTCCAGAGGTTATCTAGTACAGGGGTTCCCTTCCTGAGGCAGAGTCCTCCCATGTTTTAGCCAAAATAGCTGAGGCATCCATCCAGGAAGCTGGAGACCTGCTGGGGTTCTAGGCCTATTTTCCTCCCCACAGCCCAGAAGGGGTTTGAACCTGCATCTCTCTGACTTTCTCAGCAGCGCTCTTAACACCAGACTAAAAGTCAGACATAGTCTACGCTCCATTCCATTCCTTCTGAAGCTGAGCCACACGGACTTCAGGCAAAATACAATCAGAGAAATACATTTGCGCAGCTAGAAGTCTACTGTTTGGACACTTGAACACCACAAGTGCTCAAAAAGAGGAAAAAAGTGGTCCAGAATGCAGATTTCCTACAGAAGCAAGCAGTGCACAGGTAGGGAAGGATCAGTAGCAACCTTTACCTGACAGGTGACTTACGACTGCTGCTGATTACAATCTCTGGAATCAAGCTGGACCATTTGGAGCGAGGGAGTTGAAGAGACTTTAGCACTGCAACTCCCTCCTCTACGGCAGCCTTTATTTGAGATGTTTGTTCATATCGCTGCCGGGACACGCAGCCAGTTTCCTCAAAGCCTTCAGAGAAAAGACAGTGTGCGAGTGAGAGAGGTGCTATATAGGCTGGCCTGCTGGGCAAGAAAATCACCAGAGGGATAGGCTACCTCGGGGGGTGAGTCTGCTGTCTGCATTGTCAGGTCTCAGGAACGCGCGGAACTCCACTCGGCTGGTGAACATGCGGTACGGCTCACTGGTGCCCAGCGTGGTGAGGTCATCTATCAGGACTCCAATGTAGCCTTCAGTGCGACTGATCGTGAAAGGAGGTTTGCCATAGACTCGCAGGCAAGCATTGATTCCAGCAATGACTCCCTGCCAGACATCAACGTGGTTACAGGAGCCACTATGAAGCCAGCACATTGACTCATTCTGATCCATGTGGACTGCTATATCTCGCACATACAAGCCTCCAGGTATGTGTGGCAGAATCTGTGTTATTTGAGGTGTGCTAGCTGGTATTAGATGGCCTCTGATCCTTGCGGAAGTCCTAAAAACAAATGTTCTACCTCCTGGGACAGAAGATTTTCTGCAAGCATTCTAGAGTTCTCAGGATGCTTTCCCTTACTTTTCCTCAGATGCTTTCTGTGACCATCCTTGTGCCTGGCGGGGACTACTGGTATGCAAAGCAAGTACTGCCTCTTCCTTCCCCCAGATGGCCCTTGCTCTAAGCCATCAACTAAGCAAGGCATTCACTACTTGGCCAGGCAGTATCCTTAATGCTTGGATGTGGGAAAGCAGTCTGAGAACAAGTTTTGCTGTTGAAAATCTGAGAACCCTGTGCATGTGGTTCTACAAAGTATGTTTAGCTCGCATAACCAGTACAACATCCTGCTTACACCACTGTTGGGGGGGGAGAAGCGGTGCAATGGGGAGCACGCACTAGCATTGAATTATAATTACTGGGTCTTTTGGGGTGTACTCTGAGTATGAAATGCACACTTTCAGATTTGCTCACCTGGGCTGCTGCTTCTTCATAGCCTGTGGTGCCATTTATTTGTCCTGCAAAGAAGAGCCGCTGAACCAGACGAGACTCAAGGGAAGCAGTGAGCTGACGAGGATCTAGAAAGTCATACTGAACTCCATAGCCTAGTATATGCAAAGGAGATTGTCATCAAGAAAAGGAGAATACACCCTTTATCACATTAGGCATCATTTGGGTGGATTCATTAATTTTAATCATTGTTCAAATCAAGGTTTCTCACCTGCCAATTTAAGTCATTTTAACTTTGTTTGGCTTTTTAGTAATTTTTTAGAGAAAGGAAGATGTTCACCAGCTGGTAACCCTTAACACACATCAATGTGCAACTAAACACTATTTTTTTGTTAAATTTCACACTACTTCTTGTTAATCAGGATGCATATTTAAACATTAAGCAGTCATATACCTTAACATCCTTAGATGGTGAACATTTATATGTTCTTAGGATAGAAAATAGTGAATGAATGTTGTTCATCATAGTTTTTTTTAAACTTGTAGCATGGGTCAAATAGCTTTAGAAAACAGCATTCAATCAAATATAATTAAAAATGCAGAAAACCAGCACTATAACATTGTTTCATTTTAGTCTAATAAACAAACAATGTTAACACTAGACTATATCACATAACAGCTCATTTATTAAAGAAAGGAAGCACTAGTTGCAGCTAGCAAACTTCATACAGCTTTTGGTTACCAAGTCTTTTAATAATCTAGAACAGTAGATTTCAACCTCACATTAAGCCTCTATCTACACACAGGAAAAGACAAACTTTCTTGCTTTTTCAACTCTGAGTTGGATTCTAATTTTGAATAAACTGTTTTTTGAATGGTATTAAGCTAAGGTGGAGAAGACAGTCTCCCTGTATCTGTAGAAGAAGCTGCCATTGCCACAAGCTGATTTAGTAGGTTCTAGATTTTCTTAAACATTTGGCTGCAATCATATATTGTTTGAATAGGTTTTGATTAAATTAACAGATTATAAGAAATGTGCATGTCAAAATAATTGATTTTGTGTTAAAATAAAACAGGATTACTTCAGGGAAAAATGTGTTTATATAAAAAAATCCAACTAAAAATGATTGATGCACCTTCACTCTGGGTGCCAAGATTTCCAGACATAAGAGCTCAGGAAGATGCAAGTTTGCTCAAAACTTGTGCACCTGGGAACAACAATGGGTCATAAATCTAGGTCCCTTTGTAATACAGACTGTATGGAACAATCTGAGTCTCTCTCACCTGGCTGTACCATCTTGGCTTTCTCCAAGCCCTGGATGCAGGTAATCACCTGCTCCTGGACCTCAGGTGGCAGTGTCATTGACATTCCTTGGGGATAGATGATATTGGAATCCAGACCCTCAGGCTCCAGCCACAGCCGATGAATACGGTTTGGAAAGCGCAGAACTTTAGATTCAAGTGAGGGACAGTACCTGCAGAGGGAAGCAACCATCAGTGCAAGGGGGTAACATAGAGAGAAGGTAATCACTGATTGTGAGCTGCCTCCCAGAAGTAAAATAAGAAAGAAGTAGGCAGATTCAGCTGTTCTGTCACATCATGAAAAAGATCCTTGCAGGATGCCCCATACTCACCGGGGTCCTTTTGTTGTCTCCTTTACATGGTTGTTCAGGTAAAGATGATCACGGATAATTTTCTCCACTTTGGGGTTAGTGTAAGTCAGGTAACATGATAGCTGATCCTCTGGCTGAAAAAGATCAAATCGTACTTAGATTTAATCCACCGATAACACTTGCACCGATCAAGCACTTCTCACCTGATGACTTCAGACATTAGCTAACTTCTACAGTGCCTCCAAGGGGCTGATATTTCCATTACATCTGCTGTGGAAACAGTGCTCAGAGGTTAAACAAATTGCTCAAGAGTGAGTCAGAAGAACAAACCGTGGTAAGCCAGGTATCTGCTACTCTGCACACCTAACCAGAGACTGATATTCCAAAGGAAGTGTGGGATGGCATGCAGATTTGCATTAGCCTTAGTTTTCCCCTCTGCTTCAGAGCTGATGTCTCAGAGAAGCAGAATCCTGAGCACTCATGAGGAAATGAGGTAACTCCTGTCTATAGTCTGGTTGATATTATGTCTCCTATTTTCTCAAAGACAGCTCATTACATCTTCTTGAAGGTGCTCAGCACAGTACTGGAAGAATCACACAAGATGGCCTTCCCTGCCCCAACTGCATCACACCTTGATCCAAACAGTCTTGCTAAGGAAGCTGAATGGGACAGGATGGCTGTCAGCCCACTGCCTCGCCAGAATGCTGAAATCAATGGTGTCTTTGGCAAGTCGGGGTGGGGTCCCAGTCTTCAGCCTCCCTACAGCAAATCCCATTTTCTCCAGAGTCTGAGCCAGTCCAGTGGATGACTGATCCCCTAATCGCCCAGCTGGAAACTTCTCCAATCCAATGAGGACCATCCCCCGCAGAAAGGTGCCAGTGGTCAGTATGACACTGCCAGCATGTACTTTGCTGCCATCACCTGTAACAGAGTTTTCACAAACATACACATTAAGAACCAAGATCCTGATGTGCTGCTGCCTAGAACCAGCCCAGCATTATTGGATGTGTCTGCCTTATATTACCACAGGCAAAAACAGTGGAGACATAAAAGCAGGTGCACTATGATCTATTCAGAGCCCTGCATTTCTAACTTGGCTAGTCTCTCATTTTTGTCTGAACTGAGAAGACAAGACCAAAGCCTCGTTTAGGGGCAAAAGCTTAAATACTGTCATTCTCCAAAAGACTTAGTGATAACAGTAACACCTGGCTGTCTTGATTGACTCATACTCTCTCAAGGCCATATATATGCTTTTACCAGTTAATTCCTGAAACATATTCACTCTCAAGATTCCTCTCAGTTTTGAGGGGGAAGTGACACATCATATCTTTAATAACTAGCTACAGTACATACCAAGAAGGACCCCACTGACTTGGCATTTCCCTGGATGTTCTGACTCTGGTTCCTTCAAGAGAAGATCTTCCACAGACCCCTCATGAACAGTCAGGAATGGGGTATTAAGGATTTCTTTCTATCAGGAGAGAAGGAATTAGTATGAATAGCTGTCCATCCTCTTCTACGACCACACATCTTCCTCCAAACACAGAACCACACACGTCCAGTAACTGGACAACAGCTTCTCTCTCTCCCACTCCATTACCAAGTTATTTTAAAGCAGAAGATGCGTAACTCAAGTGCCTATGGCATTCAATTACTGCAGCGATGTCTGGGATTTACTAAGCAGAACTAATACACTACTTATTCACAGATCTGCAGGTTTTAACAACAGAACAGAGACCACTGGATAATCCAGAAAGAGTTCTTTATGTCAGCAAATCAGGTAATGTTGTCTAGTTATTCCCATATTTTGCTGAAGAACCCAGGCTTGACTAAGGTACGCATCTCGCAGGAAAACATCCCGACTTGACAATATCAACAGATAAGAGCATCTCCCATTTTTCTTGCTAGTTTCTCCACCTGTGAATTACCCCAATAGGTAAATATTTTGGCTTCCATTTCCCATGTGAATTTGACTTGAGTCTTTCACTCCTAGATTAAAGAGCACAGGAATACCACATATTTTCTTTGTGCCTGCACCATAAAAGGTACCCCCCCCCAGCTTCTCTTCTAAATAACTAAAACACTGTGATGCCTTTCTGCTCAGGCCTTCGGGCATCTTCTCTGCACCCTCTTCAGTTTAACCTGGATCCTTTCACCAGGGTCAACAAGCCTCCAGTCCATCGTGCTAGCTGCTCTCACCTGCATGTTCTCCTTGTACAGCTTCCGATCCACCTGCGCGCGCAGCCCCCACACAGCCGGGCCCTTGCGCCGGTTCAGCACCTTATAGTGCACCCCCGAGTGGTCGCAGAGGCGGGCGCACAGCCCGTCCAGGGCGTCCACTTCCCTCATGAGGTGCCCCTTCCCGATGCCCCCGAAGGAAGGGTTGCAGGACATCTGCCCTACAGCAAACGCGAGAGGAGCCTGGGTCACGCCCAGTCCGTAGCCCTGCGCCCGCCGCCCTTCCTCCCCCGTCCCCCGTTACCGATCGTGTCGATCTTATGCGTGACCAGCAGCGTCCGGGCCCCGCCGCGAGCCGCCGCCGCCGCCGCCTCGGTCCCGGCGTGGCCGCCGCCGATCACCACCACGTCGTAGCGGGCGGCGGCATCGCTCCCGACCCGGCGGCTCCAGGGCGGCAGGAGGCAGCGGCTCAGGAGCCGGAGCGAAATTGTAGACGGGGCGACACCCGGCATTACCGGCGGCAAGCGCCCCAGGACCACAGTCGCGTAAGCCGCTATTGCAGCAGGCAAGTGCCGGAACCAGAAATGGAAGGAAGGATGGGCGGGTAAGCAAATCTTCTCCACATCTCGTCTGCTCTGGAGGACTGGCTGTAGGAGGGCGGTGGCGTGTCGCGTCACGTGACCGAGAAAAGCGCGGGAAAATGCACCCGTCTGCCCAGGGGCTCCACGAGTCGCCGCTTGGTCCGGCCCTGCCACGTGGCGGGGGCGGGGCATGGCGGGGAACGCCCCCTCGCTTCCCCGGGATCTAGGCCAGGAGCCGCCTCCACTGGCATCAGTTTCGTTTCCTGCCGTGCTGGTTGGGAGCATGGCGGGGCGCGGCGGGAGCGCTCGGGGCCGGGGCAGTTCAGCGAGTCGAGCCAGGCCCGTCTCCTCCGCCCGGGGCCGGGGCCGGGACAGCCCCGCGGGTGCAGCCCCCTTCGTCCTGGGCCGGGGGAGGCCGGTGAGGGCAGACGGGGCCGGGACTAGGGGAACTCCCACGGAGGAGGGTGACCGTGCCGGGGCGGCCCCCAGGCGGGGGAGCTTGCGCCGGGCTCGGGGCGGCGGGCCGGGGCCGGGGCCGGGGCCGGAGCAGCAGCTGCGTGCCGTGCTGGCCCAGCTGAGCCTGGCCCGGCCGGACACGGTGGAGGCGGCGGCGCTGGTGAACGAGCTGGTGGCGCGGCTGGTGCTGGCGATGAAGCGCGACCTCAGTTTCCACGAGGTGGAGAAGCTCGGGGCGGGCAGCTACTACGAGCATCTCAAGGTGAGAGCAGGCTGCTACCCTACCCTGCCCGAGCTGGGCTGGGGGGGCCGCGCTGCAGGCCGCAGCGGCAGGGGGCTGAGGTGAGGATGAGGGGCGGGCAGCGCAGGAGGCCAGGTGCTGCCGCCCTGCGGCTGGTCGGAAATGTAAGGGGGTAAAGAGGGTTAAACGTTTGCCAGTGGGGAGTGGGGGTCATATTGCAGGCGCAGAATAAACGGGCGGGGCTGAGTCAGCCTGGCTGAGAGGCAAGGGTTTCTTAGGGCACAATGATCAGGCTGGGATAAAGGTAGGCAGGCAAGTTAAAGTTTGGGATGGAGGATGCTGCTGAGTTGTAACACCATACTTTGCATCTAGGACCATTGTGTTCTGCTTGTTCAGCCAATATGGTTTTTGGAAAGATTCAGTTCTGCTCAGTCAGTCGGATTTGAAACTGCTTTGACCTAGAATATGAACTATAAAGGAAATAAAAGACCAGTTTTCCAGTGCAAGACCTTCTTCCTCAAGTCTCTGAAGGCAGGAAGCTGGGAGAAGCACATGGGAGGGGCTGAACAATTTGCAAGTGTGGCAGACAGCAAAGAAAAGCAGCTGGGTTCTTGGAGGGCAAGGCCTATTGAAGGGTGGTGGTTAGTTTTGCCTTCCTTGCCTGGACAGTAAGTCCTTTGGAAAGCTTGTTCTTTCTGTCTCTGCCTTCAGAGTAAGGAGCGCTCAGGAAGGTTAAGGCTGTGACAGAGTAATTAAATGAGCTCTTGTGTGCGCTCTAGCTTAATTCATAAAAGTCAGCTATACTTTCGGCTGGGACCCAGATGCTGCTGCCACTTCTGGCCTCTCCTTTCTGATGCTCAGCCATCAGGTAGCATGGATAAAGTGTCTGGTTGCCACAGCTCCCTGGCTGTGGTCCAGATCTAGTGGCTCTGTATGTAGTATGGATCTGGCATGGGGGCTGTAGGTTGCTGACCCCGAGTTAAACTCTTGTGACTGGAGCCACTCTTTCCAGGGATCAGATCAAATTTGACTCAAGCTGAGGTGTTGGTAGATGAGACTAGAGGAAATTGGCAAACTAAACAGTGGCAAATTAAGCTCAGATGGTATTTTGTAATTCTGAGTCCTGAAGAAGCTCAGATTTGAAACTGCTGGTCTGTTAATTTTAGATGGCTACCCTCCAGTCCCAAGGCTGTTTTAGTGATGTCAATACAATCCCATTCTTTTAATTGGACTCCAGAGGAGATCTAGGGGAACTACAAGCAAGCGAGCTTAATAACTATTTCTCGCAAATTATGTAAGAATCACTATTTACTGGGTCAGATCATATACCCATCTTGCCCAGTATCCTGTGTCACATAGTGGATTTATTGGAATTATAATAAAAAAAAAAGTTGTCTTCACATGGACAAACAAGACATGCTGGGGAAAAGTCAACCCGGCTCTTTTATAAATGGAAATCATTCCGTATCAACCTATCAGAGACCTTCAACAGTGGGTCTCAACTTTTATAGGCTCAAAGAACCCCCTCTATAACTTCTAGGAATTGAGCAGCACCAAAGGTAGATTAAGATTTATTGGGGTCCTGGGCAAACACAAAATTGGTGGCCCCCTCTAGAGGTGCACCAATATATCTGCTGCATATCAGATTGGCACTGAGAAAATTAAAATTACCATTATTGGCTGTTGGCTTTTTTTTTTTTTTTTGGCTGATTTGACATCACTGATAAACGCTGTGTGTACACGGCCAGGAATGCAGCTGGGCAGCTTGGAGAGCAGTGTTTGGCCAGTCAATCTGTTGCGGGGGGAGAGGCATGAAGGATGGAAGGGGGGATATGGAAGCCCCCATGGTGAGGGAGGGAGTGGGGCAGGGGCAGGCACTGCCCAGTCAGGGTAGTGAATGTGACCCCAGGGCTGGGAGTAGGATGAAGCTGTGGGTGGCTTGTCTGAAAGGAGTGTGGGAAGGTAGGGTGGCTCCCTGCCTCTGCGCACACCCTGCAGGAAGCATGGGTGGCATGTGTCCTCCTGGATTTGTGTGGGACAAGGGCAGGCTGTGGGGCAGGGGCTAGGAGCAGTGCTGGCCTCTTCCTGGTGCAGGGGCTGGGCTTGGGGTGGGCAGTGGTGCTTGGAGAGTGGTTTCTGGGGGCTGTGGGGAATTTTGGGGTGGCTATAGCCCCCAAGCCTCCTGTAGCACCAACCCTGTAGCAGGGCTCCCAAGGGAAAGGCAGCAGAGAGGAGTGCCCTGAGCAGGGGTGTAGATACCCCAAAATTCCCCATAGCTCCTCTAGCCACCATTCCCAGTGCTGCTACCACATGCCCTGTGCAGCTGAACCTGCCCACCTCAAGCACAACCCAAGCCTAGCTCCAGCCCTGCCTGCCAGGAAGAGGTTGGCACGTTGCCTGCCCACAGCAAGCAGCCCACCTGCACACAAATCCAGGCAGTACATGCCCCCCATACCACCCCTGCGTGGTGATTGCAGTGGTATGGAGACCCCTCAACCTATGCCCCTCTGGACAACCTGCCCACAGATTGCTCCTTGCATTTACTGCCGTGGCTGGGCATCTCCTGCCCCACTCACTCCCTCACTGTTGGGGCTTTCATCTCTGTGCATGTCCATTTTCCTACCCCCATGAGACTTACCAGCAGGGTGCTGGCTTCCTAAGCTGTGCTCCTGACCATGTGTGCAGAAGCACCTTTAATATTGCAGGTTCCCCCACATGCATCCCTCCATAACACCCTTGTTGCTCATCAACAGGGAAGCAAAAACCATGATTTTAAAGCCAGCATAGTTTTTGTCTCCCCACTGATTGGTTGAGAGGTCCTGGCAGCCCTGTTGCTTGCTGCCAGTGAGCAGAGAGACAAAAATGGCATCATGTTTATAACTGTGGCTTTTGCCTCCCTGCTGAAGAGTGATCCACAGACAAAGCCTCCAGTTGGCCTGGGGCCCCTGAGGACCGGTCCTACTGGCCCTTTCGTTAATCTACCTATGGCAGGCAGCACCCCATTTCAAAAATTGATTTATTACTGAATTATTACAATTACTAATGAAACTGGTTTATTACAGTGTTTACCGCTTTGCAGAGGGCCGGGTAGTAGAGATGGGGCAGGGGGGGACAACAGCCAGGCAGGGACTGAGCCAGCATGCATCTATTTCTCTTCTTGTACATTGAGGCAGTGTGGTTTAGAATCATTGCATTAGAGGACATAAGCATGTAAATCAGGGCAGTCTGGTTGGTACAGCATATGTGGAATTTCAAAAAATTATTCCACACCAAAGGTTCTTAATAAAACTAAGTTTTCAACATTAGAGGAAAGATCCACTCCAGGATCAATAACTGGCTAAAAGATGTGTACAAATGATCAATTCTCACCATGAACAGAGGTAAACAGTGGGGTTTCTTGGCTGGGGCCTCTGCTTTTCAACATGAAAACCGATGTTGGTAAGTGAAGTGATTTGTGGGGTCTGGGAACAACTCAAGGTGCCTACAAGTGATAATGAGTTGTACATGAGCTGTTATTACCCAGGAAAGGTATCCTTGAGTTACTGTGGATCATTCTTGAAAAGCAGCATCAAAAAGGCAAATAAAATGTTAGGGGTCATTAAAGGAATTGAAAACAAAATATAGACAATGTTGTTATGTTACTGCATACATCCATGGTACACTCACATCTTCGCAGATTCACAGAAGTTTACAGCTTGAAGGGACCTTATGAGATCATTGGGTCTAGCCCCCCTGCTCTGGGCAGTCTTCCCAGGACTTGATCTACTTGGAGCAGGAGCAGTATGTAGGAACTGAAAGGTGGATTAAAGATTAATATGGTAGAAATTAGATATTAGAAACTTTGTGAATTAGCTATGCATTTTACACTGGTTTTAGTCCAAGGACATGCATCTATAACGGACCTGTGACTATGGTCACTTTTAACCAGTAATGGCCTACAAGCATAACCACAAAAATTCCTTTCTTACACTAACTGCAAGGGTAAGCTTGGCATTAACAATGATAGTATCATGTATAAGTGTCCCAGAAAGTGGTACAGAAGCAGAGGATGCAGTTGTGTGTGCCAAGGCTCTTCCACAAGCCTTACCACTTATAGCCAGTGAGTTTCACACCAGCTAATGTAGGCATAATATTAACAGCCATCCAGAACTAAGATTTTTTTTTTTCAGGAGGTAATTGCTACCTAGTGGGATGGTGTTGCCTTACACCGAGTTCACTGGTCCTTTGGCACAAACTAGTCTGTATTTATTCCATTACACAGTACAGTGGAATGAAGAACAAAGTCCATTGAGGCATTTGTAACAAAAATTCAGGCTAAAGCTGTAAATTAATTATATAAGCTTGTTCTATACCATTTAGTAGCGTATGTCTGCTGTTCACAGATTTCTGAACCAAATGAGTTTGATATCATGCTTAAGGTGCCAATTCCAAGAATACAGCTGGATGAATGTGATGCCACTGGTGCCTTTCATTATGTAACTTTTAAAAGACATCCTCAGAAACACCTGGACAAATTTTTAGATGATGATGGAAAATTATCAGCAGACACCATGCTTTTATCAGTGAGGAATATTATTAAAGAAGAAGTAAAGAACATAACAAGTAAGTATGCAACAGATTATTTTCATTAAGATCCCTAAATTAAAATATAATGTGCATGGATCACTTTTAGCTTTTTTCCTTGTCTGTCACTATCTGGGCAAAAATATGAGAAATCTATAAATATCTAAGCTGCTCCTTACCACAAAGGACAAACAATAATCACACTAGTGCTAGGTTATCAGCAGGGATCCAGGTTTTCCATTTCCCATGGAAAAACCATGGCTTTTGCCTGAGAAGAATGCAGATTTTTCATTTTAACAGAGAAATATGCAGACTTTTTTTTGCAAACGGCTCTCTACAGGCTGAAAGAGTTCTAGCCTGCAAAGGGCTGAGGTGAGTGGGAGGAGGGTGATCAGGCAGGGGACAGTAGGTAGCCTGGAGAGCCACTCCCACAGGTAAGTTGTGGGGGGGAGGGGGGAAATTGAGGTTGCTGTAGGGAAGGAGGGAGGAGCCAGGTGGTGCAGGGGACTCGGGGCCCAGGGCCAGGATATGCAGCTGTGGGGTCCCAGCAGGGCGTGGGATGGGGAAGTGGGCAGCTCATCGGGGGTGGGAGGGAGGCCTGGATCCCTGTTGCTGCATGTACTCCTGGGAGTGGAGGCAGGGGTGGCATATGCCCCCTAGATTGGGGTGGGCTTAGGCCCCATCCTGCTGCCTTCTTCATGGGAACCACTGGGTTGAACCCGGTACAACAGGGCATAGTGGGGCCAGGTGTGAAAGTTGGTTGCTGCTTAGAACTGCGAGCCCTGCGCTGCTCTGGCAAGGTGCCCCTGACCTGCCTGGCAACTGCAGGGGTGGTAGTATGCAGTTATGCCCCTGCTGCTTTGGGGTAGGCAAGGGATGTGTTGCCAAGGCAGCACAGGGCTTGCAGCAATGGCAGTGAGCTTCCCTTCTCAGCCCCGTTCCACGCTGCTGTGCCTGATCCTTCCTGCTAGACTGTGGAGCCAACAGGGCAGGGGGCCTGCACCTGCCCCTACCCCGAGCCTGAGCTTGCAGTTGGCAGCCTGCACCCTCCCCTCCCACAGGCTCCCCTCTGGCTGTGCTGCTGGTGAAGGGTGTGGGGGAGAAGCTGGGTTCCACTAGCTGCTGCCTCCCACAGATGGCAGCTAGGGCTCAGGTGCTGCTGAAGGGAGTTGTGGACCCAGGTCCCTGGCCCTGTGGCCCTGGCAGCTGGGGGCCTCCTCTGGAGGGCTGGGAGTGGAGGCAGGGGCACCAGCAGGGCCAGGTGTTGTGGGGAGGGGCACCAGCAGGGGGCTGTGGCTTGAGAGTGAGGGACCTGGGCCTGTGTCTTGGTGAGTGAAGGGGTGAGGGGGAGCTCTGATTTTTTTTTTTTTTTTTTTTTTTGTATTTTTATTTATTTTTTTCCCATTATAAAATCTCCCAAATCAACCACCAAAATGTATAGGCACTTATAGTGATTGCGGTAATGGTAGGCTTCCAAATTGCTTTAAAATTGTAAATATATCAATAAAATATTTTGTTCAATTGATACCTATATATAGTGGTGTTTTCTTTTTAATAGTGGATTTTGGGGTTTTTATCAGAGAATCTGTAGGTTTTTGTCAGAGAAATTGCTTTTTTTTTTTTTTTTTTTTTTTTTAATCGGGGAAACAAGGATCTCTGGTTATCCGGATGCTTATTAAGCACCTTGATCATAGAGGATGAGGATTCTGATTGCAATACAAAGAGATTAGTTTGCATATGCAAACAACCTATTCAGGGACCGTTTTAAGTCCATGTGTCGAGCTGCATCTGGCATATACAACTCTTCCCACAGGCCAGGACCAGGTGGAACATATGGCAGAAGAGAGAAAAAATATTTTACAAGTAGTTGTACGCTCTTTCCATTATCCATTTTTCTGCTGTTTCTCTCTAATGTAAACAGTTTAATAGGCATTCTTAATTAGCTTTTTGTTGCCAAAGTTCATTCCTTATATTGTCTCAATAGCTCACTTTTGCCCATTATAACATTTTTTTTTTTTTTTTTTTTTTTTTTTTTTTTTTTTTTTTTTTTTTTTTTTTTTTTTTTTTTTTTTTTTTTTTTTTTAGGGGAAAGGATTTGCTAGGTTGATTTGTTTTATTGGACTAAATGCATATTGGATTGAATGCTTTTGAATGCAAGACCTGCTTCATCAGGTCTGAGAAGTTAGAAAATTACATTTTTCTTAGCCTCAAATTATTGGAAAAAAAACTTGTACAGAAATGTATATATCATCACTAAACATGCAGCTGTTTTTTAACCGTTTCCTTCTGTATCGGGGTCTTTTTCCATTGGTGAAAATGGTCATATATCCTAACATTGTGAAAGTCTGTCCTTATGGTGCACCCATTGTCAACAGCCTCCATGACTTTGCTGTTATCCTAAAAACATCATCGTAGTAATCCACCCATCATTTGAACTGTACAGAAGATGTCAGAACACAGCCCACCCAAAGAATTAAATTGCCTTTGTGATGTACAAGCTGGTGTGTAGGTGAGCATTGTGCAAAAGCAGCATTGCAGATGTTTCTGTTGCAACAGACTCTTTGCATGAATTGTTTCTTCAGGGGCACCTTTAGCCAAGAAGACAACCAGAATGCCTTCTATATCAATAACCTGCTTAGGGGAGAAAAATTAGGAAGCATTACTTTCTGTTTGACCCTCATAAATACAGATGTGGGTAGCCCATGGTGAACTCTAATCTACTTTGCTACTGTAACCTATGATACCAACAGCAGATCTAAAATTTTGGAAAGGAGGGGTGCCATCAGGATCAGACACTTGGTCTCCGAGGGCTAGTAAGATGCAGCAGGTGCTTCTGGCTGTCCACCCAGCTTGGGGAGAGGGGCTGGGTAGTCGAGCTCCAACAGCTTTGGACCTTCAACTCTTGCAGCTGTTAGGAACAGAAGAGGAATAGAAGAGGCAAACACTATCCCCTCCCAGATCTGCCCTTTATATATTACATAGGAATCTCACTTTTTATTCACATACTCTGTGTGTCTACAGTTTGAATGCTTTAGAAAACAGTATCCTTAGTATTTCTTCCCTGTTGTCCACAAGCTTCTCCCTGATCTATACCAAGGGCATTTAAAGCGGGGGGGGGGGGGGGGGGTGACGCTCCAACATGTTCAAAAAAAGCAGTATTAGTGAAACAGGGGATGGGAATTTGGGGGCCAACAACAACCACTTACATCTCAAAACCGT
>JAGPOW010003642.1:55099434-55127191 GCA_030014935.1 Caiman crocodilus | reverse complement strand
GGGGGGGATGACGCTCCATCATGTTCAAACAAAGCAGTAGAAGAGAAACAGGGTATGGGAATTTGGGGGACAACAACAACCACTTACATCTCAAAACCGTCTATTTTCAGTAGTTGATCTCTGTTATGGAATAGTTACTTTCATATGTTTCACTTCTGGTACCACCCAAACAGCATGTCAGAAATGGAATAGTCAAAACAACTGTAGTACAGTCCTGCCAAAATAGCTGTCTGATGTGTGAACAACTGCCTGCACAACAGGATAAAAGTTATTAATAATGTACATAATAGAATTAAAGAAACTTTATGCTACTGATTTTCAAGTGACATAAAAAGGACAATGGTGAGCCTGCATACACTCTGGTAGGGTTTAGCTACGTTTTGGGCTAACCAAATATCTGATACCAGCTTCTAGTTTGAATGCCTGTCCCTTTGGTTCTTCAGCAACTCGGAGAGGGTGCAGGAGAACTCCAAATGACCCCATTCTACAAAAGTAGAAAGAATCAACCCAAAGGATGTTTGCATTTGTGTAAGGTTCATTACCTTTACACAAATTTTGTTTTAGGAAGACCAGTTAATTAAATGTTTCAAATCAAACTAAAGCTGATTTCAGAAGGAACTTAGGATGTAATTTAAATATAATCTTACCTTTATAAAGAACAATTACTGGTGATCATACAACTCGCCAACTGTGTATTTTGAGGCAACTGTCAACACAAATGCTAATTATTAAATATGATGTCACTAGTTAAATGAAAGAGTCTTGAGTGTGATGAGCAACAATTAAGGAAGAATAACAGTTTCAAATAGTGAGGAAGACTGAAATGTTACTTAAAAAAATTCAGTAGCAGTACACTATTTTGGTCCATATTGTATCTGCACTGATAAAAGGAAAAATTGACATTATCGGCAATCGGCTATTTTTGGCCGATGTGGCTGATAATGTTACCGATAAATGCCCTGTGCATGTGCGCAATTGCAGCATGTCCACGCCCAGGAGTGCAGCGCAACAGTGTGGAGAGTAATCTCGCTGGTAAGTCTGTGGCAGAAAAGGGGGGGGAGGGCAGATCAAGGCCCCTTTGATGAGGGAGTGGGCAGGGACTGGGTAAGGCATGGGATGGAGCTATGGGCAGCTTGTCCAGGGGCAGGGACTGCATGCATCCCTGAGGGAGGCATGGGGGATATATGCCCCTGGATTTGTGTGCAGGGCAAGGGGCTGTGCCAGCCTCTTCCTGGTGGGGGAGGGGAGGGCTGTGCTCAGGGAAGGTGGGGTGGGAGTGGGGGGGCTACAGCAAATTTGAGGTGGCTGCAGGCCACCTCTCTGTAGTCTAATGCTGCCTGCCCCACCTGCAGCCACAAGAGTACAGCCTGGGCCCAGCCCCCAGCTGGGAAGATGCCTGCACAAGCCCCAGCCCCGGCCTTCAGTGGGTGGCCTGCCCTCATCCGGTGCACAAATCTGGGGGGGGGGCACATGCCCCCTCCAGGATGCATGTAGCGGTGGGTGCTGCCCATGACTCTGTTCTGCACCCTGCCCCACCTGGACAGTGCCTGTCCCTATACCAGCTCCACTGTCTCACTCGCTGTAGGGATCTCGATCTACCCCTACCCCCTATGGCCTTTCCCTCACCCACAGACTTGATGGCTAGACACTGCTCTCCAAGCTTCCGGGTTGCATATTGGCAATCAGATCGGTATTAGTTGATAGAGCTGGTTCATAATTGGCCATCGATATCAGCCAAAACATCTTTATTGGTATACCCCTAAAGTTTACCGCTGCAGGATGTAAAGAGACAACATCCTGAAATGGAAAGCCATATGTGGGCACAGTTGCTCAGTGAACACTATGAACTTAATGACAAACCAATGATTTTTGGCAGTTACCAATATTTTAGAATGGATGGCTCTGTAAGGGATAATTAATACTGATTAACCTAATAGAATGCTTTAATTTTGTAGTGCATTTAATTTTTGGTAGTGTTTTCCTCTAAACCAAAAAAAATTTGCATCTCTATAGATAACCTGACAGTTTTCATACAGTAAGATACAGGATCTGAGGGCTGGATGAAGGATGAGGATTTGATTCCTTATTCTGATCAAGTTGGGGAACAATGATAGAACAATGAAATGCAGAATGAAGTGGATTGGAGGGTCAGCATAAAATAAACTGCAAATTCACAGAACTAAAAAAGCATTTCCTTTAGAACTTGTCAGGACTGACTGAAATCTCAATTTTGTGGAAATTGTGAAGTCTTGCCTTGTCCATGAAATTGGGCAATGCTTGAAAAATCTATGGAAAAAAAACCTTACTAAAAATAAAATGCTGGCTCCCCAGACGGAACGAGCAGCCCTCGTGGTAGTGTGGCCCTGGCCCAGCTGCACAACATGCCAGGGTGGAGAGGGCTGGCAGCATGAAGACAAGCCAACTGGTGGTGAGGCGTGGGGCTGCATGATTGACAGCCCTTCCAACCAACCAACAGCAAGGGGTGGGACCACTTGGGCCCCTTAGCCAGAGGCATGTGGGGACCCTGCTGTGGTTGGCCTGTGAAAATGGCAGCTGACCGCACAATCTCCCCATAAAATCAGCCAGCCGCCTTCTCGGGTTGGGTAGACCTGTACTTCCGTCAAATACAGGAACTAAAAACTTCTTTAGGACCTGTATGCTGGTATGACATTATACGCAGTCACCCCTGAAGGTGACATGTATCTTAGTATAAGGAGTCATCAATGTGCATGTTTCTGTGGGGGCTGAGAAACGGTGGCGGAATGGGGCCGCTAATGGAGCAGAATTGAGGTGCTGGAGACACAGCGGTTGCAACAAAAAAAACCTTTACTTACAGCCCGTACGCTGTAGGCACGTCTCTTGAAGTTACAGAACTTAAACAGAACACAGGCACACTGATGCTCACACGCAGGGCATGGGGCATTGGATGATTCCAGCGGGGAGTCGTCGTCGGTTGATCAGGCCTTTTTCGTGGCTTGGAGACGCATTCCTCCAGTTTGGGCGGGCATCACCCAAGCCTTTTATTCGGTCAGCGAGCCAATTGCCGACCGACACGTGTACATAATTTACCATGAGCCAATTGTAAGCATGCACTCAGTAGTGCAGCTGCAAGGTTTTGGCGGGCTCTGATCCTGCATCGAGACTTTTTCCTGCGTTACTTGGGAAATCCCTGCACCTGTGCTTGCAGTGTGCTTAACACAGCTGTGCTGAGGCATCTCTTTAACAGGTCTGCTCTGACTGTTTTAACATGGGATCTAACACTACTTGGTATTTGAAGACATTTTTACTGTAGAAAATGTAGGTTGAAAGGAAATTGGCTGACCAGATTCAGTATTTGCTGAATCTGGCTCTGAGACAAGAACAGCACTGCCATGGTCTCCAAATTGTTCTCTGCAATTTACTGACAAAGACCCTTACACAAGATAGCTGAGCTATGGATAAATTAGAATAATTCTGTTTATGAAATACACTTCTGCTAGAGTCAGACATTTTGTGAAAGCCATTGGAGTTGGAGAGAACCTTGAATGGCAGTCTGTAATGGTAGAAAACAAATGGCCACAATTCACTACAGAACAAATGCCCACAGTTCTTGTTGTGCAATAGTCTGATGAAAATGTGGAAGCTATCTTGTAACTAGAGAACTCTGAATCACTTTAGAGAACTTGAGTAGGGAAGTATGGGAGACACCATCAATTAATTGATGTCTGAAGGACTTCAGATCCCTCAGGTTTAATGTAGTTAGGCATTCCACTGACTTTTGGGAAAGCAAGAGTCAAGAGGAACAAGATTCCTGACTTCTCAAAGCTGGGCAGTTTTTCCTCTATTGCTCTGTGGTATGAGGAAAAATTCTTAGTAAACTGTTATGAATACTTCAAGTAGGAGTAGGGCAGTGAGAGACAGCATAGAAATTATATAACACCTAGTACTCGCATGTAGATAGCAACAGCGTTCCAAAGTTCTTAGGAATAGTACTAGTAGGAGCCTGAAGAGGAAGGGAATAGATAAAAGTTTCTACGAGTTGGTAGGCATCTCTAAAAGTAAACATCAAAAACCTGCTTTGATGTTGGCAAGGGGGTTGAGAATGGGGTGTCCATGGCCCTCCTGAATTAAGGTTGATCTTTTCTGTGACACTAATGTTTCTTAGAATGGTCCAAGTAGACTTGGTGGGTATGAGAGGACCAGTGATAGAAGCAGTCTCACCAAGAAAGTTAAGTTTTGCTTGTGGGGAATAACTATGTTGGATATGCAAGACAGATTTCCTGGCAAAACCATGTAAGACCTAATCTGTTCAGATCATGTCCTTCAAAGGTAATCTTTTAAAAGATAGTTTGAACTTCTTTTGGCCATCTAAAGGAAGGTTGCAGCCAGATATGCAACTCATAGTGACTTTTCTTAGGCCTTTACACAATTCTGCTTCATCTGGAACAATTTAGAAATATTTTAGCTGTCATCTGACTCCCTAACCAGTGCCTCAAAGTCAATGCTTTGTTGGAAATAATGCATGATTAAGATTCAGTGTAGTTTAGATGACTGAATCACAATCATTGTTCCATATAAGTGCATATACTCCATGTAAGTGCATGCTCACAGCAATAGTTTCTCTAGAAAGCTCCAACTTCTTCAGTTCTTTTACTTTTGGAGTACTTAAAAAAAGGAACTCCAGTTTAGTCTAAAGCATGTAATGGGGCTAAAAGTACTCAGTGCCACTGAAGAAACCTAGTCTTTCTTTCAACCTTAGCTGTGAATAATCAAGAAGCTAGAGTGTGTCATGGTATTTGCATTTTCTAATATGCCATTATAACAAGCCTCTCAGGGACAGTAGTATGTAAAACATCTAGTCATTTGTCATTTTTTGTCCTAGAACATGTATTCTCCACTGCAGCCAAAAGTTTCCACAATTGTACCTGAAAAAACTTGTAAGTCAACAGTGCAGGGGTAGGAAAAAGTCTGCAACTTCATCAGGGAAGAAAGACCCTGCAAACTGATACAAGTTCTCTTGGATAATCCTGCTGGAATGAGATGACAAGGTCTCCACATATGGCAGATGTAAAATCTGATGAAGTTTTGAAATGGAGAAGGTTGACTTGGAAAGGGTATTGTTTTTAAGCTAGATATTAGATTAATAGATTCTAGTGTTGGAAGGGACCACAACTGATCATCATGTCTGACCCTCTGCCCTTGGCAGGAAAGAGTACCAAGGTCAGACAACCTCAGCCAGGTGACTGTCAAGTTGCCTCGTGAACACCTCCAAGAGGTGTTCCACCTTGCTTGGAAGGTGATAGTACCACTTTGCTTGGAAGCCCATTCCAGATTCTGGCCACCCTTGCTGTAAAAAATTTCTTCCTAATGTCTAACCTAAATCCACTGCTCTCCACTAGTTTGCACCCATTTTTCCTAGTTACTCCCTGGAGTGCTCTGGTAAACAGTGCATCATCAATTCCCTGCTGTCCTCCCTTGATAAAGTTCTAGGCAGCTACAAGGTCATCCCTCAGCCTTCTCTTGTAAAGGCTGAAGAGATCCAGATCTCTCAACCTTCCCTTGTAGGATCTTTCGTGGAGGCTACTAATCATGCGAGTGGCCCTCCTTTGAACCCTCTCCAGATTCTTCATGTCCCTCTTGAAGTGCAGTGCCCAAAACGACAGTACTCTTAACTGTGGCCTGACCAATGCTGCATAGAGAGGGAGCATCACCTGCCTTGATATGTTGGTCATGCATCTGCTAATACATGACAAGGTGCGATTGGCTTTGTTGATGGCCTTGTTACACTGCTGGCTCATGTTTATCTTGGAGTCAACTATGACACCAAGATCTCTCTCAGTTCTGTGCTGCTGAGGAGGTCATCCGCCAACCTGTAGGTGTGCTGGGGATTCCTCCTTCCTAGGCGGAGTACCTTACATTTATCTTTGGTGAATTGCATCCTATTTCATTCTGCCCACTAATCCAACCTGTCCAGGTTGGCCTGTATCTGCTCCCTGCCCCCTGGTGTGTTAACTTTGCCCCATAATTTGGTATCACCTGCAAACTTGGAGAGGGTGCTCTCCACACCCATGTCCAAGTCGCTGATGAAGATATTAAATAACATTTGGTCCAAGGACCAAATCCTGTGGGACCCCACTGTCCATCTCCTTTTAGGCCGAGAATGACCCATCTACCACCACTCTGGCTGCGGTCCCTAAGCCAGTTAGCCACCTACCTGACTGTGTATGCATTCACTTAAGTTATTCTTGGGATGCTAAGTAGTCCAACAGGACCAATCATCCTGACCATAACTGATGTATAGAATAGTGGTGAATACAATTCTGGAGGCACCATCTTCATCATTCTTTTTACAAAACAGTAACACTTAACTTGGTACTGAAACACAGGAGTCACAAAAGACTCCTTAGCCTAAGTACAGATGATCAAAAAGCCCAAGGATGAATCAATTCAATCTTTGTAGGCTAGTCTACACCGCATAAATTGAACTGAGATGCAAGTGAACACTTACTTCTAGAAATATTCTGGATTCTGGAATCCACTTGATTCTGGAAATACAGCCCATGCCTGCAGTGGCTCAGCCAGAAGCTGGGGGGTGCTAGAGCAAGCTCTCCCTTCCCTTCAGCAGTGGCTGGAGGGCTGGAGGGAAGCTGGGAGAGAAGCTCTCTAGGCTTTTCATCCCCATCCCTGCTCAAGCTAAGTGGGGGAGCAGGGTGGCATGACCAGGTCCCATCAAGCCTGCTGAATATGATCGTGGGGGTTTAAAGGTACTAGCAGGTACCCCGGCCTGCACAGACCCCAGCCAAGGGGGTGTGTGGGGAAGAAGCTCCCTCCAGACTTTTCTCCTGCTCCCTGCTGAAGTGGGGGTGCAGGACATGGCCAGACCCCAGCCAGGGCCAGCATGCTGAGGCAGAAGGGAGGGAATGGGGAGGCTGTTTTAAACTCCTTCCCCTGCCCACACAGCACCCCAGCTGTGGTCTGCTTGCAGAGACACAGCAGCCCCTGCCTAGCTTTTCTCTGTGACTGCTCCAGTGGCCTGCACACTGAAGTGGAAGTGAGGAAGGAGGATTTAAATCCTCTCTTCCTGGGGTCTGCCTGACAGTGTCGCAGGTGCCCCTGCTAGGCTTTTCCTCACTTATGCTCCAGTGGGGAGAGTGTGACCAGACCCCAGCCACAGACCAGCATACTGAGGCGATGGCAAGGGAAAGGGGTTTAAAGCCCCTCTCCCACTCACACAGGACCTTGGCTGTGGTCTGCCTGGCAGGGGGTGAAGCACCTGACAAGCTTTTCCCCACTTGCTGGAGCTGAGGGGGCAGTGGGAAGAGCAGCCCCTGCCAGGCTTTTCCCTACTTGCTACTCCAGCAGGGGGGAAAAGCTTGTCAGGGGCTTCTCCATCTGCCAGGCAGACCACAGCTGAGGTCCTGTGAGTGGGCTAAGAAGCAGTAGTGCTCTGGCTACGGAGCAGAGCCAACCATACTCCCCTGAAGCAAACAGCACAGTCCAGCCCAGCCCAGGGCTGCCAAGCATCCTGGGATACTCAAGGACTCATTTAACTTGAACCAGGAAGGGGGCTGGGACAGAAGTTTCATAAACTGGTTTGACCTAAATCAGTTACATCTGATACTACATTCAACCAGGTTTATCTTAAACTACTTTCAGCCATTTTGGAAGTTAATTATATGCACTGAACTTGAGTTACAGTTTTAAACTAGTTTCTGATCACTTAAACCAGCTTGTGTAACTTCTGTCCCTAGCTTTAGGGAACAAACGGGAGAAAGAACCTGGTCATGTTTCATCAGGAGTGTGACCTAAGGTATAAGCAAATCTTGTTTTGAGAACAGTAGTATGAAGACACAACAATAGACTGCTGGTTAAAGCATTCCCAGCTCTGGTCCACAAGTTCCTGTAAATGGAACACACAGACAAATACTTGAAGAAACATTTGTTATTCCACATACTGCCTCTGTTTCTTTTGTTACATTCCTTGACTGGAAGACATGCATTTAAAATAATTTTTTCTCAAAATCTTCAAATTGAGTAAAGAAAATAAGTATTTTGGCTTTTGAAATTAGTATGCAGTGTGCAGTGCAAGGGCTGTACATCCCCCAGACATTCAGAAGTTGGATAACCCTGGTGAAAGTATTAAGGATGTAGTTTGATAGATTTTACAGGATCTATTTACAAAATGGCTTGGTTACTTATTCTAGATTTAAAAGAAGTGAATGTCAAGTTACACCCTTCCCAATTTCTTTGTAGTTTTCATGCTTTCTACTTAATTTTTTCACCTCTAATAAATTATGTATTTGAATTATACTAATTTAGTTAAAATATGTAATATTACTTCATTCACACCCTGTAAGAGTTTAATTGCACACTGGTATTTTAATGTTGACATTTAAGATAGCAGCCAATTATAGTTAAAAAAAATTATGTAACCTTTTTCATATTAGAGAAAATAATTACTGAAGGAAGTGTATTTCTTTCTTATTAACAGACATGACTGTGACTGTGAAGAGAAAAAAACCTGGAAGCCCTGCAGTAACACTTCTTATTGAGAAACCTCAAACACAAATATCTGTGGATATAATCTTGGCTTTGGAGTATCGAAGTCAGAGCTGGCCCAGAAGTACACAGGATGGCTTAAACATTGACCAGTGGCTTGGGAAAAAAGTCAAACAGGCGTTTAAACAGAACCCACTTTACCTAGTACCCAAACATGCCAAAAATGAAAAGGTGATAAAAGGTAACCAAAACAAAAACACTAAGGACAGTGGTAGACATTAATTTAGTGGCATGACTGAATCAGATCCAAGATCCCAAAAATGGTGCCCACCTATGTCATATATGCATGGCAGCATGCATGATTTTTAGGATCAGGGACTGATCCAAATCAGAACTGCCAATGCAGAAAGCTCAGCAGCAGGAACTTGTCCCTGATACTTTATTTCTTGTCATACCCTTTCAACTTGCTGGTATGTTGGAGCCTGGGATCCCAGATTCCACAGGAACTAGTAAGTTAAAATTTGCAGTTTGGATGGGGTCCCCCAGCTCAGGAAGTTGCATAGGGCTGTCTCACACATGGGTTGATAGGTTCAGCGCAAGGGGAACTGATGCCTTTCCCTACTAAGAGGTTTAAACTCATGCACTGGGCTGCACTGCTCAGTTTTAACATGCCACATATACAAACCATCCACAAAGATGTTCTGTACTAATGTGGAACACATCTTTGCACCTCGTTTGCCACTTTATGGCATGAATTGCTCGAATGTGTGGCGCATTACTATTTGTATGGGATGATTAAGACATTAATGTAACATCTACCTGGGGCCTAAGTTACCTTTTTGTAAAAGGTCTTATGTTAGCTTTGTATCTAGCAAGAATTTTATATTGTTTTTATGTCGTGGAAAGATTAGTTCTTCAAGGAATACTGGATCCGTCTCTTAATCTCAATTTGTCTACCTCTGGATAGAAGTCATTTGGGTAATCCCTATAGTACATATTTATCCCCCTGATAAGAATGCTGTGGTACTTACTGGCCATGTATGTTTACTTATTCCCCATTTTTATATTCTCAACAGAAATCTGTTAAATGAAGGAAAACATGTTTCTGCATATATAAAGCACGCATAACAAGCAATATATACATTAACATGGAAAAGTCATGGCCGAGTGCTAGTGCTATAAAAATAATGTTGTTTAAACTTATTAAATATTTTTAGTGGTTCTGCTTTTCAGAGCAAAGTGAATATCTTGGAATAGAACTATTCCACAGTATGCCCTTGCTGCAAAGAAGGCTAACAGCATACTGGACTGCATTAGTAGGAATGTTGCCATCAGATTGATGGAAGTGATTCTTACCCTCTATTTGGCCTCAGTGGAGGCCACACCTGGAGCATTGTGGTCAGTCTTGGACCCCACACTACAGAAAGAATGTAGAATATTTCAGTAATAAGAATTGAAGACTTGTGTATACATATTGTAATCCCCTCCCCTCTCTTCCAAATCACACGTTAGAAATTCTGAACACTTGTTAAACTTACACTTGAAAGAAATCCAAACATACTGAAGTATGTTAATTCAGTTAGGATCTCCAAACAAGCTCAACTCTGCCCTGTAATGACAAAAAGTACAAAAGTCAAGTGATTGTGGCATATAGTTGCATATATTCCAAATACATTCATTTTGGTAATACTTAAAGAAGCTGAATAATTACAGGGAAAAGTCATATTATACACAGGTAAGAAAGTTGTTCATTTGTTTTTTAATTTAGCAAGCACCTGGCGGCTCTCTTTTTCACACATTGAAAAGGATATTATAAAGAATCATGGGAACACAAAAACTTGCTGTGAATATGTTGGAGTAAAATGTTGTAGGTCAGTATCTCATGACACTTTTGTTCTTTATCTTATTTTAAATCATGCTAGTCTTGCAAGTATTTTAGTTTTCTAATTACAAATTTAGAAAATATTCTGCAAGAGAGAACAGGATCTTGTAGGTATAATGAACAGAGTATTTTTAAGACTTGCCAGAGGCAATGTGTGTGAGCTACAGCCAAGGGTGGGGACTTTGACTGGGGTGTGCCAGTGCTTCTGCTGGGACCAAAGCCAGAGGTTCCTGGCTAGAGGGCCTTGACTCTCGACTCAGGATCAGACTGATCACCATATCTGGGGTCAGAAAGGAGTTGGGGTCAGATTGGTATGGACTCTGGAAGTTTTTGCCTTCCACTATCACAGGGAATAGGGCTCTCTTTCAGGGACCTCCTGAGCGTATATTGTCAATATTTTATAGAAGCGGGACATTGGCTGTCATGGTTCCCCTGCTTTACCTGTGGCAAGTTAGGGTGTTAGTTCTGTGTTGTGTCAAGGTTGATGGCAGTCTTATGTAGAGTTTAGATTATGGTTTGTATGGGAAGGTTTGGATATGGATGATCCTGCTTCAGTCACAGGGTTGGACTAGATGACCTCTGGAGATCCCTTACAGCTCTACTTCTCTATGGCTGATTTCTGAAACTATCTGCAAAGCACCTGAAAACATCTTTCTGTTTTAGTCAAGTAAATATAATCTTCTACAGCACAAAGTGCACTTGACTTCCATTTAGTCAGTATGAGGTGGAGTCATACTATACAGACCAGGTTCAGGCCACATATTTGCATTATGAAGTAAATAAATATAACTATTTTAATACTTATGCCAGTCATTTAAAAAAATTGCTTCCTGTTAAAAGGATGAGAAGTGATGATTCACTCTGTGAGTTTTAACAGCTGTATATTCTAGACACTGGGTACAAGTTAACATTACTTTTTGAGGCACTTAAAAGTATGGGAAATTAGGTAAAGAGTGTTTTGACATTCTAATGTCTAAGAAACTGACTTTTTAGATTAATTCATTTTGCATTCTTCATAGGAAGAGAATGGAAACCAAAGCATGTAATTAATATTTATGTGTAAGAGATAAAAGGTTAACAGGAAAATCACTGCCTTTGCCTTAAAAGTATTATTTTTAACCTTTGTGTTATTTTTAAACTTGTGGCCAGATTCCCTGTTCTAAAAGACCTTTCCCATTCTAGGGAATATTAACTCCACGGGAATATTTCAACATTTCCCCTCACTATCAGGGAAGGACAGCTTTTGCCACCAGGTTTCTGCTACATTGTACTACTGCAGTTTTCTTGGCTACACAGTCCCTTAATTTTAGGATTACCTGAATTTCTACATGAAAATCTTTGCAATAAATGTGGAGTGTAAGATACACCCGCATTTTCATATTTTATAGCAAAAATTATTGGCAAGTTTTGTTAATCCACTTTTTCAGGGTGATATCAAATAACTCATAAAATTAATTAAAAAGTACAGAATTTTTACATTTTCAGAAAGACTTGCTTAGAACAAATAAGGTATTTTTAAAAATACTTTTTATTCAACAGGAAAGAGTGTCTTAAACTTCTGAAGTATCTCCTGGCACAGCTTAAAGCAAAACACAGAAGCAGAAGAGAGATGGACAAATTCTGTTCCTATCATGCTAAAACTGCCTTCTTCCACATGTGCGCTCGCCGGCCAGAAGACAAGGACTGGCAGTCTAAAGATCTTGATCATTGTTTTCATGAATTCTTGGATTATTTTCTGGATTGTCTCCAAAAGTCAGACCTCCCTCACTTTTTTATTCCTCAATATAACCTGTTCAGTCCTGACCTGGTTGATATGGCAAGCAGAAACTTCCTTTCAAGGGAAATTAAATATGAATTAAATAATAGTTTCCCAATATTTAAACTGGAGAACTAAAGAGGCCATACCATTTTTCCTAGGTTTTAATTCAGATTTTATAAATCTGAATATTTAAAAAGGAACTCTAAATGTGTAGTTACCCTGTGGACGTATGTGGTGCTACGTAAAGGAAATAATAATAGGGGTCAATAAATGATAGTTGTATATTTAAATTATACTACTCAGGAGGGGAGGACTATAAACAGAAGGGCAAGACATCCTTCCAGGTACACTGGAATGGGTAAGAATTAGGTATTATCTATGCTTTCAAACTCCTTAATATTCTGCTTATAAAGGCATCATCTGGTCACTCAGGCAGTAAAGCAAGAATATAAGGACTCAGTTATGGAAGTGACCATAATTGACTGGTGCCTCCCGAGACTAGAGGGGGGCACCATTTGTAGTTGGCAGCAAACGGGAACTGCCCACAGAAGCTGATGGCGGTGGCGAGTGGTGATCACCCGCCGAAACCAGTAGTGGCCAATCTCGGGGGGGGAAGAGGCACATGCCCACCCTGCGTTCCCACTATGCACTGCTTATGGAAGTGACTTAAACAGAATTAGACAAATGGCCAAAATATGCACTTACACTGGTGCAAATCTGAAGTTAGTGGAGTTATACCAGCCTGAAATGGGACACAATGCTGATTATTTAGAATTTGTTTCTTAATGGTTATTCTTTACATCAGCAGACAGAATATTTATGAAGAACTCCCCAGATAACTGCCTTTATTTCTTTACATGAGAGGCAAGGATTTCTTGGGGTGGTATCCTGCATTGGAATAACTATGTAGTTGGAATAAAGTTAGACAAGATTTTGAATGCACAACTCTTCACTGGATGACTAAAAAAAGAAATCACCCTAAGAAATCCTGGACTCGCATAATTTCTGGACCATTACAGCTATATCACTTTATTTCCTTATACATCTCCAGAGGTATGTTAAAGATGCAATTGGAGAAGTCTTCACAAACACAAACCTTTTTAATTAATCTTAAATACAATTACAGAATACAGAGCTGGGAGAAGTGCAGTGTCTGAAGCTGAAAAAAAGAAGATGAACCTTGATATCACCAATGAGCAATACCACAATGAAGACAAGTACTTTGTTTGGAATCTAGATTAAGAGCAAGCACCCATGAATGCTCAGTTCATCATCTATGCAGTTTGATTCTATCCTGTACCCTGTGACTCTCCCTGTGCAACTTACCTACAGGAATCCATATTGCAAAAATGTTAGCAATACTTGTATTTTGCAGCAGTATAACAATATTAAAATTGAAGTAGATATCTTTGTTTTAGCTGTCTTGAAGAGGAACACCTGCTTTATAAAACTGAAGGCAAATGAAAGTTCTTAAGTACTGAAGATTCTGATGCATCATAAAAGATGTGCTTAAGGATAACTCTACTATTCCCAAATTATATTTCCTGGCACACAGGAAAGCTTCCTTGTGAGCACAACTGATTTTAAAATGCTAACCAAACAGTTCTCCCACAGCATCTCAGGCAATCAAGGGTGTCAGTTAGGGGCCTCAGCTGCCTGTATTCCAGGGGCAGGCAATTATTTTGGGCAGAGGGCTGCTTACTGAGTTTTGGCAAGCCATCGAGGGCCGCATGACAGGCAGCCCAGGCCAGATAAACATTAATTTTCTAAATTTTTTAGGGGCCCCATGGGCTGGACAAAATGGCCTGGCAGGCTGCATCTGGCTCTTGGGCAGCATTTTGCCCACCCCTGCTGTACACCAATGCCAGGAGCATGGGGAACAAGCAGGAGGAGATAGGCCTCCTGCTCTATCGGAGGCAATATGGCCTGGTAAGGATCACGGAGACCTAGAGGGACTCCTTGCATAACTGAAGCATAGCTGCAGAGGGCAACACCCTGCACAGAAGGGACAGGGTAGGGAGAAAAGGTGGAGAAGTAGTTCCCTACATTAGAGAGTAGTACACCTCTCTAGAGGCTGATGTCAGCTCCAGAGATAAGCAGCTTGAAACCCTCTGGGTCAAGCTATAAGGGAGGAGCTGACGTAAAAGAAACCAAACTAAGTACTTACTACAGGCCACCGGACCAAGGGGAGGAGCTGGATCTGGAATTCTCTCAAGAACTAACAGAGCCCGCATGTACAAGGGACTTGGTTGTTATGGGTGACTTCAATTACCCAGACATAGATTGAGAGGAACACTTGGCTAGGTCAGATCATTTACACAGTTTCCTGACTGATCAAGGAGTTCTTTCTGACCCAGGAAGTGAAAGGGCCAGCCAGAGGTAATACTCTCCTAGTCCTGGTCTTGACCAAGGGAGATGATCTGGTGTGTGGCTTGAACATTGAGGTTAACCTGGGTGACAGTGACCATGAAATTATCAGGTTCACCATCTGCTGCAAGGTCAACAAATCAACCAGCAGGATTGAAGTCCTAGACTTCAAAAATGCTGACTTTGATAGGCATAGAGCATTAGTAGGAGAGGCTATGCAGGACCAGGAAGGCAAGGTAAATGGGGTACAATCCTCAAAGCACAAAAGAAAAACGTTCCTGCAAAAAGGAAAGGCAGCAGAAGTGCTGGCAAGCCCTGGCTTAATAGGGACATTGCAGTCATCTTAAAAAAGAAAAAGGGTGTATGCACAGTGGAAGCTACGGTGGGTCCTCAAAGAGGACCATACAACAGTGGTCAGCACTTGTAGGGAAATGATCAGGAGAGCCAAGGTGGTGATGGAGTTTAGGTTAGCTACAGGAGTCAAGGACAATAACAAGTCCTTTAGGTATGTAGGCAGTAGAAGGAAAACAAATGGAAGTGTGGAACCCCTGCTTAACATCTCGGGAAAGCTGGTAACTGACATTCAGGACAAAACTGAACTGAATGCCCACTTTGCTTTGCTAGTTTACCAGACCATGGGGAATGTCAAGTGAGATAAGGCTCATAGGGGACATGCCAGGACTGACAACCTCCCCACTGTGCAATACCAACTAGAAAAGCTAGACATTTCATAGACATTAGGGATGGAAGAGACCTCAGAAAATCATGAGTTCAGCCCCCTGCCCCAGGGGCAGGAAGTCAGCTGGGGTCACAGGATCCCAGCAAGATAAACATCTAATTGACTCCTAGAGGAATCCAGAGTAGGTGCTTGCACCACCTTTAGCGGCAGTCTGTTCCAGGCAATGGGGGCTTGGACAGTGAAGCTCTTCCTTATGTCCAGCCTGAAATGGTCTTGCAGAAGTTTGTGACTGTTTGACCTTGTCGTCCCAATGGGGCACTCTGGTGAACATGCATTCCCCCAAATCCTGATGTGCACGCCTTATATACTTATAGCAGGTTCTCCCTGAGCCTGCAGTTTTCCAGGCTGAAAAGTTCTATAGCTCTCAACCTGTCATCATAAGGTCTGCTTTCCTGCCTTCTGATCATGTGTGGCTCTCCTTTGGATTCTCTCAAGCTTCTCCACATCCTTTTAAAATTGTGGAGCCCAGAATTGGATACAGCACTCCAGCTGCAGCCTCACCAAGGCCAAGTACAGCGGGAGGATGACATCCTGAGATTTCCTAGAGAAGCATCTGTGGATGCAAGCCAGGGTTTTGCTCACTGCCGGTTGCAAGATCGCATTGGTGGCTCATATTCATCTTGTCATCAATCATGACCGCACAAGCCCCTTTCAGCCGTGGTGCTAGCAAGCGTAGCACTACTGAGCCTATAAGTATACTGCAGGTTTTTCTTCCCAAGGTGGAGTACCTTGCATGTCAGAGTTGAAGACCATCAGGTTTTTGTCTGCCTGTTTTCAGAGCCTGTCAAGGTCAGCCTGGCTCACCATCCTGTCCTCAGGTGTGGATGCTTTCCCCTGAAGTTTGGTGTCATCAGCGAACTTGGTCAGTCTGCTTCTGACACCAATGTCCACATCATTAATGAAGATGTTAAAAAGAATAGGCCCAAGGATGGACCGTTGGGGGACCCCAGTGGTTATGGCACACCACAATGCTTGACTTCTATCAACTACCACTCTGGGTCTGACCTTGAAGCCAATTCCCCAGTCAGCGGACTGTGATGTAGCTGAGGCTGCAATTGGCCAGTTTTTCTATAAGACGATTGTGGGATACCAGATCAAAAGCTTTTTAAAAGTTGAGATATAGGACATCAATTTCCTCTCCCTTGTACAGGTGATATGTTACCTGGTTGTAGAGGATGGGAGTGGTCAGGCAAGCCCTACCTGCAACAAACCCGTGCTGGTTAGCCCTCAAGAAGTTGCCTTCAGCCAGTTTATCAAGAACGGTCTCTGATGATTTTCTCCAAGATCTTCCGTGGGATGGAGGTCAGGTTGATGGGCCCGTTGTTCCCCGGATCTACTTTCCTCCCTTAAAGATAGGCATGACATTGGCCTTCAGCCAATCCTTGGGCACTTTGCCTGAGAACCATGAGTTCTCAAAGATCCATGCCAGTGGCAGAGCTATGATGCTTCCCAGCTCCTTAAGTACCCTGGTGGGGTAAGCTGTCAGGGCAGCTGACTTGAAGATGCCCAGCCTCTCAAGGTGTTCCTTCACATGGTCAACATTGATGGAGGGTAACAGTTCTCCCTCACCTTGGCTCAATATTGTATTGAGCAGGGCTGTGCCTTGTGCTGGTGAAAAAACGATGCAAAATACCCATTAAGCAGGTTGGCTTTTTCCTGGGTGTCAGTTGTCAGTTGACCCATGGTTTAGCAGGAGTCCAATGTTACCCTTGCTTTTCCTCCAGCTCCCTACATATCTAAAAAAGGACTTGTTATTGTCCTTGATATGTGTAATCAGTTAGAGTTCACTCACAGCCTTGGCTTTCCTGGTTCACTCCCTACTGGTCCAGACCAGTGCAGAGTACTCCTCCTTTGGGGTGGATCCAGACTTCCATCCTTTGTAGGCCTTCCTTTTTAGTTGCAAGAGGTCTGTTAGTTCCCTGCAGAGCCAAGGGGGCTGCTGAGCCCTTTTGCTGCCTTTCCTCCAAGACAGGATATTGTGCTTTCAGGATTGCTCCCTTGAGGAGCAACCACTCATCCTGAACTCCCCTTCCCTTTTGGTCATGGTCCTCAAGGGCCTCACCAACAAGTCTCCTGAGCTTGTCAAAGTCAGCTTTCCTGAAGTCAAGGACTTCTGCTTTGCTGACTGACTTGCCTGCTTTATGGCAGATGGTAAAAGTGATCAGCTTGTGGTCGCTGTCTCCCAGCTTCCCTTTGATCATTATGTTGCTGATTAAGTTATCCCCCATTGCCAGTACCAGGCTGAGCAGCGCTTTGCCTCTCGCCAGTCCACAGACTTCTTGAGTCAGATACAGCTCATCCACACGAGGAAGCTTTGTGACCGTTCGGATGTGGCCAAGTGCTCTTTCCATGAGATGTCAGGGTAGTTGAAATCTCCCATGACAACCATGCACTGGGAGTGTGTAGCCTCAGCCAGTTCTCTGGCAAATTCCTGGTCAAGCTCTTGCTTCTAGCTAGGAGGTCTGTAATAGATCCCCACCACTGTGTCCCCTGTGTCTTGTTCACCATGGATTTTGACCCAGAAAGTCGCCAACCGTCCCTCCTGGATGCCTATGTCAGCTTGCAGGGATGTATAGCTCTCCTTGAAATAGAGAGCTACCCCCCACCCCTTTTGCCTACTCTCCTGTACAGGGTATAGCCACCTATACCTGTGGCCCAGTAATAGGTGGGAGTCCCCTAACCCCCTGTTATCCCTATGAGATCATAATCTTTTTGGTTTAGCAGGAGGACCAGTTCCTCTTGTTTGTTCCCCAGGCTCCTGGCATTAGTGTATAGGCACTTCAGTGTCCCATTGGGTGGCATTGCCATCCCTACAGATCGCTCTAGGGCTGGGGTAGGGGTGGGTTCCCTTGAGTCACTTAGCACGGTGGGTTTACAAACACTGCCTAGTGGACTTGCAGTGGTGGTACTCCCCCCATCTCCCACTGGGCTTAGTTTAAAATCCAGTCAAGCAGGTCAGCCAGTGTGGCTGAGAAGATCCTCCTCTTCAGTGGACCAAGGTGGAGGCCATCTCTTCCCAGCAGCCCACTGACTTCCTCACCAAAGAGTGGGCTGTGATCATGGAAGCCAAAGCCTTCATGATGACACCAGCACTGCAGTCTCTGGTTGACTGCCTTGAACCATCTCTCCCTCCTCAGCCCATTACCCACAACTGGGAGGAGTGAGGAAAAGACCACCTGTGTCCCCAAACCCCCTGTCCCAGAGCCCTGTAGTCCCTCATGACATGGCTGGGGTTGCTCTGAGCTGTGTCTTCGTGCCCACATGGACAAGGAGCATTGAGTAGCCAGAGAATCTTTTGGGAACCTCTCAGCTATGTCTCAGATGTGGGCCCTTGGGAAGTAGCACACCTCCCAGGCTAGGGGGTCATGGTGGCAGACTGCTCCCAGGTTGGGGTCCTGCAGGGCAGGTCATGGGGATCCCTGGGCTTGATGGGGGCTTGTGCTGGAGCCAGGACAAACTGCAGCTATGCTGTCGGTGGGCCCTTTTTAAACTGAGCGCATGCGTAGAAGGGCTTGCCAGCATCATGCCACTTTAGGGGCTGGGAGGTCCTTGCCCCTCAGAAGGGGACAGGTGAGTATCCCCTCTTCCCCCGTCTCGCATGCCGGGCACACGGCTCCAGGGGCTCCTATGAGTCAATAGAACTGGAGTGCTGAAGAAGCTGAGATCATCATGGAACCCCTGGCAAAGCTTTTAGAGTTCATGGTGCACAGGGGGAAATCCCTGAGGATTGGAGGAGGGCCAACATTATGCCCACCTTCAAGAAGGGAAAGAGGGAGGACCCAGGCAATGATAGGCCAATCAGCCTAACTTCCATCCCAGGAAAAATCCTGGAAAAGCTCATTAAAGAATTTATGTGCAATATTCTCATAGAAGGTACAATTCTGAATGACAGCCAGCATAGCTTTGTCGTGGGTACGTCCTGTCTTACCAATCTCATCTGCTATAACCAGGTCCCTCATCACCTGGACACAGGAGACATGATAGACGTTATATACCTAGACTCCCAAAAGGCTTTTGATCTAATAACCCACAATATCCTTGTGGAAAAACTGGAAGATTGTGGGCTCAGCTGCTCAACAGTTTAGTGGGTGGGAAACTGGCTACAGGGCAGGACCCAGAGAATTCTCATGAACAGATCTGTCATCCTGGCATACAGCGGCCAGTGGTATCCTTCAGGGGTCCATGCTTGGACCAGTGCTTTTCAACATCTTTATCAATGATTTGGATGGGGGAGTGAAAAACTTGCTGGCCAAGTTTGCAGATGACACCATGTTATGGGTAGTGTGGTCACGCTATAGGTAGTTGCAGGTACAGGCTAACCTGGATAGACTTGAGAGCTGGGCAGACAAGAACCAGATGACAGTTAACACTTTGAAGTATAAGGTGCTCTATCTGAAGGCAAACCACCTTCAACACACATATAGGCTCACTGGCAACAGCTTGACTGGCACCATGGCTGAAAGAGACCTGGGGTAATGATTGACTATCATATGAATGAGCCATCAGTGCGAGGTGGTGGTCAGCAGGATAGAACACCCTGGCATGCATCAACATGCATCTCATGTAAAACTAAGGAAGTGATACTCCTGCTGTACTTAGCACTGATGAGACCGCAGTTGGAGTACTGCATCCAGTTCTGGGCTCTGCCCTTCAATAAGGACAAGAAAAAACTTGAGAGGGTCCAGAAAAGAGCCACCCATATGATTGATCAGGGACTTGCAAGGCAAGCTATACAAGGAAAGGCTGAGGGACCTGGGCCTCTTTAGCCTAAAGAAGAGAAGGTTGAGAGGGAACTTGAGTGCAGCTTACTGCTATATCAGAGGAGTAGTACATCAGGAGGAGCTCAGTGAACAACTGTTTGCTAGGACACCTCCGGAGAATACCAGGACAAATGGATACAAACTCCTGGAAGGCCGCTTCAGGGTTAATACCAGAAAAAACTCCTTCACAGTCAGGGTGTCCAGACTGGAATTAACTCCCTCCAGAGGTGGTGCAGTCACCAACCCTAGAGGTTTTCAAGAGAAGACAGATGAGACAGCCACCTTGCTGGGGTCACCTAACTTCAGCTGTCTTCCTGCCTAGAGCTGGGGGGGCTGTATGCAATGATCTGCAAGGTCCCTTCCAGCCCCTAGCAATCTGTGAATGTAGTTGAACTTTAATTACTGGATGCTGGGACACAATGAACAGCTACAGCCTTCAGATTACTGCACCTGTTCAGATAGAATTTAAACAAATGTGGGGAGCTTCATTTGATAGTTTAATGTTTTTACTTAGCAAATAATGGTGTTACATTAAAAACTGTACTGGTGCATAACTATACTCCTTTATTCTCTTAAAAAATGAAATACCAATTAGCAAAGGTGATCTTGGCTGTATTGAAATGAGACCAGTATTTCACCAAGCATACAAAGTTGACTTATAAGGCTCAGAAAAATCAACAGAAAGAGTAGATCCTTACTGAAAATATACTGGCTTCATAGAATTTGTGTTGTTTTTTCAGTTTGTTTCATTCCCATCTACTCAGTATAATACTCTTGATGAAGTTTTAGTTAAGACAGGGGTTTTCAACCTTTTTTAATAAATGTACCCATGGCAGGCAGGGGGTGTGTGTGGCAGCCATGTGCAAGCTTCCCCCACAAGCCCCCATGACTGGCCAGCCCACAGAGGGGCACCGCTGCCCTTGCCCTTATACGCCCTCCTCTGGCCTTGCTCCTAGGAAGCGATAGCATGGGGTGGGAGTGTTCTGTCCCCAGCTGCAGGTACCCCCTAGGGCACAGGTGGATAAAATATGGCCTATGGGCCACATCCAACCCACCAGGCCATTCGATCTGGCCCACAGGGCCCTTAAATATTAATTTTCTAAATTTTTTATCTGACCCTGGATGCCTGTCAAAGCTGAGATGAAACAGGGGTTGTAGGACCCAGAAGCCTCAGCAGGACTGAACAGCCCAGCCCTGCCCACCCTCAGCCATATCACTCCCCCCCTGCCCCTGCTCGACTTCAGCACCACATAGCTCCCAGTTGCATTCCCAGACTGGGGAGCATGGGGACATGCCAGTAGGGGTATGTGTGAACAGGCAGGGATGGGGGGTGGGAGAGAGCCAGCGTGTGAGTGTGAGTGTGTGTGGAGGACAGGCAGGGACAATGTGCGCATGTACGTGTATGTAGGCAGGGGCAGTGTGTGTTTGTAGGTGGGTGGGGGGCAGGCAGGGACAGTGTGTGTGTGTGTGTATGCAGGCAAGGACATTGTGTGCACAGGCAGGCAGGGACCGTGTGTGCGTGTGTTCATGAGTCCCCTACACACCTCCATCATACACATGTACCCACACCCCCTTGCAGTGCCAAACATGCAGACCCCTCATCCTCTCACCCCAGGCACCAGTTCCCCCACAAACCCCATACCCACCCACACCCCACATATCCACACATACACCCTCATGCTGTTTTACCCCACATACCTACAGCATCCCAAAATATACAAGAGTAAGACTTCATTTTAAGCTATTGTGCAATCACCTCTATATACACCATACAAACACATAAATCAGGTCAATGATTTTTTTTTAAATCAGATTAATGAGTGCTGTAGATGTTTGCTTTTTAGAATATAATTTATTTTTCTGGTTCTGAGATGGCAAAGCCCCTTGCTGAAAGGAGTACTTCCAGAGGCAAGGGGAGAGAATTCTGGTGTCAAAGGGCAAGGCTACTAATGCGGCCCTTGACAACTTGCCAAAACTTAGTATGCAACCCTCTACCCAAAATAATTGCCCACCCCTGCCCTAGGGCCTTCCCACGTACCCCCAGTTAACAACCCCTTAGTTAAGGGATGGATTTAATTGGTAAGGCATATAAAAGAGTAAGACCTATTTCTACCTTATGTGTACAAAGCAGACTTTTTAATATCCAAATGAAAAAGACAAATCTTTTAGTGATGTGAAATCTGCTGACCTTCAATTTTTTTATTCTTCAAAGTTGCTTTTCAAAGCTTTGTTAACTTCATACTTGTGGGAAGGATTTTCTTTAACAAAATCAGACTCATTTCACCAAGTTAGGAAGTGCTCTATTTGATGAGTTGCTTAAACAACTCATTAACCATTCCACCCCTAATGAAAAAGTGCCAGCCCCTGACAAAAATGTTTAATGAAAATGAAAAACTTTTAAATTAAGAAAAACATTGATGTTAAATACAAAATATTTTTGTTAAAGACATTACAAATAAAGAAATCTTCAAACCATTTTAAACCAGTATTTTCAAATACTTCTTCAGTCCACAGAGACGAAAATGAGCATATACATTATTTTTAAACAAATATTGACAAGTGTTGCTTGAATGCACCAGATTCCCTAAAAAATGAGGGAAAAATGATTAAGTTCCAGTAAATTAATAAATACTGTAATTACAAAATTGGACAAATTAAAATCTAAGTTTTCTCCACAATCTTTACATTTAGACATTTTAAAATTAATTTTGTACCTTTAACTACTAATCCTGATGCATTCTTTTTATTGAATGTATTATGTCCAAATTGAGAGTGATGTTTATAAATGAAAAAACTTCTTCATCAACATCAGCAGAAGTTCACAATACCAAAATGGCCTCATGGTCTTTAGGGAGATGAACAGGATTGTCCAAGTACAGTATCATTTTGTGGAGTGCCCTCATAACAGTATAATTGGGAAGCATACAGGGGGGGTTGCCAACCAGTGGATAAAGGAGGTACTGGACAGGAAGCCTGAACAAAGACCTCACTTGGAACAAAAATACTGGAATCTTTCTGTTGGTTTTCAATGCAAACACATCTCAGGTAACTCTAAGCCCTGAAAAAAAGGGCTGGAGAACAGAAAGCTTTTTCTACTTGCAATATAGGGAAATGGTTTATTCAGATGGCCTGCCTGGACTTTCTGGAGATCAGGGAACCATATTGTAGGCAAGTATATTTGATGCACCAGTGCCACAGGCAGACTACTTCCCTACAGGTGAGTGGATTTTGCTCTACCCTGCCTGTTGCTGATATTGTCTATCATGATCCAAGCAAAGGGCTTCCAAATATGGTGGAGGAAGGAATATAACCATCCTGAGATTAATGAACTTCAATAAAGCCTCAGCTCCTATAGCATCCAGAGGGACTGGGTGCACATGACATATAGCTAAAGCAAGAAGTCTCTAGTAGCAATTCTAAAGTACTTACACATGCTGAAGATGCTTTAGTGGACAGCCACCCAAAGGAGAGCCAGATTTTTTGGATGCATAAAAACAAGTGCCTTTGAAAAATCTGGTCCTAAATTCAAACCTGTATAACTAATTCTATAATTAATTACTTACTTTGTTAAAACCTCTTCTGGGAACTTCCTTGAGGTCTTCCCAGAGCCTTTTCAATTTCTTTTTTAAGCTTAAATTGTTTATATCTTTCTGCCATCGAAATGAGCTCTTCTGGAACCGCCTGGTAATTAGGAGGTAATGTTAGAAATTTGGTGCTAAATAATTCTCTAAACTTTCCAGTCATGCCCACAAAATGAATTTTAGTGATTATCCAAATTGCTGCCTCTTATTCATATGACTTCTATCACCTGCAAGCTGAATAGCATATCAGCACACCAACACAAAGGCAAACAAAGAAAAAAAACCCACCATCCTTTTTACCTTGTTAATATTTCTTTAACACTTAGAAATCCAAGTGACCTTGGACTTCTAAGAGTAGAATAAACATAAAATGGTTATGGTGCTTTAAACAACTTTAAAGATGCTATAACAACAGCAACAATAGTAATAATAATATTAAGTGGTACAAAGTGCTCTATTATGACAAACTGTTTCAAACTGAATAAAAATGACCTTGAATAACGAAGAAGCACTTCTGTGTAACACCTCAACTGGGGAAACAGTTATATACATCTGTACTGAAGGACTACATATTAAAAGTGCTTAAAAATTATTTGACGTGCTTTCTATGTTTTTCTGCCCATATCCTAACAACTAGGAATGCACTGATATTATTATACCTTCAGCTAAAAAAAAAAATGATGTAAAGATTTTTTTAGTTTAGGTCAGAGAGAAAATGAGGGGGGAAAAAAACCTTATCAGTAACAGGTATAACACTAAAATACATTAAGATTTAATCCTATGCCATTTATTTCAATGTTAAGCCATTTCAGTTCTGCTACTACAATTTTGAACTTTTAATTTAGCTTACTTAATTTTCTCATTCTTATTTGATAATACTTTAATTAAAATGTTTTAAATATAAATTTATTCTTTAAGGATTTCTCATCTAAAATAGGCTCTAGCATCAGTTCACTACATAGTTCACTGAAAACTGGGGATGAAATTTGGTTTTATGGCTCATTACAGTCTACCAGCTACTTCTGCTTATTCTCCTGCACTCCACAGATAATAATGACCCTTTTCCTTGTTGAATGGCCCTCTTCTACTAATTAGTAGTCCATTCTACTGCCCTTTTATCTTGTAAAGAGGAGCCACCCTCTGCTCCTACTTTATAGCACTGATCCATTCCTCTAAGCAGAATTTGTCATTTACTTTTCTCTCAATTACAAAGTTGGTCCAAGAAAGGCATCACAAAGACCAAAATATAAGCATCTTGCAGTGCTTCCCAAAGATGTCTAAAAGCTTAACTTCACACAATAAGCAGAGATGTGGAAGCAAGCATCTTGCTGACTGAGTTATAAAGTAGTGGTGTGCATTGTGATAAAAGACCAATGCTGTCATATTTACTTGAATACAAGATAAGTTTTTTTTCTCACCAACTGAAATGGGGAAGAGAGTTCCTTATCTTATGATCACATACAAGAACAACATTTCACTAAATACACTTCCATTAAACTGCTGCCAACATTTTTTTAACTCCCTCACCCCCCCAAAAAAGCTAACTGAATTAAACATCCTTCTGCACTTCAGTAGGAATTTATTCCAACAAGTGAAACTGCTTCTCAAGTTCTCTCTCATAAGACTGATCTCTGAATAGGTATAAGGAAAAATGGGACGGAGATAAGAGTACTCCCACACTGAGATTCTCTCTAAAATATACCAGTCAGTTATGAGGTTCCAGCCTTCTCTTGAAAAATAAGTGGTCCCCAAAATGGGAAGGGAGTAGTGAAGTTCACTGCATAAGACTGTTTATGACCAAAATGTAAAAAATGAGGTGGATACAGCAGAATAACAAATCCAAATACTACTCTTTTAGAGCTACTACATCTTCCTTGGATCTGTATTGCTGTTTTACAGTCTTCCATTTTCTTTTAGGGGACAACAGCCACACTCCAACCTCCCAGCCATACTCAGATCATTAGCAAATACAGAGCATCAGCCATTTTTTTGCTACTAAGAGTCCAGAGCTTTCAAAAAGGTATCCAATTATTCCTTACACTTATTATGATATTTGAAAGCCTGTAGCCATGACCCTAGAGTACAGTAAGTTACCATGGAGCAGGAGTGGGCAATTATTTCAGGCAGCATGTCGCTTACTGAGTTTTGGCAAGCCATCGAGGGCTGCATGACAGGCACCCAGGGGCAGATGAATATTCATTTTCTAAATTTTTTTTAGGGGCCCCGCGGGCCAGATAGAATGGCCTAGCAGGCTGCATCTGGCCCATGGCCCACATTTTGCCCACCCTTGCCATGAAGCCTGGTTGTGTATCAAATTGCAACTAAAGTGACTTGGAGAGATGCTCTGGCTAACCAGCTGCCACTCAAACAATTGATTCTGTAGGACAAAGAATGATTGAGAGAAATTTCTATTCAATGAATTGAGTTGCTTCAGTTCTCTTTCTTTTGTAGTAACTTTTGATTTTGCTGTTTCTTAAGGGCTATGGTAAACACAAACAACATAATATACTCCAGGCCTAGCTGACTAATAGGTAGTAACTTGAAATAATGGGAACTCTCCTGTACTACCTTCACAGGGATCTCCAGATCTTTTATGTAGATAAACAAGTCTTAAAAACTTTTATAATCATCTGGTTAAGAGGTGGCTGAAGACACCACTGCTTGTTCTAGGAATTGAGAGGAAATGACTATCAATACAGTTTGATCTACCATGATTTCTAAGAATGTCTCCTTTTGGTGCTCAAAACACTGTAGTGCAGCTTAAGCTGCTAAAGTAGCATAAGCCTGAAGATACAGAAGAAGCTATCCCAATACAAGAGGAGCTGTAGAAATTTGTGTGCTCTAAGTGCCAGTGGTTCTAGTAGGGCCATCAGTGCATATTTTAAGGAAACGGCCTGAGGCCAAGGTGGAGGGTATCAAGAATGGTGGCCTCTGTAATGCCTAAACAACTGTACAAAGAAGATTCTGAAGTCTGAGCCATAAGAATAATGAATGAGACTCTGAGGGAAAATTCAGGAGACTTGTTTGATGCTCTGGAGGAAAACCATTCCTCATCCAGAGGGACTATCATGGATTTGTCCCCAAATGCAGTCAGATACCTGAATGACACCAAAGCAGTGATAGGTGGTACCATAGTGAAGACATAAGCTTGAAGGATAGCAGTAGTGGCTGGCTCAGCTAATGCTTGGAAGTCTCCCAGAACTGTAAGGATATCACTACTGAGAAGTACAACCATGAGAAGTAGAGGTGTTAAGGAACTGATAAAAGATTGTGTCTGCCCTTTATATCACTGAATGAGGAATAGGCACACACAGTGCACGTACATAAAAATTTGTATGGACAAGTGTTCACAGAAATCTAAGAAAAATGTTTCCAACTATTTAGCTGGTCTAATAAAATATATTAGATTTACCCAAAGAGCCTTGTCTGTCATAGAAATCAAATGCTTTAAAAAAAAAAAAACCAACTGATCGCTTCCCAGTAAAATCCTTTTTCCCTGCTCATCTCATCGACTTAACATTTGCTTTCCTTTGGAATGCTGAGGGTCTTGAGCAAAGTTAGATGCAATTATATGGTAACAGTCTCTAGATTTTTGTCTGCTTTTAACAACTAAGGGACAGCATCAATACCAGAATGAGGCATACTGACAGAGCATTTCTGCGGTTTTCATGAAGCAAATAGTAATCTGCTATGATGAAGTGGCACAATTTGATATCATCTTTGTTCCTGCCACAAATTTTGGTATTTGTGGTGTGACAAGACATAAGGATGTCTGTTTGGGCTTTGTGCCACCATGATAAATTTTACAGCAGCACAAAAGGGAGGTTCCCCTCTTGCTAGCATGGAGGTGGAACGGGATCTTGGTGTCATTGTTGACGCCAAGATGAACATGAGCCGGCAACGTCAGACAGTGGCTGGGAAGGCCAGCCGAACCCTAGCGTGCATCCAACGATGCATTTCGAGCCGGTCCAAGGCAATGATTCTCCCCCTTTATGCGGTGTTGGTCAGGCCGCAGATGGAGTACTGCGTCTAGTTCTGGGCGCTGCACTTCAAGAGGGATGTGGACAGCCTCGAGAGGGTCCAGAGGAGGGACACTAGATTGATATGCGGGCAGCAGGATAGGCCTTATGAGGAGCATCTGAGGGACCTGAACCTGTTCAGCCTCAGTAAATGGAGGCTGAGGGGGGACCT
>JAGPOW010003642.1:55046728-55096658 GCA_030014935.1 Caiman crocodilus | reverse complement strand
GTAGGGGCGAGGACCACTTCCCTGGGAAGTTGGTTCCAGATTTTGACCACCCTAACTGTAAAATATTGCCTTCTGATCTCCAACCTAAACCTATTCTCCGTCAGCTTATGACCATTATTCCTCGTCACCCCAGGTGGTCCTGGGGAGAAAAGAGCTCTGCCTATTTGCTGTTGATCCCCCTTAATGAGCTTGTAGGCAGCCACCAGGTCCCCCCTCAGCCTCCTCTTGCTGAGGCTGAATAGGTTCAGGTCCTTCAGTCTGAATTTACGCAAGGCAGGAGTGAGAATTTACCCAAGGTAGGAATGAGGACCACTTCCCTAGGAAGTTGGTTCCAGATCCTAGCTACCCTAACAGTGAAACAGTGCCCCCGCATCTCTAACCTGAACCTATTCTCCAGTTTGGCTCAGATGTGCCTTAATGAACTGAATGCTGGCCCATGAGGGTGTCAACTGGACACCCAGCCAGATTCAGAGGTATTCTGTTCACCTGTGTGCTTGTGTCTGACTGCATTTTATTGTTACCTTAATGAACTGATTCCTGGCATATAAGGGTGTCAGTTTGTATATGCTGATCAACCCAGCCAGGTCAGGCGTGTCACGTTAATGTGTGTGCATGTGAGTGCGCGTTTGACTGATTTGGTGGCTGGAGGAATCCAGTCCCACTGAAACCGAGTTCTGCAAGATAGCTCCATTGGGGGTGAGCACTTACAGAACAGAGATACAGCTCCATACAGAAACACAAGTAACACAAGCAGCACTTTGACAGAATTACAAAGACCCTAAAAATGTATCCCTGATAAATGAGCACACCCCAAGGAGATGGGCAAACCTGGTAACACCTCCCTCCCAGTTTTAGCAGAGAAATCTACTACAATCACAATGGACAGCAGGCAGAAGACTAAAAAAATGTCATACTAGTTCTGGCCAGATCTTTTTACTATGCCAAGGAGAACCAGAACAGGAAAGAAATTGTGACCTCCTGTCCAAGGGATGCCTCTCTGGAGCAGATGTTAACCTCAACCAGCCAAGCAGGTACTTAAGGAAAAATATTTCTATGTTCATAGAAAAGGTTAACCTTTGAAGTCCCACCTAGTCCTATGATCCTATGGCATACAGTGGTTCTCAACTTTATTAGACTAAAGGCACCCTTCATAGCTTTTGTGAACTGAGTAGTACCCCATATCAAAAATGATTTATTATAATGCTTACTTCCTTGAAAACAGACTAAGCAGTGAGGGCAGGGGAGTAACCAGACAGGGATCATCCTGAGTTTATCAGCCTATTTTTTCACACCTGAATCCTCAGTGACATCCTTCAAAGGACCTTGCATGACCCCACAGTACTCTCAGAACCCTGGTTAAGAATCACTCATATGACATATTGCAATACAGTATAACTTCATAAATCCAGCATCTTTGGGACCTGGTACCTGCCAGAAATTTGAAAATTCTAGATTTCTGAAATGTAAGGAAAACTGCGTAGCCTCAAGACAAGTAGCTCTAGGCTGACAAACAAAAACAATGGCAGTCAGAGAAGTGCTAAACTTCCAGAGAAATTTCTGGATTATTGGGAAGCTATTTTTAATGTGCTAATACACTGTACTGTATTTTCAAAAAGTGCCAGACTTTTGAGAATTCTGGAATTTTGAAATATGCATTTATAAGGTTATATTATATTCTGGACCAAGACACTGAGGGACATGCTGGCTCTGACTGTCAACAAGTTGGCTTCCATATGTATAATCTGGTCATTCAAACTATACGATCTGAGTATGGGTAAGTCCTGGTAGAGAGGGAGTCAAAGGAATGCCAGCCAATACTTTTGCGCATTTACATCCAAGTACCAATGTCTGAAATATGTACAGAATCGATCTAATGTTCTCCACTACTTGCTGAGACAACCTACTTTCAGCAATCACTAATCTATGAGTAAGCATATTGCAATATTGTTTCTTCATGTGTGTACCACGTACTACAGAAAGGACCATTTTGAAGACCCTTGAGGCTGCTGAAAGTATAAAGGCAGGATGTTGTGTTGGTAAGAGTCTTGGTCCAACATGGAACTCAGACACTTTCTATGTGGAGAGAGGATGGTGATGTAGAAATACGTGTTCTGAATTCAAGAAATATAAACCAGTCTTCTGGTTCCAAGAAAAGAATTATGGTGACAATCATCTCTACCTAGAACTTTACCTTGTGGATAAGCAAATTGAACTCAAGTTAAGGATAGGTTGCCCCACCTTTAATTTTCAGAATCAAGAAGAAAGAACTGGAGAACCCTTTCCCCAAGTGCTGCAGAAGAACTCTCTCTGGCCCCTTAAATCAGTAAAAAAGCTTGTTGACATTTTAAGACTTAAGAAGAATTGGGAGTTGGTAGTGAACTGAACTGGAAGGTGTAGACAGCTGTGATAGGGTTTAGAATGCACTGGTTTCTGGTAGTTTGAACCCACAAATAAGTAAAATGGATCAAATAGCTCCTGAAAGGTGGAAAGAGGGGGAAACTGGAAATCCCAAGAGATAAATCATATCTCCTATGAGTCTTATCAAAAGGCCTAGCTATGGCTGAAACAATGAGTTGACAGGCTTCTGTAAGAGCAGTGTTTCTTTTTCTCAGTGGTGCCAGCGGCCTAAACAAGTGGGAAAATGAGCCAGCAGGCTAGGAAGGAGGTCTGCACATAAAAACCCTTAACAGTTGTTTGGTTTGAAAATTCTAGTGCCTCAACAAAGAGGTCCTTCATCATGTTCTCTTATTTCTTGGAGCTAGTAAGATTTTTTGCATTACTACTGCTGTAGCCAACAAGTGAGATGCTGCTACCACATTCATAGTTGCCTACAGAGGTCTTAATGACCATCAGTCCTTGTTATCAGGGTCAGAAATAGCTCCAAGAGTCAAATCGGAACTTGTCTGTGAAGAAAGCTAAGTTCTCATTCACATTTAAGTCATACTGAGCTAGAAGAACCTGGTAACTGATCACAACCTATTGAAAACATGGCAAAAGATAGGATTTTCTTCTTGCCAAGAAAACACAAGCAGAAACATAAAGATATCTGTGAAGCCCAAACCTGGCAGTCTGCAAGAACAACAGAGGTTCCACCACGAGCCAAAGGTGATCAAGGGGAAACAAGAACCAGGACGCATGCGCCTCTCTTTATGCACTACCATACTGGACATGAGAAACAGGGCAGTGCACACACTTTCTAGATACTGCTAACACAAGTCTTTGAACTTGAGTACCAGGACCACGTGACTGGACAGCGGCATGTGCATATGACCAAGCACTGTGAGAAATGCCAATTAAATTTTTAAAATCCATCTTGTTTTTAGTATGACACCTAATTCTTACCCTGTGAATTTTTATGTGAAGCAAGAGCAGGGGGGGTTGGACTCGATCTTTCAAGGTCCCTTCCAGCCCTTAATTTCTATGATTTTATGAAGAATAGTGGGCAAATTTCTTTATACTACAAAACCATGCTTTTATATATTAGGTAAGCAGAATTTCATAGAATAACTATTAATTGTGGAAAGAAGTCATTCAGTGGCACCTAAACTGTAAGCAGCATGGACACACTGTTGCTATAGCCAAGTGTGAAATCCTACTTGCAAACATTTACAAATACTATAGGAAGACCAAACACCACAGTATGGTAGGATGAATTTAAAATCAACAAGCAGAAAACCTTAATCTAAAATAATCATTTAAAACCCTATTTTGTATTTATACGCTTTATTTTCTTTTAAAACAAATAAATACATTAATGTTTATTGATTGTTAACTATTAAATATTGATAAATTCATATCGATAAAATATTAACAACTAAATGGAAACCAATTCAACTAAGATGTATAAAACCAGAATTTTAAAAGTTAAATAAAATTACTTTAAAAGTTCTAGTTAGATATTTTTTTTTAATCAAAATATTTTTGCATTTAACGTTTAATTAAAAGGAAGTAAAATCTAGTCAACTAAACCAAATGTTTCCTATCACCATGATTTTCAGTATTTGAACTATTAGACATCTTCCATTTTTGCCTTCTTTTGATTCATGGCTTAGAAGAAGAAAATAAGCTTTTCTACTCCCCCAGCCTAAATTTCCAATTATTTTCCCAAGTCCATATGAAAACTTCACTGAACTAAACTAGCTCAATAAACTGAAACAAATAAAGTCCTCTTTGCTTACAGAAGAGGCCTTTTCTGCCAAGACTTGGCTTAGCATTTTAAACCATGGGTGCAGGTGTTTAGCTAATGAATGCCACACTTTCAACAGTGCAACTTTCTTTAAAATCATCAGCAACAAACATATTTTTACTTTATAAACTTACAGCAGCAGGACACTTACTGCCACTGTCTCCCTACTTTACTGGTGACAGGTTAGGATGTTACATGGTTGAGCAACAAGGGTGACCAGGCAATTTTAGTAAGAGGTTAGACGAGGATTTTTCTAGGATGCTTTGGATAGGGATGATCCTACCTCAAGCAAAGGGTTAGATTGGATATCTTCCAGAGGTCCCTTTCAGCCCTACTTTTCTATGATTCCATGAATTCTTAAAACATTTAATTTAAAATAATCTGTATTATTAAAGCCTAAACTTGTCATTATCAAAAAACAAATCTTTTTAAATTTGAAATAAAAAATGTACATAAAAAAAAGTGTAACAGTATCCCCTTCTGCAATCTAGTGTTTACAGACTCTGAACACCAGAAAGCTACACTGCAGTTGTAAAATGAAAATTTGGAATCTAAAGCGTGCCTTTGGACAAATTTGAAAGAGCCAACTGATGGAGAATTTTATATTGTAACCTATAAAGGAAATAGGGGAAAAAACATATTAAACAAGTCAGTATTGTTTTAGAACAGTGCTGTCAAACATACAGCTTGCAGAGGCCTGTGGCGTTACTTGTGGGCCTCAGACTGGACTCACACACCATATGTAGCATGTGACAGATTGGCTCAAAGTGCTGCATACACCACCTGTATCTGACCAGCCCTAATATGGCTCACACACTGGGCCGATGTTACTCATCTAGTCAGTGAGGCCTTATTAATTTGACACTCTTGTTCTAGAACATCTGTATTGTAAACTTTTCTAAGTTAGGATATTACAGTTGCTTAAACCTATTTTCAAGCATTCCCCACAAGTAGGCAATTGTCAGAAAACCCAAATATTGGCTTGTCTATAAAAAAACAAAAAAGAAAAAGAGGAACTATAGTTGATTTCATAACACACAATACCAAAACCCAGAATGATTCTATTTGAAATTCATTGTTACACACATCTTACCATAGAACCAGTTTCTACTCATGTTGTATATCAACACTAAAAACTTACATTACCTCTGGTCTTAGCTCTAGAGAGAGAAAACACTAATATTCCAAGGAGCAGTTACAACATCTTAAAATGAAGAGAGATCACCTGTTTTTTTAAGCACTTACCCTGCTCGTCCAGTACGACCTACTCTGTGAACATACTCTTCAATGTTCCGTGGGAAATCAAAATTAAAAACATGAGTAACATCATGTACATCAAGTCCACGAGATGCTAGATCTGTAGCTATCAGTATTCTGACTTTCCCTGAAGTAAATACAAAAGAAAAATAGTCCCGCAAGTCACAAAAACAAAGAAAATATGCGCTAATTTAAAACTTTTCTATTGTGTAAATAAAATCTTTTTAAATACTTAAAAACTACCTCCTAACTATTTAAAACCCACCTACTACCAATGATATGTTTTTATTCTCTTAACTCCTGAAATGAGAAAGTACCATTATCCCCATTTTTTAAGATGGGGAAAATGAGGCAAGAAAAAGGGTGATGTTCTGTTACTCCATCCAGTACATATCCAGAGGGAGTATCTATATGAGTCTAGACCAGTGTTTCCCAACCTTCTTCAGTTCAAGGCACACTAACATACATAAAAAATGTCTGTGGCATGCCTGTTAAGGCATTCCCCCATCCCTATACTTGTGTGTTCATTGCCACGACAAAATTCCATGGCACACCTGTTAGTTTCTGACGGCACACCACCATGCTGTGGCAGACTGGTTGGAAAACACTGATCTAGACCAAGTCCGGGGTGGGGTGGCGGTCAAACTCACCTTGGGTCCCAGACCAGATTTACACTGCAAGACTACTTAGGGGCCAGATACAGTTCAAGTCAACATCAGCTCTGGCATGGGGTATGTGACTGCTGGCCAAGGAGTTGGAGCCATGGTAATGACAACAGGAGAAACAGCTACAGGCCAACTGGGACTTGATCAACTTTCACTTGCTCTGCCACTGGCTGCCATGCTCACCAGGGCCCAAGGGCCTCAGGTTCTAAAGCAGGCCACTTCTCCCTGGCATCATCTCCACTGGACAAGACACAGCAACTTCACAAGCTGGATCCAGCCCACAGGCCATACACTTGACACCCCTAACCTAGACTTTTTTTTTTTTTTTTTTAAATGTCTAGCTGCCCACAGGGTGGATGCTAAAGTACTGCCCCTTCAGAGCTTTTCCCTCACATGCTGCTAGCTCTTTGTAGCATACCCAGCAGCACCTTGCACATATGGAGCTGCACAAAGCCATACAACTCTTACGAATCTCTCACATGCACAAAAGATAAATTGCCTTTGTTAAGCATCCAAGTTGGCTGGAGCCAAAAACAGCTCTGAAGGGGCTGGGTAGGATGGGAGGGAGGGGGGTTGGTTTGCTGTGGAAGACAGATGGTTGTTTGTTTCAGAGCTAAAAATAGCCCCTGGTTGGTGGGGGGGAAGGAGGGAGAAGAGCCCGGCCAAACTCTCCCCATATCCTACAAAACCCTCCTGTTTAATGACGCTAGCCCCATGAACTCCCCACAGATCCCACTTGCCTCCCTGATCCCTTCCACCCTGTCACAGACCTCATCTGCAGACCCCAATGCTCCCCCCCTCCCCATCCTAACTTATTTAAAATCAGGCAGCCATTTTAAACTCAATTTAACCTCCTCAAATGTGTCCTAACTTAGCTGCATGATTGGGATCTCACTCATTTTGCTGGTGATCCCCCAAAATCTAAGTCTTGCCATACCAGGGACAATTACCACACGGTCAATAAAAGATATGATACAAAGCAGCCACAAAGATATTCTTAACTATGGTGGAACATCTTTACAACTAGCTTGCTAGTCTATTGAACCATATACATAATGTCTACCAGGGTATTGTTTGTTCATGTTTAACACTGAACATTCATTTTTTCACTCTAAAATATTATAAAAAGCAACAAAATACTGAGTAGATATTAAATTTTATACAGTACACATTAAAAATGGTTGGCACTGCAGAATTATATTAAAATGCAAACTCACCTTTCTTGAAGTCATCCAAAGCTTGTTCTCGGTCACACTGTTCTCTGTTGCCATGAAGAGACTGAACAGGTATTCCCTGGAGACTGAAGTCACTTGATAAGTCATCAGCTCTAAAATAAAACAGAAATAAATTGTTGGAGAAACTTAGAAAGGTACCTACAACAGTTTTTATATATGAAAGGAACAAACTTCTAACAAATAAGCATTCATGTCTTTACACATAACTATAATAGGTTTTTATGCAAGCTAAGAATGCACTCATTATGCCAGTAAATGTTTGGCTCAGCTAAGCTAGAAGCGGTTCTGGACACATGCAGTACCTCATCTTTAGGCTTCTGTCAGAAAAATATTAGGTGTCCATGGCATCTAAGGTGCATGTTTTGGCAGGGATTTTGTGGATCATACGCCTGAATTCTGCCTGAAGTGAAGTTAAAGAATCAGAACATGTGGTAGAGGTGATATCTTTTATTACACCAACTAGATGTTCGCAAAAAAAATTCTTTATTTGCAAGCTTTCGGGAGCACACAAACCTTCTTCAGGCATAGGAGAAAAGACTGTAAAAGTTCTCCTAGGTAGAAATGAAAGTTCATATTTCATAGGTGAGTTGTAGGTGTGATAAAATCTCCTGTTTGTAACAGTTCATTTTATGCAGATTAGGGTCAGAGAAAACTTGGAACAGTCTGTTTACCTTGGAGTTTTTGGTAGCAAGCAGGATGTAGAGTCATATTTTCTCCTGGTTATGATGATTCATATTTCACAGAAGAGTACAAAGATAAAATGCTTTTCTGGGCAGGAATTTATGGTATGTATACATGTACTAACTTTCTGAAAGTTAAGATGATTTAAATTAAAGTTGAATTAACTGTCAGAGCTTACATACATACATGGAGCAGAGTCAACTTAAATGCGGTGCAAGATAATACACCTCCAAGGTTAGGGGGAGATTAATGTTTTCATCTCCCTCTAACCTCCAAGGTATGTTATCTTGAGTTGCATTAGTTAAGTTGATATAGCTCACAAGATGGCTGCCACTATGTCAAGGAGCTGCACGTGTACGCTCTAACGTGACTTAAATTAAGTCAACTTAATATGTGTGTATGCATCCCTAAGTCTTTTTTTGTAACTGATCTTTAGTTTTTGGGCCATTTTTTTAATCTTTGTGGAAAGTGATACTTTTACACATAAGCCAAATTGTTACAACACACTGAAAAAAATAAAAATTATCCTAAACAGACTAAGATTAAATAATTTAGAGGGGGACCTTTATATACTTTTATATGAGAAGAACAAACCTCTAACAAATAAGCATTCATGTCCTTCATGCAACTATAACATATAACAGACTTTTATCCAAGCTAAGACGGTATTCATTGTAACAGTACTGGGAATGAACACTGAAAAACATGTTAGGTAAGCGCTTTAGAATGTCAATACCAAAATGCTAATTCACTTCACACTGCCTACAACTCTGAAACCTAATTAGTGAGTGACTGTAGTTATCTGCATTGTCTCTACCACAGTAGCATTTTAAAACGTCCAAAATATAAAATTAGTTTTTTTTACAATAGCTCTGCAATACAGGAAAAAGTATACTTACTTTGTAAGTATAGAAAATGAAGAAAAAGTCCAGAATTTCACACTCAAACTCAAGAACTAACCACAATAACTGTCCTTAATTGCTCATCTTTACTTTCGAATTTCACAGATTCTGCATTTTTAACAGCTCAAAAGCAAGCTAAAACCCCAACCTATTTAATTTCATATTTTTCTACTTTTGGTACACATGTAATAACCTCCACGAGGCTTTACTGGGTGAAAATGCTCATTTGGACCAGCATATACACAAAGAAATTTTGTGCAATGTTCCCCAAGCACATATTGTAAAAAAGCTTTTTTACATTTTAGCTTGAGGATTACTATGCTTTTATGTTTCCAGTGGTTTAACATGAATTTGCAAATGACTAAAAACCAGCACTTATGCAGATTTATAGGAAGTACTACTGAAGTAGTTTAAACAATTTTGTTTGTCTCACCTTCCAGGAAATAGGCTGCTGCAATGAGAAGTGATAGTGACACTAGCTAAGGAGATAAGACTGCTAGATTTAAAATGTTCCAATGGGTTTTTTGAGCAGTTCAAGAAATAAAGTATTATGCTTAGAGTCACAGCAGAAGAAGCTATCAGAGTTGCTTGCTTGCTATGCAGCAGATGAGTGGGCTACGAGATTACCAGTGAAGAGGAAAGGCTACACTCCTGATGATATACCTAACACATGAAACTGAATAATGGTTTTAACTCTTTCCTGATAGCAAGTTCCGTTTCAAAAACAAAGTGTCATGGGGGTGAGTCAAGGATTGTTTGTCACTGAACATACACATGACTACTTGGTGAAAAGTGGCCACTGACAGTTACAGGCCACTAACATCAAAATCCATGTCTCAAGAACAAAAAAAGCCTTTCGTGACTTATGAGGCTGATACGTATAACATCTTGATTGTACTTCCATATAGCTATGAGAGAGGTGCACAGTTGTGCCCCTAACATCAACCTTGATTTGGGTGTCTCTGTGTACAGAACAGTAATTCACAGCATAATAGCGCTGCTATTCACTCTTTGAATAATACCATAACACAGTGATTTTCAGCCAGGGTGCCATTAGATCCTTTGAAAGATGCCATTAGATGTGAAGTGATAAACACAGGCTCAGGTTCATCCCTGCTTGGCTGTTCCTCTGCTGCTACTCCCTGGCACCTCTCCTCTGCAAGGAGGTAAGCACTGCCGTAAAAAAGTTAAGTTTTTGAAATGGAGTGCTGCTCAGTTTATAAAAGTTATGGAACGGTACTCTGAATCTCATGAGGGGGTATCTTGCATCTAAATCGTTTGAGAACCACTGCCCTAATACTTGCAGCACTCACCCAAGAAGCTAAAAATCCAGAGATTTTAACGAACATCTGCCACTGCCTGGAAGAAAGTGACCAAGACATCAGGCTATGAGCTAAGCAGAGCTAAAAGGAACTACACCCTTCCCTCTTATAGCTGGGCCACTGAGCAGAAAGGAATGCAAGTCAGGGAGCCAGCAAGAACAAGCAAGACACCTTAACTATAGGACGGGGTATATGCTCGAAACTACAGTAATTGTATGAACAACTGGCTTGGTTACTTGTTAATCACGTCTTAAATGTAAGCTCTGCTGGGGGCCCAATGCAAAAATCAGGAATGATGGTCAGAAAAGTGAGGCTCTAGTATTATGTTGCTGATCATCTGAATGTCTGTGAAAATTAAGGAGGGCCAGGCATCTTCCACAGACCTCAAAGAATTTAGAAGAAACTTCGTCAAGAACATGCAATTAGCCATGTCGAAATCAAAAGGAAACACCTCCTACTAGAACTAGTGACTATCAAACTTGGGGAAAATGGTTTCTAATTAATTTGGGGAACTAAAGCACTTTGGTGAACAGATCCAAGTGCAAATGCTTGGAAGTCAGGGAGAAGAAGCATTTCCATATGGAACAGAACTCTTTAAGTCTTCAAACTTCTTTGACATGAAGGTCTCCAGGTTAGTATCTGTGGAAAAAAAACTTCTTCTGAGGTTTATTTTCCTTTATGGTGTCTTATTTAGAAACTAATATGACCTCTGATACATGAAAATGCTCTTTTTAAAGATGATGATAAAAAGTTGACCTGAAGTTTTTTACTTTTTACAAGTGTAAGGAAACTCTTGCCATAACAAAAGTAGCCCTATCCAAAAATGACAGAACTACAAAAATATGTCCAACGTGGACAAAACTCAAGGAGCCTTAAAGTCAGTTTTAAAATACAAAAAACCTGCATAAATGTAAATGTATATATAATGAAGAAAATATAGTAAGCAAATATAACATTACATTGGTTGAATATAATTGCCAAGCTTAGTAATTATGGTCTAAGCACAATGGGATAGTTTTGGTAGAAAAACATATAAAAGTAGTATTACATAACTGATTACATACGTAAGTTTCTTTCCAACAAAGATGATGACTTTATCTGTAGGCTTCATAGTATCAATGAAATACCGTGTAAAAGCTCTCTTTTCTTCTTCTGGGATAACAACAACTTGCTGTTCCACTGTATTTACTGCCTGTGAAATGTGCAAAATGAGGGTTAAGTAAAAAAAAAAAATATGATTAAAGATATTTAAGTTAACTTATTCTTATAATTACAACAGGGCTGTCCCAACTTCCAAGGAGCCAGGTCTACACACCTTTTGAACCACACCAGTGAGGGCTGAATGCTCAATGGACTATGCAACAGTAAGCCGCTGGCCCCGGGCTACACAGAAACCCGTTATTGCAGTGTGCCACCCCAGCTGTTGTAGCAGTCAGAGCAGGAAGTGGAGCAGGAGACAGATAGGAGCTCGGAGATTGCAACATAAACCCTTGTGGGCTAAATGTAGCCTGTGAGCTCCCAGCTGGACAACACTGTATTACACTATTTCAGACCACACATTTCAAAACTGGTATAACTTTATTTAATTTGGAGTTGATACAATGATAGTAAATGTCACCATGAGATATCTAAACCCCTTTCCTATGAATCAGCTTTGAGAAGCACCAAAAAGATAAAGATGGTATTTTTCTCTGAACAGATCTAGGAAAAATCAAGTTAACAGCATCTTTCAGAGGGTACAGATCAGGGACGGGCAATTATTTCAGCTGGCGGGCCACTTAGGTTTTGGTGAGCTATCAAGGGCCAAACAAAATCTTTCAGAAGATACCATTTTAACAAATTACAGATAAAAAACAAACCATATACTAAAAATCAAACCTGCTATATTTTTAGAAAATAATTTTTCTCCTTATTTTTTTTTTTTTTTTTTGAGTAGTATGTATAGATGTGACTACATAATAGCTCAAAATAAGCCTTGATCTTGTATAGTGTGTGTTGGGGGAGGGGGGTGTATGAGCATGTGTGCGAGGGTGTGTGTAACTATGGAGTGTGAACAGGTTGTGTGTGCATATGTTGGGGGCTGCCCACACACTAGGTCCAAGGAGCCAGGTAGGGGTAGGAGGAGAGAAGGGGCAGAGGGAAGGGGGGGCAGGAGGTGTGTGTAGCAGAGGTCTCTCAGGCAGTGTGGTGCAGGTGTGGTCAAGCCTGTTCCCTTTCCTCTCCTACTCCCTGCACCAAAACCCTGGTGCTCGGCCTGGGGCCAAACCCTGCCCACTCCAGCCTGCGTTGTGCTCCCATCTGCATCTGCCCTGCACTTGTCAATAGCACCACCCTAGCCAGCATTCACAGAGCTTCCCAAAGGGGCTGGTCCCACTGCTGCTGGAGTCTTCAGCTAGCCCACCTCCAGCAGCTCCTCTTCCTCCTCCTCATTCTGCTCCTGCTGCACTCCTCTGGGCACCTTCCTCCGCCTGGCTGCGGCTTCCCCACTGCCTGGAGTAGCACAGTAGGGGCAAGAGGAGGAGCTGCTAGAGGCAGTGGGGCCCAAGCAGTACTTGGACAGCTGCAGCAGCAGGGAGAGCAGCCTTGCCAGGAAGCTGTGTGTACTGGCTGGGGCAGCGCTGCTTGTGGGCACAGGGTGGGTGAGAGCTGGCATGTGGGGTGCAGGCTGTTCCAAGAGGGAACAGGAAGGGCTCAGCCCCATGCAGAGCACCATAGGGGCAGCCTTGGGCTGGATACAATTAATTGGTTAGGCCAGACCCAGCCTGCAGGCTGTATTTTGCTCTCCCTGGTATAGATTAACATACTATGGGAGTTAAGAAGCCTGCTTACCTTCTTAGCAGGGAATAGGGTAAAAGAATTTATTCTCATTTAGAACTGTTTCCACATACTTCTGAATACAAAGTTTTCCTTCTGACAAATTTCAGGGGGAAGTAGTACCAAAAGCCTAACAATACTGAATTTCTTGTTCACTGGTTTTGTGCAAGAACTCTGCAAAAAAAACCTTTCTTCCACATAGTTGGAGGCTACCATAAAATAACCTATCTGAACCTAGTATTCAATGGTATTTCACATAGGTGTTTTCCTACCATCATAAACTAGGAATCAAAAAAACAATCTTAGAAGAAGCCAAATGCAAAGGCAATAGGCTAATTACTTTTTGTAGCACTGATATTTGATTACTTCTCTATCTGGATACACTGTTGCAGAGGTTAACTTTCCAAGCAAGGAAGGCTGTTGTAAAAGAAGTTGCTTGATCAACAGAACTGTAATAGTGAGCTGAAAAATATCCTGAGGATGTCATGAAACAGTGGAACATAATAATGGATAGAATCAAGTCTTATCCTAAATAACTGAAAAATGAAATCCCTGTCTATGCAGAACTACAGAAAGTGAACCTCATCATGAGGTTTATGCAAGCCAAAGTCAAGGTAAATCAGCATATGCACTGTGAGCTTGGAAAATTTTACACCAAAAAAGTTCTAAAGTTTTTGATTTAAGATAGCAATGAAGATGTTTTAACAGGAAGTTTATCATTAGATGAAAAATCAAGTTATAAAGGGCAGCTGCCATGGCATCCCAGTGTATTATGGTATTATTGTAATCAGCCAGTTAAAAGACACAACTGCATTACAGAAGCTGCCAGAGAATCTTAGCTAGATAACAGATAATTAATGCTTCAGATACCAGAAATTAATGGGATTCTTTTGAACAGGCATTCAGCAGAAATTTTCAATAAAGGAGAGGAAGTACATATTTTGCTCTTCGTTTGGGACAAAGAGCAGTCAATATTTATGAAGATAGTATTTGCACTACAGGTGCACCAATACATTGATCCATATCGTATCAGTACCACTAAAAGGAAAATTGACATTTTCATCATCAGCATTTTTTTGCCCGATGTGGCCAATAATGTCACCGATACAGTCCGTGTGCCCGGCAACTTGGACAGCAGTGGTTAAGTCTGTGGGGGTGTGGAGCAGTGTGAAGGAGGGAAGGGGCATGGGGGGGCAGGGCAGATTGAGGCCCCCACAGTGAGGGAGTGGGGCTAGGGCAGGGGCAGGCATTGCCCTGCTGGGGCACAGGACAGAGATTCAGGTAGCTTATCTGGGGGATTGGGGGGAAGGTTGGCTCCTCCTGCTGTGTGCACCCCCGGGGGAGGAATGGAGGGCACGTGTGTGGGGCAAGGACAGGCTACAACTCCAGGTTCAGGGCCAGGGGCTGCACCAGCCTTTTCACAGTGGAGGGGTGGGTGGTGGCAGCACTGTGAGGGAGGTATAAAGGGGTTATGGTGAATTTTGGGGTTGCTGTAATCCCCCCCTCACAGCACCACTGCCCTGCCCAAGCACAGCCCGGGCCCCAGGCCCCCACCAGGAAGAGTGCAACCCTTGGCCCCAAGCCTGTAGTGGCAGCCTGCCCTTGCCCCACGTACAGCTCCGGGGGGACATATGCTCCCAGACCTCTCCCAGGGGTGCGCACAGTGGTTGGAGCCACCTCCATTCTCTGCAGCTCCCCCACACTCCCAGACAAGTCACCTGCAGCTCCTTCCCAGTTGTGCAGCGCCTGCCCCTGCTCCAGCCTCACTCCCTCATTGCAAGGGCCTCAATCTGTGTCCTCATACTTCTTCACTCCCCCATGTCTCTTCCCCACAACAGACTTACCAGCTGGACACTGCTCTCCAAGCTGCCAGGCTGCCTATCAGCAATCGGACTGGTATTGGACAATATGGCTGGTTAATAATAGGCCACTGGTATAAGCCCAAAAAATCTTTATTGGTGCACTCCTAATTTGAATCTCTTCCTCATTCTCCATCTCAAATGTTGACTATAACTAGCTGCCTATATCATTACAACCTAGTCTGCTATTCTTGCCAAACTTGTAAAAATACTCCAGTTTTAAGCTTCTGCTATAGTGATCAGAAGTCAAGAAGTCTGTATTGATATTTACACAGTTAGGCTTCTAAGTCTACACTTCACCAAGTGGGGCAAGTTACACCTCTTACAATTTATAAGACTTCAAATCTTCAGAACATGATAAGTTTGTTGTTTTGGTTTTTTTTTTTACAGGTTATCTCTGCGACCAAAATGACGTACGCTTGTGTGTTTTTATATATATGTAAAATAACATGAAGACTTCCATTCTGCAATCAAAAAAGTAAACATTGTTCAGTACATTATGCATGGATCCTTGACTACTACATAGGCTTTGGATGAAACATTTACCCAAGCACTTTGAGAAATTCAGTAATAAGCAAATTCCAGCATGAAGTGGCTTGATAACATTTCTTATCACTATTATTGAAGCAAGAATCAAGGGTATTGTCCTAAGAAAGCCGATATGCCAGTGTTCATTCGAAATCCTTCACTGTTTACAAGTCATAAGATATATTCTGAGCTTTACAGGAGAGCTATTCCTCATTGAAAAATACTGCTATTTGCTATCTACATTACGGGCATTTTGTAAAAGGCCAGATAAAGCTATATATTTAAAGTATTAGTTAAGCATTTTTGAACAATAAGTTTAATGAAATGAAGAATAATTTGGTATGAAGAATTACTATGTAAAAACTAACCTACCGTCAAATCAAGAGTTCCAACATACACAATCATGGGATCTTTCAAATAGGATTTTGCAAGGCGACGAACACCATCTGGCCAAGTAGCACTGGTGGGAAGAAGAGGAAAAAACTACCAGTTCAATGCATTTTTCTCATCCCTTTCCTTTATCACTTCCTTTCTTATTATATTTAAGAAAAGGCACCTCACTTCAACAAGGTCATGGAAAAGCTCAAGACACTCCTGAGAAAGGCCACCCGTATGATCTGAAACTTGCGTGGCAAGCCATATGAGGAAAGGCTGAGGTACCTGGGACTCTTCAGCCTGAAAAAGAGAAGACTGAAAGGGGACTTGGTAGCGGCTTACTGCTACATCAGGGGCATACATCAAGGGCTCAGTGAACAACTGTTCACCAGGGTACCCTTGGGAAAAACCAGGAACAATGGCCACAAACTCCTGGAAGACTGTTTCAGGCTCAACATTAGGAAAAACTTCTTCACAGCTAGGATGTCCAGACTCTGGAATAAGCTCCTTTCAGAGGTGGTGCAATCACCTAACCTGAAGACCTTCAAGAGGAGACTGGATGGTCACCTTGCTGGGGTCACTTGACCCCAGTTGCCTTTCTAGCTTGGTGCAGGGGGGGCAGAACCTGATGATCTTCCGAGGTCCCTTCCAGCCTACATTCTATGAATCTGTGAATATATAGGCACAGCTCTTACACCAACAATGGTTGCCATGAATGTGTACATAACTTCTGTAGTATGCCAACGGAAGCATGATAAGCATTTTAGTGCTTTTTTCTTTCCTAATTTTTTCTTTCAAACTTCTGTCATGGAATGTTCATAGAATCACAGAGAAGTAGGGCTAGAAGGGACCTCCAGAGGGTATCTAGTCCAACCCCCTGCCTAAGGCAGGATCATTCCTATCCAAACCATCATCTAAATTCTACATAAGGTTACCATCAACCTTGACACAACACAGACCTAACAACCTAATTTGCCATAGGACATAGGTAAAACAGGGGAACCATGGCAGTCAATGTCCTACTTCTATGAAATGTTGTCAATATATGCTTTCAAACAGAGGGTCACAGGCCCCCTGCTACAGAGGAAGGCAAGAATCCCCATAGTCCAGACCAAACTGACCATGGGGTAAAATTTCCTCCTGACCTCCAATATGGCAGTCAGTCTGACTCTGATCAGAGGGGTAAGACCATCTACCAAGAACCTCCAACTTAGGGCTCAGCAGGAACACTGGCACACCCTGGGCAAAGTCCTCAGCCTTGGAGGAGGAAGGGGACAGTTGTGGGCATCTCCTGAAATGGGGCTAAGTATAACCTGTGACAAGAGAATAAATAGCTATCTATACCCAAAAATTATTCTGGGTTTCAATGTCAATTTGAAAAAAAAATCACAAATTACAAATAGCTGCACATATATACAAACTCTCCATAAGAAAGCTACTGAAAGCTCCAATTTCAAGGCTAGATGCATACATTTGGGGAGGTTAAATTGCAACAAAAATGGCTACCCGATCCAAATCAGTTTGCCCAGGTGCGGCCTTAACACTTATATCTCTAGTTAAGTGCAAAACGTACAGAAATTCAGGAAGGTTAAATTGGTCTAAAAAAATACCCAACCTACCATAAGTTACCTGGATCTCAGGGGAAGTCTAACTTAGATTGGGTTCAGCAAGAATGTAACTGAACGTCTATACAGTTCTCAGCACAGGCCCATAGCTGGGAAAGCCCAGCCACTGGCCCCATCTCTGGAGTTACAACTTTTCTACCCCTGCTCTCACACTGGGCTACTTCTAGTCCCCTGATCCCTCCCTCCCACCCTCAAATGGACAATGTCCCACCATATGCCTTGAACCCGCAAACTGCCCTGAGTGTAAGTTTTACTGGCATTCAATGGTACCAGGAGCCAATGGAAGTAAGCTGAGGCTGGGGGGAAGAGTGAGTGGGATCAGGGGAGGGAAGGTTGGTGGGAAGGTCAAGGGGTGAAAAATAGCCCCTGGTCCCAGCGGGAGAGAAACCCCTTATCCCACCAAATCCCCCCTTAAGAGCTGCCAGACCCCCTGATTTTTGCTCCCCTCTGCCCCAATTTACTTCAGTCAGGCTCCTAGGACCAGCAGACACTAGTAATGCTGACCCAGAGAATGGTTTCTAGCATCAGGGGCAGGTCAGCAGCACCAGGGATGGGGGTGGGTTGGAGGAGCTGGGGATGTCCAGAAGTGGATTGGCAGGATCCAAAAGCCTCTCCAATCCTATCAACCCCACCTCAATCCTCCCAAAGACCCCAGCAGACCTCACTAGCCCCGACAAACTCTCCTGGACTCCACCAACCTCCCTGATTCTCCCAAGACCACCCACGGACCCCACTTGCCTCCCCCAATCCTCCCAACCCTCCTCACAGCCCACGCCTACTCCACTCCCATTCTGACTTGCATGGCCATTTTGAACCAGAAATAACCTCTCCGAATGGCTGAGGACATACTCTAAAAGGATTTCTAGGATGATCTTCTGATATAGGAACCCATACTTTAGGGTTTTATTCATCTGGAGAACTTTTGGTTAGAGAATTCATGGAGAAATCCAAAGAAGATAAACAATAAGAATGATCGGCAAGACAGCATGTCAAGAGACTGTATTTACTCACATGCCACATGCATCTTTCCCCAGAAATTTAGCCTTCCAAATTGAAGTCTATGTTTGAAGCAGAGAAGCTGATTTATCTGCCCAGAACAGAGGCACAGAGACACTGTAAAATGTTTTTTTCTTCTTTTCCATCGCTTCCCTCCAGCAGCCACATAGAGGGTTGAGTAGAATCTACTGGGTCAGAGCAGGGGTTGGGGGGCACAAGCAACATACCCCCCTTTTATTCCTGCTCCACCCAAAGTTTAAAGCCAGCCATATTACCCATAAAAATAACAGCATGACATTTCTATTCAGGCAGAGTTGAGGGAGTCAACTGACTTCATATTCATTATTTTTTCCATTCCTGCTAATCATTCTTCACTCTACAGGTGTTAATGATACTCCCTCCTTTTTAATGGTCTTGATACTCCAGCAGAACAGAAAATGAGGGTTGGAAGAGACCTCAGGACGTCATGTAGTCTAACCCCCTGCTCAAAGCAAGACCATCCCCAACTAGATCATCCCAACCAAGGCTTTGTCTAGCTAGATCTTACAAACTCCAAGGATGGAAATTCTATAACCTCTATGGGTAACCTGTTTCAGTACTTTACTACCCTCCTTGTAAGAAAGTTTATTCTGATAGCTAAACTAAACTTCCCTTGTAGTAATTTGAAACCATCGCTCTTTCTTTTGTCATCTGCAACCACTGAGAACAATTTAGCTCCATTCTCTTTGGAACCACCCTTCAGGTAGTCAAAGGCTGCTATTAAATCCCCCCACACTCCCCCCCAGTCTTCTCTTCTCCGGGCAAAATAAGTCCAGCTCCCTCAGTCTCTCAAGACATGTGCCCCAGCCCCTGAACCATTTTTGTTGCCCTCCACTGGATTCCCCAATTTGTCCACATCCTTTCAGTAGTGGGTGCCCAAAACTGGACATAGTACTCCAGATGTGGCCTCACTAGTGCCAAACAGAGGGGAAGAAACGCTTCCCTCAATCTGTTGGCAACAGTCCTACTAATTAAGTCCAATATGCTGTTAGCCTTCTTGGCAACAAGGGCTCATATTCAGCTTATTGCTGGCTCATATTCAGCTTATTGTTCACTGTAACCCCTAGGGTCCTTTTTTGCAGAGCTGATGCTTAACCAGCAGTCCCCAGACTGTATTGGTACACGGGACTTTGCACTTGTCCTTACTGAACCTCATGAGATTTCTTTTGGTCCAGTCCTCCAACTTGTTGAGGTTTCTCTAAATCCTAGTCCTACCCTCAGCGTATCCACTACTCCTGCCCAGCTTGATGTCATCTGCAAATTTTCTGGGGGTGTTCTCCTTCCATCTTCCAGGTCATTGATGAAGATATTGAACAAAACTGGCCCTAAGACCAACCCCTGGGGCACTCCACTTGATAACAGCTGCCAATTAGACACTGACCCAACGACTACTACCATTTGAGCCCAATGATCAAGCCAGTTTTCTACCCCCCTTACAGACCATTCATCCAACTCATACTTTCTTAGCTTGCTTGCAAGATAGTTGTGGGAGACTGTATTAAAAGCCTTACTAAAATCAAGGTATATCACATCCACTGCTCTATCTACATCCATAGAGCCAGTCATCTCATCATAGAAGGCAACTGGGTTGGTCAAGCAAGACTTGCCCTTGGTGAATCCATGCTGACTGTACCCAATCACCTTCTTCTCCTACACATGCTTAGAAATAGATTCTTTGAGGACCTGCTTCATGATTTTTCCAGGGACTGAGGTGAGGCTAACCAGTCTGGGTCCTACTTCTTTCCCTTCTTAAAGATGGGCACTATGTTTGTCCTTTTTTAATCATGGAACTTCTCCTGATTGCCTTCATGAGTTTTCAAAGATGATGGCCAATGTCTTTGCAATTACATCAGTCAACTCCCTTCACGCCCCTTGACAGCTGCAACTCCAACTGTGCTTTGGCCTTCCTGATTTCATCCTTGCATGTCCAAACAACTTTTATACTCCTCTTTAATATTTTGTCCAAGTTTCCCCTTCTTATAAGCTTCCTTTTTGCGTTTTAGCCCACTGAAGAGTTCCTTGCTAAGCCAAATTGGTCTTCTGCCATACTTGCTAGCTTTCATACACATCAGAATGGTTTGCTCCTGAACGCTCAGTAAGGTTTCTTTAAAGTACACACAGGTCTCCGGGACTCCCCCCCCCCCCCCCAAACGACAGGCCTCCCAAGGAATCCTGCCCATCAGTTCCATGAGTGAATCAAAGCCTATACTTCTGAATTCTGTGGTCCATACTCTGCTGCTTTCCTTCCTTCCTTTCCTCATGATCCTGAACTCCATCTTTTTGTGGTTGCTGCTGTCCAAGTTACCGTCCTCTACCATATTCCCAGCCAATTCTTCCCTGTTTGTAAGCAGCAGTAATCAAGCTATTCTTTCTTCAGCATTTTTACTGTTAGCTACTTTTGTCATCCTACTTATTTCACAGCCCTACAGAATGTTTTTTGCTCTTTTCAAAATCCTGGATCCACCCATGGAGTCCTATCTTCAACAGCAGCTAGTTTCAGTTTTTGTCAGTAGATCGTCTGCTCAGTCAATTCAGCTGTGAAAAGGTTAACTGTGGCTTTTGCTTGAGGAGGGAAGAGAAGGTCTGTGAGATAAAGATTAGGTTCTGTTCCTGGTCTATGGAGCCATAACTCTTGAAAAATCTTTTCTTCATTTTGTCATGCCAAAACCAAGGTGGCACATAATATGTGAGAAACTAGGATAAATGACTATTTATATTCACAGTCAGGTATCCAGGTTGTAGTTGTACTGGTCTAGAGGAAAAGGCAATCAGGACTCGTAGTAGGGATGATATCTTCTATTAGACCAACAAGATTTTTGAAAAAAAAAATTTTTTAATTGCAAGTTTTCAGGCACAAACACCCTTCATCGGGCATTGCAGAAAAGATTGTAGAAGTTCTCTTCGGTAGAAATGAAAGTTTGTATTTCAGAGGATTTCACAGAGGAGTCAATAGATGGAGAACTTCTCGGGGCAGTCAGTTTATAGCTGGTACGGAGCATCTAACCTCCTGTGAGAATCTGTGATGATGCAAATTACCTTGAAACAGACAGGAGCAGGATCTCAGGTTTCAGGTGGTCACAGCTGCTTCCTGCTTGGGAAAATATCAAATTTTAGCCAATTTTTAAAAAATGAAATCTTCATATCTTCCATGTGTGGTATCCAGGTTGTAGCCATATTGGTCTAGAGGAAAAGGCAATCAGGACTCATAGTAGAGATGATATCTTTTATTAGACCAACAAGATTTTTGCAAAAAATTCTTTAATTCCAAGCTTTTGGGCACAAACAATGTAAATTTTATTTACATTCAGAATATACACACTGTCCTCAACAAGGACTGTATTTTCGTGCATGCTACTTCCCCACAGATGTTAACGCTGGAAGCTAGCCACTCTACCATTGCCTTTGAGCATTTACTTCAACCTACAAGCATCACCTCAATCTCACTGGCATAGCACTTCAGCAAGGTTTATCCAGTCATAGAAAACTAGACCCCACAAAGGTTGCTACATGGAATGGAGTAATTCTGAAGCGATTTAGGGATGAATATCCGTATGCTGATGGACTATTGCAAAAACACTCTTCCAGGGGCCCTCAGACACTATGTGGGAGGAATGATGAAAGAAACATTGCACTATTTCACTTGGGACGACTGGCCATAAGATCAGACAATTAGTGCTCGCTGAAACATCAGTGCCATTCCATTGTTCCTGTGGCATGTCAATTCCACTTTACAGTCAACCACTCACAGCTAGGTTACAAATTAGATATAATATAAATACTTAACCTTAGTTGTCTTTTAAGACAGGAGACATATCTCTCTAAGACATACAAGTCCAGGATCAGTTTAAAATATGACCAGTAACTCAAAAAAAAAAAAAAATAGAAATTGACAGCCTAAATTGACAACCTACCCTACTTGAGTTGATCTTTTCCCCTATATACACTAGGAAAGGACACACCTTGACAAAAGATTTAACCAATTACAGCATTTGTTTGCATACTACACAACTTCAAATAAGATTAACATCTTAGTCTTGGAACACAGAAGAGAATTTTTTTTCAGTCTTCCCTGCCACAGCATGAGTTCACCATGGCTGAATGTTCTTGACCCCATACATGACTCACCCTCTCCTTCCAGTTCCCAAGGCTCAGCCTTGTCAGATCTGCTGCCCTCAGCCAAATGCTGCTAATAACAGGTTACTTTGTTAACTTCTGGACTTCAAAATCAAATGGATGACTTAAGAAGACTAACCCCTGTATCTCAGCAAGAGGCTGGATTAGATAACCCTTTAAGTCCCTTACAACCCTTTGAATCTCTGATTTGACTAGTAAAAGCCTTCTATTAAACTACTAATGTTACATGATTTTGTTTATCCCTATAAATAATATATTTATTTATTATATACACACCACCCTGAATTCTAAGCTGTTGAGAAAAAAAAAAAATCACATACCTGGTCATGACTGTTTGTCTGTCAGGTCGTATGTCTATTAAGATCTTCATTATTTGAGGTTCAAATCCCATATCTAGCATCCTATCAGCCTCATCCAAAACCTACATGGAACAAGATTAGCATCTACAATTCCTTAGTTAAAAGCATTTAGCAAGATACTACATATAAGGCTCCAATTAAGACATAGTTTTATTCTTAAAGTCATTTTCAGAATCACTTATTCCCACTTCCTGTGCAAATTAAGAATAAGGACATTTAGTTCCACCACACTTTTCTCCTTTCAAGCATGAGATTCTAAAAAAGTCCGAAGCCTCTGTTCCCTTATATCCAAGGTTCAGAGGTTTTCTGGTAACTCCCTTAGTTATAACCAGTCCCATCTGTCTTATGCCCCTAACAGATGATACACTTAAGATGCAATTAACCTGTTGCTGCCTGTATTTAAGAATGCTTTTATTAAACTATTTATGTTCTGATGGGTTTTCAAGGTTGGAATACTTTGTAGATGGGTAAAAGCAGCCAATTCTTTTTACAAAGTCTTTTTTCTGACAAGGCAGAAAGTATTTCCCAGGTTAAAAAAAATGGGCTTTTCATGTACTTGGAGAGGAAGGGAAAGGCGGCATATGAGCAGTCGTACTAGGTCAGCCCAGAAGTTTGGATCATACTCTCGGTAATTGTTTTTGAGAATAAATGCTTGCAATAGACATTTAAAGATCGCTAGCTCACCATTTGTTTCAGGAAATAAACTGACAATTGCCCTCTGAAAGGAAGGCAGAAACTTAAATGTTAGTACTACTTTCTAAACTATAAATACCTGCACCACCTCAATAGTCTTGTTAGTAATACATCCACTGTTTTTCTGAATTTAAAATCTTATGTTATCTTTATGTCTCTGCTATGTATTCTGGTATGAATTTCAGAGGCCAGTTCTGCAATATATTAATTCCTTTCATTGGCTTTGCATTAATGTTCTTTTAATTTTACCATGTTCCATAGTTCTTGTTTTCTGACAGAGGGTAAATAGAAAAACTCACGTTTGCCTTTTTAATCAATTTTACTTTTGTTACTTCTCTTTAGGTTTTCCAGTGTCCCCACCTACCTGATACTCCAATTTCCACAAGATGTTCAAAACTGAATGCAATAATCCAGGTAAGGGCATACTGATTTATTCTGGAGGGCAGAACTGACTGCTGCCTTCAAGAAGGTCAAATGTATAATGAGCAGAGGAAAGACTATCCATGGGACACTCAAATGTCCCATTAATACAGTACAGGCTTTTAAACTGGGTTTATGTCATGTTAAAATATTTATACCTTGTACTGAAACACACCTTGTTCTCTTTTTATACACATCACCATGTTCTTTGTTTTGAAAGACTTCAAATGTCTACAAAATTGACCATCATGTATCACTGTTGAAACATCAATAATTCTTTCTTTGGCAACAGAACTTGAAAAAAAGCCCCACATACCTCCTCCCTCCCACCTTCATTTCTACTCTGAGAAAGTTAGGTTACTCTCCAGTCTTTCACTATCATTCCCATTTTGCATCTGGCCAAAATCCTGATGGGGACTGCCAACATCTTTACTGAATTATTAGTTTTCCCCAGCTATGTACCTGGCTGCCCACCACTATTTCCAAGATAAGCGTGGAGAAAGGAACCGGCAATAGGTGAGGCATGTCGCATTATCTTACTAGCAAGTTCTAGCTTGCTAAAAAAGTAATGCAGCAAGCCTCACCTATTGCCAGTTATTTTCTTAACAGCTGTATTTTACTTGGTAAGGTACCCAAGCTGAACCTTGTAAAAAGAACCAGTCCAAATTATTATACTTGGTGATTAGCTTGTGTCCTGAAGGTTAAATAAAAAAAATCAAAAATAAATTTCAAAATGTGAAGGAACAAAATAGCTGAGGCATGTGGTAGCTGTGCAAAAAAAATATTAAGACTATTAAGTAATAAATGTCAACCTTTTGATGTCCAAAGTCACTGTTATTTCCATTTTTTCTTAGGACTGGCAGAGACTGGAAGCATTCACAGTACAATACTTTTAGTATCACAATAGAGATTTCTAAAAAATTGTTATGAAGTGACCTTTAAAAAGATCACCACAAATTATTTACAGTTTTAGAAAGACTATTTGTACCAGGAACCTAATGTTCCCTGGAATTATTTCAAGGTCCACAATGGATATAGCAAAAACAACAGTAGCAAGCAAGACTCAAAGATTTTATCTATAATCTCAGTTTAATTAGAATAAATGAAACTTGAAAAAGAAACATCAGTGTTTAATTTACCCATACCCCATTTGGTGTACTACTTTTTCCTGCTGACTACTTGCCAAATATGTTACGCTCTTCAGATTTATGAAGTTGTTCTTTTGAAGGTCATTCAGTCTACCAGGAGTAGCAATAACAATATCCACACCTTTGGTAACCATGTTTATCTGTCCTTTTCGGTCCCCACCGCCATATATGCAAATACTAAAAAACAAAATTTTCCAGAAGCTAATTAGTTTAGTTCAATTCAAATCCCTAAAAATAAGTATCAACATGTTACCTACCATTGATAAGATATCTCTTTTATTTTACCCTGCTCTCAAGAGGAAAAGACTTTACAATAGGCAAGGGATGCATCAAATACAATTTAATTACTTCAAATATATTGAACATATTTCTCGCACCATTTTTTTTTTTTTTTTTTTTTTTTTTAGAAATCTTAACCTGGACATGAAATTTAAGCAGTGCAAGTATGAGTTGAGTTGACAACTATGTTAATAAACTTGACTCAGAGGCACAGAGAAGAGAAATGTATGATTTAAGGGGGAGAGGTAGGACATGAAAAGGAAGTTGAGGGAACATCAACCTAACAACACAGAAGTGCAGAATAAGGATACTAGGGCTGACCTCAAATCGACATGACCACCTGATGTAGCAAATTACACCAGAGATTAGTAGCCTACTGCTTCTAGTCCAGGTCCAGCCCATCCAATCCCTGGATCCAGCCCTGGATGGGCATGGGGCCTTGTTGGTGGGGGGCTATCCCTGTGACACTACATGGATGAGTGCCAACTGTGGGCGGGCAGGTCCTAGCATCTGCCTGTCTGCCAGTCACTGTACCTGGGATGGGTCATTCTAGTGCACAGCCAGAACAAGTTGTCTACCCCCAAATTTCCCCATTATCTGTAACAGAAAACTGGAATTCTTTGGATAGCAAACCCCTCATTAGTTTCAACGTGCAAGATAACCTTCTGAGGTAAACAATAAATGCAACACAGTTACTGTTGGGAAGAATGTCCAATACCTTGTTTACAAAAGAATATCATGAAAATGTAATTCCTAGAAGTTTCAACTCTGAGGGGAAAGATAGGGAAGCTTGAATCAATTAAAGCAGCAAGATGAAGTAAAGAAGAGACAATTGGAATATTTAGTTACTCTATCGTAAGGAGCGTGATAGAGTGACAGACTCGAATACATCTTCCCCAAACCTCAAAGAGGAAAACTGAATGCATGCTGACTTGCCTGCTATATTAAGATAATTTATTTTGTCTGTATCTTATGGTTCAACTACTGAAAAACTGGGAAGGATAATGATTACCTCTTAATTCCTTTGTATGTATACTTTGAACATTCTGCCTCTACTTGAAGAGCCAGCTCTCGAGTAGGAATGAGGACCAGCATACCTGGTCCATCACGCTGATGTCTGGGACTGCAAACAAGAATTCAATACAATTCAGAAAGAAACTTTAGATGCCCAGAAAACTAGTCATGTAAGATACAAGACAATTAACGTCTTAAGAGTTTCTTACATAAAACAGAACTAGATTTCTTAAACTAATACGTTTTATATTGTATTTTTTCACATACCATATGCATCTTTAAAAAAACAGCTGCTGAAATGCATGCGGGATGCATTTGTTGAACAAGGGAATGCTGCTAAGATCATACTGACTCAGCAGCACTGTTTACAGCACAAGAGACTGCCCAAGCAGCAGCTTCACGGTATCCCTTTAACAAAGTGAAATGGTAGGGGAAAAGGGGAGGAGAAAAGAAAATAAGTGTGCATATCTGCACAAGTTGAAGAGACATTCTCAAGGTGCTTCTGGGGCAAATCCTGCTGCTGCAGAGGAAGGAACAGTCCAGTAAGTCAGCTGCTAGGGGTTTAACAAAGTAGCTATACGAGTAGATACAGTACAATACTTACCAGTTATGAACTCCCTCAGGCTGAATTTTAATGCTATTTTACAATAAAACAGATAGCCTGGCTATACTATAAATAAATATAAATTAAACAAGTCCTTACATTGGTTGTGAATCCAAATGAACAAATCCAGGCATTAAATAGGCTAATGTCTTCCCAGTCCCTGTCTGTGCTATACCAATGAAATCAATTCCTTGAAGTATGATTGGCCAACCTTGTGACTGAAAAAAAAATGCCTGGCATCAAAATTATGTTTTCTTAAAAGTTATGACAACATTAATCAGAATTTAAACACCACAGTACCTGAATTGGAGTAGGCTTTTGAAAGCCAACTTTCCTGATGTTAACCATAACATCAGGATAATGCTTAAATGCATCTTCAAATTTACATGCAGGATTAGGGATGTAGCGCTTTTCACCTCCTTTCAAGTCATCACAAGTGATATCATTATTTTCTTTTCTGCACAGAACAATTTTTTAAGAAAAAAAAAAATAATGTAGTTTTACAACCAGAAAACTAGAAGACCAAACAGGAACATTTACTATGTGTTCTAGTAACTGAATGAAAGTGTGATCAAGAAGTGAATATGAGATTTTTGTGTGAGGAGAGGTGCAGACAAACTACTAAATAAACCACACTACTGCTGCTTTCTTATTCTACTGTAAATGTGATAGTCACAGGAGAGTAGCAGTAATGGTGAAAATATCCCTAAAAAGGCTTTCACCAGAATAGATCCTTAGAAAATCCATGAAAAGCAATTTTAAAAGTTTACAAACTTAGGACAGAACAAAAGCTTGAGATTTAAGAGCTTGCAATTAAAGGTGTGGACAAACATTCGTGAAAAGAGCTGTACCACTCCAATGTAAAGTGCTTCAGCATTGCACAGATAAAGGTACAGGCCCCTCCCAGCTGAACGGCTTCACAAGATGCTGAAAGGCCATGCTGTAGCAGAAATCTGCAGCTAGGGGCCACAAAGCAGAGATCCCAGCATCTATGCCTCAAACTATGATAGCAAGTCTCAAATGAGGTGCCACAAGTCCCTTCAAGAGGTGTTATAATGTGGGTGCTGCTTCTGCCACCAGGTTGAAGTGTCCTGTGCACCTCCTGTAGAAGCAGATTGGGAAGCAGTTGTGGTTGGAGCTCATGTTCCTCCTGCAGCCCTTTCCAGTCTGATCCCACATACTCCTTCTGGAAGCAAATATGCATCTAGTAGGTGGGACTGTCCTGTGCCTGTTTCTGGGAAGAGCACATAGGGTTGGACTGGGAAGGACTGTTGCAACAGTGTGCTCTGGCCATAGCCCTTTACGCTGGCTGTTCAAAGGGATCAGACTGGGCTGGAACAGCCCTGTGCACCACCTGGCTGAAGCATCTGGGTGCAGGTACAACCATAACAGATAAAACCCACCCTTCTCCCCTCCCCTTCCTCCTCTAACCCCTGGGGCAGAGGGGAGTTTTGTGCATGACAAAACTCAGTTACATTTCTGTTCTTGCCTAATTAAATCAGAAAAGCCTAATACAGCATGTATCACTGCCAAGAATGCATGGCTGCACCCTTTCTAAGAACCAGAGGGAAGCACTGAGGGAAACAGTAGTACAACAATGGTGTTCTTAACTAAGGATGCTGCATAGTTCCAAAGTTGTGGAGAGGTGTCCCAACTCTTAAAAAGCTGAGAATCACTGAAAAATGGAGGTTCCTAGGGATGGCCAAATGGGAGAGAAAGCCCACTTGCTGTCTTTCTACAGCTTCCACAGGATGCTCCTTACCACAGGCTTGGCTAGTCACCCCTCATGAGGATTTGTCAATTATACAAGTACTGCAGTCACCTAGAGGTGCTGGGAATGGAAGCTCACTACCTCCTCACCCTGCAGTCCCCTGCCAATAGCACTATGAGGTAATCTTTCCTCTCCTGCCTGAGAGTCATCCCCTACTGGGAAATGCTCATCTTCTAGCTGCTGGGCACCAACATGGCAACACAGTAGCATGACCAAATCACCTGAAAGGCATTTCTTTGAGATGTGGTAATCTGATGAAGATCAAATACCATATGTCAAAGGATGAAGCCAAGACACTGTAGAGGACAGCTTCCTCTAGAACCACTTGTAAACCCTGTGCTACTTCTGGGCCAGGGAGACTAATAACAACTGGTGAGAGTGCATAATCATAGGAGTTTGGAATGACAAAGTAGCAGCAGTAAGACTTCAGGGTAAGCCAGGACACCTTCAGAGAGACGGGCCAGTGTTGTTCTAGCATCAAGTCACAAGCAAAAGAACACTCCTGGCCACAGAGATTTGCCATCTGAAAGCCTTGATCTATTCTTTCAGCAAGTATTCAGTAAATGGGTGAGTCCATTTCTGGATCAGTCATCTGGGAGGTGTGCTGCCTGATCTAGATGGAGCTAGTATCAAAGGTCCTCTGCATAAATTTGATTATGCAGGGTTTCTGAACTGAACATCTACATCACCATCCTATGTTCCACTCACTATAGCGCAAAACATAATCAACCAAAAAGGCTGCTTCATTATGCTGTATCATAGTGTGGACTACCACAAAAGATTTACCATAGCTGGTCAAGCAAAAATCCATAATGCCAGGGTCTTCAGGAACCTGGTACCCATGACAACGCCAGGAGTTTGATAGTGGCACTAAACTGGAAGGAATGACTGTTCACACCTAATGTACCAACTGCTCCCATGGCTCATGAAACCCTACACCAGAATGGAGCAATTCTGGGCAATACCAGAATGGAACTGCTCAGCTACCAACTGAGAAGCTGCCAGATGACCATGAAATGCACCTTTGGGTGCCTCAAAGCATGGAGGGCACAAGGGGACTATCCAGATGCCAAAGAGTGCATCTGTTCTGGATGTTTATTTGCAAGGCCAAAGAATACCTTTCTAGAGGCCTGGGGGCTTACAGACTAATACTGAGCATCAAAAGCTAAGTTCCTGGAAAGTAAGTCTCTGATGTTGTGGCAAACTTTTATTGATACGAGGCTACGAAGTGAAACAAGAGCACTCTGTTAAAGACCGAACAAGTCATGGGACATGTTAAATGATTACTTGTGAACAAAATGAAGCTTTTATTATACAGTCAAAACATGTCTGCTCTTAACAGAAACCAAAAGAAAATGTTTTTTGAACTGTTACCCAGCACTACCAAGGCTTGCTCACTGCCTGTCCAAGGTTAAAGCAGTATGAGAGCATCTTGTCATGTTAGCTTGCTGTCCACTTGACACCTAGACTACCTCACCACTCCCAACTCTGAGAGGCAGCCCTAGCTCCCCATACTTCAGAAGACATATACTCCCAAGTGGGCACATGAGGTAACCTGTGCCTTTTATCCAGCCCTTCAATAGGCCACTTGCAGGGTGCCAAATTACTAGGGCAATAGGTGTGAAGAGAGGAGCGGGGAAGAAGATGTCCATGAATTCTATCACTATATTGGAATGTGGCAACTCACCAGCCATCTTGGCACTTCTTCCTGGCTGTCTGTTGACTATGACTGGGGGGAGAAGGGAGGGAGGAGAGGAAGATGGAGTCATCAGAAAAGGGAGGCGCAGCTGGGAAGTCAAGAGGATGGTCTGTCAGGATAGCCCCAGATGCTTCATGTCAGTAGGATCTGAACTGCCATGCTCCAGTGGCTGGTACATCTCCTGCTCATTAGTTCTGAACGGGAGAAGGAACTCCCAAAACTTATCCTGACCCTTGTAGATCTTCTCAGCTGTGGACAGGACAAAAAAATAGAGGCTCCTCATGCTCAGTCTTGTTGGAGTTATCAGATGGCCCTGGACTGACCGCCAGAGTAAACAATGGAGTAGAGCTCTAAGGCAAAATCATCACTGGACAATATCCAGAACAACTTGTCTTACTAGTGGCACATCACCCTCCAGGCAACCAAGACACCATTAGCTTCATAGGCTCTCTTATACAGCTCCTTAAGTAACTTGACCTTGGTGAAGCACTAATGCTCGTTGCCGAGCGGCTATTCAGAAGTTATCCATTCATACATGGCCTGGTTCTGGTGGCTCTTCTGCAGCAAACACTGGGTATTCTGTTCAGATGGCAAGGAGACCAATGACCTATATCTGCTTTCAGTTTGTGGACCATGCAGAAATGACCAAGGATGCTGGTTTACACATTGTGGATGCAAGCCAGTGGTGACACACTAAGGATCCTCAAGACTGTTTTGCACCCAAGAAGCTGAGAGAGACTTCAGACAGGAGAAGGAACTAGCAAATGCCTGGCATGCTGTCAAGCCTGTCTAAATAGACAATGTTACATGCTAAATAGCGTTCTGTGACCTTGAAGCAGTGGAGGTCTGAGTGCAGCTCCTCAAGAGTAGCGGGAAGGGGAAAGGAAATCAAGCGCTGTTGGCAGACAAATCCTCTCCATTAAACTCTGCTCAAGCATGTAAATATAACTAGAAACACTTCAAAAGTTGTTCTCTTTTCCTGGGGTAATTTTGAGGAAGAGTAGACCAAGTTAAATCATTTTATCATCTGGTAGTATCTATCCCCTTACTGTATGGAGTGCTTGGTGCATTACAAAGATTACATCTGTCCATACTCTGGGTTTGAGGTGTCAAATATAGAGAATGGAGAGCCACCACATCCAGTTCTCAGGGCTGCTAGTGGGTTAAGGAATTTAGAGGCAGGGCTGGCCACAGAACCAACGGTCCCAATGGAAACGGGTGCTGGAGGCAGGAGGTGAGTGACAGCTGAGCTGCCACTGCTCTGCTTGCCCCTTGGCTGACTGCTGTGCTGTCACTGCTGCCTCTACAGTAGCTTCTGGCCACCCCTGGCTGCTGCTTGTCCTGTCACTCCTGCCACAGTCTCCATCGCTTACCCTATAAATCTGACCCAAAAGAAGACCCACAGTTCAGATCCAGCCTGGGGTACAAAGTAAATCCAACACCCCTGTCTAAGTTAAAAAGGAGAAAAGTCTAACAAGAACTAAATATATTTAGTTAGTGGATGAGAAAGACAGGCTGGGGAGGTGGAGCGGGGGGAGAAGAGGAATGAACGTAGTTGGTCCTCACGCACCCTGCTCAGTCAGTCTCTCACCCACTGACTCCTCAATTTACATCTTCACTGACCGCCTGTCTTGCATGCATATCATCCCAGGCTCTGGCTTCTTTACTATTCATTCCATCCAAGAGAAGCACACACAGACTGCAGATGCTTCCTCAGCCTGACACAGGGTATTTAAACCCAAAAGCTTGCTAAGAAGAATTTTTCCAACTGTTTGAGTTGGTCTAATAAAAGATACCAGATTTACCCAAAGAAACTTGTCTACCTATGACCTTAGACCAACATGGCTACAACCTACACCCTTAAGAATCAGAAACATTTTTAGTCATATATAGTCTTTGGCTTATATTCCTTTTCACAATTCTATTAACTGAATTTCTGTTACTTACAGACATGTCTATGTACCTCAACTGAAATGCTTGGTATTCTCTAAATGCCTGAGAGATGCCAAGGAAGGCTTTAATGATGAAAAGGAAGTTCAGAACACAATCACAGAAATCTTTAAAGAGTAGAGCTGAAAGGGAATTCAGGAGGCCATTTAGTTCTAGTCCAAACCCCTGCTCAAGGTGGAATCATCCCTGTCAAAACTATTTAATCCAAGTATTTATCTTAAAAACATCCAAAGATAATCTAAGTTACCTTTGCCAGTATTTAGTTGCCCTCATAGTTGGAAAGTCCTCACTTGCCTAAATTTCCTTTGTTGCTACTTGAGCCCATTATTTCTTAAGTCCCCTTGTGCAGACAGATCACTATACATATGGCAATCGTATATTTGAAGACCATTATTAAATCATCTTTATTTTTCTCTTCTCTTGACTAAGTCTCAGTTCCTCATAATATCTTATTTGAAACCTCTAATAATTTCTATTGTTGTCTTCTGGAGTCCTTCTAGAATCACAGTATACGAAACCAGATACAGTACTTGAGGTGAAGCCTTACCAGCGTGAAAAAGATTATAATTTCTTGCGACTTGCATGACAGTCCTGATACAAGTGCATTTGTACATGTAATAGCTATGCTTATATAATGCATACTCCTGAAGACTGCCTCAACATTATGAAGAATGTATTATTCTTTTAAAAACTACCTATTTTTCCAAAGAAACATATTTAAGAAAAATAACATATTCAAAAACAGTTATTTAAAAACGGAATACAGCCATGTGGGGAATGCGCATGGCAAGTAGCTCTACTCCAGTCTTTCCTGTCAGATTGCAAAAGCTGGTGAAGTAGAGATGGATATTTGAAAACTGATTTACCACCCTTGTTTAGCTGTAGTATTTCCTGCCTTGTGTAATGACTTCGGTGGGTAAAATGTTTGGGGAAAAAAGAGTGATTATAATGAGAGTAAATATAGTACAACCCTATATGGTACTAGCTTTTTCTGCAACAATAGAAACATTGTTGACTTGAATTCAGCTTGCTGCCCACTATAATCCCATAGACTTTCATGCAATAATGCAGCCTAGGTAGCCAATCCCCAAATTATATTTATGCGTTTATGATAAATGTGGTACTTTACACTTATCCTTACTGAATTTTATCTAACTTATTTCACGCACACTCTCCAATCTATCTTGTTTATTTTAAATCCTAATCTCCTACGAGTGCACCTAGCTTAGCGCCCTCTGAAATTTGAGTGTATGCTGAATTCAATCTTCCAAGTCATTAAGGAAAATGCTGAAAAGCATCATACCCAAGACATAGCCTTAAGAACCCCATTTACTATATCCTCTCACAATTAGACAATAAGCTACTGATGACTACTCTTCAAGCAGAACAATACAACTAGCTCTGCATTGGTGAGGAGGAGGGGGTGCATGCAGGTGCACGTTTTACACCAGCCACAAAACTGGAAGTGCACTTCTGGTTTTGCCACGGTCTTGGTGAGGGGCTGCTGGAGGAGCCCCCCCCTCACCCTCCCAGTTGGCACTCTGGTGCCCCCGCAGACTCGGGAGGCACCAGTCACCCATGGGTGAATGTCATGGGAGACAGCAGCAAAAGACTCACCAAAGTAGAGATGCATCACATCTGCTGTTCTCACATACCATATAAGAAGTCTGGTGGATAAAGCATGATTTGCTCTTGACAAATCCACACTGCCTGTCCTTTATCAACTGTTATTTTCTGGGATAGTGATTCCCAATGAAGGGTACCCCGAGATCCCTTTACAGGTCTATGGGGTGAACACACATACTGATGATTCATATGATAAACCCAGAGATTTCAAATAGGAATCCATTCAAACAGGAAAACATTTTGATCTGTTGAGGTCTTTGAGTTCATATCAACAGAAGAATTGCTCTATTATTTTTCCATAATCAAAAAATAAGTGAACACTAACTGGCATTTTCTGAAGGTATACCTCGAATCTAAAAGGGTTGAGAACTACAGTCCCAAGATCTTAACAACAAATTTCTTGATAGCATACTCCAGTGTTTTTACAAGTATTCTAATATTACAGAAGTCTAAGTCTGTCAGTCTATCCATAATGCTTTATTCTTGCTCTGATTGGCTGTCTAAGACGGGGACAGACAGTGGAGTGCCGCCTTGACAGTGGGAACTGAGGGGCTGGAGGAGAAGGGGGCAAGGCCCCCCTCCCTTGCTCCTTGGAAGCAGAGGGGGACAACAGGGACTGGAGTGCTGCCATAATGGAGATGATGGAGCGGGTGGGAGGAGGGAGGCCAGCAGTGCTGACCTCCCCACTCCACTCCCCTGGCTTGCTCCTTGGAGCCAGGTGCCAGAGCCCCCTCTCCCTCCACAACAACAGCCAGCAGGGAGGGGAAGCGGCAGGGAACAGAGGAGGGAGGGGAACAGAAAGGTGATGGGGGTGTTACTGGTAGCTACATCCTGCTGTAGCTGCAACTGCCGCTTTGGTTGCAGGCTCCAGCCCTGGCCTGAAGTGGCAGGGAGGAGGTGAGAAGCGGCCTTGACCTTGGCCCAAAGCAGTGGGGGAAAGCGGGGGGGGGGGGAACAGCACAGGCTCCAGCCCCAGCCTGAGGTTGTGTGAGGTGGGGAAGGGGGGGAAAACGGCCCATGCCCCTGCCAACGTGGCAGGGAAGAGGTGGGGAACGGCCCCAGTCCCAGCCCTGGGCTGAAGCAGGTGGGTGAGGGGGGTGTAAACTGGCCCAGCCCAAAGCAGTGACGGGTAGGGCCAATATGGGACGCAGGCCTCTGTCCCTTCCTGGCCACCCCCACCCCTTGATCATGCTGGATGGGCAACTTGCTAAATGAAGTTAGATTGACCAATCTGTAAGTTCCAGGGTCTTTTTTTTTTATTATTCTTTTTTTAAGATGAATATTAAAGATACCTTTTCTGGGACCTCACCTAACCTCTGTAACGTGGCCCTGAAAGAAACTTCAGCCACTTTCATGAGTAATTTAAGATGAATCTTATCCAGCCTCCTAATTTTAATATATCCACCTTGCTTAAGTAATCACTGACCTCTTCTTTTTCTATCCTAGACCGATTTATTCCCCTCATCCTTGTTGCCAACTGTACTCATCATGACTGTTGACTGTCTCCGTGAACACTGAAGTGAATGCACGCATTAAGCACCTCAACTTTCTCATTACCACCCAATATTAACTTCATTTTCCAATCCAGTAAAGGACCTACTCTTTCCTCAGTTTTTCACTTACGTTGAACATATTTTCAGAATGCTTTTTTGCTGTCTTTTATGTTCCTTACTAACTGTATCATGGATTTGTCCATTAGTCTTGCTAATTCTCTTAACCTACATGCCCATAATGTATTCCTATACTCATGTTTAGTAATGTGGCCTAGTTTTCTCTTTTTGTGAAGTTATTGTTTTAAATTTCAAGTCTTAGATGAATCCACTGCTTCTTAGGTAAGCAAATCTTCTGCTGAATTTACAATCCTTTCTTCACACCAAGACAGCATACTAAAATACTCCAATTTAGTCTCACCACATGCAAAAGACACAAGTAGTGTCTTTAAAAAGAACCTGTAAAATAATGTATTCTGAAATTCGAGAGAGGAAAAGATAATTGATTTACTTTTTATAGAAATAATAGCCAGTATCTGCTGGGGTTTCCCTCACAAAATAGTAATGTCTATCAACTAATACTCAACCTGAAATAAAGATCTGCAGAACTGTTGCCAGAAACAACATTTTTAATTTTAAAATATTTAGAAACTATCACACTAAGGCCTATCTACATGAAAATTCCAATACATGAGCTACTTTCACATAAAAAGAAATCTTACCGCCAATTCTCTACTTCTTCTCGTGACATGGAAGCAACCGTTGGTGATTCTTTGTAAAAGTTTTTCTCAACTGGAGGTAAATCTTAAAAACAATTAGGAAAAAGACAGGCTGCTATAAAAAAGAAGTTTTTGAAGATTACACTATGTGCATCTTCTAAAACAGGAATGGCCAACCCACAGCACAAGTGTGGCACCTGTGATCAGGGAAGGGATAGGCAGCACAGAAGCCAACAGGCAGGAAGCCAAAAGCAAAGGAGGGGGAATTGGGAGGACAAAGTACAGTAGCAAATTGGGCAGAGGAAGGATATCAGAGTGGCATGCAAGGAGAGTATAGAGCTAATGTGTAGCACATTTGCTGAAAAGGTGGTTCCCACTGTTTTATAGCATACTAGTTTAAACAGAAATTCTTGCAGATAAATGCCTAAAAATATTATAATCAAAATTTAAGGTTAAAGAGATCAAAATGATTCAATATGTGAATCCTCATGTACCTTACACTACAAAACAAATTAGAAGTAGAAGCCTTGCTGGGAATATAGAAACAGAATAAAATTAAGGGAAAAAAATCAGATCCTGTATAAAAAAAAAAAATACCTCTCAATTATGAGTCTTTAAAAATATTCTAACAGAGCTCACATAACACTTTACAATAAACAAGCTGCTTTAGCTGAATACATAAAAAGCACAAGTGACCACTCAGAACAGTGGTTCCCAACCTTCTTGGAGTCAGAGCACCCCAACTTTATTAAATATAGTAGCAGCCCCAGTTGAGAATGATTAAAGGTGTTGTCTTAGCTTACCTCAGTGGTTTTCAACTGCCAGTGACCTGCTACTGCCAGCTGGTAGAAGAACCCCACACATCTGCTGTACAGCCAGACCAGGAAGGGCTGTGGCATATGAGTGCTCTCCTGCCTCATTAGAGTTCTCTGATGACTTTAAAGAAGGTGGGAGAGCCAACTCGTGCTGTAGCCCTTCCTAGTCTGACCCTGACGCCTCTGGCCCCTGACACATTACACTTAATACTTGATTAACTTGTTACTCACATCTTAGTGACCCGGCCACATGTTCATTCAATTAATGGTATGGTGAAACCAGGCATACGCATCAAAGTTATACAAAATACATGCTTTAACTTTGTCACTGGTTCTGATCACACTTTTTTAACTGAACGTGTGGTATGGCCAGTGCTCCCAGACTCTAAAGGCTGGGAGGACTGGTCAGCTGATCAGAGGTCCTAGCTGGGGGAACAGTGGGCTCTCCTAGCTGGGAGATTTGATCAGCTGACAGAGCTCTCAGGTGCAGGACCACAGGGTGCCCCCTCCAGACCTTGGAGCTATGTAACAGACAGGGCTTCTAGCTACAGAAGCACATGGTACACACCAGTGGCTTGGAGCCCCAGCCAGATTTGGAGCTCCCAGGAGCAGGGGTGCATCACATGCCTCCAAGGCTGGGCATCTCAGCAACTATCATAGCTCCTCCAGCTAAGAGATCCATCAACTGATGGGGCTCCCAGCAACATGAATGAAGACTGTAGATGCAGAGGGAATCTGGGATCATGATTCTGGGCTCAACCTGTATTTGCAACATGGTTCTGTTGCTCAATTGTATGCTCAGTTCCACAATCACACTTCAATCTACATGTTGCATGACAGGAGGTGCGACTGTTGGGATTGCACATCAAATCCCATTGCATCTTCTTTTTAACACCTATCGGGGGCTGAGAAACAAATACATGGGGCAGGTGGAACTGTACTGTCTGCCTTTCTTTGAGGAACGTTGGGGAGGGGAGAGATGGATATGGAAGGTGAAGGCCAGTAGGGGCTGCAGCATTAGTCAACTCTCCTTCCTGTTCCAGAGTTATCAGAGAACCAGTAAGGCAAGAGAACAGATGCATTCCACAACTCTTCCTGATGTACATGGACGTCTTACCTGGCCACCACCTTGGCTGCAGCACCCATGCCCTGGCACCCCTATGAGGGCTGAGAACCACTCATAGACAGGGCATGTCTATACCATCGTGGTGGCATACCATGCCACTGCCTAGCTATTCCCACACAAACACAGAAAAATAACAACAAAGATACTCATGACTTGATTGGTTAACCATTAATAAAGACATAAGGCAGGTCTACAACCCAGCTTTTTTGTGTATTCCCAAAGCACAAGATATACTAGTAGTGGCCAACCTTTTTGGCAGATGTGCTGCAAATTAAGCAGTGTCCCCTCTCCACACAGTAGAATAGAGGCAGGATGCTCCTGTGAGAGGTGTCACTCCTTCCCTGGCCCTGCAATCACTGCAGTTTTATGAGTGAAAATCCAAAACCCAGAATTCAGTAGTATCTGCAGGATTAGGGAATGGTTAACCTGGCTCTTGGAGTGACACCTTGTCTCACAGCAATATCCTGTTCCCGCTGCTCTATGTAGCTAGAGGCTTGAGCCCCTCTGCCTGCATTCTGGTACTTCCCTTGACAGACCATCCAGGGCTTGTACACCACACACAAAAGTTGCCTATAGCATATATACAAAGAACTAATCACCTCCAAGACGTATGCTTATCCAAGTGCTTCTCAAGCTGCCTCTTACCCATTTTCTCAGCTAGGAGAGGACCAACATAGGGAAAACAGGATCGTGAAAGCAACTCTCTATCCTCGGGGCAGGAAACAGAAGCCAGAAAAAGGAGAGGGAGCCCAGGGGCCCTAGCAACAGCAGAAAGAGTAGCTGGAAAAATAGCTGAGTGGAAGCCCATAGGTTGCAAGTTAACTCCAGGCAGGCTGTCCACAGCCCATGGGCCACAAGTCAGACAACCCTGATGTAGCGCATGTGCACACTCTTATCTCTAACAGAACTTCAAGATGACTTATTTCAAGTTTCATCATATTCCTGGGACCTCTGGCAACTAGTTATTCTTCAGTAATCCTGGAAGGTGCAAATTAGCCAGAATTTGTAGTTCCTGATTTGAGGAGGACTTTTTATTCTTTCCTTGGCTGGCCTGGAGTGCCTCCTCATCACTTTCTTGTTTCCTTTCCTTCACAGACTCAGTAACAGGGCTACCCCTTTTTTACTCACCCCTAAAGTTTCTAAATCTTTAACTAAATGTAGCATAAGATTATATTTACAATACAGCAATACACATGGCACGTAATTCACTTGTAACAATATACCTAAGTCTATATCCTTGAGGTATATGCTTTCTATGCAATTTTGATTATTTATTAATACTTTGCTAGAAATTAAAAACTTTCATCTAAGACTTTCTAGAAAGCTGTATTGTTATGCCTTCCTCACTTAACCTAATCAATTTATGTAATTATTTAAACTCTCTCCTGAACAGTTGCCAAGTTTTCACCAGTCTAATAGTATAAATGGGCCTTCTTCCAACCTCACTTAGGCCCTTAAAGATGGCCACTACCACCAAGACCATGTAGACAGATCTTTACCAGTATATTTCCAAGTTTGGAACATGCCTGTGAGTGGCAGTGGTGTCCAACAAAATTCAGACAGTGAAGAACATGCAGCTCTGTCAATGCATCATAAGCTAAAACGATTTCCACCTGTAACAGATTTGTTAAGTACAAGATATCCAAGACCAGATTTTCAAGCCCAGGATTGCATACTCTTCCAAAACTTGCAATACTAACCTGCCCACTTCATGGCTTCATATCTAGCTTTATTTTCTCGTAGAGACGTCCAGTCAATCACCAATTTCTGTGGGACATTTCTACACTTTACAAAATCACAACTACTGTCCTGGGAATCATTACAGGTGAAATCCTGATGTTTGAAGAATGCTGTTGGAGAGGGGGGAAAAAATGGAAAAATAAGGATTTGGGATAAGTCCTTTCTTGAGAAATAGATGATAAATCTACAAACAGTTTTATTTCAAGCCAGAAAGGTCTGCAGATGCAGTTTTAGGAAAGGCAAAAAAAAGGAAGAGGTTGGGAGCGTGGGGCACTTAACTAACCAAAGATTGTTGAAGAGAAACACTGATAGGATTTCCAGCAAGTCCCAAGCAGACCAATCAGGTAGAATGAAAGCTTACTTGGGTTTTGAGGAACTGTGTGTAAAGTGGAATAAAATAGGAACTGAATTCTCAAGAGTGGCAAACAGAAATACTGCTTCTTTAAACCCCTGAAAAAGTTTCTGCAACAGTTAACAAAAGCATGACTAAATTTCCCCAAAGATATCAGACATGTATAATGCCTTTATTTAAATTGATTTATTAACATTAAAACTTTTCTGGGAAAGATATTAACTATGTGCAACATGGATACTCGAGTCCTAAAATTTAGGACTCTCAACCTCAACCTTATACTCAGTTGGTTTACTATGCTCCTAAACAGCAGCTTGCAATTACCTGCAACATATCCTGGAAGTTTAAAGAACCCAATACTAAGTATTTCTAGCTGCTAGTTTACTACTGTCTCCAGGCATCACAGTTACCTTTACCAAAGTACATAACTCTTAAATATTCTATTTCTACCCTCTCAAAAATATGGAACCCAACTCTCAGCTCCAACTTCTGCCTTCCCCTTCAGTTCTTCAGACCAGACCTGAAGATGCACATAGCCTTTGCCAGCTTACAAACAGACAAAACAGCAATAAACAGAGAACCAAATTTTCAATACAAAACAGCTGTTACTCAGATATGTACAACATAAGTATAAAAATAATGCACATCATATTTTTCACTTTATTACACTGTAACATGAAACCTTACTTGATCTTTTACTCCACAGCTGTTTGACTGGCACTACATGCAACCCCCAGTGGGTTAAGCTGTGGCCACCACGTTCTGCTGCCAGGGTCCTTGGGCCTCCTCTATCTTTTGCTGCCTGCCCCCACGCTTGGGAGCAAGCCCACCTGCAGTCAGCAGCCTGGAGACTCAGGGCACTGATGCATTAGTGGGGGAGGAGTAGAAGTCTACATGGCACAGTGCGTGCCTGGGGACTGCAGGCCTACTTTACTCTTTTCATGGCAAAAACCCATGCAATTTACCTATGCCAGTGTTCATCAGAGCCTCTTGAAGTTGACCCTGGGCTGGCTGAGCATGTCATGTGTGTATGCCCACCCCCCTAGCCCAGCAGATCAGTCCGTGGGGGAGGGAAAAGGTGGAGGCCCAGGGGGCACATGCAGCAGGGCTCAGGGCACAAAGCCCAGACTGCAGCTATAGCCACCTCCACTGTGCACAGATCAGGGGGCATATGCCCCCTCCAAACACAGGTCAGCACTGGTGGCTGCAGGTAGGGAGTGGGAGCAGGCCCTGCACAGCCAGGGTGGGATGGGGTAGGGAGCCACAAGTGGCTTGTCTGGGGGATGCAGGAAGGGGGGCACGCAGCATGGGAGGGTGGGGAAGGATCTGCACACAAGGCAGGGCAAGCTGGGGCCAGGGATGCTCTGGGCTCTTCTCAGCCAGGCTGTGCTCAAGCCTGGTGCTGCCTTCCTACTCTCTCCCCAGAGACACGGGAGTCAGCGGCTGGCAGGTGAAGGGAGAGGACAGCTGCAGATGCAGTCTACAAGGCTGTGCCGGTTCCTACTGGGCCAGGCCTGCACTGTACTCAGCTTGGACAGTGGTGACACTGGAAGTGGGGATGCCCTGCTCCCAGAGCCTCCACTGCAGCTGCTTGGTTTGAGTGCAGCCCAGCCAGGAAGAGCCCGGAGCTTCCCCAGCTCCAGCCCTGCCCCATGTGCAGATCCAGGAGCATGTGCCTCCCCCCATGCCATGCCCCACCCCCCGCCGCCGAAGAGCCACTCCTGGTTCTGTCACCTACCCTACCCTCACTGCTGCTGAAAGTGGAGTGGGGGAGGCCCCAGCAATGAGGGAGGGAGTAGGGTAGGGCTGGGGCTTCAATCTACCATGCCTGCTCCCCCCATGGCCCTTTCCCCTTCCCCCTCCCACACTTACCCACTAGGCTTGAGTGGGGCAGTAATCTTCAGTTTCTCTTAAATTCCAAAAGTGACCTCCAAGCTAAAAAGGCTGGAGACCACTGACCTATGCTGTGTTGCCTAATACAAAAGCATAAATAAGTAGAGCTGGAAGGGACTTCTGAAGGTCATCTAGTCCAATATGCGATTATTTCTAACAAGGGTGGACAAACCTACTCTTAATCTCTTCCAGAGATGGAAGATTCCACCTCTATAGGTAGCATGTCACAATGCTCAAACTCATTAAAAGCCAAAGTTCTTCCTGATGTTTCTCTTAAATTTCCTTTGCTGTAATCTAAGACAAATACTTGTCTTGTTCTTGCTGGCCAAAGAACAGTTTATCATCCTTTTCATACACACCCTTCAGATATTTGAAGCTTACTTTCTCTTCTCAAGATTAATTAACACCAGTTCTTTCAGTCTTTCCTTGTATGTCATGCTTCCCAGACCTTCAATCATTTTTGTTGCTCTTTGTTGGACACTTATTTGTCCACATCTTTAAGTGCAGTGACCATATACATGTTAAGAATTGTTATGCAATGAAGTAAAGACTGTGACATGGTATATTTCTATATTTGTTGAAGGTGAATGGGACCAGTATACATACTATTTATAGAATTAAAGAAGATACCCTAACTTTATTCAGGCTTTAATGATTCCAGATAATGCCAATGTAAGTTTGCTTGAAGAAAAAGTTCTTGTATTGCAGTACAGCCCATAACCCCCACCTTGGCACACATTACAATTCCAATGTTATTAAAAAGCACTTGATTCAGGAAAGACCCTGGGTGCAGCATACATTTCTTACCTTTTTCAGTTCTTTCTGCTGGGTAGGTTTGGCTGCATCTTTTAACAAGATCATCAATCAACATTTTTGCTTTGTTCTGTGTAACATCATTGCCAAAAATCTTTACTTCAGCCTCATGTTCTCCCCTTATAATCTAGATTTAGAAAGCTGGACATTATTAGGTAGCACTCCACTCATAAATTATAACATATGCATGTAATTCCATTCATTGTTTTTTCTTTAAGTTTGCTATTAAGCAAAATGTATAACAAACGATGGGGTTTCAAATTTTATATTTTGAACATTCTAATTATCACTTAAAAGAAAAGGAAACAGCACATTATCAAACTGTATTTTACAGATGAAATAAATGTGTGCGCTCATTTTCTTGCTCGTAATTGTTCTCCACTCCCCCCCAGAAAAGACTAGGTGTAACAGTGATAACATAAGTAACCTCATGATGAAAAATTGGTCAAGAAATGTCTCTCCGTTAACCCTACAGCTATTACTCTGGATAATGTTTCTGGGCTTTAGTGGTTGCCACGTGGGGCAAGGAAGGAATTTTTTCCCCTCCTGCAGCTGTGTGTGTCGGTGTTGTTGGTTTTTTTAAGCCATCCTTAGAGGCACTGGATGTTGGCTATAGCCAAGGTTGGAGATTGGGAATGAGCTATACTAATGCTTCTGCTAGGAGTTAAGTCACAAGGTTCCAAGCTAGAGGGTCTTGCCCCTCCACCCAGGGTCAGACTGATTGCCTTATTTGGGGTCAGGAAGAAATTTTACCCCATGGTTAGATTAGCATGGACTGCAAGGGTCGGGGGGGGGGGGGAGTTGCCTTCCTCTGGCTCTTTTGGAATCTCTTGAAGAATATTTTGGCAACCTTTGCTGCAGAACAAGATGTTGGCTATCATGGTCCCTCTGCTTTACCCAGGGCCGGTTAAGGCAGGGATGGACAATTATTTCGGGTGGAGGGCCGCTTACTGAGTTTTGGTAGGCCATCGAGGGTCATGTGAGAGGCAGCCAGGGGCAGACAAATATTAATTTTCTAAATTTTGTAGGGGTCCCACAGGCCGGATGGAATGGCCTGGTGGGCCACATGTGGCCCACAGGCTGCATTTTGCCCACCCCTGGATTAAGGTGTTATATCAGGGTTGACTGTGTAGTTTTGGATTTGTACAAGATGGTTTGGCAAGGGATAATCCTGCCTCAGGCAGGGGGTTAGACTAGATGACCTCAAGAGATACCTTCCAGCCCTACTTCTCTGCTATGATTCTCTAAGAAGAATCAGCGTGTTCTGGACAGAGCCACAACAAAAACACTTGCCCAAGCATGGTGTGCCTTACCTGGATTCTTGACCCTGATAAATCCTCCAGTTCCCTTATTTTAGCTCCCCCTCGACCTGTTATAAAACACATTGCAAAGATTACAGCAATCCTGCCCTCAACCCATCAGGCCCTGCATCTCAAAAGTATCAGTCACTGCCATTAGAAAACTTTTATTACTGTCACCAAAATGAACATCTAAGGGCTTTAATTACATCTCATACTGCGAGCTGCCAAATGTTGATTGGCATTGCTAGCTCCAGTTTAGAGCAGTCACATGTTCAGGCCAGCGGAGGCCTGAAGAACTGAAAGGTAAACATCCCCCTGCCCCATTCCAGGCTTTGCCGCCATGGTCCAGCCCAGCCCACTGCTCCCCCTTTCCCTTTACTTGTGGCTGCTTTTTCTGAAGGAACAGGCAGGGAAGGTTTTATCTGCCAGCCTGCTTGCTGCTCTTCTGCACCTGAGCCCAGCCTAGGGCAGCCAGTTAACTCTGCTCCTCTGGGGCAGACAGCATGGACAGTGGAAAATAAAGAGAGGTGAGGGGGAGCAGAAAGCCAGATCCAGGCCAGCCGGGGATGGGGGAAATGTTCACATTGACACATAGCCCAGAGCAGTTATACCTTAGTGCCACACAAGCTAGGCAGCACACACTAGATAATCCTGCCCCAAGGTAGCATAACTGTGAGCCACCTAACCAGTGCTTCAAACTAGTTTCAGGTGTTAAAAGAGGGACAATCCAGGGGCTCAAAGCTCCAGGAGTGCCCAAATTACCCTGTAACAAGGCCCTTATGTTTCCCCAAGAAGGGGAAGGACAGTTCCCAGCCCACTAGCAACTTTAAGGGAGCAGGTATGTGGAAACTCCAGAGAAGGGGCAGGAGGCAGAGAACACCCCAGGGCAAACACACGAGGGTGCAAGGCAGACACGCTGGGGAAAGCCCCCCCCGCAGGAGGCTCCTGGCCCGCCAGTCCCCTTGCAGCGCTGGACAGCCCCCACCTCCGCCGGCCTGTGCAAGCGCGTGGGGCGGGGGAGGGTCACGGCGCCCCGCACCTATGAGCGCCCCGATGACGGTGCTGTCCAGGCGGAATCGCAGCGGCTCCACCCCCTGCTCGCCCCGCTTCCCGCGGCGCTGCCAGGTCCGGGGCCCCCGGACGTCGACGGAGCCGGCTTCGGGCACGGGCGGACGCCAAGCTTCCCGCCGCCAGCCGCCCCGCGCCTCCGCCCGCTCATGCTCCGGGCTCCGCGCTCGCTCCTCACCGCCCGCACACAGGGCCGACGGAGGCCGCCACTCGGGCAGGGCAGCGAGCCGGCTACCCCCGCCGTCGCCATCGCTGTCTGCCTCCCAGTCCGACATAGTAGTACCACTACCTTCGCGCGTGCGCCACGCGGAGCGCTTTCGCCGACTTGAGGTGGGAAGCGCTCTGATTGGCCCGAATGCTGCAGCTCCTGCGACGCGATTGGCTGTTTCGCGCCAAAGGCTCTGAGGCGGGAACGGGTAAAATGGCGGCGCTTGCTTCGCTGTTCTCTGGTGAGGGTTGATGGCTACGCAACGTCTTCCCCGCTGCGGGACGGAGCAGAGGCCTCCGACAGTTCCACTGGGTGCTCCCACAGTGCGGATCCCCTTGATAAGTGCCCACGTTCCGGACAAACAGGTTAAAGTCCCGAATAGTTCTGGCCTCATGAGGACATGAATGAACACACAGGGAATCTTAGGCATCCTTGTCTGGTTTGAAATATGCAACGATCCGTACTCGTATTCAAATCTGAAATTGGAAGCTCAAAATTATCACATGCTGAAAAAAGTGACCGTACACTGAAAATTATGCAAATTAACCTTATTTACTTTCTCTTGCTTGCTGTATCCACCAGTCACTGAGAGCTGGGTCAAAGCTGAAACGTTTCTTGATTTGGAGGTGAGCACTCATGAGGAAGTGCTGACAGCAAACCCAGAAGTTGGTTAAGACTCCCTGAGAATGACTTGAGATTTGCTCATGCTTCATTAATTAGCTGGCTCAAAAGATGATTGTATATTTTCACTGTTACAGATCTTGCATCAGACAACAGTTGAAATTATTGTACAATTATTGTACAAATACAATAATTATCAGGCACCTGGCAACACTGATCATACATATCATTGTGCCCCTTCCCTCTGGGGTCATGGAATCACCATGCATGAACCCACCAGAACACAAGAGCTGCTATGCACTGGGTCAGGCTCTGGGTCCTTCTTTTGGAAGCTGAAAGAAGCCTCAATGACAGACTCCAGTGCTTGTAGGATAGGTATACCTGACTCTGGGGGGTGGGGGTGGACCAGCCCCAAGGTTTATGATAACAGTGTTTCAATCCGACTAAGAAACTAGAATTTTAAGGATCCTGAGTTGGACGTTTGTAGTCAACAGGAGATCTGAGTTCAAGTCCCAGCTTTGGTTACTTGGGGTGAGTGAGCTAATGAGGAGAAATTCCTCTTGCAGTAGACAGGAGACATTGTGTTTTTCCTCCCCCTCCAAATGACCCAGGCCCTATATTTCTTTGTCCTTTGACATTTTGTGCCTTTTTATATTTTCCCAACCAATATTGTTTGCTTCCAAAAGGGGGTTGCCGGCTGGTCCTTCTGGCTGGACAGGTCTGGTGGAGTTGGAGATCAAGAGGGCACCACTGAGGGTCACTTTTCACTGCCATTTATCTGTCCTTGGCAGACTTTGGTGACTGTAATTTTCAGGTTTGCCCAATCCAGAGGTCGTTGACCCTCCTGGGACTTCCCCTCCTACCCCTCAGTGGCTACTGGGCAGCATCTGTCATCCCCAGGGGTCATCAGCATGTACATGCAGGTTTGGGAGTCCATTGATGAATTTTGAATAGGGCTCTGGAAGCAGTTGATCTAGAGATACTCAGCCTAAAAGTTGGTCCCCGGCATTGATTAACTCTGATCAAGGGCTAGAAGCACTAGCCTGTGACAGAGATTTCCCGGTTGTTACATTGTCTTCTATTGAGTTCTTCCCTTGGTTGATCTGCAGCTTCCCAGGTGTTAATTGCTGTGTGCTACCTTGTTACACATTCAATCACTGATTCACTCCAGGGGCCAGCCTAATACAGAGGACAATTTGATTCCTGCCCTTGTTAACATTGTTACAATGTATAACTTACTAAAACACATTTAGTTGAAAGGTGAGGCGGATAAAATAAGTTACAAAGGCCTTGTCACACATATAGATAAAAATACCAAACTACAAGGGGAGATACAAAATGAACACATACAAATTTTAAAACACAGTTCCCTATCTTAAAGTGAAAGACAGAGGAAAGAAGAAAAAGTAGAAAAAGAGAAACATAACCAAAGAGGGGAGAGCAAATCCAGGCAAGAGAAAAAGGAAGCTTTCTGCTACACTCCCACATGGTAAGCAAGAACACTGCTACACAGCCACTACTGCTGGTGCTGTTCCAAGCTGCTAGGGGTCTTGACCTTCTTGGAGCCCTGGCCTCGCATCAAGCTGCCTGGCCCCTGATTGGAAGAGTTGGAAGCCAAGCTGGATCCCCTCAAGTTGCTGCTCAGATACTCCTGCCGGCCACAGCCTCTTCTAGGGGATCCTAGAGCCCAGCAAGATGCCACTCTTGCCAGCCACACACCATGCTGCTGAGAGTCCAACTGCTGCCTGCTGGTTCTGCTCCTTCAGGCTCTTCTGGGGCAATTACTTCTTGCCAGCTCTCCAAAGCTCTTTCCTCATAATCTCTCCCTGAGTCAGCCATGCTGCCCCTTTTATCCCTCTCCAGGTGACCCAAGGGGCCAATAAGGGGACATGAGGGGTGAATCTCTGGGCCTGATTGGTGAGGAAAGGGAATCCCAAGTTCTCCAATCATCTTTTGCCCTTTCAAAACCCCTGGGCTAGATCACTGCCAGCTAGCCCGTCACATCAGCTTTTGAAACTGGGTGCCCCTCAACTCATAATAGTTATGAAGGAGTGCCTGAAGTCCAAAAAGGTTGAGAACTCCTGCCTCAAGCCATTCTCTACCCCTGCCTCAAGTCATTCTCTAATCATGGAGAGTCATAGGATACTGCACGAGGGTCTCCTTTGGCAGGAACAGAGATGGAGCAGCGTGATATCCCATTGTTACTGGTTAGGTTTTGAATAATATGCATCTTAAGGGGAAGTGGAAGGAGATGAGTGGGTTTGGGAATAGCTATGGTCCTCCTGTGAAGAAGGAGGTATGGCTGGGAGAGACTGTAAAGGAGGGAGAGGACTCCCCAGCATGTGAGGCAGAGGAGTGGGAGTGGGTAGGGATGTGCAGGGCAGAAAAAAATGACTGCTGTCTTCTGTGGGTTGCAAAGGGAGGCTGGGTTACGTGGCTGGGAGAAGGGGGTGGCCTTGGTCAGAGGCTAGGTAGCAGAAGGAGGTAGGGTAGATTGCTTGGGAAACTGGGGGTGGAGGAATCTTTTTTGTATTTTATTATAATATTTTACAATATTTTTATAATATGTTACAATATTATTATAATTTACAATATTTTTGTATTTTATTTTAATATTTTATTCCGCTTTTGTAATTTTTTGCCTTGTATTACCTCTCTGAGCCTTTTTGGGGAAGGGTTGCATATAAATCTAATCACATAAAAATAAATGTACACGGTTGTGGTAGTGCTGAGGTGATGTAGTTGCAGTGATGGTCCAAGGAAATGCGTGAGGGACAAGAATTCCTGTGGGTGATATCTTTTATTGGAATGACAGCATGGTTGGGATAGACATAGGCAAGCTTTTGGGTATCACGGTACTCTTCCTCAGCCTTTATGAGAGAAGCAGATTCCATCTGTTACTGCTTCTATCTGCTACCTAGCTCTGCTGTGTGCTTTTCTCCCAGGCTAGGGACAGAAACTGGTTTAAACCTGTAACAACAGACATTCAGTGCACATAAACCAGTTTCAAAATGGTTGAAACCGGTTTGAGATAAACCTGGTTGAATGTAGTTGTGGACAACTCAAGTCACTTTAGTCACTTGCCCCCCATGACCAGTCTCGTCAACTGGGGGAGGGGGTCCCCCCTGCAGCACTGTGGGGGGAGGGGGCATATCCTGCTGATCAGGGGGAGGGTCCCCCTGCGGCTGATCTCACTGCCTATGGGGACCCCGATAGCCAATCCTGTGGCAGCCAATCACTGCAGCCACTTCTGGGAGTGGCTACAGCTGGTTCTGGGAGTAGCTCCAGCAATCAGCTGGCACTTGCAGTGGGGGTCACCTGTGCTCCTGCCTGCCTATCGCCTAAGCGGGGAGCATGGCTGGTCAGGGGGTGCACCAGCACTCTCAGGGGACATGCACCCCCATGCACCCCCTATGCATAGCTACTGAATGTAGTATCAGACTTAACTGATTTGGCTCAACCTGGCTTATCTGATGTCTATCACAGACTCTTTACTGGTTTAAATTCATAGTATCATAGTATCTAGGGTCAGAAGGGGCCTAGAGCAGGCCATCTAGTCTGACCCCCTGCCAATGGCAGGAACAAGTGCTGGGGTCACAGGAC